>CM053028.1:470569030-471169030 GCA_028564925.1 Lithobates sylvaticus
TCTGAGCTCTGCCTTCTCTCCCCTCAGCGCTGTCAGCGGGCTCCCCTGAAGCGAGGGAACTGCAGGGCCCAGTCCCAAGTGCGACTGCTGCGACCCTGATAATTACGCCACTGCCAAGAACCCAATGGTCACTCTGACAGAACTCCAGCGTTTCTCTGTGAAGAGAGGAGAACCTTCCAGAAGAACCATCTCTGCAGCACTCCACCAATCAGGCATGTATGGTAGAGTGGCCAGACTGAAGCCACTCCTCAGTAAAAGGCACATGACAACCCACCTGGAGATTGCCAAAAGGCACCTGAAGGACTCAGACCACGAGAAACCAAATTCTGATAAAACAAAGATTGAACTCTTTGGCCTGAATGGCAAGTGTCAGGTCTGGAGGAAACCAGGCACCGCTCATCACCTGGCCAATACCATTCCTACAGTGAAGCATGAAGATGAATGTGGCAATGTACAGAGACATCCTTGATGAAAACCTACTTCAGGACGTTCTGGACCTCAGACTGGGGCAAAGGTTTATCTTTCAACAGGGCAACGACCCGAAGCACACAGCCAAGATAACAAAGGACTGGCTATGGGACAACTCTGTGAATGTTCTTGAGTGGCCCAGCCAAAGCCCAGACTTGAACATCTCAGGAGAGATGTGAAAATGGCTGTGCACAGATGCTCCCCATCCAACCTGATGGAGCTTGAGAGGTTCTGCAAAGAAGAATGGGAGAAACTAGAGAAAAATAGGTGTGCCAAACTTGCAGCATCATACTCGAAAAGACTTGAGGCTGTAATTGGTGTTAAAGATGCTTTAACAAAGTATTGAGCAAAGGCTGTGAATACCTATGCACATGTTATTTTTTTCCCCTTTTTTTTTATAAATGTGCAAAGATTTAAAACAAACTTCTTTTATGTTTTCATTATGGGGTGTTGTTTGTAGAATTTTGATAAAAAATAATGAATTTAATACATTTTAGAATAAGGCTGTAACATAACAAAATGTGGAAAAGTGAAGCGCTGTGAATACTTTCATAATGCACTGTGTGTGTGTATGTATATGTGTGTGTGTGTGTGTGTATGTACAGTGCCTTGCGAAATATTCGGCCCCCTTGAACTTTTCAACCTTTTGCCATTTCTTCCTTGCAAAACAGCTCGAGCTCAGTGAGGTTGGATGGAGAGCGTTTGTGAACAGCAGTTTTCACAGCAGTTTTCAGCTCTTCCACAGATTCTCGATTGGATTCAGGTCTGGACTTTGACTTGGCCATTCTAACACCTGGATACGTTTATTTGTGAACCATTCCTTTGTAGATTTTGCTGTATGTTTGGGATCATTGTCTTGTTGGAAGATAAATCTCCATCCCACTTTCAGGTCTTTTGCAGACTCCAACAGGTTTTCATCCAGAATGGTCCTGTATTTGGCTGCATCCATCTTCCCCTCAATTTTAACCATCTTCCCTGTCCCTGCTGAAGAAAAGCAGGCCCAAACCATGATGCTGTCACCACCATGTTTGACAGTGGGGGATGGTGTGTTGAGGGTGATGAGCTGTGTTGCTTTTACGCCAAACATATCGTTTTGCATTGTGGCCAAAAAGTTTGATTTTGGTTTCATCGGACCAGAGCACCTTCTTCCACATGTTTGGTGTGTCTCCCAGGTGGCTTGTGGCAAACTTTAGACGAGACTTTTTATGGATATCTTTTAGAAATGGCTTTCTTCTTGTATTTATATATATATATATATATATATATATATATATATATATATATATATGTGTGTGTGTGTGTGTATAGTATATATATATACACACAATGCAATTTCTCCTTTTGGCCACAAGATGGAGGCAGAGATGCTGACTGGTCCTTCCAGAAAACTGAGAGACAGAGAACACTTGGAAAAAGGGGGGTTTCAAGAAGTGCTGAGGGGACAGAAGAGAGGGCAGTACTGAGGTAAAAAGAAACAGTGCTGTCAGGAGACAGAGGAGATTGCTTAAGAGAAGGAGATACCAAGGCTCAAAAAGTCCCTTGCTGGGACACAGTGACACTTAACAGTGGGGAGAGGAGGAGTGTGTGAGGGGAAGGAACTGAGGTGCCAGAGTGAGGAGAGAGACACACGCTCACACCAGGGACTGTGTGCCCCAACAGAGGAGGAGTGATATCCTGAAGCCTGGGAAAAAGTCTGTGAGGAGAATAAGGAGAGCAGTCTGAGGATAAAGAGAGAGTGAGTGCGGTGACAGGTGTGAAGAAAACAGCTGAGACTGAGGAGACAGAGAGAGACTCTGGCAGCATCAGAGGGGGAGGAAGCCAAGCTTTTCCAGAGACTGCCAGGAGAGTGTTGCCTGGAGACAGAGGAGTGAGGACGCCTGAGGGGAACCAGGAGCAAAGACAGCCACGTGGTCCACTACTATTTAAGCCAGGGACCCTACTCAGCAGCCTAGCACCACTCAGCTCAGCAGAGACGACCCACGGCTTTCAGGGATCGAGATACCCATCTGGGTATCGGGTCGGCTGCTGCCACTTCACCTTGCGAGTTTCGCTATCAGTCATCTCGATCGGCCATCAGCAAGAGATCCAGTGCCTTACAACATTGCTAGGAGCATCAGGAGCCTGAACCAGCACCTGGGACTATCTTTGTGTCATCGCACAGAGGACTGGTGAGCGGGTGTAAACCCAACATCCTACTTGACACCATACTGACACTGCATGCAGACACCAATTTCCCTTTTTAGTGTCACCGGATGCTTGTTTGGAGCCGCCATCTCTAGTAGTTTTCCCTTTTAAACGTCTACTTAACGGAACATTCTGGAGGATTACTGCTCCATGCAAGCTTGTTTAAACCTTCTCTTAAAACAAGAGCCCCAGCGTTTGCTAGCAGAAGACATTAGTATTCTTCACATCAGGACCTGCAACATTACAGGACTGTGCTTGCTGTACTTGTGTAACCCTTTTCTTTTCCTTGTGTGTTTGCCTCTCAAAGGTGTTTGCGACCCAGAAGGAGCTGAGAAGTTGACAAGTCTTCTCTCCTCCCTCTCAGCGCCTGTGTGTAGGGCATATAGATTACTGCCCTTTCTACTGTATACCTGCAGTTGCTAAATATTGAAGGTTGTCTTTTTTCTAATGTATTAGTTATTTTTGGCAAGGTTTAACAGTGTTGTAAGTTTCCATATGCTTTAAACCATGCTAATATATTCAACAAGTTTATCATTACCAGGAGTGTGTCTATTTTTTGTGATAATCCACAGCCAGGATAACGGTATTTACCACATGTGTCCTTAAATGTTTTTGCTGTAATTTTATTTAATGAATGAATTAATAATTTGTATAGCGCTACAATGTGAACTGAATCGCCTCAAGGCGCTGTATTCGTGCTTTGTTGTCAAGCTTCTTTAACCAGGTGTGTCAGAGGGGCTGAGGTCATTGAGGCGGAGATCAGAGAATCCAAATTCACCAAGCGGCTCCTTCGGGGGTGGTGCTACATATATATAAACACAATGCTGTATTTTCCCCCTTTCTGATTTATTTTTTTTGTGCCTATTTGTCACACTTAAATGACATAGATCATCAAACAAATGTTATTACACAAAGATAGCTTGAGTAAATACAAAATGCAGTTTTTAAATGATGGTTTCCTTTATTAAGGCAAAAAATCTGTCCAAACCTGCCTTGTTTTATGTGAAAAAGTAATTGCCCCCTAAATCTAATAACTGGTTATGCCACCGTTGGTGGCAACAACTGCAATCAAGCATTTGCGATAACTGGTAATGAGTCTTTCACATTGCTGTGGAGCAATTTTGGCCCACTCTTCTTTGCAGAATTGTTTTAATTCAGCAACATTGGAGGGTTTTCCAGCATGAACGGCCTGTGTAAGGTCATGATACAGCATCTCAATTGGATTTAAGTCCAGGCTTTGACTAGGCCACTCCAAAACCTAAATTTTGCTTTGTTTGAACCAATTGGAGGTGGACTTGCTGTTGTGTTTCGGATCATTGTCCTGCTGCATAACCCAAGTGTGCTTGAGGTCCCGAACTGATGGCCGGACATTCTCCTTTAGGATTTTTTGGTAGAGCTTAGAATTCATGGTTCTATAAATGATGGTAATTCGTCCAGGCAGCCCCAAACCATCACACTACCACCACCATGTCTGACTGTTGGTATGATCTTGTTATGAAATGCTGTATTAGCTTTATGCCAGATGTAATGGGACGCACACCTTCCAAAACGTGAAATTTTTGTCTCATCAGTCCACAGAATATTTGCCTAAAAGTCTTGGGGATAATTAAGATGTTTTTTGGTAAATGTGAGATAAGCCTTTGTGTTCTTTTTGGTTAGCAGTGGCTTTGCCTTTGGAACTCTCCCATGGATGTCATTTTTGCCCAGTCTCTTTCTAAGGTGTCCTTTTATTAAAGTGCGGTAAAATACCGCTATTCATTTCTTGTTTTTTATCAATATTTAAATGTCACACATGTGCCTATTTAAATGTGAATGGTGTATAGTAAATTAATGTAATCCACATATGTAATGCAGCTATACACCATTCATATAAATGTAAAATACATTTATAATCATTAAAAAATAATTTTAATAAAGTATACAAGTATAAATATTTATTAATAAATTAAAATAAAATATATTTCATAATTGATAAATCCCTGTATAAGACCCCTTTCACACTGGGGCGGGAGTGGCGTCGGCGGTAAAGCAGCGCTTTATTTAGCGCTGCTTTACTGTCGTTTTAGCGGCGGTTTTCGGCCGCTAGCAGTGCAGTTTTAACCCCCGCTAACGGCAGAAAAAGGGGTAAAACCGCCCGCAAAGCGCTGCTGCAGCGGCGCTTTGCCGGCGGTATTGCCGCGCTGTCCCATTGATTTCAATTTGAATTATGAATACACTGCTCCTTCACCGCTCCAAAGATGCTGCTAGCAGGACTTTTTTGACCGTCCTGCTAGCGCACCGCTCCAGTGTGAAAGCCCGCCAGCTTTCACACTGGAGTGAATGGGGCCGGTTTTTTTCAGGTGGTGTACAGGCGCTATTTTTAGCGCTGTACCGCCTGAAAACTGCCCCAGTGTGAGGCTGATACACTGAGCCTGCAAAGCGCCTTCAAACAGCCGCGGGCTTTCACACTGGAGCGCTTGCAGGATGCTGAAAAATGTCCAAAAATGTGCAAGCCGCATCTTTGGAGCGCTGTAGGAGCTGTGTATTTACCTCTCCTAAAGCGCCTCTTCCCATTGAAAACAATGGGGCAGCGCTCCAAACCCCCCCTGCAAAGTGCCGCTGCAGTGGCGCTTTGCGGGCGGTTTTAACCCTATTTCAGTCATTAGCGGGGTAAAACTGCCCCGCTAGCGTTCGAAAAGCGCCGCTATAACGACGGTAAAGTGCCGCTAAATATAGCGCCGCTTTACCGCCAGCACGCCCAGCGCCTCAGTGTGAAAGTAGCCTAATGGAACATGCCATGGGTAAAACCATATTTCAGGGTTTACAAAATTTTATTTACTAATAAATTAAAAATGATATAAAAATGACATTATTAATAGCATTTAAATGCAGGTAGAATAATATATATATATATATATATATATATATATATATATATATATATATAAATATATATATATATATATATATATATATATATATATATTTATATCTGTCTATATATATATATATATATATATCATAGCATATAGCATATATATATGGATGTGTGTGTGTGTGTGTGTGTTTATTTCAATGTGTATGTGTATATCTATCTATCTATTTATATATATATATAGATAGATAGATAGATAGATAGATAGAGAAATATCTATATTTCTATATTTATCTATCTATCTATCTATCTATATATATATATATATATATATATATATATACATATATATACACTTTAGATTGCTAACCTGCTTGTTTTGGGGTGTGTAATGGTGGGGAAGATGTTCTCTCACGGTATGGCTGCTCCTGAGTGAAAGAAGGAAGTCAAACATAAAAGGACACCTTATTGTTGAATCATGAACACTGATCTTACCTGAGGCAAGTGAGGCCTGCAGTTCTTTAGATGTTCTGGGTTCTTTTATGACCTCCTGGATGAGTCGTCGTCATGCTCTTGGGGTAATTTTTGTAGGCCGGCCACTCCTGAGAAGGTTCACCACTGTTCCAAGTTATCTCCACTTGTGGATAATGGCTCTCCCCATGATTCAGTGGAGTTCCAAAGCCTTAGAAATGGCTTTGAAACCCTTCCTAGACCAATACATGTACATTTGTTTCTAATCTGCTCTTGAATTTGTTTAGATTGTGGCATGATGTGTGGCTTTTTGTATTCTGTTAGCGTGCTTCCCTTTGTAAGACAGCTTCTATTTATGTGATTTCTTGATTCCTCAGATCTGGCAGTAATCAGGCCTGGGTGTGGCAAGTGAAATTTTACTCAGCTTTCCAAAAAACTGTGGTTAATCACAGTTCATTCATGATTCAGCATGGGAGGGGGCAATTGCTTTTTCACATAGGGCCAGGCAGGTTTGAACAGCTTTTTTCCTCAATAAATGAAATAATAATTTAAAAACTGCATCTTGGTTACTCAGGTTCTCTTTGTGTAATATTAAAATATCTGTTTTATCTGAATCATTGTGAGAAATATGCAAAAAAAAATAAGGAAGGGGGGCAGGGGGAGTAGAAGGTTCTTCTACATTTTCACAGCACTGTATACAGTGCATATAAAAATTCTACACACCCCTGTTAAAATGTCAGGTTTCTGTGATGTAAAAAAAATGAGACAAAGATAAATCATTTCAGAACTTTTCCACTTTAATGTGACCTATAAACTGTACAATTCAATTGAAAAACAAACTGAAAACTTTTAGGGGGGGGAGTAAAAATACAAAACCAAAATAATGTGGTTGCATAAGTGTATAGAGAGAGATATGTCTCTTATAACTGGGGATGTAGCTGTGTTCAGAATTAAGAAATCACATTCAAACTCGTGTTAAATAGGAGTCAGTACACACCTGCCATCATTTTGAAGTGCCCTTGAAAAACCCCAAATAAAGTTCAGCTGTTCTAGTAGGTTTTTCCTGACATTTTCTTAGTCGCATCCTACAGCAAAAGCCATGGTCCGCTGAGAGCTTCCAAAGCATCAGAGGGATCTCATTGTTGAAAGGTATCAGTCAGGAGAAGGGTACAAAAGAATTCCCAAGGCATTAGATATACCATGGCACAGTTAAGACAGTGATCATCAAGTGGAGAAAATATGGCACAACAGTGACATTACCACCAAAATTGATGAAAAAATGTGAAGAAAACTGGTCAGGGAGGCTGCCAAGAGGCCTACAGCAACATTAAAGGAGCTGCAGGAATATCTGGCAAGTACTGGCTGTGTGGTACATGTGATAAAAATCTCCCGTATTCTTCATATGTCTGGGCTATGGGGTAGAGTGGCAAGACGGAAGCCCTTTCTTACGAAGAAAAACATCCGAGCTTGGCTAAATTTAGCAAAAACACATCTGAAGTCTCCCAAAAGCATGTGGGAAAATGCGTTCTGGTCTGATGAAACCAAGGTTGAACTTTTTGGCCATAATTCCAAAAGATATGCTTGGTGCAAAAACACTGCACATCACCAAAAGCACACCATACCTACAGTGAAGCATGGTGGTGGCAGCATCATGCTTTGGGTCTGTTTTCTTCAGCTGGAACAGGGGCCTTAGTCAAGGGAATTATGAACAGTTCCAAATACCAGTCAATATTGGCATAAAACCTTCAGGCTTCAGCTAGAAAGAGGAACTTCATCTTTCAGCATTACAACGACCCAAAGCATACATCCAAATCAACAAAGGAATGGCTTCACCAAAAGAAGATTAAAGTTTTGGAATGGTTCAGTCAGAGCCCAGACCTGAATCAGATTGAAAACATGTGGGGTGATCTGAAGAGGGCTGTGCACAGGAGATGCCCTCGCAATCTGACAGATTTGGAGTGTTTTTGCAAAGAAGAGTGGGCCAATATTGCCAAGTCAAGATGTGCCATGCTGATAGACTCGTATCCAAAAAGACTGAGCGCTGTAATAAAATCAAAAGGTGCTTCAACAAAGTATTAGTTTAAGGGTGTGCACACTTATGCAACAATATTATTTTATTTTTTTATTTTTTAATTCCCTCCACCTAAAAGATTTCAGTTTGTTGTTCACTTGAGTGGCACAGTTTATAGGTCACATTAAAGGTGGAAAAGGATCTGAAATGATTTATCTTCATCTCCATTTTTTTACATCACAGAAGCCTGACATTTTAACAGGGGTGTGTAGACTTTTTATATCCACTGTGTGTGTGTGTGTGTATATGTATATGTATGTATGTATGTATGTATGTGTATGTATATATATATATATACAGTGGTGTGAAAAAGTCATTTCCTGTTCCTTTGCATGTTTGTCACACTTAAGTGTTTCGGAACATCAAACCAATTTAAATAGGAGCTGCTTGACACAGTAAGGTCCACCAGAAGATCCTTAAAAGCTACACATCATGCCGAGACCCAAAGAAATTCAGGAACAATTGAGAAAGAAAGTAATTGAGATCTATCAGTCTGGAAAGGGTTATAAAGCCATTTCAAAAGCTTTGGGAATCCAGCGAACCACAGTGAGAGCCATTATCCACAAATGGCGAAGACATGGAACAGTTGTGAACCTTCCCAGGAGTGGCCGGCCGCCCAAAATTACCCCAAGAGCGCAGCGACGACTCATCCAAGAGGTCACAAAAGACCCCACAACAACGTCCAAGGAACTGCAGGCCTCACTTGCCTCAGTTAAGGTCAGCGTTCATGCCTCCACCATCAGGAAAAGACTGGGCAAAAATGGCCTGCATGGCAGAGTTCCAAGGAGAAAACCACTGCTGAGCAAAAAGAACATCAAAGCTCGTCTCAATTTCTCCACAACACATCTTGATGATCCCCAAGACTTTTGGGACAACATTCTGTGGACCGATGAGACAAAAGTGGAACTCTTTGGAAGGTGTGTGTCCAAGTATATCTGGCGTAGAAGGAACACTGCATTTCAGAAAAAGAACATTATACCAACAGTAAAATATGGTGGTGGTAGTGTGATGGTCTGGGGCTGTTTTGCTGCTTCAGGACCTGGAAGACTTGCCGTGATAAAAGGAACTATGAATTCTGTTGTCTACCAAGAGATCCTGAAGGAGAATGTCCGACCATCTGTTCGTGTACTCAAGCTGAAACGAACTTGGGTTCTGCAGCAGGACAATGATCCTAAACACACCAGCAAGTCCACCACCGAATGGCTGAAGAAAAACAAAATGAAGACTTTGGAGTGGCCTAGCCAAAGTCCAGACCTGAATCCTATTGAGATGTTGTGGTATGACCTTAAAAAGGCCGTTCATGCTCGAAAACCCTCTAATGTAACTGAATTAGGACAATTCTGCAAAGATGAGTGGGCCAAAATTCCTCCAGGACGCTGTAAAAGCCTCATTGCACATTATCGCAAACGCTTGGTTGCAGTTGTTGCTGCTAAGGGTGGCCCAACCAGTTATTAGGTTTAGGGGGCAATCACTTTTTCACACAGGGCCATGATGGTTTGGATTTGTTTTCACCTTTAATAATAAACACCTTCATTTACAAATTGCATTTTGTGTTTACTTGTGTTGTCCTTGACTATTGTTTAAATTGGTTTGATGTTCCGAAACACTTAAGTGTGACAAACATGCAAAGGAACAGGAAATGAGGAAGGGGGCAAACACTTTTTCACACCACTGTATATATATATATAAATAAATATACAGGGGCGGACTGACCATTCGGCCACTCGGGCCCCATCAGGGTTGCCAGCCTCAGTTAAACCAGGGACAGTATGTAAAAATCTGTGTTTTTTTTTTTTACATCTGTCTCTGAAATGTCCCTTACTGACATCCTTTTGGTCTAAAAATCCAGAGATTATAGCTGCCCCACCTCCCCAGTACCTTCTCAGCCAATAGAAACATGTCTATGTATACTGTGTGATTGTATACCGTGTGTGTGTCTACTGTGTGGCTCCATAATCTCTGATTGCCTGGGGGCCCCATAATCTCCTATTGCCCGGGGGCCCCATGAGTTGTCAGTCCGCCCCTGTGTGTATGTATGTATATATATATATATATATATATATATATATATATATATATATATATATATATATATAATTATATAATATATAATATATATATGTGTGTGTGTGTGTATATACATTCTAAATGACATCAGGGTTTACAAAAGTAAAACATGTTTTTCTCATTTACATTTTATATTAAAAAAAAAGCGACAAATACTTTTGCCCCTGAACACGGTAGCTGTATATTGCCCATCTCGCTGGATAGTAAAGTGCTTTGATTGACTGAATGTGAAAAATACAGAATTCAGCCACCACAAATGTATAACTGAAAATGCTATTGACTGGTTACAGCTTTTTCATTTTTAAAAATGTACCATTAAAAATAAAATATACTGCCCATTAAGCCTATTCTTAAATTTATTTGTTTATTTAAAAGAAAAAAATAGCCCTGCCTGGGTTTAAATAGGAAATGTAGCTCTTCTTGCTGCACTTGTCAAGTGCTTTGTCCTCTTGAGTTGAATGATGCTTGACTTCCTGTGAGCCCAGGGTGTCAAAAACCTGCCCTCTTGGGGAGCACCACCGGTTCACCCTGGAAGCATGGGAGAATTCTATAGAGTGGGGGCGTCTCTTCATTATATGGCAGCATTCAGCATCCATTCACCACCGGAGGAACATGAAGAAGAGGTCCTGGGACCTTACATCACAACCAGACGGAAGACTGATTGAAAAAAAAAAATGATGTATAAGAATTAAAAACAAAAACGTTTGTATGGGGGGAGGTGGAAGTGGGCTTTGACATATGAGCCTCAACCCTTACCCAATAACAAAAACTTATCCTTGGTTCTCAGTAGCTTATTTTTAAATTTTCAGGCTATAGAAGGTGTAAATGTGTCATCCTTCAATTTTTCAAGACACCACAGGTATGCTGGACCTTCAATAACATTCAATGAATTAAATGTTATCATATTTTGGAGTTATTATGCTTGTGTAAAATTTTAGGAATTTGGGATTTAATGTGACAAACGGATTTTAACTCCAAAACATCCTTCACCGGGAATGTACTTCCACCTCCACCCCTTCTGCTAGGGGGTTGGGATTTCCTTGCTACTCTTCTTGGTGCTTTTCGTTTGGTTTGTTATCCCCCACTCTGTCCTATGCTTATTAGCGCTACTACTATTATGTTTCTATTGTAACCCTGTATGATTTACTGTAATGTTTGGCGACCATTGTAGATAAATCCCTTATACATACTACATGCATACTTTTTTTTGCTATTATGAGATTTGCAATACAAAATACTTATCTAGACTGAAGTGTTTGGTGTGCTGGCTTTGTACAAATTTACTATAAGCATGCTAGTGTGCCTTCATCTTATTTGACTGTCGCCATGGCGATGCAGAATAGGCTGTAGGACTGCAAACTGACAGCAGTTAAAGCTGGACATACCGCTTCACTTGTTGCTTCTTTTTACACCTGCGAGGTTGCAAGGCATAAATAAAGGGAGCAATCATTAATTCCCCCTATGTGATGCACCTCATTGCTGGCACTGTGAAATGTAGACTTGGCCCCATATTATAATGGGCATCAGTGAGCTCATCCATCACCCACTCCACCTGCAAGTTAAATGCAACCTATAAAGCTTTATGATGCTAGTTCCGCTATCATAATGAAAACCTTCATAAAAAATTTTACTACAGGTAAATGGAAGTTGTGCACATTAAAATATTATGCGTAGTCAGGCGGCTTCCAAGCATAATATTCCCTCTCAATCTTTCACGTTATAAGAGGCAGCTCTGAAAATGTCATCCAAATGATCTCCCCACCTACAGTAGCATCAGTGGTGTAATAACACTCAACAAGCCTGGGCAGTGGCACATAAAAAAAAAAAAAAAAAAAAAAAAAAACATGCCTCTAAAGTGCCAGAGTAAACTTATAAATTAACAATTTTCATGCTTGACATCCTGAAATATGTGGGTGTCTTTTGCAGTGTCTCATGCTGCTTGAGGTCCAAGTATGGTGCATTCATTGGCTCAACCACATCAATTTGTTTGCTAATGGGGACTACATAACAATCACATGTTGTGAAACAGACTGCACCATGGAATATATAAAGCTGTCCCCTGGAATGATGGATGGGCCCTCCTTGACTTACTGGAGGTCTTCTACGGCTAGTCCACCAATCCTACTCAGTGTTCTGAATTCATTGTTCCATGTTGTGAGCCATTAAAGTGTATGTCTAGCCAAAACCCCTGTTAATAATTTTTGCTGACTGTGTCTGTGCCTGTTGAGATTCCTCTTCACTACCTGCCCTGCAATAGGAAGTAAAAGGAACTCTTTCTAATGTGAATTATCCTCCAGTTATAAACTGTTAAAAGTATTTTGGCAAGTATTAAAAGTCTGTAAAATAATAATTTATAATGGATTATTTGATGTGTGGTTTGCATCTTAAAGCGGGATTCCACCCTAAAGTGGAACTCCCGCTTTTCGGAACCCTCCCCCCCTCCGTCACATTTGGCACCTTTCAGGGAGGAGGGGGGTGCAGATACCTGTCTAAGACAGGTATCTGCACCCACTTCCGGCATAAACTCCCACGGGAGTTTACGCAAGTTCCTGTCCCGGCGCGCTGTCTGCCGGGACACACACGTGTCCCGGCAGACATCGCTGAAGATTCTCATCAATTTTTCAGTACAGTCCCGCTTTAAAGTGCACATGTCATACTTACCTGCTCTCTGCAGTGGTTTTGCACAGAGAAATCTATATAACACACTGTGCAGTGCTGATAAATATGGAAACAATACTATATAAATATATGAATCCAGTAAACACTATAAATTACATAAATGTCTAAAGCATAACAACATATAAACACTATAAAGTGCTTGTTCTCCGTGATATTGCACTCAGTCCTTAATGAGGTTATTAAACTAAACAGTCCATATATATGAAAATAAAGTGCTTGTGCTCCGTGTCTTTCAATTAATCCTTGATGAGTGTTTACATTAAACAGCAAAAGTCCATACAGTCAGGTGCATAAATATTGGGACATTGACACAATTCTAATCTTTTTGGCTCTATACACCACTACAATGGATTTGAAATGAAACTAACAAGATGTGCTTTAACTGAAGACTTTCAGCTTTAATTGGAGGGTATTTACATCCAAATCAGGTGAACGGTGTAGGAATTACAACAGTTTGTATATGTGCCTCCCGCTTTTTAAGGGATCAAAAGTAATGGGACAGATTAACAATCATCCATCAAACTTTCACTTTTTAATACTTGGTTGCAAATCCTTTGCAGTCAATTACACCCTGAAGTCTGGAACGCATAGACATCACCAGACGCTGGGTTTCATCCCTGGTGATGCTCTGCCAGGCCTCTACTGCAACTGTCTTAAGTTCCTGCTTGTTCTTGGGGCATTTTCCCTTCAGTTTTATCTTCAGCAAGTGAAATGCATGCTCAATCGGATTCAGGGCAGGTGATTGATTTTGCCATTGCCTAACATTCCACTTCTTTCCCTTAAAAAACTCTTTGGTTGCTTTTGCAGTATGCTTCGGGTCATTGTCCATCTGCACTGTGAAGCACTGTCCAATGAGTTCTGAAGCATTTAGCTGAATATGAGCAGATAATATTGCCTGAAACACTTCAGAATTTATCCTGCTGCTTTTGTCAGCAGTCACATCATCACTAAATACAAGAGAACCAGTTCCATTGGCAGCAATACATGCCCACGCCATTACACTACCACCACCATGCTTCACTGATGAGGTGGTATGCTTTGGATCATGAGCAGTTCCTTTCCTTCTCCATACTCTTCTCTTCCCATCACTCTGGTACAAGTTGATCTTGGTCTCATCTGTCCATAGGATGTTGTTCCAGAACTGTGAAGGCTTTTGTAGATGTTGTTTGGCAAACTCTAATCTGGCCTTCCTGTTTTTGAGGCTCACCAATGGTTTACATCTTGAGGTGAACCCTCTGTATTCACTCTGGTAAAGTCTTCTCTTGATTGTTGACTTTGACATACATACACCTACCTCCTGGCGTGTTCTTGATCTGGCCAACTGTTGTGAAGGGTGTTTTCTTCCCCAGGGAAAGAATTCTTCGGCCATCCACCACAGTTGTTTTGCGTGGTCTTCCGGGTCTTTTGGTGTTACTGAGCTCACCAGTGTGTTCTTTCTTTTTAAGGATGTTCCAAACAGTTGATTTGGCCACACCTAATGTTTTTGCTATCTCTGATGGGTTTGTTTTGTTTTTTCAGCCTAATGATGCCTTGCTTCACTGATAGTGACAGCTCTTTGGATCTCCTATTGAGAGTTGACAGCAACAGATTCCAAATGCAAATAGCACATTTGGAATTAACTCAGGACCTTTTATCTGCTCCTTCTAAATGGTATAATGAGGGAATAACACACACCTGGCCATATAACAGCTTAGCAGCCAATTGTCCCATTACTTTTGGTCCCTTTAAAAAGTGGGAAGCACATATACAAACTGTTGTAATTCCTACACCGTTCACCTCATTTGGATGTAAATACCCTCAAAATAAAGCTGAAAGTCTGTAGTTAAAGCACATCTTGTTTGTTTCATTTCAAATCCATTGTGCTGGTGTATAGAGCCAAAAAGATTAGAATTGTGTCGATGTCCCAATATTTATGGACCTGACTGTATTAACATCAACCATGTGATAATTGTCTTCATGCGTTGTGCACGCACAACTCCCACCGGGTGTACCCTCACCTTTAGGGGCTTAAAAAATCAGCCTGTAATTGATAACAATAGCATGCAGATATCCTCCTTTGCTTCCTTTTATCCTATGCAGGTTTATGGGACACTTGTATGGAACACAGGCTACCTGCTACTTCAGATAATAACCCAGCTCAGAGGTCACTATTTTCTCCTGGTATGTTCAGAGACTCTCCTCATATACATTGTAGTGATCTAATCTATAATCGTCCCTTCCTCGTAGATGGAATATAGTTATTAATAAAAGTATTGTCTCCGCAGCAAAACCCGATTCTCCCAGAGAGAGACAATTTTATTGACTTCCAAACAGAACAGTCTTACAGATGACAAAAATCCAACAGAGTTCATATCACGACAGTGCTAGTAATATTTAGAGCCCCATGGAACCATGTGACTCTTGGGTGCCTTCGTAAGAACACACTTCTAAACAGATTGAACGTCCTGTTATATCCCCCCCACACACACTGAATGTCTGAGCAATTTGATTGGGCTTTTCCATTAAATGCTTTGATCTGCCCCGGTCTTTCAGAGTGACCGGAGACAACCCCACGCTGTGAATAGTTGTAATTATAAAGCTGCCCCAATTTACATTCTTGCATATTCCCCCTTTGATATGTGTGAATACTGATTAGATTAAGTCTGGTCTGGCCATTTGTCCTTTGACCAACAAACCCTCTTTTAATATGCGCAATTAGATAACGGCTCCCAAAGCGGCCTGCCTAGAATAAACTTGTCTTTAGAATGCCTAAATAAAAACACTACATATAATAAATATATATATAACATATATATATATATATATATATTAGACACAATATACTACATATACCCCCACTTGGATCGGTTCGAATCAGAATCGATTCACAATCAAATCGCTCAGACATCCCTGGCTCTTAAGATTGAAGCCATCTCTATGCTTTCCTTATTTTTCTGGATTGTTCTTAGTTGTCTTCTACCACAACAATATAAACCAAACAAAAAACATATTAATATAAATTGAACGAACACAAAAATCATGGAAAGAGTTCTCAATAGCGGGTGAGAAAGAGTGTTATTGGGTATGCTCCACCAAGGCTCCTGAAATTCTTTAGCAATTTTATTAGAACTGATGAGGTTTTCCTTCACCAGTTCTTGTAATTCTATAATTTTCCTACTATCCCTCTTAAATAATGTATCCAATTCAACTGTAAGTGGTGGAATTTTCTTAAATAAAGGAGAAATCATAGAGTCCCAATTGCCAAGATCTGTTTGCTCAATGTTTACAGATACTTGATTCATGTGGATATTGGCTTGAATGTCTTCCTGTCCGATTGTTAACAGTCCATATGTGAGGTTCACACACCAGCCTGTGATAGGTGTCCGGCACTGAACTTGCTTCTGCCAAGTGAATGAGGGAACCCCCAATGCACAGACCCTCGAGTCTTCTCCATGAATTATTCTCTTCCAGGCCGGTTCAAATTTTTGTAATCGAACCAGGCAGTTTCCAGAGTGTGTAGCAGCACAACCCTCTACGTACTCCAGCCGCTCAAAAGAACAGGAACAAAGCCAGGCCTGGGCACGTTTGGTACAGCAGTTGGGGTCCATGGTTTTCCATACTTGGTTATCCTTGACGACGAGTCTGCTTTGTGGTAGCAGTTGTTTCAGTATATTAGTGCCATTTCTCACCTCCACCTCACCAAGAACGATCATCTTGTATACGGGTAAGGGTTTTGTTGACCATGTAGGGATGTCGATGGTCAGAGGTACTTCCTGCTTTCCGATGCGATCTTTATTACAAAGAGTATCCAGGCTCCTTACATTAGCAAGGGCAAAGTTCCTACAAGTAACACCACTGTCTTTGATAAGATTGAATAATAAAGTTGAGTTCATTATCCTTGGCCATTCTCCTCGTTTGATTTCTTGAAGCCCTAGGCTCAGATGCTCACTCAGCAAGTTTCCTATAATACCACAAACTATAGACTTGGATACATTATTCGTTTGAATGGTTTTATTCAATGCATTCACCGACATTTGAACGTTCTGCAAATCTGCAGCAATGGTGTGAATGTTCTGAATATCTATTTTCATTTCAGCTAGAGCGTTTAAATCCACTCTTCCCCCTTTAAGCAGTATCTGCTGTAATCCACCCACAAAATTTTGTTCTCTCATATTTAGACTCTCTATATCAACCCTATTCCAAATCGAACTACCCAAACTGAGGCCTGATATGATATCAGTACCCAGATCCCTCTTTGAAACTTTCTTAAAATTAAGCCCTTGTGTAGCATCCCAAAATAAGTTTATATGTGTTTGAAAGACTGTTTTAAACCATAACCCCATTGATTTTGGGCAACTTTCTGGAATGTTAAATGATGTAAAATTCAACAATAATGGTAATGATAAGTATGAAACATCGCTATACACTAAATTTTGAGTCCGCTCAAGGAAAAGTCCATGTTCTGGCCACTGTAAAATTGTAGGACAGTCTCTAGAATTTGTGACCATTATCTTTAGGATTTTTGCATAGACTCCATCCTTCACATCATGAGGGCTACAGGATATAATACCCTCCTTAAATATTGTAAAGTTCCTTTCTAAAGTCATTTGCATTTGTGGTCCATTCTTTGTCTCCACTAATATTATATCTGTACTCCTGTGACGATCGCTTCCTTCTGGGTAAGTCCAAACAGCAGATTCCATCAAGTAATCAGATTTTGGCATCATGATCTCACATCTAACGACTATCCACCCCCCGACTATGCCCTTTACAGTATCCCCATGTATCTGGATGCCTTCCGAGTCCTCTAAAACAGTAAGTTCTGTAGTATGATCCATTACACTTCTTTTATTTCGATCAGATTTCCCCACTGGGAAGCATTTTGATTCCTCAACTTGGCACTCTTTCACTCTGATGTTTGTGATGCAAAGAAGTAAAGTGATTGACGCTGTTATCAACACATATGTTAATAGAGAAGGCTTGTATTTGTCCAGGGGGGATGTCTTCATTATGGTGTAGTCTTCTGGTATTCGCCTCACTCCTGGGACCTGAAAGACAATCTCAGCAAGAAAATTAGACAATGCTCACATCCATCAAATCCATTTTTCCCTTAAATGCTTTGATCTGACATGCATGACTCCATCTTGACTTGTCCTCTCCCAAGTCTAGTAAGTAAACAGAGGGTCCAATTTTATCTATTACTGCATAAGGGCCCTTCCACTTTGCTCTAGGAAATGGGTGGAACCCAGAAAAATCCTGTAACATTACTCTAGACCCAATTTGGTATTCACTAGTGTCACCCATTGCATTAAACCACTGTTGTGAGCTTTTATGGGTACATTCATCAGTGGCACATACAGCCTTATGTACTGTAATCACATGATCCTTTAAGATCTCTACCCATGATTCGGATAATGACACAGTTTCTAATGCTGCTGGGACTGGATTTATCAGATGTTCCCACGTTCTCATTGTTCTGCCGAGCAGAGCTTCATAAGGGGCAAAGCCTATGGACCTGCAAACTCTGGAACGAATAGTTGCCAGAACAAAGGGTAATTTTTCATCCCAATCAGTACCTTGCTCATTTACAACCTTTCTAAGGGCATTTTTAATTGTCCTGTTCATTCGTTCAACCTGTCCCGCAGACTCAGGGTGATAGAAGATGTGAAATTTTTGAATAACACCAAGGAGCTTACATGTCTCTTGTATCACATTACCTACAAATTCTGGACCATTGTCACTGTCTAAAACTTTTGGTATCCCCCACCGACTAAATATTTCTTTGACCAGGATCCTTGCAGTAGTAGTGGCAGTACAGTTTTTGGTAGGGAATGCTTCAACCCAGTGACTGAAGGAATCCACCACAACGAGTAAATATCTGTTCTGGTGTGCAGTGTTAGGAAATTCACCTGTGTAATCAATTTGTATTCTCTCCCATGGTCCCATGGGAGCTTGCCTCATCAGTGCCCCTCTCCTTTTTCTATTTGCGGGATCATGCCTGGCACACATCAAACATGATAAGATATGGTCCTGCATGTGTTGTTTATTTTGAGGCCACCATGCTACATGATCTAATCTCTCTAAAGCTAAAGGAAGCTTGGGGTGTCCACCAACAGGGGACCCATGAATCCATGTAAGAATGTCTTTCCTCACACCTTTTGGGGCAACCCATAAAGATAAATCATTTTTGTAAGTTATTAAAAGGCCATCCTTCACCTGCATCTCTTGACCTTCAAATTGTATGGGCCCAGTCCCACACATTGCTTTTAGTTGAGCTAATTCCTCATCCTGATCTTGTAATTTACCCAACTCACATGTCCTTTCTTCAACTCCTTTTGCTTGAGCACGTGTAAGGGCAGACACTGGAAATGATAAAGTATGCTCTATATGAGGCCATTCGGGGGATGTTACTGCAGCCTCCTTCGCTAATCTATCTACCGTATTGTTCCAGTAGTGCTCGGTTGTTTGCTTTTTGTGGGCCTGTACCTTTCGGATATTGATTTTTGAAAAGAATTGTGTTTCCTCCTCTATCATTTTCCATAAGGGTGCATATCTTATCTCACTTCCATCTGTTCCTTTAAAACCCATCACATTCCACCATGAAAGATAGACAACTGCACCCTTGCATACCTGGTCTGAGTCAGAAGCAATGTTAACAACTCCACCATCGTCTCTTAACTCACTGAGAACTTGCAGAAGTGCTGCTATTTCCACATATTGTGCAGAACGAGCTCTACATGAATATGAAAATTGTCTCTGAACCTCGCCATCTTTTACATCCGGGTCACGGCACCAATGTAGTGATCTAATCTTATAGTCGTTCCTTCCTCGTAGATGGTATATGGTTATTAAAAGTATTGTCCGCAGCAAAACCCGATTCTCCCAGAGAGAGATTTTATTGACTTCCA
Organism: Lithobates sylvaticus; assembly: GCA_028564925.1. Classification (NCBI taxonomy): domain Eukaryota; kingdom Metazoa; phylum Chordata; class Amphibia; order Anura; family Ranidae; genus Lithobates; species Lithobates sylvaticus. Next base: position 470,588,712 of record CM053028.1, read on the forward strand.
AAACAGAACATTCTTACAGACGACAAAATCCAACAGAGCACATGACAAAGAATATCTTCTCCTAGACCCGTCTTTCTCTAGACTAGCTGACAACCTGCCTGTCTTCTCATATACTGATCTGACACTGGGGGGGGGGGGTCAACCAAATGTTTACCATGAATACCCCCCTCAATTCTAATTACCATCAGTAAATACTAGGTTTAAAAGGCTATCCCTCACACACACAACTTGCATAAGATTTACACATCAAAGGGTAACAGATAACATTGTCTTTGATGTGTGCGACTACTGATTAGATTAAGAGATGACACCTGGACACCCTTTTGAGGTGTAGAATAGACTTGAATCCCCAATCTATATTCTTGCATAATGAATTTGTCTTAGAATGCCTAAATAGAATGCCTATACGAACTACATAAAAAACACTACATATATATAAACATGTATATATATATAATACATATATACATACATATATATGTATACATATATACATACTAGATACAATATACTACATACAACACATATATAAATATGTATATATACAACATATATATATATATATATATACATGCATACACATATATATATTAGATATAATATACTACATACATCACATGCGGGAAATGACAGAGGCATGCAATAGCGTGATGACGTTTACAAATTTCTAATTGCAAACAGAACTCCACATATATACAGCTCACATTTCAAATAAATAAAAATCGCCATTAACCGCTTCCCGACCGGCCACTGCATATATACGTCAGCAGAATGGCACGGGCAGGCAAAATCACATACCTGTACGTGATCGTGCATTTGCCTGCCCGTGAGTCGGGAGCTCCGTGACCCTGGCCGCGGGACCAGCGGACCCGATCACCGCTGGTGTCCCGCGATCGGGTTACGGAGCTGAAGAACGGGGAGAGGTCTATGTAAATAAACCTCTCCCCGCGCTTCCTACTCTGCCTGTCATTGATCGGCTGTTCCCGGTCATCGGGAAAGCCGATCAATGACGTCAGACGTCAGCCCCGCCCCCTAATGTAAAAAAAAACACGTCACAGCCCATAACCCCTCCCCCTAGTGGTTAACCCCTTCACTACAACTGTCATTTATACAGGAATTAATGCATTTAAATAGCATTGATTGCTGTATAAATGACAATGGTCCCAAAAATGTGTCAAAAATGTCCGATGTGTCCGCCATAATGTCGCAGTCACAATAAAAATCGCTGATCGCCGCCATTACTAGTAAAAAAAAAATATTAATAAAAATGCTATAAAACTATCCCCTATTTTGTAAACGCTATAACTTTTGCGCAAACCAATCAATAATCGCTAATTGTGATTTTTTTTACCAAAAATATGTAGAAGAATACATATCGGCCTAAACTGAGGAAAAAAAAAATGTTTTTTTATTTAATTTTAGGGGATATTTATTATAGCAAAAAAAGCAAAAAATATTGCATTGTTTTCAAAATTGTCGCTCTATTTTTGTTTATAGCGCAAAAAATAAAAACCGCAGGGGCGATCAAATACCACCAAAAGAACGCTCTATTTGTGGGGAAAAAAGGACGCCAATTTTGTTTTGGAGCCACGTCGCACGACCGCGCAATTGTCAGTTAAAGCGACGCAGTGCCGAATCGCAAAAAGGGGCCTGGTCCTTTGGCTGCCAATTGGTCCGGGGCTGAAGTGGTTAAAGTGCTATAGTGCTGAGGGGTGATAGTCATCTGTGGTCCGGTTCTGCAGCCCCGGTTTACATGGTGTTCCCCCTGTCCTATACCAGCTCTGCAACACTTCCTGGTACCTCTCTCGTCAGAAGATCAAGCTCCTCCTACCAGATTCCCACGCTACCAGTGAAAAGAGAAGAGAGTAAAACAAAACACTAGTTGCTGCAAGCACCAAAATGGTCAATCCATAAATCACAGTGAGTAATGTATCAAAATCAATAGATGCTAATGCTCTCTAAGTGATAATAAACAATGTGCAAAGTTAAAGTGATAAGTGCTACAAGAAAAATAAATATAAATAAATATAACAATGTAAATGGTGACTTTTCTTCCGTACAAATGTAGCAAACTAGATGGTGAATAATCTTCAGTGCAAATGCAGCAAAGTAGACAGAGACTTCTCTTCAGTGTATTAACACCTCAATAGGTGGCCCCTTACCTTACTGCTGTAAGGTAACAGCGTGTATGTAAAGCAGGGGTGCCCAACCTTTTGAGGAGCGAGGGCCACTTTAGCGACTTTGTAACCGGTCGCGGGCCACAGTGAGTGTAGCGGGCGGTTGGCAGGTCTGTGTCCACTCCGCATATGTAGAGCAGACACAGATGCAGCCCGCTCTAACCTAAGGGCCCTCCGATCTGCCCAGACAGAAGGGGACAGATCCCCTTCTGTATTTTTCGGATTGCAGATAGGTGGGTGTAAGCAGACATGAGTCCGTTTACATCTGCTGCTCTATAGAGGTGAATGGAGGGTCCGATTGGGTCCGCCTGAAAAACAGACAGGCAGACCCCATCGGACCGTTCGTGTGAAAGGTTTACCTGCATCTCAACTGACCTCAATCTTCACTTCTTCCTTAGGATTCCTGCAGCTGGTTGCTGCTGTCCCCCAGGTGGTTATAACTGGTGGCTGCTGCTGGCTGTCCTCCAGGGCTGGTACTGCTGGCTGGTACTCCTGTTGGGTACTGCCTGCTGGTACTGCTGGCAGATACCGCTGGCTGGTACTGCTGGCTGGTACTGGTACTGCTGGCGTGTGCTGGTGGGTACTGGTGCTGCTGGTGGGTACTGGTGCTGCTGGCTGGTAATGGTACTGCTGGCTGGTACTGGTACTGCTGGCTGGTACTGCTTGTGGGTACGGGTACTGCTGGCTGGTACTGGTACTGCTGGCTGATACTGCTGTTGGGTACTGCCTACTGGTAATGCTGGCATATACCGCTGGCTGGTACTGCTGGTTGGTACTGCTGGCGGTACTGGTACTGCTGGCTGGTACTGGTACTGCTGGTTGGTACTGCGGGCGGGTACTGGTACTGCTGGCGTGTGCTGGTGGGTACTGGTACTGCTGGTGGGTACTGGTGCTGCTGGTGGTTACTGGTGCTGCTGGCTGGTACTGGTACTGCTGGCGGGTACTGCTGACTGGTACTGCTGGTGGGTACTGGTGGCTGGTACTGCTGGCGGGTACTTGTACCTGGTACTGCTGGCGGGTACTGGTGACTGGTACTGGTGGCTAGTACTGGTGGGTACTGGTACTGCTGGTGGGTACTGGTACTACTGGCGGGTACTGCTGGCTGGTACTGGTACTGCTGGCGGGTACTGGTGACTGGTACTGGTGGCTAGTACTGGTGGCTGGTACTGCTGATGGGTACTGGTAATGCTGGTGGGTACTGATACTGCTGACAGGTACTGGTACTGCTGGCGGGTACTGGTACTGCTGGCGTGTGCTGGTGGGTACTGGTACTGCTGGTGAGTACTGGTGCCGCTGGTGGTTACTGGTGCTGCTGGCTGGTACGGGTACTGCTGACTGGTACTGCTGGCGGGTGGCGGGTACTGGTGGCTGGTACTGCTGGCGGGTACTGGTACCTGGTACTGCTGGCGGGTACTGGTACTGCTGGCGGGTACTGGTGGCTACTGGTACTACTGGCGGGTACTGCTGGCTGGTACTGGTACTGCTGGCTGGTACTGGTACTGCTGGCGGGTACTGGTGACTGGTACTGGTGGCTGGTACTGCTGATGGGTACTGGTACTGCTGGTGGGTACTGATACTGCTGGCGGGTACTGGTACTGCTGGCGGGTACTGGTACTGCTGGCGTGTGCTGGTGGGTACTGGTACTGCTGGTGGGTACTGGTGCTGCTGGTGGTTACTGGTGCTGCTGGCTGGTACTGGTGCTGCTGGCTGGTACTGGTACTGCTGGCTGGTACTGCTGGTGGGTACTGGTACTGCTGGCGGGTACTGGTGGCTGGTACTGCTGGTGGGTACTGGTACTGGTGGCTGGTACTGCTGGTGGGTACTGGTACTGCTGACTGGCGGGTACTGGTACCTGGTACTGCTGGCTGGTACTGGTGACTGGTACTGGTGGCTGGTACTGCTGATGGGTACTGATACTGCTGGCGGGTACTGGTACTGCTGGTGGGTACTGGTACTGCTGGCGGGTACTGGTGACTGGTACTGCTGGTGGGTACTGGTACTGCTGGTGGGTAGTGATACTGCTGGCTGGTACTGCTGGTGGGTACTGGCACTGCTGGCTGTTGTCTGTGATCTCATTCTCAGGAAGCATGCGGCTGCAGTAGACAGCAGAGCCGTTGCTTCCTGTCACAGGCGGAGTACATTTGATATCACTCCGCCTGTGAAGGAGCCGGCGCTATACAGGAAGCATCGGCTCTGCTTCCTTCAGCGGCGGCTCCGTTGTTCGCGCTGATGCTCGGAGATGGCGGGTCGGGAACCCACGATCAGGGCTTGCCGACCCGCCATCTCAGAGCAAGACGTGGCGGGCCACCTCGGATAGCGCGGTGGGCCACCGGTTGGGCACCCATGATGTAAAGCAAATGGAGATCCCCGATCCCCCAGTAGGTCCCTCGGCCGGCTTCCTATCAATGGCGTAACATAGGGCCCATCTAGAAAACATGTGTCTCTCAATGGGTTAGGATATAAGGCGCAGAAAGTTCTCCCAGGTGGGTACTTGTATAGAGAAAGCAAAGGGGTCCCAGATAGTGTAGTATGTAAAATATAAGCTTTTATTTAATAGATCCAACTGCAGTACTCACATTTAAAAACAAGGTAACATGCAAAATGCCACGAGCAGCGCGCTCGCACACTGACGTCACTTCCGGTGTCGGTCAGCACAGGAAATACATATGAGGTGAAAGAGTTCATAGGCTGCAATACTGAAGAACCAGTCTACACCTTGGAATGTAGCTGTGGACTACAGTACATTGGACGTACAAAAAGACTGCTTAAAGTACGAATTAAAAAACATGTACAGAATATTCTGAAGGGAATTGATAAACATAGTGTCTCAAAACACTTTGCTATATGTTATAATAAGGACCCCACCCCTGATGCACCTGAAGTTCTGGGGGATTGAACCATACAAGAGATCTGGCGAGGTAGCCACAAAGTGAGGACCCTCAGCCAATTGGAATCCAAATAGATTTTTATTTTGGACACATTTGCACCTCGGGGGTTAAATATTGAACTTGACCTTTAATTTTTTTATCACTGATTTTTAACGTGGGGAGCACTTACCCAAACCCCCCCCCCCCCCCCCTTTGTCCTTTCCCTGCTCTTTTATCTATTTACATTGATGGAACTCCTCTCTCGTCTAGTCTCTATTTAATCTGATACATATAATTTCACTTACTGGTCTTTACATATTCCGATATGCCCCTCCTTTTTTAGTGTTTTTATTTCCATTTGTTTTTATATTTTTTTTAAATATGTCACTGCCATTACGTCCGGTGTTCCCATATATTTCTTTGCCGGGTACTTAATATTATTTTAATATGCATGTGTATATATATATATATATATACATATATATAGATACACATATTTTGTATTTATTTCGTTTTAAGATTATTCACCCTTAGCCAGCCTTGTCTCAAAATCCTATATCTCATGCTCATTATTATGTTAGGAACGGTAGATTGCCATGTCTCTATCCATTAAACACCAAACCACAAGAAAATGTCCGCTATGTAAATATCTATAGAAAAATGGCGGCCGTACGAATTAACATTGGACTACCAGAAAATGGCAGCTGATTGAATCACACACTAAGGCTATTTAAAGACGCTTCCATTGCATGTTTTGTATTCCCTGGTGAAGTCACGTGATCATGACGCTACGCGTTGGAACAGACAGGCACTGGAAGTGACGTCCATGTTCGAGCTCGCTGCTTGTGTCGTTTGGAATGTTACCTTGTTTTTAAATGAGAGCACGATCTATTAAATAAATATTTTATTTCTCTATATATGTACCCACCTGGGAGAACTTTCTGCTCCTTATATCCTCACCCTCCAAGAGACACATATACATCATCCTAAATCACAGATCAGGACATAAGGTTTTCTAGATGGGCCCTACATTACGCCATTGATAGGAAGCCGGCCGAGGGACCTACTGTGGGATCAGTGATCTCCATTTGCTTTACATACACCCTGTTACAGCGGTAAGGGGCCACCTATTATTGAGGTGTTGTTACACTGAAGAGAAGTCACGTTTACTTTGCTGCATTTGTACCAAAGATCATTCACCGTCTAGTTTGCTACATTTGCACGGAGGAAAAGTCACCCGTTTGCATTGTTATATTTGCACTGAAGATTCCTCACTGTTTAGTTTGCTATAGTTGCACAGAAGAAAAGTCACTGTTTACATTGCTATTTGCACAGAATTCCAGAGAAACTTCAATATTTGTGTATTCAGTTTTTATTATCAAATAAGGACATTTTATCTTCTGGGACTATTCAATATTTTTTAGTACTGTATTTTTTTTTCTTTACTTATATATTTTTGGATTTTGTGATGTTCATATGAATTAACCATTTGAGGTTCCCATTGCTTTCAAGCACGTGGCACGTTACATATCTATTATTTATTTTTCTTGTACCACTTATCACTTTAACTTTGCACATTGTTTATTATCACTTATATCAAACAACAAAAAAACTTTCAGCGCTAAAAAAGACAGTCATGACAGTATCTGGAATGGTAGAACTACAGAACCCAGGCTGCTGTTATATACAAATTATATACAGAAAACAGCGCTCAGTGGGAAAAAGTTCATTTAATTCAAAACTTTGCAATCCAAAATGACAGGGAAAACAGGAAACGGTACAATCCAATCCTGTTCATTTCGTTAAAAGAATCTGGTAAAAACAATCAACAAATATAACTTGTGCACAGTACCGCCTCAGGTCCCGGGAGTAAGGGGTTAACCACGATGTTAGGAGGGGTTCCCTCCGGTCTGCCCATGGGGAAACTTAGCAGATGGTAACAAGGGGACCGCTTTCATCAGTCAGCTGTGTGGAATAAAGCTGCTACAGCCGGAAGGTGTACTGATGTCCCCCGCTCAGCTGTGCCTCCGTCGGATCGATTCGGTCAAACTTCCGGACTTTGACAAAGCGCATGCACGCGAAACATGTCAGTCACGGTCGCAATACCAACCCAGCACAGCTTGCGTACCGCCTCATTGCGGTGTTGACCAGCGGAGGCTTTCTTCATCCGGGTCTTGTTGTGGTTTCGCTTCCGCCCTCTCAGTCCACCGTCCAGGACGTTTGACCGAAGCGATCCGACGGAGGCACAGCTGAGCGGGGGACATCAGTATTATATGTATAGAGATGTATGCGGACCAACAACAAATAGGGTCAGCCTTCAACCATGAGAATATATGGTTGACTATCCATAATAAACATGTATAGGCAATTGGATTCCACTCAAAACACACATCTCCATCCCTGGATTCTGTTATAGAAGCTTGGAGGTAATACGAGGGAACCTTTATTGGGAGAACTCTGAAGAGGGAGGATTTTAGGGAGGATGGACATTTTGACCACCGTGATCATGCCCATCCATGCCAGCGGTAGGGATGACCATTTAGTCATTAGATTGGTGAGTAGGGTTAAGATGCAAGGTAATTTGCAGCATAGAGGTCAGTTGGATTTGCAGTGAAGTTGATACCTAGGTAGGTGATGTGGGTCGTTGTCTAGGTGAATGGGAGGAAGTCTTGTAATTGGGCTTGAAGGTTGGGGGATAAGGAAACGATTAGGGCTTTTGATTTGTGTGGGTAAGCCCGACAGACGTCCAAATTTGGAAAGGGTGTCCATAAGATTCGGTGCCGAAATTAAGAGAGAAGTGAGGAATATCAGGACGTTGTCAGCAAACATGCATAGTTTACGTTGGTGGCCTCTGATTTCTAGTCCTCTTATGTTTGGGTTAGAGCCGATGAGTTTAGTATTTTTTCATTTATATAGAAAAAAATAAAAAACCAAGTGGTGATTAAATACTACCTAAAGAAAGCTCTATCTGTCTAAAAAAAAATCATTTGGGTACAGTGTTGCATGCCTGCACAATTGGCGTTCAAATTGTGACAGCGCTGAATACTGCAAATTGGCCCTGGACTGGAAGGGGGTGAAAAGTATCCAGACTTGAAGTGGTAAAAAAAAAGTTCTGTCATGTGACCATGCATCTCTTGTTTCTGATGCGGGCGGGGTTAAGGGACAAACACACAGTGTGCCTGTATTCTATAGTACTCCTCCCCCCTCTTATGCCACATTTGGCATGTCATTTTTTTGGGGGGGAGCTGGTACCTAATTTTGACAGGTACCCGCTCCCACTTCCGCTCAGGCCTCCTAGGGGATCCGACTGAAAGTTCTCCTCTCCCCTTCCTCCCAGCAAACTTCTGGGACACGTCACAGGTCCCAGAAGATTACCCAACCATTGAGGAGGCTCAGCACAACTCGCACCTGGCTGTGAAGCCGTGGGTGCCCACAGTTGTAATGCCAGCACCACGGAGAAGATTGAGGGTTCAGGCTACATCACTGGATCCTGGGACAGGTGAGTGTGTGTTTATTGTCAGCAGCTACAATTTTTGCTGACTTGGAATAAACACAACAACGACTGGAACTCCACTTTAAGCAGGGAGCATATTCAAAAGGCAGGTTGTGATTGGGAAGGGATGTGTGCCAGAGGAAGGCTGTGATTGGTCAGGGGGCATGGAGGCTGAACAAACTATCCAATAAAGGCATGCTTGGTGTCTGTACAGTGTCCTGTACCTCTGAATAGCCAGCCAAAGGATGAAAACTGACCACGCTAACAGAGATTGGCTTCTGTGCTTTGTGCGATCAGTTCAGAACAAGAAAGAAATGTTACTGGCAAGGAAGTACATGAAAACGAGATACTATGATTTATAAAATACTGTACATGTGAACACACACAGAAAAAAAAATGTATTCAGGGTAACATACACTTTACCAATATAGTAACAATTGCAACTGTTTTATCCTAGATAAAAGGGATTTGATATCTAAGGAACAGGGACCAGTTTGACCTGCCTACTGTAGAGTAAGCATATTCTCTCCCAAAGCTTCCCTGCAAATGAATCCAGGGCCTTATGCAGCGTACACACGAGCGGTTTTGTCGTCGGAATAAACTCTGAAGGTTTCTCCGACGCAATTCCGCTCAAGTGGTCTTGCCTACACCAAAGTCTGACCGTCTAGAACGCGGTGACGTACGACACGTATGACTGGACTAGAAAAAGGAAGTGCAATAGCCAGTAGCCAATAGCTTCCGTCTCGTACTTGCTTCAGAGCATGTGTCATTTTTGCTACATCTGAACAGCATACAGGCGAGCGGTTTTCCCGATAGGAATTGGTTCCATCGGAAAAATTTAGAACATGTTCTTTCTAGGTCCGTAAAAAGTCCATACACACGATTGGAATATACAATGAAAAGCTGACTTTTTCTGTCGGAAATTCCGCTCGTGTGTACACGGCATTACTGTTCCCAGTCATATAGTTTGGCAGCAGAGCTCTGCAGTACAGAAATATCTGTTCATGAACGTTCAGTGATTGACACTCCCTTCATATCCCGCAATCTCTGCCTAGACAGATTCAGTGTCAGAGGTCAATGCTCATGGGACATCCACAGCTCACACACTGCCCATGTCAGTGCAGAACAAAGACCTAGTCAAATTAACCCTTGCAACATATCTTTAAAGCGTATCTAAACCCAAAAACACATATTTTATATATTGCAGCTTACCGGTCCTCAGAAGTGGTGACTGCATAAGTATTCTTCTTTTAATTTTTTTTGCCTTTAACCACTTGCTTACTGGGCACTTAAACCCCCCTCCTATCCAGACCAATTTTCAGCTTTCAGTGCTGTCGCACTTTGAATGACAATTGCGCGGTCATACAACACTGTACCCAAATTTTTTCCCCCAAATAGAGCTTTTTTTTGGTGGTATTTGATCACCTCTGCGATTTTTATTTTTTGTTAAAAAAATGTAAAAAGACCGAATGTAAAAAGACTAAATTTTTATTTTTTTAAATTTTGTTATAAAAATTTAAAATGGGTAATTTTTGTCCGTCATTGATGTACTCTGATGAGGCGGCAGTGATGGGCACCGATAGGTGGCAGTGATGGGCACTGATAGGTGGCAGTGATGGACACTGATGGGTGGCAGTGATAGGCAGCACTTTCAGGTGGCACTGATTGGTGGCACTGGTGGGCATTGATTGGTGGCACTTGTGGGCATTGACAGGTGGCACTTGTGGGCATTGACAGGTGGCACTTGTGGGCATTAACAGGTGGCAGACATGAGGCATAATTGCCTCTGACTTTTTGGGACCGATGTCCCTTTAAGATGAGCCGGTGATCGGCTTTTTTTTTCTTCTCAGCTGTCAGCGTGAGAAAAAAAAAAAAACGATCACCGATCTTTTGTTTTGATCATGTGATCAGCTGTCATTGTCTGACAGCTGATCACATGGTAAGGGGCCAGGACCCGCCCCTTACTCGGATCGCTGATCACCCGAGTCTCAGTGACTCAGTGATCACAGCGCGCACCCTGTAGGGCATGCGCAGGGAGCGTGCACAGAGGAGGACGTCATATGAAGGGCTCACGGGAATTGAGATCCGCGCTGTGGCCGTCATTCGGCCATAGCGCAGATGTCAAGTGGTTAATTTTAAATGGTGATCCTGCCATTAACACACTTCTTGTCATAGGGTATCAGGGCTCACTGCCTATACTGTAGCTATAGAGAAACAGTGTTTCACTCCTAGGTTGCTGTCCTGATTTGAAATACAGTTGTATTTTTTTTTTTTTTTTGATCAGGAAGTTTTTATTAATACTTCAAACAGTAGCGCAATACAAGAATATGTGAGATTCAGTTGACAGTTCAATACTGTGTAACTGAAGTGGGTACAACAATTTAAGAAACAAACTGCAGCCATAGCAGAAATCACATAGTCAGCAAGAAGACAAATCTGTACTGGCCCATGGCGGATGGAAACTGCGTGGAAATCATAGCTATGGTCTGAACAGAAGCTTCATTACCCAACAAGATGGCATAATTGAGGACACCACCTGATATGAGCTATGATTGGAGAACCAAGTGTTCAGAAGTTTATGAGAAGCAGGAAAGCACCAGGTGATATGTTTGGAAGGATGCAAGAAAGAAAAGTGGGAGAGGGAATGGGGGAAAGGAAAGGAGGGAAAATGGGGGATAGGTGACAATGAGGGGTGGAGTTTATCAAAATTATAATCTCACAGAGCAAAGCCCAGATACCCAACTTTAAGATTGTCAGAGTCCCCATGAAAAGTAGATAGTAGACTTGACCCATGGCTCCAAACTTTTCAAAACATTTCCAGAGTGTCTTGTGTGTAAAAAAACAAACAAAATAAAAATGCAACCTGAGAAACCTGGTGCTTGACTTGAAAGCTAAGGTGGGGTACTTCCAGGCTTTGGCTATTACCCTTTTGGCTTCCAATAGGATATGAGTAACCAGGTTATACTGGGTATTGGTACATGTTTAGGTTTTTTGATTTGTAAAGCTCTATATGAATCCTTGCATAAAGATACTGGTAACCACATATAACAGAAGAACACTCAAAGCCTTATGCCTCGTACACACGATCAGACTTTCCAGCAACAAAACTGTGGAATTTTGTCCGAAGGGCGTTGGCCCAAACTTGTCTTGCATACACAAGGTCACACAATTGTTGGCCAACAATTTACGAATGTAGTGACCTACTAGACGTACTACGTGTTTTTTCCGATCTTTTGCTCTAGCCTTTGGGCTCCTTCTGCTAATTTCGTGTTAGTAGAAGTTTGAGTGTTGATTCATGCTTTCATTTCACACTTTTCAGTTTGCGCTTTTCAGTTTGTTTCTGAACATCCTTTCGTCAACCAGACATGTTGCGGAATCGGAGGCGATAACGTGTTATTTATTATTGGCCTTAGAGTTACTGCTTTGACATTATTTTTTTGGTTGAATAATGATTTGATTTGGTATATTTTCTATATTTTTGGATGCATAGAATGCACTTTTTGGTTAAGTTCTATTGGCAGATAGCATGTCTAATTTTATTTGTTTTATATTTTTTAATGCACAATAAAAAAATTGTGGAGAATAATACTTGGCTATGGGGGAACGCTGGTTTACAAGACCGACTGCTTCTGGCTCGTCCTTGCTTCCGAGCATGTGTGTTTGTATTTTGGACTTTTGTCCGACGGACTTGTGTACACACACTCGGAAAATCCGACAACACACATTTGTTGGCGGAAAATGTGAAAACCTGCCATCCAACATTTGTTGGCGGAAAGTCCGACAACAATTGTCCAACGGAGCGCACACGCGGTCGGATTTACCGACAACAGGCTGACATCGAACATTTCCCGTCGGAAAGTCCGATTGTGTGTACGGGGCTTTAGACTTAGTTGTGTTAACATGCAGCCCCGAACATCTGCCAAATTTTATGAGCAATGGCAACCAGTTGGGAAGGTAAATAGGAGGGTTGGTGAAGGATCAGGAGCACATCTACAAACAGATTTTGTGATGATATCCTGCTACCTCCATCCCACTAATATTCCATTGTATGCCAATAGCTTGGACAAGAGGCACAATAGCCAAAGCGAATAACAGCAATGATAGGGGGCATCCTTGTTTAGTGCCTCGCAATATTGGGGATATCATCGAGTGAGAGACTGCGGCTGTGACTTCAGGAAATGACCAGAGACTGTGGCTTCGACAACAGGAAATGTCCCTCCATGCTTTACACTTCATACCCACAGGCACAATCATTACTTCCCTTTTTCAACCCCACCACTATAGAAGAAGTTGCTAAACTACTTGATAATGTCCACCTTACCACCTGCCCTCTGGATCCTGTTCCCTCACAAATGCTACGTTCACCCTCTGGCTCTATGCTACACTCTCTAACCCACATCTTCAATCTCTCCCTCTCTTCTGGCATCTTCCCCAACTCTCTAAAACATGCACTTGTCAGACCCATACTTAAAAAGACCTCACTGGACCTATCCAATCTTAACAATCTTCGCCCCATCTCCTTGCTCCCCTTCTTATCCAAACTCCTCGAACGTCGGTCTACAACCGACTGAGCATCCACTTTGCTGATAATAGCCTTCTTGATCCCCTTCAGTCTGGATTTCGTCCTCAACACTCCACAGAAACTGCTCTCCTAAAACTAACAAATGATCTACTAATGGCCAAAACCAATCAACATTATTCTGTACTCCTACTCCTGTACCTCTCTGCTACCTTTGATACGGTAGACCACCCCCCCCCCCTCCTCCTCAAAAAACTCCACACCTTTAGTCTCCGTGACTGTACTCTTCGCTGGTTCTCTTCCTACTTTTCCAACCGCAGCTTTAGCGTTTCTTACAACTCTACTTCCTCCTCTCCTCTTCCTTTCTCTGTTGGGGTCCCCCAAGGTTCTGTTCTTGGACCTCTTCTATTTTCAATCTACGCCTCCTCCCTGGGTCAACTGATAGCCTCCCATGGCTTCCAATACCACCTCTACGCTGATGACACCCAAATCTATTTCTCTACTCCTCGGCTGACTCCCTCTGTCTCCTCACGTATCACGAATCTACTATCAGATATATCCAGAGGTGATAGTATAAAATCAAACAGTTGGGTCTGTTAAATAAAATACTAAAACAGCGCTGAAAAATAACGTGTAAGATAATAAAATCTTTCCGTGAAAGGTCCGTGGACCTGTATAAAAAGAAGAATAATGTATTGATAGGTAGTCCTTTAAATATCTCTGAGAGACCCGTGCACAGTTCAATCAATAGTGACTTTTCTTGTGATTGTAGTGTTTTTGGTGTCTATCCAAGCACCGTTATAGTCCCATTAGACAACTTCACCACGTGAGGCACGCTCCCCTCAGGGGGTTAAACTCACCAGAATGAAAAATTAAACAGGCCTTAAGGTATAGGTCATCACCATGGAAACCACTGTACAAGACACGTCACACATCCACCGTTCAAAAACCGGCCTGGTCACTTCCTCAGATTAAATACCACCAGATTTTGGATAAGCAGCAAGGGTTCAGGGGTGCAACAGCTCACAATATATATCATAAAAAATGGAAAGAATAGCAAACATAGCGTAATCCCATTTTATTGAAAAGCATTAAAAGCACTAATCCCTGTACAATCCCCTTTAAGAAATAAGCGTACAATAAACATTCTTTAGGAACAGCATATATGAAGTATGGTAATCACTTGCGCATGGGGAATGAGATCACAGCAATCCTCCACTTGGCCACAGCAGCAGTATCGCTCCCCCTGGATCAGCGTGTGTGTCTCTGCTGACACTCGCGCCACTTCCGGGCGGTGGTTAGCGGCGGTGGAACGCAAACGAAACTTCCGGTCGAACGTCGTGTAGGCCACGCCCTTACGCGTTTCGTCACTTTCTGACTTCAACAGAGGGCGACCGGAAGTTTCATTTGCGTTCCACCGCCGCTAACCACCGCCCGGAAGTGACGCGAGTGTCAGCAGAGACACACACGCTGATCCAGGGGGAGCGATACTGCTGCTGTGGCCAAGTGGAGGATTGCTGTGATCTCATTCCCCACACGCAAGTGATTACCATACTTCATATATGCTGTTCCTAAAGAATGTTTAATGTACGCTTATTTCTTAAAGGGGATTGTACAGGGATTAGTGCTTTTAATGCTTTTCAATAAAATGGGATTACGCTATGTTTGCTATTCTTTCCATTTTTTATGATATATATTGTGAGCTGTTGCGCCCCTGAACCCTTGCTGCTTATCCAAAATCTGGTGGTATTTAATCTGAGGAAGTGACCAGGCCGGTTTTTGAACGGTGGATGTGTGACGTGTCTTGTACAGTGGTTTCCATGGTGATGACCTATACCTTAAGGCCTGTTTAATTTTTCATTCTGGTGAGTTTAACCCCCTGAGGGGAGCGTGCCTCACGTGGTGAAGTTGTCTAATGGGACTATAACGGTGCTTGGATAGACACCAAAAACACTACAATCACAAGAAAAGTCACTATTGATTGAACTGTGCACGGGTCTCTCAGAGATATTTAAAGGACTACCTATCGATACATTATTCTTCTTTTTATACAGGTCCACGGACCTTTCACGGAAAGATTTTATTATCTTACACGTTATTTTTCAGCGCTGGTTTAGTATTTAATTTCACAGACCCAACTGTTTGATTTTATACTATCACCTCTATATATTCGTTCTATTTTAAACAGCTGCTTAGTTTAATATAATTTACTTATTTATATAAATATTTATTTATATATTTATTTGTATTTATTGTATCAATTGGTTAGTTTGTAACACTGTGGATAAGCACCCAGCGCTGAGTAGTGTATATTTATATAGGCCACTCAATATACACTCTTTTTGTTCATATCAGATATATCCGTCTGGATGTCACACCACTTCCTCAAACTCAATCTATCCAAAACCGAACTTATAATTTTTCCTCCCCCATATGCCCCTGCCCCTTCCCCTGATTTCTCTGTCAAAATCTATGGCACAACCATAAGCCCATCCCCTCATGCCAAGGTTCTAGGTGTAGTCCTGAACTCTCCTTCAAGCAACACATCCAATCACTGTCCAAATCCTGCCGCCTCAACCTCCGCAACATCTCCAAAATACGCCCCTTTCCATCCAATGACACAACAAAGCTCTTAATTCACTCACTCGTCATCTCTCGCCTCGACTACTGCAACTCCCTTCTCATTGGCTTACCTCTACATAGTCTATCACCTCTTTAATCCATCATGAATGCTGCTGCCAGACGCATCCACCTTACCAATCACTCTGTGTCTGCCACTCCTCTCTGTCAATCCCTCCACTGGCTTCCGCTTGGCCAAAGAATTAAATTCAAAATACTAACAACTACGTACAAAACCATCCACAATTTAGCCCCCAGCTACATCACTAGCTTAGTCTCTAAATACCTACCTACTCGTTCTCTTCGTTCCTCTCAAGACCTCCTGCTCTCTAGCTCCCTCATCACCTCCTTCCATGCTCGCCTCCAGGACTTTGCCAGAGCCTCTCCAATCCTATGGAATGCCTTACCCCAATCTGTCCGCCTATCTCCTACTTTATTAGCTTTTAGACGATCCCTGAAAACCCTTCTCTTCAGAGAAGCCTATCCTACCCACACCTAACAACTGTATTTTCATTTTCTCCATCAGCTCATCCCCCACAGTATTATCTTTTGTTTCAGCTTGACCCTCCCTTCTAGATTGTAAGCTCCAACGAGCAGGGCCCTCTGATCCCTCCTGTATTGATTTGTATTGTACATGTACTGTCTGCCCTCATGTAAAGCGCTGCGCAAACTGTTGGCACTATATAAATCCTGTATAATAATAATAATAATGTCTGATACTGTGGCTGCGACTACAGGGAATGACCAGAGACTGCGGCTGCGACTACAGGGAATCACCAGAGACTGCGGCTGCGACTACAGGGAATGACCAGAGACTGCGACTACAGGGAATGACCAGAGACTGCGGCTGCGACTACAGGGAATGACCAGAGACTGCGGCTGCGACTACAGGGAATGACCAGAGATTGCGACTACAGGGAATGACCAGAGAATGCGACTACAGGGAATGACCAGAGACTGCGGCTGCGACTACAGGAAATAACACAGCATAACGGTGAGTCTACTGTCTACAGGCAGTGTGTAACTATTGGCAGAAAAACCTACCTGGCCAGCAGGCTCGCTGCCCTCTCTGAGGTCTGGGGGCGGGGCTTTCTGCGGTAAGGGCGGGGCTTTCAGTGGTCCATGGCGGGGCTCTCAGATGTACAGGGGAGGCACCCTTTAGAGCTCCCTCTGCTCCAAGCCTCCGAGCACATACGGGCTACATGGGATGGGATGGGATGGGATGGGATGGGGTGGGGTGGGGCAAGGCAGAGTCAGAGCGTCAATGGAGCGCCCGGCCCCACCCCTCCCTGCTGACAGAGCCTCCCTCAGCCCAAGCCGAGCCCAACAGCCCGGGCCGGTGCACCCCAGTGGTCGTTTGGCGTAACAGTAGGCTCAGGCAGCACACAACAACAGCGTGTGTGAGTCAGTGCCTGCCGAGTGCGGCAATGTAGTTGTTGAAGCACACATAAAGTTACTACTTCTGCACTGATGCTCTGCTGGGGGGGGGGGGGGGTTCCAACATGGAACATAGCATGAGAGCTCCAAGCTCCAAGGTAGGTGAGCAGCCTATGCGTGTATCAAAGGGGCATAAAATAGGAAACTTCACAATACCAGAATAAGATGTTAGAGGGACTCCAGCATGCCTGCTGCCAGACGCACTACCAGACACTACCATACTGTGCCAAGCCTAATGCTATAGGCCCCCCACAACAACCTTGGCCATTAGCCTTAATATTCAAAAGAAAGGAATGTCCACACCAATAATACATTTTCTGCACTTTACTAATATTTCTTCAGACTATGGCAGTAACCAGTCACATCACATATGCATACTATCCGGGGTCACTTAACATTACTTTTTCAATAACATATATAGTGGAGGATCCGTAGTAGTCATGTGAAAGCAGCACACAGTAAATCAGCCATCAGCCTCAGACCAGTGGTGGCTGGAGCTAAAAAAAATTGGGGGGGCGCAAACAAACTGAAAAATTCAGAAAAATACTGAAAACAAAAACCATCAAATGCAGCCACTGTGCCCATCATGTGCAGCCTCTGTGCCCATAAAATGCAGCCTCTGTGCCCATCATGCCACCACTGTGCCCATCATATGCAGCCACTGTGATCCCCGGCCTGCCCGCTCGCTGTCTGACTAGCACTTACCCCATCTTGGTGACGGGTCAGGCAGCGGGTGATGGTGGCAAGCTGTGGGACATGCAGCGGGTCCATGAAGCGGATCAGGCAATGGCTCCTGTGTCCTCAGGGCTGGTGCAAGTATTTTTGACACCCTAGGCAAAACCTAATTTGACTCCACCCCTGACTCCACCTCCTTTGCCTTGCCCATGTATACCACACCTTTTTAATGAAGCGCACATCAAATGCAGCCCACCAGCGCCTATCAAATTCAGCCTCACCAGCGCCTATCAAATTCAGCCTCACCAGCGCCCATCAAATGCAGCCTCACCAGTGCCCATCAAATGCAGCCTTACCAGTGCCCATCAAATGCAGCCTCACCAGTGCCCATCAAGTGCAGCTTCACCAGCGCCTATCAAGTGCAACCTCACCAGCGCCCATCAAATGCAGCCTACCAGTGCCCGTAAATTAATGTTTGCTTGCTTCCATTCATTTGAGAGTCGGGACACAGACACAGTCCTCTGCCGCCGCTGCGCCTCAGACACTATGTGGGAATGGAGTGGCGGCTGCCTGCTAATGCTGAGACTTAGGTGCTTGCTGCAGAGAGAAGAGAGTAGGAACACCAGTGGCCGGGCGCCCTAGGCAGCAGTGTGCCCTAGGCGGCTGCCTAGTTTGCCTAGTGGTAGCACCGGCCCCGTAGGTCTCTTCTTCCAAGCGCTAGGCATCCAGTAGGGATGCCTGTGCCTTCAGCCAATCAGGTGATGGGTATTTCCTGATTGGCGGAGAGGCAGTTCAGTGTTAAAAAAGCAAATGTTCATTTGCTTTACTAACACACTTGGGTGGACTCAGAGAGCAATGCTCTGCGCTCCGAGTGCACCTTTTTTTAAGCCTATTAGAGCCTATGGCTCTAATCGGGTGCTTTAAAAAAAAAACACCTCTGTAGTTCAGGCGCCCGGCGTACGAAAAGGGGCCGGACGCCTGAATAGGGGGTGGCTGCAGCTGCCATGAATAGATTCATGTTATTATTTTTCTCATTACGGGTGTAAGTGAGGCCTCATGTCTAAGTATTGCCTAAGGCCTCACCAAACCTAGAGCCGTCTCTGCTTGCGCGCAGAAGTGAACGCATACGTGAACAGCGACCACATCTTACCCTAGGTTCACACCTATGTGTTTTTTTAGTGCGTTTGGCAGTTTGCAGAAACGCACTGCAGTCCATTTAACATGATTTCCTATGATACATGTTCACATCTATGTTTTTTGGTGCTGGTGTGTTTTTGGAAAGAGTTCGGGGACTTTTTTCCCGTGATTTGCGGGTAATAGACTTCAATGGAACTGCACATGAAAATTAAGTGTGGTTGTGATGCAATTTTTGATGTGTTTTTTTATTTAAACACTGTATATAGCTGGTTGCTAGACAGGGGGCCAGGAAGCCGGCTGCCACGTCCTTAACAACTGATGAGTTACCAGCTGTGAGCGGGGTTCCCCGCTGACAGCTGAATATAAAAAATGAAAAAATTGCCGGCAATTTTTTTTTAAAAACTACCAAGCCTGACCTGCCAGGCTGTGTGCTCGGATAAGGGTCTGGTGTGGATTTGGGGTGGGACCCCCGTGTCGTTTTTTCGGCATGGGGGTTCCCCTTAAAATCCATACCAGACCGAAGGGCCTGGTATGCTCTTGGAGGGGGAACATATGGTGTTTTTTTTTTAAGTTTGGCGTGGAGTTCCCCTTTAAGATCATCAGAGCACAAGTTGCATGCCAAAGTCGGATCAGTCAAGACGGCGATCCGACTTTGATCCGACTTCAGTGATATTCAATGGGCTGAAGTCAAGGCACCCTGGTATCTGTGGTACCTAACACTAACTTGTGCCTTGACAAGGCTCTGTGGCTTACGCATGCATTTGGAAATGTGTGCAGACTAAAAAACCCTGCTTTTAACGCAAACTGTTAGACGGGTTATCTGGTTGTCTGCGGGCTGATCGGTAAGTTAAGCTTGTTTTTTTCCTTGGATTTATCCTTGACCTTGTTTGTACCTGTTGTTAGCCTTCCAATGCTTCTTACTGCGATAGCCAGCTATAGATGGGGGCAAGTGGCGTCTTATTTGTATCATGTATTTCCATCCCTGGGGACTTTAAATGAAGCCATGGCCTGGTAAGGTCATGTATTTCCATCCCTGGGGACTTTAAATGAAGCCATGGCCTGGTACCGTCATGTATTTCCATCCCTGGGGACTTTAAATGAAGCCATGGCCTGGTACCGTCATGTATTTCCATCCCTGGGGACTTTAAATGAAGCCATGGCCTGGTAAGGTCATGTATTTCCATCCCTGGGGACTTTAAATGAAGCCATGGCCTGGTACCGTCATGTATTTCCATCCCTGGGGACTTTAAATGAAGCCATGGCCTGGTACCGTCATGTATTTCCATCCCTGGGGACTTTAAATGAAGCCATGGCCTGGTAACATCATGTATTTCCATCCCTGGGGACTTTAAATGAAGCCATGGCCTGGTAACGTCATGTATTTCCATCCCTGGGGACTTTAAATGAAGCCATGGCCTGGTACCGTCATGTATTTCCATCCCTGGGGACTTTAAATGAAGCCATGGCCTGGTAAGGTCATGTATTTCCATCCCTGGGGACTTTAAATGAAGCCATGGCCTGGTACCGTCATGTATTTCCATCCCTGGGGACTTTAAATGAAGCCATGGCCTGGTAAGGTCATGTATTTCCATTCCTGGGGACTTTAAATGAAGCCATGGCCTGGTAACGTCATGTATTTCCATCCCTGGGGACTTTAAATGAAGCCATGGCCTGGTAACGTCATGTATTTCCATCCCTGTTGAAGTAAAAAATAAGGAGGGGCGCAAGAGTGGGACTTGTAAGTGAATGGCAACAGTGTTACTAAAGAAAAGCCTTTTTGGTTTTCAGTAGAGTGGGGAAGGATTAGAACTTCTATCAAGTTTTTGTTGCTTTCTGTGTAGACTTACCCGCACTATTTGTCATGGGGACCATTGTCACATAGATAGAAAAACCAATGTTCTACAGTTGTCATCAGAACAAGAAGTGAGTGCAAATCATTTGTGGCAAAGGTTTCAGAGACAACTAAGATGGGATTTCCTCACTTCTTAGTTATCGCCTCTCACTTGCTGTTGCCTCTTCTGGACAGGAAGTGAAAAAATCTACCCAATGGAATTTAGACCGCAAAAAAAAAATAAGATGAAAGCAGTTTTAACACTTTCCTACTCTATCTAAAGCTAAAAAAAAGTTTTATACACTGTAACATGTATTTGCTAAAGTCAAGCAGTTCACTTCTGATCAACTAAATTAGAAAGA
This sequence comes from Lithobates sylvaticus, assembly GCA_028564925.1. Taxonomy (NCBI): domain Eukaryota; kingdom Metazoa; phylum Chordata; class Amphibia; order Anura; family Ranidae; genus Lithobates; species Lithobates sylvaticus. The sequence continues at coordinate 470,609,829 of CM053028.1, forward strand.
TAACCCTACCCCTCAACCAAAGCAATGAAGAACCTTAATAATCCACAAACTGCCCTACTTTGAACCTATTTTCTGGTCTGAATCGGCTAAATCTTCTATGTCTGCACCTCATCATCTTGAGGGTTTGTTATTTTGGTCCGGATCTCCTCTATCAGCACACCCGGCTCTGCATAAAAGTATTTTCACAACATCGCTATAGGAAGTGTGGCTTTACTTTTTCCTCTCCAGGAAACGTCTACCTAAAAATACCCAGACTGCGAGTTTGGTGATCAGCTTTGTTTTAACAAGGGACACTGTTAAGACAAGAGTCCTGCAAGTGTGGCTCTGCTCAGCAGCCTTCTGACACTTTGGAGGTTTGTTTCAAGATTAGCAGAACAGGAAGGAGAGCAAAGTGTTTATCAGCAGGATGCTAGAGTCACTGGCAGGAGAGTTACCATATACCACCAAATTCCAGATACCATTTGATGCAAAATGGTGTGTGGCAGCTAGAGGGAGCCAGAGAGCTATTTAACATGATTTTGATGGCGCTGACTGCCTGCTAGAAGGGACAAGCTGCATTGTGTGCTGTCTGTACTCTAAAAACTCCAAGGTGCTGATCACTATAGATTATAAGCTGTCATGAGCAGCGCCCTTCTAACCTTCTATTCTGGAATTGAACTGTACGGTCTCCCTTTATTTATTTTTTAAAGCACTGCGCTATATAAATCCTATATTATAATAATAATAATACAGTGCTTGTTGCAGATGAAATATGGAAGCATGCACTGCACATTGAATGAATAGATTTTTACGCTTTATTACTTTATTTGAAGTTGTGAATATGTAAATGAACATTTTGTCTATGAAGGTTTGACAAAATCCGGCACCCGTATTTTTTGGCCAGGGGGTATGCTATTATTTCTACTATAAAGTGAAAAATAAATAAAAAGATCTAAACTTTTTTTTTTTTTTTTTTTTTTTTTTAAAGCTATATCTGTAACTGTGTCCCACAAACATGGGAAAGAGGAATCCTCTTCCACAAACTATTTTGGGTATTGTTTTTGCCAGCTGATAGCTTACTTCCAGTGAGATGGGGAGAGCTTTACCCATTCAAAATTAGGCGACCTGATGCTTCATGACGTAATACAGCGTGTCATAACCCCTGTGTGGCCAATCACACAAGTTGCTGTGCTAAACCTTGCTCCCAGTTTAATATTTTCTTTGTATGGCCCAATGTTGCTACTCCCATCAATTACTGGAAACTAAGGATGAGCTCCGGCGTGTTCGCACAGCCCACGTGCAGAGCCCGCCAGGAAGTCGGTGCTGCGCTAATCAAAGGCAGTGAGACATTTTCCCGATCTCTGCAGCCGCGCAATCGGGACAATGTCTCACTGCCTGTGATTGGCGCAGTGCCGACTTCCTGGCGGGCTCTGCACATGGGCTGTGCGAACACGCCGGAGCTCATCCTTACTGTAAACCCATACTTAGGCTGGATTCACATCTAATACTGATGCAGCTCCCAGCAGGGGTCCGGTGCATCCTAGTTCATCGTTACAGGTCTGATTTCAGCCCAAATTTTGGGCTGAATTCGAACCTGAAACAGACCAAAAGACGCACAGGACCCGTGTGCAAATTCACACCGGAGCCGCATCGGAGATAAGTGAACCAGCTCTATAGAGAGCCAGTCACAATCTCCTGCCATTGCGAATTGGATGTAGAGAACACACATCCAATACACACTAGTGTGAACCCGGCCTTAAAGTGGTATAAAACACTGCTGGGATACCTATGCCTACAGCTAAGCTTATAATAAATCTTACCTGTAGGTACAAGAAATATCTCTTAATCGTGCACAATTTAGGAGATATTAAATGTTGCTCCAGCCGGTGACGTCACCGGTGCATGCACTCTGCAGTAACGGCATACCTGTGCTATTCCTTCAGAGCTCTGTGCCTTGTCTCCCATGTGCATGCGCGGGAGTGACGTCATCGTGGCTCGACCATACAAGTGCTGGAGGGCTTTGTTTTAAGGTAAGTATTTCAGAATGTGTTGGTATGCGATGCATACTAGCACATTATGCTCTTAACTTGTAGGGAGATTTTTTTTTATTATTTATTTATAATGTGTTTGAGTTTACTATAGCTTTAATGAGGTTGTGCATAGACTTTATATGTATTTGAAGGTCTATGCAGATAAGATCTCTACTTGAATTCTGCATTAAAAATAAAAAGTTCTAAGTTAAAGGGGTTGTAAACCCTCGTGTTTTTTCACCTTATGCATTAAGGTGAAAAAACACCTGGCAGTGACCCCCCCCCCCCCCACCCCCCCCCCCCTTTTACTTACCTGAGCCCTGGAACTTGACCCACAGGGACACGCTGTCTCTCTGCCCGGGGTTCTCGGCTCTTGATTGGATAGATTGATGGCAGTGCAGCCATTGGCTCCCACTGCTGTCAATCAAATCCAATGACGCTGGTACTGGGGGGGTGGAGCCGAGTCCTGCATTCGGCCTCTATGGATGCCGAATTTTGGACTCGGGAGCACGCCCTCAAGGTATTCCCCCCGGGAGAGCGCTTCTCCTAGGGGGTTATCTGATGTGGGGAGGAGCCGCAGAGGGACCCCAAAAGAGCAGGTTTGGGGCCACTCTGTGCAAAACAAGCTGCACAATGGAGGTAAGTATGATATGTTTGTTATTTAAAAAAAAAAAAAAACCCTTACAATCACTTTAGGTCTGCTGTGTAACTCTCGGGACTGGGCACTTGAATCTTTATCAGCTGGAAAAAAAATGTTGTTAGTAGAGAAAATACATAGATAAAGAGAATAAAACTGTAGGCTACCACTGAATATGTGTGCAACCACAACTCCAGGCAAAGAGCTAACTATGCGATGAAAGACATGACCTGATCTATCTGCCAAAATATTTGTAATTCTGTTCAGGCACTCACACACACACCCCTGCCACACTATATAGCTAGAGGGTGAGTCCACTGGTCGGGACATGAAGCTTTCTGTGTCCCTTCCCCATATCTGCTCATTGGGCCATTACTGAACCTCATGTCATTGGAGCAGGCCCCTCCCCCTGGTCTACCCCTTCATTAAGCCTGCCTAAGCACCTTCTATCTCTGCACTAAGGCCTCATGCACACGAGACGCAGTTAAACGCGCGTTCAGAGGCAGTTGGACACTTTTTTCAACTGCACCTGAACGCATGCAATGTTATCCTATGTGTCCATGTACACAGTCTAGTTTTTTCCCGTTTTTATGCAGTTGCGTTTAACCTCGTTTTTTTCCAGAAGCAAAAAATGCGTTCAGACACTTTGCTTTTCCACGTTTCAGACGCAAAACGCAGCTAAACGCGGCTAAGCCTTTTTAAAGGAACCCAATTTTTTTGACCAGAAAACTCAGAAATATGATGGTAAACTAGAAAAAATTGTTTAAAATGTCGTAATTAGTTTAGATAGTTCATAGAGCATATATACTCACTGGTGTATACATGTTTGTGAAATGCATACATGTTTGTGAAATATCCAACGGACATTCGCTGTGCCATCAACGGATGGGTCCAATATCGCCAAGCTCTGATTCTGGACCTCTCATGCAAATTTGCGACGACGTTGATGCTTCATCAAGAGCAACATCAGGAGCATTTCCTGACATATATTCAATATGGGATCCATTTCCAAAAAAAAACACAGAAAGAGAGGCAAATTCAAGTGTACAACTGCTCTCTCTGCTGCTGCTGCTGCTCACAAAATGTCAGAAATAGTTAATAATACATGCTTTCTGAGCTTGGGGAGGGTCTATATGATGTTATCTTTACAAATGCTTATAGACGCAAACGCGTCTAAACGCGTCTAAACGCGACATGAAAACACAGCAAAACGCGCATTTTTAAACGCAGGTTTCTGCTTTTTAAAACATGCGTTCAGCAGAGTTTGCATCTGCGTCTCGTGTGCATGGGGCCTAAGGCTCGATTCACATCTTTGCATTTGCATTTATGTTTGAGCGTTTCTGCAGTGCTTTTTGCGGTGCTTGCCGCGATTTTGGACACACGTTTTTACCGCGATTTTGTTGCGTTTTGCGTTTTTTTACACTGTGATTGCTATATACAGTGTAAAAAAAAAAAAGAAATGAAAAAAAAATGCAAAACGCGGTAAAAAGGTGGTACTTGAGCTTTGGATGCGGGTCCATTGACTTCTATTACATGCAAAACGCTGCATTTTGTGTTGCCATTCTCACTCTAAAGCCTGGTTCACACCTATGAAGGTTGCAGTTTGCATATTGCAGGTGCATTTAGCATTTTTCAATACACATTTTTAAACTATTTGAAGTCTATGGAACCAAAAAACAGAAAAAAAAACCTGGCCCTTTCCATAAAATGCACAGATGTGAACTACATCCATAGTAAACCATGTTAAATGGACTGTAGTGTTTCTGCAAAACTGAAAATGCACTAAAAAAATGCAGAGGTGTGAAGCAGGCCTTAGCCTGATTTGTTGGTTGCACATATGGACTTAACGACGATTGCTTTTTTAAATCTGGAGTTCCATGGTTTGTATTGGAATGTGCTATTACCTTCATATTAATGTATGAGCATATAGACGTAATATACTAATGTATATAGTACTGAATAGAGAACTATAATTCAGAGCATGTCCTGCAGGTCATAGGTGTGTTGAGAACTCCTTTGACACTTGATGGGCACAGTAAATGTGTTTGTAAATGGTATTCACTATGGAAATCATAATATTTTGACAATGGACTGAATTTACCATAATATATAATGTAGCTCTGTCATAAAAAAAACGGGAGATGCAGGCTCTAGGCTAGGGGTACCCACAAAATATCTGAATTACATTCACTTGTGGAAGACCCAGTCCACATTGCCTTGGTTAGGGCTAGAATTAACCCTTGTGGAAGTCCCAGTCCACATTGCCTTGGTTAGGGCTAGAATTAACCCTTGTGGAAGTCCCAGTCCACATTGCCTTGGATAGGGCTAGAATTAGCCCTTGTGGAAGTCCCAGTCCACATTGCATTGGTTCGGGCTAAAATTAACCCTTGTGGAAGTCCCAGTCCACATTGCCTTGGGTAGGGCTAGAATTAGCCCTTGTGGAAGTCCCAGTCCACATTGCCTTGGTTAGGGCTAGAATTAGCCCTTGTGGAAGTCCCAGTCCACATTGCCTTGGTTAGGGCTAGAATTAACCCTTGTGGAAGTCCCAGTCCACATTTCCTTGGTTAGGGCTAGAATTAACCCTTGTGGAAGTCCCAGTCCACATTGCCTTGGTTAGGGCTAGAATTAGCCCTTGTGGAAGTCCCAGTCCACATTGCCTTGGTTAGGGCTAGAATTAACCCTTGTGGAAGTCCCAGTCCACATTTCCTTGGTTAGGGCTAGAATTAACCCTTGTGGAAGTCCCAGTCCACATTGCCTTGGTTAGGGCTAGAATTGACCCTTGTGGAAGTCCCAGTCCACATTGCCTTGGTTAGGGCTAGAATTGACCCTTGTGGAAGTCCCAGTCCACATTGCCTTGGTTAGGGCTAGAATTAACCCTTGTGGAAGTCCCAGTCCACATTGCCTTGGTTAGGGCTAGAATTAACCCTTGTGGAAGTCCCAGTCCACATTGCCTTGGTTAGGGCTAGAATTAACCCTTGTGGATGTCCCAGTCCACATTGCCTTGGTTAGGGCTAGAATTAACCCTTGTGGAAGTCCCAGTCTACATTATATTGGCTAGGGCTAGAAGTAGCATTACTGGAACAATGGCACGCCCTCCCTCTTCCAAGCCTTGCACATGTGCAGTGCTCCCTCTGTCACCTGGGGGCATCCCAGATCACAGGCAGGGCAGAGCCAATCAATCCCAGTAGTGATTTTCCTAGGCTCTGGGAAAACTGCAATGAAACTACAGGTATGGCAATTAAATGAAACTATATTAAAGCTATATACAGTGTTTTTAAAAGTACAGGTCACCCTTTACTTCATAGTTTATTGCAAAGGTGAACCAATCCTTAAAAAAATAGCTGTTTACCTTTTATACTTGCTGAAAAATCTTACTTATCTTTTGGCTTTCTATGTAATGTTTGGAAGGGGGCTAGGGAACCACTTTTACTATAATTAAGCCTGCCTGTACTGCGCTGGCATGTTTTCATTAGCAGTTGCAAACTAGATGTGCACACTGTCTGAATTAGGGATCTCAAGGCTTGGGTCGTACATTGCAAATGAATGCACTTTTAAACAAATCTGTCCCCTAATTGCACAATGCAAACTATTCTAAGCAATACAAACTGCGCATAGATTCCTATGTATAAACCTGCTCAAAAGAAACCAAAAAATTCCAGAAACGGTAAACATTTTTTAAAGTATTTTTAGGTATGCTGTGTGAAGGGGAGCTCAGCTAAAATACAAAGACATACTACGAAATGTAAAAAGCGTCTTAGGCTGGCCATACATTATACAATTTTCCTTTCAGATTTACCAAAACCATATAATATGAGGTCATACTAAAACACTTTCCATTTGAATGCAATCAGGCCATATTTTTCGCTCCATAAGATGCACTTTTTTCCTCCAATGAAATGGGAGAAAATGTCTGTGCGTCTTATGGAGCAAATACTGACCAGGCCTCCCCCTCCCGCCATGTTAGACTACCAGGCCGGCCATCTCCCGCAAGCGCCGGGCGATCTCCCAGCTGAGCCTGTCACCTGTTACTCGGCTGAGTCTGTCACAGATAGAAGACAGAGCAGCCCGGGTGGCTGAATGGAGTATGGCCGCGGTGGCCACTCGGGCTGCTCTGTTTTCTATCTGAGAGTGAGGCTGCATTTAATTGCCACTGATCAGGCTGCATTTCATGGGCACGGGTGAGGCTGCATTTCATGGGCACTGGTAAGGTTGCATTTAATTGCCACTGATCAGGCTGCATTTCATGGGCACTGGTAAGGCTGCATTTCATGGGCACGGGTGAGGCTGCATTTCATGGGCACTGGTAAGGCTGCATTTAATTGCCACTGATCAGGCTGCATTTCCTGGGCACTGGTAAATATTTTAGTACACCATTTGGCTCAGAATATCATTTTTTTTGTTTTCCTCCTCTAAAACCTAGGTGGGTCTTATGGAGCAAAAAATACAGTAGCTGAAGGTAAATCTAAAGGAATTTGAATAAGAAAATTGTATAATGTATGGCCAGCTTAAGACACTTAAAGGGGGTGTAAACCCTCGCTGTTTTTTTAACCTTTATGCATTAAGGTGAAAAACCTCCTGTGCTGCAGCAGCCCCCCTTATACTTACCTGAGCCCCGTAATTCCCACGACGGGAACGAGCACACCAGCTCTGGCCACTGTCTGGTGTCCTGATTGGATAGATTGATAGCGGCTCAGCCATTGGCTCCCGTTGCTGTCAATCAAATCCAATGACGCCGGAGCTGAGTCCTGCTGTCTATATCTACGGACGCAGCAGCAGGACAGGAGAGCGCGCCCACACGGGTGTCCACAAAGGGGAGCGCTTCACCAACGGGGCACTCAAGAAGAGAGGATGAGCCAGGAGTGCCGCTGAGGGACCCCAGAAGAGGAGGATCGGGGCCACTCTGTGCAAAACCAACTGCACAGCAGAGGTAAGTATGATGTTTGTTTTTTTTTTTTTTGTTTGTTTTTTAAACCCTGAGGCTTTATAACCCCTTTAATCAGAGAAGCAGCCAAAAGGCCCATGGTAACTCTGGAGGAGCTGCAGAGATCCACAGCTCAGGTGGGAGAATCTGTCCACGTTTGTTATTTTATTTTTTTTAAACCAAACCTTTACAACCACTTTAATAGAAATGTGTCTCAGGGTAGTGGGACAAATGGCACAACTTGAGACAGATTTATGTACGTGTCAGTAAGGGGTATGTAAATCTGTTACAGTAAAATGTTGTTTTAGAGTTTATTCCAAAATGTAAGATCTTATTTACTTTACTTTCTTCTCACTGATCTGGTGGTATTTCTTTATAAATTTGTTGTAATGATAGTGACAGATAGTAATAATGTTTTTCCAATAAAACCTTTTTTTTTTTTTAAACTTGGAGCAAGGTTGCCAACCCCATGTGCCACCAATTAATCGCCGCCTCATAGTGAAGGTTTCTCAGATTTGAGTGTAAATGTAGCAATGCGATGTAAGACAGCCAGCAGTGGTTGAGGGGGGGAATGCAATCATTATCGGGTCCCGTGAACTATGATGGAACCCGCGTCTACCATTAAAACACTTCCATGTTTGTAGAACACGTGAGTAACTTTGTGCGGTTAGAGAAGCTCAGCCACAAAGAGCCTCTCCTTAGCTTTCTTGTATGCGTTTTGTCAGAGCCGTGTTCATGTTTTGGGTTCACTGATAAACCATGAAAGGCTTTCTCCCCCTCAGCTGCCTTCTTGGCTGCAGAGCTGTCAGTGCAGTGTTTGGATTAGATCAGTACTGGTCTGGCTCCCAGGCTTGGGAGATGGATTTTGTGTCAAGGGCAAGGAAGGGCAGCTGCTCCAGACTGTTTGGCGCCTCCCAAACACCTGTTTAACTCAGGTTAAAGTGTTCCAGCATACAGGTGAGGAGGCTTCCTTTCACAAGGCAATCCCCAGGCAGCTACGTTAACCCCTTCCGTCCACTGACGGCAGGCTAAAAACTCTTCTGCTTATTATACAGCGACACTGCATTCCTTCACTGCAGAGAGCCTGCCCGTCACCTAAGCCCCATACACACTATTGGATTGTCTGCAGATTTACCAAAACCATATAATAGGAGGTCTAACCTTAAGAGTTTCAATTTGTTTGCAATCAGGCAGGCCCTTGCACTAAATGTTTTTGGTAAAGCTGAAGACAAAAATCTGGATAAAATCTAATAGTGTGTATGGGGCAATAGTGTGTAAACCGCATTGTCCTGGCATGCTGGGACATACGGTATGGTAACAGCTGCAATTTTTTTTTTTTAGGTCATCCATGCTTTGCAGTAGAACAGGACGTTCTACCACTAAAGATTTTTTTAAAGGGGGGCAAATTACACATTTTAGTGGTCTTATTGACAGCAGTTTCTATAGGACTAGCCTGTGCAAAAGTTTCCTTTAACACTTATTCTACATTTGTGATGTTAGTGTTTAGTATACTTTTTTATTTTATTATTAGCTCACTGATACTTTTTTAAATTATTAAACCTCAATGTAGAAGAGATAAAAGGAATGTGACAAGAAATGCAGTTTTCGCCTCCAGATAATGAGCATTTACAACTATTGCACATGACCCCATAGACGTGGGACAGTAGTAGCTGCCAACAGCTGTAGTTGCCCATATGTGAATAGCATTTGTTAGTCTGAGGCAAGTCAGTTCCAAAAGCAATGTGTTGATCGCACCTTCAGCAGTTTATATGAGAATAGAGAAATGTTGGTTATTATATGGGTCAGGTATCATTCAACCTCTAAGTGTGGGCATATAGGCTTCAAAAAGAGCAAGGTTCGTTGGGTTTTGAGCTCTGCATCAACACCGCAGGCAAAGATTTGGAGTGTTGCATTAACTATGCAGGTAGGTTCCCCCCCCGCACATTAATCCCAAAGTCTGCTCTGTCCAGCATCTTGTCAACCACAACTAAAAATAGTCAATCAATCAGTTACACCGTACCTATAGGCAGTATTGGACCTCTACAGAGCCCCACATTGAGCAAATCATTTTTATTTACTTGAAATCCAGCTCGCAGTCTAGGTGTGTTTAGTGCATTACAGTGGCCATCATGGGTATATATGGTTGAATCAGGTATGGTCCTAAATGATGTGCCAACTACATTCTCCTGTCTATGATTAGCCTAATACTTTATTTTTACTTTGCGTTAACTGTATAACGTTCTCAAAATGTGATGGCTTGTTAAACACCATAGGGGTGGACTAAGTTGGATAAGGGATTCTCAATCTTACTCAAAGCATAACTAATGCTGGACATCAATGCAGAGTTCAACTAGGGTAGAATAAACTAGAATTCTACAACTGGATTTGGGGGGGGGGGGGGGGGGGGACTATTACAGGGGATAATTCAATTCTTATGGGAGACGTTAAGTCTTTTTCCAAGAGGAGCCAAGGTTTAATCAGTAACATAATGGTTATTTTAACCTAACTCCCATTACTCCAGCCTGATCTAGAGATTACAGAAATAGCTCAGCTGAAAAAAAAAAAAAAAAAAAAAAAAAAAAAAAGTGGGTCTTTGAGTGCAACCTATTCCAAAGTCACCTAATAAAACATATGACATGGAAAGGCAGCTGCTTTGGGTGCAAAGAATTTATATCTCCAAACACCTCCCAACCATATACAGCCTATTTCGAGGGGACAGAAGAATGGTTAGGTCAGGACCCCATGCCAAACTGACAGCAATTCACTTCCAAGCTGGTACAGACATAAGGCTGGGGAGTGTTACAAGTTTCTTTTATGTTCTGCATGGTTTGTTCAATAACTTTATAGATCATGTGTGACCAGATCTAACTGAGCAGTGCAAAGTCTGTTAGACAATCATTTACTTGCTTAAGTCAATTAGTGTGATTCATATAAAGGATCTGTTGGAGAAATATCTGTACACTGGTAAAGAAAAGGATTTCCGTTAACCATTTTTAACATATTGGCAATACCTTTATTAGAATAAACCCACAAAGACTAAAAACAAAAAAAAAAAAAATTCATTTCAATAAACACCATTGATTTATTCTGTATAAAATAAAAAAAAAAAAAAAAAAAAAGCTTTACAACCAAACTTTTATAAAAAGTTTGGTATGATTAAATTTTTTCTTATTACACATTTTGCAGAAATAAAAAATCTCTGCCACTGTACAAGGGAGGGGAAAAGACTTGGAATGTTAAAGAGTTCACAATTTTCTTATTTAATAATCTATATACACACACATTTTTCATTTCAGTCCTGGAGGAGACATCTGATCCCATACAACTTTAACTCCCGTCCGCATTGCCTGATGCTTCACCTTTTATTAAATAAAAAGGCATTAAAAATAGCTGTTGGTAAAGTGGCAAATCCCTTGTGGTAACTTTTTTTATTAGCTTCCACTCCCCATTGCAGGAGAGAATAGTAGATTTCAAGCCTTCCCTGTATTAGGAAAGGTGAATTTAAAAGTCTTTCATAAATAAGCAGTCCAAAGATTGGCTGAGAAAAAAAATAAAATAAAAAAATAATTCAGGGGTGGGGGGGTGATGAGAGAAATAAAAACTGGATGCGAGTCCCTTTTCATAGCCACACGGATCCCCCCTCTTCCACAAGCTTCTGTACAAATGCAGTACTCAAATAATGAAATAGAGAAGTCTTGTAGCCATGTTGTGCAAAGAAAAACAGTCAATCGGAACACCTGCAAGAGATTGAGAAGGAGGCCTTTAGTGGAAGCGATCAGGAGACAGACTGGCGCCAGTGAGGAAGCCACACTGAACATTTAACCAAACACTCACTGGGGGCGAACCCAGTCCTCCAGATGTACACAGGAGCTGGGGATTAACCCTTCCCACGCTACAGGCAGCTTCACCCACACCAATAGGTCACATGCTAGACCCCACACATCTCCGATCACCCCCCATCAGGCTTACTACAAGAACATTCTGCAGATCACATACAACTGACACTCGTATACAAACACAATAATACATTTGGAGAGGAAGCAAAATCATTTGTCTGATTTTGCTGCAAGGTACTTGGACCAATAAGAGTCATGGTGGGCAAAAAAGGAGACCAGGGCATTGAGCACCGGTTCTAAAAAAGGACACCGTACGCGGAATACGGAATGAGATCGGGGCAGGCTGCTGGGTATAGTAGTGGTTATTATAAGGGGCACAGCATAATGAAGACTAGTACAGGCTGCTAGGCACTGCACAGGTAATAAGGACATGGTGGGCATATATAAAAAAAAAAAAAAAAAGACTGGGCAGACTGCTTGGGCACAGCACTGGTTAAAGCAGAGAAAAAAAAAATATATAAAGCGTTTAAGCCATTCTCTCTTGGATCCAAGCATGTAGGCGCCAGTGTACTGCTTGCATCAATTATTTGATTAAATGCAGCCACTTAGACGTGATGGCAGGAGCCCACAAACATTTAAGGCATTAGGGCTGACTCTCCGCCACTTACTCTGCCTGTGACAGAAGGGAGAAAGATGGACCGCTCAAATTGAATGGGAAGTATAAATTAAAATGTTCAGCTATGACAGCACATCCAACAGAGCGTTCACTACCCTAATAGACCTTTTAGAGTATCCTAAATTCAATATCCCCAATAGGATGTGCCATAAATCTGAACATTCAGTATCCCCAATATCGCAGCCATTCTCAGCCAGGGTTCACATTTACAGTTAAGGTTCTTTGAGCTGTAACTTATTGACCTCCCGTTTGATAGTATCTGCATAGTTCCGGGGCCTGTGCCACTTGGCAGAGACATCTCCATGACGCCAGTTATCCTTATAGCCATCTGTAAGGGGTGCATGCTACCTACTGACCACCCAACTGTAAGAAGGTGCATGCTGCCAACTGACTGCCAAACCACAAGGAGCATGTTCACCAGTTTAGAGCAATCTTCCCACTGAAGGGGGAATTATCACCAATGAAATAAGCATTCTTCCCCATTGACCAACCAATCAAAGGGGGCATTCCTCCCCACTCAAGCGCAAGGGGCATTCTTCCCACTAGCCACCACTGTAAGGCGAATTCTCGCCAACATAGGAAGCATTCTTCCCTTTTGACCACCCAATCGAAGGGGGAATTCTTCCCACTGACCACCCATCTGAAGGGGGACATTCCTCCCCACCCAACCGCAAGGAGCATTCTTCCCCATTGACCAACCAGTTGAAGGGGGCATTCCTCCCCACCGACCACCCACTAGCCACCAATGTAAGGAGATTTCTCACCAACATAGGAAGCATTCTTCCCCTTTGACCACCCAATTGAAGGGGGCATTCTTCCCACTGACCACCCAACTGCAAGGAGCATTCTCATCAACGCAAGAAGCATTCTTCTCCATTAACCAACCAATTGAAGGGGCATTACTCCCCACCCAACTGAAGGGGGCATTCCTCCCCACCCAAGCGCATGCTTCCCACTAGCCACCAATGTAAGGAGCATTCTTCCCCTTTGACCACCCAATCGAAGGGGGCATTCCTCCCCAACGCAAGAAGCATTCTTCCCCATGACCACCCAACTGAAGGCGGCATTCTTCCCACCAACATAAGCATTCTTCCCACTGACTGTAAGGAGCATTTTCCCCCAATTAACAACTTAGCAGAGAGTCCCGGAGATCTGAAAATGTCAAAAGGTTCCTCTAGGGTAAAAAGGGGGTACTAGAATGTTCAGATTGACCGCAATTCCCAACAGAACCGTCAGTAGGTCCATAGAACGTCCAGTATTGAGATGAAATGTTGGAGTATCCTAGTAGAAGGTGGAGTATCTTTCTCGGTGAGGTTGATCATTCTCTCCCAAGCCCCCCACATACACGCACCCCGCAATCACACCACACATTAGACACTCACCATTTTTAAGGACAAAGAGCTTTGCTGTCATTCGTGATAAACTCTGCCGATAAATCAGACGCCTGCAAGAGAAAACAAGCACGTGTAAGAAGATGGGAGCCAACAGAGGCTGACAGTCTGCTAGGAGAGGGGGGAGGTGGAGGAGGGGAGCACATACACAAAGCAGCAAGGGATAGAAGGAGGAGAGGAGACACCTGGCTATGGGGGTAATAGGGGGTGGGGGGGTACAATGCAGAAGGCAAGTGTGTGCAGTCCAGATGGAGGAGAGCCAGGACAATGCATGTACTGAATATTCATGGGATGGGATGTAGGGTAGGGATCATCATAGGGATCAGCTGCCCGTACCTGCAATGTCAGGATACTGATGTCTGTGTTGAGGGTGGTGAGTGGGGTCCTGGTGGTGGAGGGGGAAGAGGAGGTGGTGCCCATCCTCGGGTGGTGCAGGCTGACGATGGTAGGGTGTGAGTCCAGGGCGATCTGAAGGTCCAGGATGTAATCGATGACATGCTGCAGAATTTCCATCTTGCTGACCTTCTTGTTCTGGGGGATGCTGGGCACCAGCTCCTTCAGCTTGGAGTAGCAGTCATTCATGTTGTACAGAAGGCTCATGGGATCGTCCACCGGCGTTTTGCTCCGGGAGATGCCCAGGCTGTGCTCCGTTATGCTGCCTTTCCTGACGGATCGGACGGGACTGAAAGCTTTCATAGTACCGACTCTATAGACAGGGATTCCCCGACACAACAGACACAGACAGGGAGAAGATCGCTCAGCGGTGCCTCTCCAGCAATCACAATCCTTATTCTCCTTTCTTGATTAGCTCAGAATGAGCTGCAGGACGCTCGGCATTCACTTATATACCCCAGCGCGAGGCGGCTGACAGGTGGGCGGTACACGGCGTTCTGGTTGGCTGGAAGGATCGGCGGAGATTTGTGATTGGAAGGGGATTAGACTCACGGAATGCGAATCCCTTCCGCGTTCTAAACCAATTAAGGGCAACGGGGGGGCGTGTCCATGTGATCTCAGCTGTGCTAGTAAATAGCCTGCGATGGATTCACTCTGTCAGAGCGCAGAGCGCAGGCATGACATAGAGGAGGACATGGGGGGAGTGCAGGCATGACATAGAGAGGCCATGGGGGAGTGCAGGCATGACATAGAGAGGACATGGGGGGAGTGCAGGCATGACATAGAGGAGGACATGGGAGGAGTGCAGGCATGACATAGAGAGGACATGGGGGGAGTGCAGGCATGACATAGAGAAGGACATGGGGGGAGTGCAGGCATGACATAGAGGAGGACATGGGGGGAGTGCAGGCATGACATAGAGAGGACATGGGGGGAGTGCAGGCATGACATAGAGGAGGACATGGGGGGAGTGCAGGCATGACATAGAGGAGGACATGGGGGGAGTGCAGGCATGACATAGAGGAGGACATGGGGGGAGTGCAGGAATGACATAGAGGAGGACATGGGGGAGGACATGGGGGGAGTGCAGGCATGACATAGAGTAGGACATGGGGGGAGTGCAGGCATGACATAGAGAGGACATGAGGGGAGTGCAGGCATGACATAGAGAGGACATGGGGGAGTGCAGGCATGACATAGAGAGGGACATGAGGGGAGTGCAGGCATGACATAGAGAGGACATGGGGGAGTGCAGGCATGACATAGAGAGGACATGGGGGAGTGCAGGCATGACATAGAGAGGACATGGGGGGAGTGCAGGCATGACATAGAGAGGACATGGGGGGAGTGCAGGCATGACATAGAGGAGGACATGGGGGGGAGTGCAGGCATGACATAGAGGAGGACATGGGGGGAGTGCAGGCATGACATAGAGAGGACATGGGGGAGTGCAGGCATGACATAGAGGAGGACATGGGGGAGTGCAGGCATGACATAGAGAGGACATGGGGGAGTGCAGGCATGACATAGAGGAGGACATGGGGGAGTGCAGGCATGACATAGAGAGGACATGGGGGAGTGCAGGCATGACATAGAGGAGGACATGGGGGAGTGCAGGCATGACATAGAGAAGGACATGGGGGGAGTGCAGGCATGACATAGAGAGGACATGGGGGAGTGCAGGCATGACATAGAGAGGACATGGGGGAGTGCAGGCATGACATAGAGGAGGACATGGGGGGAGTGGGGGAGGAGGACATGGGGGGAGTGCAGGCATGACATAGAGGAGGACATGGGGGAGTGCAGGCATGACATAGAGAGGACATGGGGGGAGTGCAGGCATGACATAGAGGAGGACATGGGGGGAGTGCAGGCATGACATAGAGGAGGACATGGGGGGAGTGCAGGCATGACATAGAGGAGGACATGGGGGGAGTGCAGGCATGACATAGAGGAGGACATGGGGGAGTGCAGGCATGACATAGAGGAGGACATGGGGGGAGTGCAGGCATGACATAGAGGAGGACATGAGGGGAGTGCAGGCATGACATAGAGGAGGACATGGGGGGAGTGCAGGCATGACATAGAGGAGGACATGGGGGGAGTGCAGGCATGACATAGAGGAGGACATGGGGGAGTGCAGGCATGACATAGAGGAGGACATGGGGGGGAGTGCAGGCATGACATAGAGGAGGACATGGGGGGAGTGCAGGCATGACATAGAGGAGGACATGGGGGGGAGTGCAGGCATGACATAGAGAGGACATGGGGGGAGTGCAGGCATGACATAGAGGAGGACATGGGGGGAGTGCAGGCATGACATAGAGGAGGACATGGGGGAGTGCAGGCATGACATAGAGGAGGACATGGGGGAGTGCAGGCATGACATAGAGGAGGACATGGGGGGAGTGCAGGCATGACATAGAGGAGGACATGGGGGGAGTGCAGGCATGACATAGAGGAGGACATGAGGGGAGTGCAGGCATGACATAGAGGAGGACATGGGGGGAGTGCAGGCATGACATAGAGGAGGACATGGGGGAGTGCAGGCATGACATAGAGGAGGACATGGGGGGAGTGCAGGCATGACATAGAGGAGGACATGGGGGGAGTGCAGGCATGACATAGAGGAGGACATGGGGGGAGTGCAGGCATGACATAGAGGAGGACATGGGGGGAGTGCAGGCATGACATAGAGGAGGACATGGGGGGAGTGCAGGCATGACATAGAGGAGGACATGAGGGAGTGCAGGCATGACATAGAGGAGGACATGGGGGGAGTGCAGGCATGACATAGAGGAGGACATGAGGGAGTGCAGGCATGACATAGAGGAGGACATGGGAGGAGTGCAGGCATGACATAGAGGAGGACATGGGGGGAGTGCAGGCATGACATAGAGGAGGACATGGGGGGAGTGCAGGCATGACATAGAGGAGGACATGGGGGGAGTGCAGGCATGACATAGAGGAGGACATGGGGGGAGTGCAGGCATGACATAGAGGAGGACATGGGGGGAGTGCAGGCATGACATAGAGGAGGACATGGGGGGAGTGCAGGCATGACATAGAGGAGGACATGGGGGGAGTGCAGGCATGACATAGAGGAGGACATGGGGGGAGTGCAGGCATGACATAGAGGAGGACATGGGGGGGAGTGCAGGCATGACATAGAGGAGGACATGGGGGGGGGGGGAGTGCAGGCATGACATAGAGGAGGACATGGGGGGAGTGCAGGCAGGACATAGAGGAGGACATGGGGGGAGTGCAGGCATGACATAGAGGAGGACATGGGGGGAGTGCAGGCATGACATAGAGGAGGACATGGGGGGGAGTGCAGGCATGACATAGAGGAGGACATGGGGGGGGGAGTGCAGGCATGACATAGAGGAGGACATGGGGGGAGTGCAGGCATGACATAGAGGAGGACATGGGGGGAGTGCAGGCATGACATAGAGGAGGACATGGGGGGAGTGCAGGCATGACATAGAGGAGGACATGGGGGGAGTGCAGGCATGACATAGAGGAGGACATGGGGGGAGTGCAGGCATGACATAGAGGAGGACATGGGGGGAGTGCAGGCATGACATAGAGGAGGACATGGGGGGAGTGCAGGCATGACATAGAGGAGGACATGGGGGGGAGTGCAGGCATGACATAGAGGAGGACATGGGGGGAGTGCAGGCATGACATAGAGGAGGACATGGGGGGAGTGCAGGCATGACATAGAGGAGGACATGGGGGGAGTGCAGGCATGACATAGAGGAGGACATGGGGGGAGTGCAGGCATGACATAGAGGAGGACATGGGGGGAGTGCAGGCATGACATAGAGGAGGACATGGGGGGAGTGCAGGCATGACATAGAGGAGGACATGGGGGGAGTGCAGGCATGACATAGAGGAGGACATGGGGGGGGGGGAGTGTGCAGAAGGACATGGAGGATTGCAGGCATGACAGAGGAGCTCAGTGGAGTGCAAAAGGACGTAGGGGTAGGCATGAAATAGAGGTCGACAAGGGTGTGGGGGGGGGGGAGTTCAGGCATGACATAGAGGACATGGGGGGTGGGGGGGGTGCAAGCATAATCTATGTGGACATGGTTACTTGTCTCCACCCCCAATGTGTGATGTTACTACAGGACCAGTCTCCTTTCAGTCCGTGATCTCACACATGCGCATTGGGGGCCGGCAGAAAGTGAAAGCCAACTCCTGAAGGCAAGGATCAGGTGCAAGGAAGGCCACTCTGAACCGCATGAGCTGGTAAGTATCTGTTTCTTAAAAGTCAGCAGCTACAGTACTTTTTTATAGAAATTTTTCTATAGCTGGGTAAAGTTCTTCTTTAAAGTGTTACTAAACCCAGGACCCTGCATTCATTAAATCTGGTCTCCCACAGTCTCGAGACTTATATCAGTGTCTGGCCGAGCACTGGTTAAAGCTTGTACGAGGAGTTTTCATTATGCTCTGATTGTCCTATGAGGCTGCAGGATCCCTGACCCTCTGTCTGGACAGTGCTGATCGGCCCTGTGCTGATCACATGCACTTTCCCAAGAAAAAAAAAAATCTCTCTAGCAATACACACCAAACTGAGCATGTGCAGCTTGTCCCATACTATGATAAGCGAAAAAATGTGTAAGGGGGCACTATTATAATAGACCTAATGCTATTTAACAATGTTGATGACATAAAATACAATGATCAAGAAATAAATATATAATGCCGTGACATAATTCATAAACAATGTGTAGCACTTTGCACTTTATGAATTATGTCACGGATAACCTAGTAAGATATCCTACTGAGCACTTCGGGGTGTTTTTGGATATGTGCTAAGCTGGTGCTAAGCTGGTGATGATCTCCCACATCATACCATATTGAAGACCTACTGTTCAGATAGTCTTTAATAGTATGTCTTCAATATGGTATGATGTGGGACATCATCACCAGCTTAGCACCAGCTTAGCACATATCCAAAAACACCCCGAAGTGCTCAGTAGGATATCCTACTCACCTGAAAACCATGACCCCTTTAGCTAAAAAGAGGGTCTATTAGCACTTAAGTGGTTGAGTCATGGATCCTGTGTGGTTTTTCTCTGAAGAGCATCAACATTATCTTCTCCTCTCCTCCACTCCACCAATAATCACTTTGAAATGAGAGAAAGGGGAACCAATGATACTGTTTGTTTTAAAACATTAAAATGCCTGCTTACATGTATAAGTGCCTAACCCGGCACTAAGGATAGTCCACATTCAAGTTTGAAGGGAACCGCCACCACCCGACTCGCGCTCAAGGGCTGGCGTGCATGAAGCCAGGGACCCCGACGTGACCAGAAATGCACCTCAACCTATGCAGCTTGCTCCTAGACTATCAGGAGATAGATTGGGGGCAGTGGAAGAGGGGGAGGAACAGAGAAGACAGGCCTTTTTACACAATGCAAAGGATTAACCCCTTAGGTTCCACAGTGAGTATAACAAGCATGCTTTACTGCTTATACAGACTGATTTTACTGTTGTGAGTTTAGTAACACTTTACCCACTTTCCAACCAGCCGCCGTCATTATATTGCGGAAGGTTGGCTCTATTGCGCGAATTGCCGTAGCTGTATGTCGGTTCGTGCAATAAATACAGTGGGCGTGTGCCTGTGGCGCCGGAAACCGAAGCCCGTGACAGGTGGCCGCTATGTCTGCCAGCCACCCACAATCGCTTCGCAGAGAGCCAGAACGGGGATCTGTCAATGTAAACAAACAGATCCCCGTTCTGACAGGGGAGTAGAGAGCGATCGTCTGTTCCTAGTGATCAGGAACAGCGATCTCTCTCTCCTCCTCCAATAAGTACACTCCCCTCACAGTTAGAAACACCTCCCAGGGAACACATTTAACCGCTTGATCACCACTAGTGTTAACCCCTTCCCTGCCAGTGTCATTTATACAGTAATCAGTGGATTTTTATAGCGCTGATCGCTGTATAAATGTCACTGGTCCCAAAAAACTGTCAAAAGTGTCCGATCTGTCTGCCGCAATGTTGCAGTCCTACTAAAATTCGCTGTTCACCGCCATTACAAGTAAAAAAAAATTAAATAAATAATTCCATAAATCTATCCCCTATTTTGCAGATGTGATAACTTTTGCGCAAACCAATCAATATACGCTTATTACGATATTTTTTTTTACCAAAAATATGTAGAAGAATACATATTGGCCTAAACTTAGGAAGAAATACGTTTTTTTATATTTTTTTAAGGATATTAATTATAGCAAAAAGTAAAAAATATATATATTTTTTCAAAATTGTCGCTCTTTTTTTTGTTTATAGCGCAAAAATAAAAACGTCAGAGGTGATCAAATACCACCAAAAGAAAGCTCTATTTGTGGGAAAAAAAGGACATACATTTTGTTGGGGTACAGCGTCGCACGACCGCGCAATTGTCAGTAAAGTGACGCAGTGCCGTATCGCAAAACCTGGCCTGGTCATTAGGGGGGTAAATCCTTCCGATCCTTAAGTGATTAAAGGTAAGAACTGATATGAGATTTTAGGGACATGCTAATTTTGAATCTGAGTTTTGGGCTGACCAACAGATGATGTACATGCGGTACAAGTGCAGTAAGAAGTTTGATCCCTTTTTTATGTTGAAGAGGAACCATGATTATATGATTATAAGGATTGAGAAAAAATCGCAAAAAATAGGCGGATTTTGTAGGCACATCATGAGGCAGTGAATATGAAAAAACATATCTTTATTACAAAAAGTAAAAAAATATATACACATTTAGACAACACCTTATATAGAGACAAGGTCAGCAGATACCCAATATACCAGACATGATCTAACAGCTCCTCCATGTTTGCTTGTCAACACGTTTCACAAAATAGCTTCCTCAGGACACACAGGGTAGGTGCTGTAGCAGCACCTACCAGACATGAAGGTTGGATTGTTACATATGTAGATAAATATATAGATATATCTGTATTGAAATATGATCCAACAGCTCCTCCACGTCTGCTTGTCAACATGTTTCGCAAAATAGCTTCCTCAGGACACACTGGGTAGGTGCTGTAGCAGCACCTACCCAGTGTGTCCTGAGGAAGCTATATTGGGAAACCTGTTGACAAGCAAACATGGAGGAGCTGTTGGATCATGTCTGGTATATTGGGTATCTGCTGACCTTGTCTCTATATAAGGTGTTGTCTAAACGTGTACGGTATATGTTTTTTAACTTTTTGTAATAAAGATATGTTTTTTCATATTTACTGCAACAAAATCCGCCTAATTTTTGAGATTTATTCCCAATCCTTATATTCAATTTTTGGATGATGTCATAGTGGGGGTCTTCCTTTGCCATGATTATATGATCGCACAGATTTCCCAACATGGTCAAAAAAAGTCTCTGGGTAGGATAATGTTTTCACCCTTTCCTAGTTAGGTTTCCTTAGACAGTCTGATGTGTGCCTGTCGTTGGATGTAATGCTTGTCCTGGTTACACCGCTTGCATCAATCAGTACATTTAGTACATAGAACAACCACCTGGTCAGTATGATATTTCCTGAACAATCCTCTGTTTACTTGATATGTAGAGTCATTATTCAGTGCATGTTGGGTGATCTCCTCATTACCGCCTCTAAGGCACTACCACCTGGTGCCAGATTATCTCTGCTGTATCCGCGTGCAGGAGAAGAAAATTGCAAGACATTTTCCATCCTATGGGATCATTTGCCAGGCAGGCACCTGTCTCTCAGTACATCTTATCCGTAATGCACATTGAGCTTACCTACATTGGGCAGCCATCTAATAGCTGTTACGGGAGCGCACTCCCCTATAGCTGATACTATTTAGAGGTAAATAGAAATCTTCAGCTAAAATAGTCTGAAGACTGATAATGAGGTGAGCTTGTCCCTAGAAGGAATGCAGGAATCCATGCGTGTGCTATGGGTAAACAGAAGGTGGCTGTGTGCTGTTTGAAGACTGACAGCTCACTTGCTGAGTAATAGAGCAAGCATTTCCACTTTAAGGTCTGGAGAAGTGAAAGCAGGCAGGAGGCAGCATTATTCCCCTCTGCTCTGTATGAGGTTAATCTTTTTCCATTTATCTCATGCTGGCACTATAGGTTGACATTGAGTGTCTTTAAAGTGTAACAAATTGATACAGTAAGAGTAGAGGTTCAGGACCCTACACAGACCAGGAAGGATGCAGAGCTGCCTGCTAGATTTACTTTGCCAGCGCCCGAGAGCCTGATGAGAGGTTTTGAGCAAGAACAGCAGGAGGTACAAGTGAATTGTCAAAGCACATTACAAACATAGGCTAGCATGTTCTCTGCGCACGGAGATTGGACGCATCCACTTTATATGGGATGCTGCCACATCTGGTAACAAGTACAATTATGGTACCGCTGTGTTGTCTACGTGTTGGCAGATTTGAAATAGAAATTCTACCTTTTTTCATCTCGCAAGCACAGTTTATAGCAAAGCAAACATGTTATTATTTTATTATTATTACTCTTTATTAAAGAATATGTAAACCCAACATTTCATATTCCTGATACGTGCCTGCTGTACCATGTACTTGTATGAAAAAGTATTCTGTTCTCTTTGTATTGCTTCCTTTGTGTGAAATCCCTGGTGTTCCTGCAATTCCCTCTGCCATAATATGAAAAACTGACCACACTAGGCATGAGAGCACAGCGTGGTCAGTTCTTCAGCTGTGCTGAGAACTAATGCCCCGTACACACGGTCGTAAATTCCGACCACAAAATCCGTCTGATTTTTTCCGACACTGGTGTTGCATACACACGGTCGGACAAAGTTGTCGGAAAATCCAATCATTCTGAATGTGGTGACGTTCGTTGCGTACGACGGAACTACGTAGAGGCTAGTAGCCAATAGGTTTGGTCTCCTAATTTGATCTAGGCATGCGTGGCACTTTGTCCGTCGGAATTCTGTATACACGATTGGAAAAAGTCCAGTCGGATTTTGTTGTCGGAAAATTTGAGAGCAGGATCTCAAATTTTTTCCGTCAGAAAAAGTCCGATGGATCCCACACAAGGTCGGATTTTTCAAAAACATGGTCCGATTGGACATTTTCCGTCGGAATTTCCGACCGTGTGTACGGGGCATAAGCCTGCTCTCCCCCAATTGTTAGACCAGTGGCGGCTGGTCCACAAGGGGCGCAGGAACGCCACCCCCCCAGCCTGCACAATCTGCCTCCCTAGCCTGCACAATCAAACAGCCGGGCACCAGACCAACGGGTCCTCACCAGGTCCGATACCCCCTCACAAGCACATGACCAGAGCCCGAGGCCCCAATTGGCCTGTTTCATGTGGTCCTCGGGGGGAGGTCACTGCACCCCGAACCCTCCCACCCTGCAATACCAGCGAATCAACACTCGCCATCGTCTTCCAGCAATCGTGACAGGAGGCCAAAGACCCAGAGCCCGGAAAGAAGACTGGGTCAACACAGAAGCCGTGGTGCCGGGCACCAGGGAAGCCATGACCCCCTCAAGGGCTTTGCCCATAGGGTGAGTGTGGACCTGCAGGGGCCCGCTCACGCACCCCCAAAATCCTCCAACACTGACCTGTGTTGACACACCCCGCCCCCCCATAGCCATTCACTGGGATGACCAGTGTGACCAGTGTGCTGCTGTTTCTCCTCCTCCAGCTATCTGAGCTCCGTATGCAGCTGTGAACAGAGGGTATGTGATCACTTATAAAAAAAGTAATCTATTGTTTTTTGTATTTGTGTATGTGTATGTGTGTGTGTGTGTGTGTGTGGGTGGGGGTATATATATATATATATATATATATAGATATAGATATAGATATATATATATATATATATAGATATATATATATAGATATATATATAGAGATATATAGAGAGATAGATATATATAGAGAGAGAGAGAGATACCCACACACACAAATTTTTGCCTTTCATTTCTATTTTAAGCTGAATGGGTTATTTTACAAGGTGAGGGTTTATGTACACTTTAATACATTGCCAACTTATTCCGCAGTGCTTTAACCCTTTCACTGACAGAGCAGTTTTTGCGTTTTTTTGCACACACACATTTAACTTTAGTCTAGAGCTCATGTCATCTCCATCTGTGGTTGTTTGCCCCATACTGTCACCACATGTCTACACTCTCAAGCGTATGCTATTTTAGCAAGTAGGGGTTGGCATATCTGCAAGATAGAGTAGGGACTCGACAGAAAGGGATCAGTTTGATGTAGTTGGCCAGTTTAAACATGTATTGCGATATATGCGAACTACGAATCCCCATTTTATAAGCAAGAGTTTGCTATATGGAAGGGTTAATTAGTAGCTACATCTCTAGTATCTCATGTGTTGTGTACTGTGTATAGATGTTATTTAGGACCTGAACACTCACACTTCCATTTCTACTGTATGATGCAGGTTAGTGATTAAAAAAGGGCAGGGATGTCTGAAGTTGCTATTTCTTGTTGAAGCGTTACAACTTTACTTGCTGCGCTGGATCCCCCTAGTATTATACATTGATTATTTTTGGTGTTATTGGGAATACACCTGGTTATGTACAGAGATAACTATTGTTAACTGTGGGTATTTTCACACACATTTAAAAAATAGTTTAAGGCCTGAAGAATAGTTTGGTCCCCTCAAACATCATATATTTTTTGAAAGCAGACACCCTGAAGAATAAAATAGTGGTAGTTTAAATTTTGCATGTCACACAATATTTGCACAAATTAAAAAAAATACACTAAAGTTAATTTTAGGACACACCAACACAATACAGTGGAACCTTGGTTAACGAGTAACGCAGTTAACGAGCGTTTGGAAAGACGAGCAACTTTTTTTTTTAAATCCTGACTCGGTTTGCGAGTGTTGTCTCGCAAAACGAGCAGGATTTAAGTCAATGGGGTGTGCACTACCGCATTTGGCCGGAGGTGCAAGGAGACGTTCAGAAATACTCGGAATCACTAGGAAATACTCTGTTCCTGAGTGTTTCCGAGCCTTTCCGCGTTCAGCCGAGCTGTTCTCGAGTGTTTACAAGGCTCTCTAGCGCCCCCCACCTCTGGCCACATGCGGTATTGCATGCAATGCGGAACAAATTATCTTTGTTCCCATTGACTTCTATTGGGAAACTCGCTTTGATATGCGAGTGCTTTGCATTACAAGCATTCTCCTGGAACAGATTATGTTCCCATAGACCAGGGGTCTCCAAAGTACGGCCCGCGGGCCACATCCGGCCCGCTAGAACGTTTTGTCCGGCCCGCAGCTGCAGTCATCAGACTCACTGCGGGGATGGACTCTGCTTGAGCTGCGGGGCTTGCTCTGCCTTCTGACAGGCATTGAGGAGGTGTGCAGTGCAAGTCCCGCGACGCCGACAAAGCCTATGTTCTTTCAGTGCAGATCTGCTGCACCTCCCAGCTCCTCCCCCCCAGTTAGATTGTAATATTGTAACAGCGTGTCTGTGTAAAAGAAAAGTTGGGCGGGACTCGGGAAGTGCAGTAGGTCTGCTCTAATGCCTGCACTTCAGAGAAGCAACAAGGAGGTAATAAACGTTCTGATCTACGGAGGAAATAGCAGTGATGGGGAAAGGAATGTGCTGGTGACACAAGTATAGAGGGGGGGGGGGGGACAAAACTGTATGTGGGGAGCTGTAAAAAGAGGACTCAAATGTAGGGGGGCTCTGATGGGGACACAAGTGTGGAGGGGGGGGGGCTATTATGGGGACACAAGTGTGAAGGGGGCTCTGATGGGGACACAAGTGTGGAGGGGGGCTCTGATGGGGACACAAGTGTGGAGGGGGGCTCTGATGGGGACACAATTGTGGAGGGGAGTCTGATGGGGACACAAGTGTGGAGGGGGGACACTGATGGGGACACAAGTGTGGAGGGGGGACACTGATGGGGACACAGGTGTGAAGGGGGGCTCTGATGGGGACACAAGTGTGGAGGGGGGACACTGATGGGGACACAAGTGTGAAGGGGGCTCTGATGGGGACACAAGTGTGGAGGGGGGCTCTGATGGGGACACAAGTGTAGAGGGGGGCTCTGATGGGGACACAATTGTGGAGGGGGCTCTGATGGGGACACAATTGTGGAGGGGAGTCTGATGGGGACACAAGTGTGGAGGGGGGCTCTGATGGGGGACACAAGTGTGGAGGGGGGGCTCTGATGGGGACACAAGTGTGAAGGGGGGCTCTGATGGGGACACAAGTGTAGAGGGGGGCTCTGATGGGGACACAAGTGTAGAGGGGGGCTCTGATGGGGACACAAGTGTAGAGGGGGGCTCTGATGGGGACACAAGTGTAGAGGGGGGCTCTGATGGGGACACAAGTGTGGAGGGGGCTCTGATGGGGACACAGGTGTGAAAGGGGGCTCTGATGGGGACACAAGTGTGGAAGGGGGACTCTGATGGGGACACAAGTGGGAAGGGGGCTCTGATGGGGACACAATTGTGGAGGGGGCTCTGATGGCGACACAAGTGTGGAGGGGGGACTCTGATGGGGACACAAGTGTGGAGGGGGGACACTGATGGGGACACAAGTGTGGAGGGGGGCTCTGATGGGGACACAAGTGTGGAGGGCGGGCTCTGATGGGGACACAAGTGTGGAGGGGGCTCTGATGGGGACACAAATGTGGAGGGGGGCTCTGATGGGGACACAAGTCTGGAGGGGGGCTCTGATGGGGACACAATTGTGGAGGGGGCTCTGATGGCGACACAAGTGTGGAGGGGACTCTGATGGGGGACACAAGTGTGGAGGGGGGGCTCTGATGGGGGACACAAGTGTGGAGGGGGGGCTCTGATGGGGGACACAAGTGTGGAGGGGGGCTTTGATGGGGTACACAAGTGTGGGGGGCTCTGATGGGGACACAAGTGTGGGGGGCTCAGATGGGGATACAAGTGTGGAGGGGGCTCTGATGTAAGGCCTCATGCACACTTGATGTTTAGCCCTGGTGCACGAGGCTCTGGCATTTAGGTGCGGGCGGAGGATACAAGTGCACCATCCAGCCACGCTGATAGCAGCCTTTTTTAAATTTCTACTCTATTCCATGGCTGGGGATTCATTTAGAAATATTTTTTTTTTCGGCCCTCGAATATCTGTAAAATTTACAGTGTGGCCCTCGAAGTAAAAAGTTTGGAGACCCCTGCCATAGACAATACATTATGTAGCGTTACAAACTGGCATTATAATAGATTTATTGGGAATTTTATGACACCGATCTTTACAAAACAGTCCAAAGTTTCCCAAAATATTTGCAAAAATAACTAAATAAATAAAACCTCTTTATTCTATAAGTATTCACCCCAGCTGCATAATCCCCAAATAAACTGGTACAGCCAACTGCCTACAGGGTTACATAATTAGTTGAATAGAGTCCAACCGAGCAATGAAAGTCACATGATTTCAGAACAAATACACTTATTGAAAGGCTACACATTTTATTAGAAAACATATCTTTAACAAAAAGCATCACAAAGACCAAGAAGCTGTCAGAAGTCCATGACATACGGTATTTCTACAGAAGCACCAACAAGGGTTGGGTTACTAAAAAATATCCCAGACTCTAAACCTTCATTATTAAAAATAGAAAACATTGTATAATTGCATCTCTGACTGGTGGAATATTTTAACCAAAACTCAGAGGCACAGCAAAGAGGCCAATGGAGATTTAAAAATATGTCCGAATCTAGAGCAGGCACAGAGTAGTGTATTGCTACAAAGGGCTCCGTGCTGTTTCAGAGACCTTCCATCTTCTATTAACCACTTTCAGACCGGACCGATTTGCAGCCAAAGGACCAGGCCCCTTTTTGCGATTCGGCACTGCGTCGCTTTAACTGACAATTGCCCGGTCGTGCGACGTGGCTGCCAAACAAAATTGACGTCCTTTTTTTCCCACAAATAGAGCTTTCTTTTGGTGGTATTTGATCGCCCCTGTGGTTTTTATTTTTTGCGCTATAACAAAAAAGAGCGACAATTTTGAAAAAAAAAACACATTCTTTTTTTATTTTTTGCTATAATAAATATCCCCCAAAAATATATAAAAAAACTTTTTTTTTTTCCCTCAGTTTAGGCCGATACGTATTCTTCTACATATTTTTGGTAAAAAAAATCGCAATAAGCGATTATTGATTGGTTTGCGCAGAAGTTATAGCGTTTACAAGATAGGGGATAGTTTTATAGCATTTTTATTAATCATTTTTTTTTATTAGTAATGGCGGCGATCAGCGATTTTTATTGTGACTGCGACATTATGGCGGACACATCGGACATTTTTGACACATTTTTGAGACATTGTCATTTATACAGCAATCAATGCTATTTAAATGCATTGATTCCTGTATAAATGACACTGGCAGTGAAGGGGTTAACCACTAGGTGGCAGTGTAGGGGTTAAGTATGCCTAGGGGTGTGTGTTTCTTACTGTGGGGGGGCGTGGCTGTCAGCAAGCGAATGCTGATCTCTGCTCCAATCACAGGGAGCAAAGATCGGCGGCACTAGTTGCTAGGCAGAACGGGAGATGCTGTTTATTTCCGCGTCTCCCCGCTCAGCCTTCCCGTGAGACGATCGCGGGTGTCCCCGCGGCGATCGAGTCCGCGGGACCCGCGACCAATGGCACGGCGGCATTTTAAAAGTAACTTATATATAGGCCCTTATGCCTGTCCTAGCCATTCTGCCGACGTATATCGTTGTGCGCCGGTCGGGAAGCAGTTAAGGCACATCCTTTGATAGGGCCCACGTTGCGTCAGTGTTCAGGGCTTTTCTCCAAGGGTAAGCTCTCATCAATAGAATCCCCACTGTTCCCCATCCTGGGGAACCCACAATTTTCCCCCGGGGATGCGGAAGGGGACCTTTGATATATTGGTGGATCAGGGGTTATAGCAGGTTTCCCAGTTTACGTTATCAGGAGCTTGGCCCACGTTTCAAACATTGACCTCTAGACCTGGCATTTTCAACTGTATTTCTGGCGAGTGGCTCAATTAAGACATTTTTTTTATATACTTTACCCGCTCCGGGTGTCTTTGAGCATAACTTTTATCCCCTTTTGAAGAATAATGCACTGAAGGAGGACCACTTTCACATACCCTTTTGAAGATTTATGCCCTGTTGGTCCGATATACTAAGTTGTTCTTAAGTTATGCCACTTTTTATGCATGTAGGTAGATATTCCTCCATTGGAAAGATGCTGCACCACCCATGGTATATACTTGGTGCTCTGTTTTAAACTCTGTTTTGGCACTGTATAGAATCACTTATCTTAACCAGAATTGCCCTAGCAAATTCAATACAATCTGGTCAGGATGGATAGATGCTCGGGGGTCTGAGTTTGCAGACGATGATCTAGGTCATAACTGTTTACCCATATGTTCCCTTGCCTCTTAATACCTATATAGAGTTTGTAATTAATCCTGTATCCATATAGTACAATACACCTGTCAGAAGACCATCCTACTATATTTTAGGAGTCTCACACCCATTGCTCCTCTGAGATATCAGCAAATTG
Source organism: Lithobates sylvaticus (assembly GCA_028564925.1). Taxonomy (NCBI): domain Eukaryota; kingdom Metazoa; phylum Chordata; class Amphibia; order Anura; family Ranidae; genus Lithobates; species Lithobates sylvaticus. The sequence goes on from CM053028.1 coordinate 470,639,168, forward strand.
CTATATGTGGTAATTACTATTGTAATGTAAATGTTACCGACTGTTCCTGTTCATCGCTTGTAATGCAAAGATTTGAATAAACCTTTTCTTGTTTAAAATAAATAAAAAGGAAATAATGACACAACAGTGTGTGTTTTGCTGCATTTTTCATACTTTTCTGAAAACGTTGGGCAGAGAGGGGCGTTACCAAAAACCGAATGCCGCATTCACACCGAATACCTAATAATCCTGCCAGTCCCCACGCTTTCCTTCAAAGTGACCATGCCAGGTAATGGAAGCACATCCATCCCAGTGCGGTCAGTTTTCTTCTTTGCATTCTATTTGGGAGCCCAGTCTGCTTGTACTCCAACTGTTAGCTTTGTGCTGACATGCCCCCATGCACAGAACAAATGTTTTGACTTGCATTTCTATTTTAACCACTTCAATACCGGGCACTTAAACACCTTCCTGCCCAGACCAATTTTCAGCTTTCAGCACTGTTGCACTTTGAATGACAATTGTGCGGTCATACAACACTGTACCCAAACAGAATTTGTATCATTTTGTTCCCACAAATAGAGCTTTCTTTGTAAATAAGTATGTTTTCTCCTTCACTGATGGGCACTGATGGGGCTGCACTGACGGGCACTGATAGGGCGGCACTGATGAGGTGGCACCAATGAAGTGGCACTGATGAGGTGGCATTGATGGGCACTGATAGGCGGCACTGATGCTCACTGATAGGTGGCACTGATGGGCGACATGGATGGGCACTGATAGGTGGCACAAATTGGCACTGATAGGTGGCACGGATTGGCATGGATAGGCGGCATGGATAGGCGGCACGGATGAACATGGATGGGCACTGATAGGCGGCACGTATGGGCAATGATAGGCGGCACGTATGGGCACTGATAGGCGGCACGGATGGGCACTGATAGGCGGCACGGATGGGCACTGATAGGCGGCATTGTAGTGTAATGGATTGTACTGATGGATGCCAATCAGTGCCGAACAATAATGCACGCCAATCAGTGATGCCCATTGTGGGCACTGATTGGCATCCATTGAGGGCACTGATTGGCATCCATTGTGGGCACTGACTAGCATCCCTGGTGGTCTAGGGTGGCATACCTGGTGCTGGTCATCCCTGGTGGTCTGGTGGCGTCCCTGGTGGTCCAGTGTGGGCATCCTGAAGGGGGGGCTGTGCTAATAATTGATCAGCACAGACCCCCCCTGTGAGAGGAGCAGCTGATCGGCTCTCCTCTACTCGCGTCTGACAGATGCGAGTGAGGAAAAGCCGATCAACAGCTCTTCCTATTTACACTGTGATCAGCCGTGATTGGACACGGCTGATCATGTGGTAAAGAGTATCCGTCGGAGACTCTTTACCGAGATTGTATTTGCGGGGTGTCAGACTGACACACCGCAACAACGATCGCCGCGATGCGTGCCCCCGGGGGCGCGCAGCGGCTCAATATCCTGAGGACGTCATATGATGCCCAGTCAGGATATTGAATCCACTTTGCCGCCGTCATTCTGCTATATGGCGGGCGGCAAGTGGTTAAAAATGGCTTGTTTTACATAGTAAAGGTTCACATACTGTATGCTTTAAGCTGGCTACACATGGTTAGAGACTTTCGTTCAAAAGTTCCTAGAAGAATCCTTTGTCAAAACATTCTTTCTTGCTGTCACCGAATCAACTAATTTAGTTTGAAAGCCCTTAAAATGTTCAGGTTTTATTATAATATGTATGTTTTTTTTTTCCCGAACAAAACTACATTCACAGTTAGGATTTATCACCATCTAGAAAAATTTTCCATCTTGCTCCTTCAAAATTCCTCATTATTAACCACTTCAATACAGGGCATTTTCACCCCCTTCCTGCCAAGGCCAATTTTCAGTTTTCAGCCAGGTAACACTTTGAATGACAATTGCATGATCATGCAACACTGTACCCAAATAAATTTTTTATCATTTTTTCCCCACAAATAGAGCTTTCTTTTGGTGGTATGTGATCACCTCTGCGATTTTAATTTCTTGCGCTATAAACAAAATAAGAGTGACAAGTTTGAAAAAAACACAGTGGGGGTTATTTACGAAAGGCAAATCCACTTTGCACTACAAGTGCAAACTACAAGTGCAAAGTGCGCTTGAAATTGCACTGAAAGTGCACTTTGAAGTGCAGTCGCTGTAGATCCGAGGGGGACATGCAAGGAAAATAAGAGCTTCCCCTCATTTCAGATCTACCCCTCATATTTACAGCGACTGAACCTCCAAGTGCACTTTCAGTGCAATTTCAAGTGCACTTTGCACTTGTAGTTTACACTTGTAGTGCAAAGTGGAATTGCCTTTCGCAAATAACCCACAATATTTTTTTACTTTTTGCTATATTAAATATCACAATTTTTTTTTCCCCCAGTTTAGGCCGATATGTGTTCTTCTACATATTTTTTGGTAAAAAAAAATGCAATAAGCGTATATTGATTGGTTTGCGCAAAAGTTATAGCGTCTACAAAATAGGGGATAGATTAAAGGCATTTTTATTATTTTTTTATTTTTTTTTACTAGTAATGGCGCGATCTGTGATTTTTATCGTGACTGTGACATTTCGGCGAACATATCGGACACCTTTGACACTATTTTGGGACCATTCACATTTATACAGCGATCAGTGCTATAAAAATGCACTGATTACTGTATAAATGTCACTGGCATGGAAGAAGTTAACACTAGGGGGCGATCAAGGGGTTAAATGTGTTACCTGGGGAGTGATTCTAACTGTAGGGGGAGGGGCCTCACAAGGGGAGGAGACTGATCAGTGTTCCCCTGTACTGGGAACACACCTTCGGTCTTCCCTCACCTGACAGAACGTGGATCTGTGTGTTTACACACACAGATCCACGGTCCTGCTCTGTTATCGGGCAATCGCGGGTGCCAGGCGGACGTCACGGCCACCGGGCACGCGCATCGGCTCCCGAGTCACGCTGCCGGTGCGTGTGCCACCTAGACGGCTGGGAAGCCGAGGACGTCATATGACGCCTGCCCAGGATGGGAGATCTTTCCTGTGGACGTCATTTGACGATGGCTGGGATGGGAAGTGGTTAAAGTGGGAGTAATCCCTTCTATCATTTTCAGCCAAGGAAGCTGCCATCTTGGCCTTTGTTTAATCTACAACTGCCATGATGCTGCACATGTGATCAGTTAGGACACCAGCCATTTGATGGTTTGACAGTTTAGAAGTTGGGGTTGGGGGTGTTAGTACAGGTTCGTTCAGGAGGTGTTGGGGGGGGGAGGTGAAAGGATTTAAGTATAAATGTACAGTTGTCCTTTAAAGCCCATCTCCGGGGGGAATTAGAATTTCCTGCAGGGGTTGATTGCTCGGTTTGTCTATGGGAGAGGAGAAACCGTTTTACTTACCTGATCCTCTGCTCCCCTGGCAGGAATTGTTCCCCCACAGTTTGTCGGTGGACTGTCCCTAGGCATTCTCAGGTCCAGAGCAGGGCTATTGACTCTGCTCTAGTCTTGATGAGGTCAGGACCCTAGACCGGTAGAGACACTGCAGATACTGGTCTAGCTGTGGCGAGGGGAGAGCAGAGAATCAAGTAAATAAATCTTTTTTTTTTGGTTTGTTCCCCTAGACAAAAATGAGTAATTAAGCCTTGCAGTGCAGACACAGCTCCACTGCAAGGGCATGATTTTTGTATTTGCTCGGATTTTGGCTTTAAGGTGTGTTTGGTGGGGGACAAGGTTGCGTAGAGTTGCAAATTCGTGTCTGAGTCAGCTGGTGTTGCTGTCTGGTTACGTGATGATGATATTCTGATCTTACATTACAGTGTTGATGTTAAAGAGACTGTGACCTCCACTTCACACCTGCTGTGCAAAGATTATCTTCTTTACTATAATTAACACGTATCAGTAGCTAAGTAAAATCCTCTCGGTGTTTCCTGATTTACATATCAGGTAACATTTGCTCAGGATCTTTCTATGAAGTAGAAGCAGAATCAGGTTTTTGCTGTCACCCAACAATCCAGCTCTCGGCAGTAATCAGGGCAGTGCATTGCTAATTTCACCTGCATGCTTGGAATCCTTCCAGCCCCATTTACCTGTATGTCTTCCAACTGCAACTTGGAGTCGTGCAGCTGACTACTCAGTGTTTGTTTTTATGGGAGGGCTCTACCTCTATAAACCTTCCATAAAAGATCACTTTGCAGGTGTGTCTACAGTGTTATGGAGCAGTCAGCAGATCAGATGTTTGCAAATGACCTTTTGAGTAAAGAGTGTAAACAATTATAAAGGTTCTAAAGGAGACTCCAAACTGGCCATAGACATTAGATGGCACCTGGATGTGTGTGCACGACACAAATGTCATATTATTATTTTTGTTTTATGAGACTGGAATGCATATCCATTCGCTCCATTGTGTCCAACACTGTTTACTAAACTGCACTTTTCAGTTTTAAGAGATCAGAGAGACTCTCAAAATTGTTTGGTTTTACCTCTGACCCACAGGAAAATGTAGAACAACATTACTGTCTTTTTGTTAATTATTAATTTAAAAAAAAATGCATGCATTTTCAAATATCACTATAAATAGTCCCCTTTGGTGTAGCAACCAATAGCAATAAAAAGGGACATATGTGCTAACTGAAACTTGGTGGACTACTGATCCCAGAAAGTCCAATGCAAATCCTGCCAACCCTCCTGGCTGCAGCAACTTGACTTCAACAACACCACAGTCTCTCCCTCCTGGCTTCACATTCAATCCTGACATGTCTGGATCCCTCCTGAATGACTTTCCTGGCAGTGCTCCCTGCTGTCTTCACCCTGCTCCTGTTTCAGGACACCTCTCAATGACCATATAAAGAGAGGCTCCCTCCCAGCTCCTGAGCTCCAGACCCAAATTCACCCCCCCAGAAAGGGGGTTCCCTCAAGGGCCACGACAGTCTAACACTCCATCATTCAGTTCTTCCACCGACAACACCTCCCCCCAGCAGGCTGACCATGAGTATATATAGGAGGCCTGCCCCCTGCCAATCCTAGTTGGGGATTGGTCAGGGCTCCCAGATACACTCCTTGTCACTATCACTCTCTGCCCTGCCTCTTTTTCAGAACCCTCTGGAAACAAAGGAGGCACCAGAGAGATAAAGTACATGTCAGTCCTACCTACCTAAGTTAGAGGGTGCTACATATATAAATATGACTATCAACTGAACATTATATTAGCTTCCTGTACTGCTCTGTACAGAAGCACTCAGACTGAGGGAAGAGGGAATGATGCCTTTGCATGGTGCTGTCAGCATAACCACTTGAAGACCAGACCTATTTCTGACACTTTATGCTTACATGTAAAAACCTGTTTCCTGACAAACTTCCATGGCAGCATAGGTTTGGGTAGCCCGCCCTCGCTCCTTCCCCAAAGGACCCCACTCCCATACATTTTCAGGCTGAGTCAGAGGCTGCTTCCTTTTTTTGTCCTTCTCACTCATAGGACCATTTTGTATACCCATACTGGGTTGCAATCTGAGGTGGCTTTGGCATCCAATAAGAACAAGGTTTTGTTCCTCCCATATGCAGAATCACCAAGGATAACTGGTTCCATGCCATGGACATTGGGATACTTTGCACATACTCTCAAGCTACAGCTTTGCTCAGATAGGGATAGAGGTATCATCGAGAATCATTGCTGGATGGGTAATCCCAGCTAGCCATTAGGCTTATAGAATTTAGGGCTTGGATCCTATGGAAGCAGTCACCACACACTCAACCAGGAGTTTGTAGGTTTCATGGGCTCCATGTGAAAGGGTGTCAAGAATATTTGTAGGGCAATAGCATATCTTCCATTAAGGCTGTTCTGGCTCATTGTGGGGTGTAGCTAACTTCCTTATACTGTTAATATCTATCCATGGGGTTTCTGTTAGCTAAATAGCTAAATTCTATGATTGAAACTCTACTTTTTTTTCAGCATCCCACCCTTGTTTTTTGGGCTAGTTAGTTCCCAAATGTATGCTGCCATCGAAGCCTGTCAGCCGGCAGAGTACTTTCTTGTAAAAGCAATCCTAGTGACTAAATAGCCGCTGGCTGCCTTCCCAGGCTCTCCAATCCCAACGGGGAGCCTGGGATTGCAGCCAGCAGTTCCTCTGACTGACCATAGAGCTGATTGGGGACCAGAATGGCGAAAATCCTCTCTATGGTCTAAGAAAATGAAAGCGGCAAGTATTTGGGTGTTTTAAGTAATTTTCTAGAAATAAAAAAACAATCTAAAATTTCCTATCAAATACTTACCGTAATTTTCCTTTCCTGATAGACTCCATGGCAGCAGGAGTTCCCTCTCACTGTCATGAGTAAGCTAGTTACAGAATGTGGCCTCTGGCTCAGCCTGAAAATGTATGGGAATGGAGTCCTATGGGGTAGGAGTGAGGGCAGGTCTACCCAAACGTATGCTGCCATGGAGCCCATCAGAAAAGGAAAATTACGGTAAGTATTTGATAGGAAATTTTAGATTGTTTTTTTATTTCTAGAAAATTACTTAAAACACCCAAATACTTGTCGCTTTCATTTTCTTAGACCATAGAGAGGATTTTCGCCATTCTGGTCCCCAATCAGCTCTATGGTCAGTCAGAGGAACTGCTGGCTGCAATCCCAGGCTCCCCGTTGGGATTGGAGAGCCTGGGAAGGCAGCCAGCGGCTATTTAGTCACTAGGATTGCTTTTACAAGAAAGTACTCTGCCGGCTGTAGGCATCATCCCGGTATAACCCAGGCTCTCCAATCCCAACAGGGAGCCTGGGATTGCAGCCGGCAGTTCCTCTGGCTGACCATAGAGCTGATTGGGGACCAGAATGGCCACAATCCTCTCTATGGTCTAAGAAAATGAAAGCAACAAGTATTTGGGTGTTTTAAGTAATTTTCTAGAAATAAACAATGGAAAATTTCCTATCAAATACCTACCGTAATTTTCCTTTTCTGATGGGCCCCATGGCAGCATACATTTGGGTAGCCCCGCCCTCGCTCCTACCCCATAGGACTCCACTCCCATAAATTTTCAGGCTGAGCCAGAGGCCACATTCTGTAACTAGCTTACTCATGACACTGGGAGGGAACTCCTGCTGTTCGGCCTCTTCTCCCGCCCTCCGGCATCGTCTCCCACTCTTCTGCCAGCTCTTCCGCTATCTTCTTGCAGCTCTTTTACTAGCGGAGGAGCACGGTCTCCTCCGTCCTTCTTCCCTCTTCTTTCTTCTTCCGATGTTGACATTTGTAATGCCGTGTGAGCCCTGCGCGATCACTTATATAGAAATGGGGCGTGATCACCAGGTGATGTCACATGGTGGCCCCGCCCCATATGACGTCAGGTCCCGAGGCATGCGGGGACTGTGACGTCATAAGGGGCAGGGCCACCGTGTTACATCACCCGGTGACCACGCCCATTCCTATATAAGTGATCGTGCCAAGCTCACACGGCATTACAGTGGGAGAGAGCGTCCTGTCAACATCGGAAGAAGAGAGAAGAGGGAAAAAGGACGGAGAAGACCGGGCTCCTTCGTTAGTAAAAGAGCTGCAAGAAGATAGCGGAGGAGCCGGCAGAAGAGTGGGAGATGACGCCGGAGAGCGGGAGAAGAGGCTGGACACTGGGAGAAGAGGCCAAACAGAGTGGTGAAGTCGGAAGAAGACCCCTGAAGTCGGAAGAAGACCCCGGAGCTGATTAATAAATTACTTTAAAAACCTGTGTTGTGTTTTTTTTTTTTGATTGACACTTTTTTTCCCCAGGTGAATGGGTAGGGGTACAATATTTTACCGTTCCTCTAAAGCAGGGGTCTACAAATTATGACTCGCAGGCCAAATCCAGACCTCTGTGGTCCCTGATGTAAGGTATGACTCTAATGTAAGGGGGAACCCCGATGTAAGCAGGACTTTGATGGGCTCATGTTTTATTGGAATTTCTTTTCTTTCTGTTACTGAATTTTTTTTGTTCAGTTCTAAATCCTTTAATGTAAGTAAAACTTGGAAAAAATAATTTTAATTAATTGAATTTAATGACACCAAAATTCATTTAAATTCGATTTGTTCATTTATAAAATATTTTTTTTTCAGCCCATTAATATTTGTAAAATATACAATGTGGCCCCTGTATTAACTGTTTGGAGACCCCTGCTCTAAAGTCTATGAGCAGCTTTAGGTACAAATACATAATTTATCTAAAAATAGTATTTTCATTGAGATCACATGACTATGAAATACACCAACTGACTTCTTCCAATTATTACAGAATTGCAGCTGTGATGCAATGGTCACCAGAATCAGGTGTAAATCTGGAGGCACACATCCAAGGTAAACAATGGCATAGGTTGCATGACTTAACAGTTGTTGGGCTTGATTGAGCAATGATCTCATGTCTTTGGGGAGACCCTGACCTCACTGACAGCTGAAGAGAAGGAAAAAAGTGGATCAGATGGGTTAGAAAACCTTATATGTATGCAAGGTCACAAGCTCTCTTTGTTATCAATGAATATTGTTAAATGTTCTTTTAGAACTGCAGAAAAAAAACGTGATTGTTAGACTTAAAAGAAAACCTTGCATGGTCCTGGATCTGCCTGCAATTTTAAGGTAACAATACATTTTTTATTTTTTTTAAATCAAATTTTATTTAAAGCGGAGTTCCCCCCAAAAGTAGAACTTCCGCTTATCTGTCTCCTCTCCCCCTCTGGTGCCACATTTGGCACCTTTCAGGGGGGAGGGGTGAACAGGTACTTTTTTTTAACAGGTAACCTTCCCCACTTCCGGGAGACTGGGCGGCCCCCTTCTCCTTCCTCCGCCACTGGACCAATTAGAAGGTGCAGCGTGCTTTGCACATGCGTGGCTTCACTGCCGGGTTCCCTTACCAGGAATGGTGGCAGCTGCACCCGACAGTCGATCTGAATATTGGCTGGGGTGCCGAAATCGTGGGCTCCCTGGACAGGTAAGTGGCCACATATTAAAATTCAGCAGGTGCAGTATTTGTAGCTGCTGACTTTCAATTTTTTGTGGGGGGGGCTTTTTAAAGTACAAAAGGACATAGAGACAAACTGTCACACAGATCAACAAAACTAAAAGTAGACGAGAAAAAAGAAAAGGAAGTATAAAAAATAAAAACCAATATACAACACTAAGCCCACAAATTGTTGCTAAGTAGATATTTCACCCATATACCTCTATGGTACTTACCAAACTAATAAATATCTAACAAGTAACAATAAGTACCACATACTCCACAAAAAGAAATAGAAGGGCACATCACATCTATCCAGCTAGACCATATTGCAGCAAACTAGTAAAAAGGTACATATGCTTCCCTAACAGAATATATTTGCTCAGTTCGGATTTCCACTCATCTACCGATGGAGGAATCGAAGGTACCCATCAAGAAGCAGTTCAGTTTTCTTGCAAAAAAAAATTGATCTTAAGCCTAAAATGATTGGCAACGTATTGGAATCAACATATCCTAAGATAAATAAAATGGCAGGAAGAGCTAGGGAAATGCCATATACATAATTTAAAGCTGAAATAACCCCACGCCAATAATGTCTAAGCTTTGGGCATCTCCACAATGGATGATGGTTACCACATGGAAGGCCAAATCTAAGGTTAGCCATACACAGTTCGAATCGTGACCAGTTCAGCAGGAACCAGCTGAGATTCAAACAATTAATGGGCAGGCTGAATGTGCAAAGTTGATTGATCAACATGGCTACAACCAGCCTGCCGGATTCTCTTGCGATTATCGCTAGCGGCTGCTATAGTCAGGGCTTGCCCTGCCCTACCCTGCTGGGAGAAGACATTTGCTGTGGTCGCAGGAAAGAAACTTCATTGTGTATGGTCAGCCTAACACAGTGAGAGTTTTCCCTATAGCCTATCTTATGCAAAAATTCTGGTGTATGGTACACTGTGTGCAAAAAAAAAAAAAAAAAGATGTGTTACTCTGTGGGATGGAGAGAGCTAAATATTCTGATTATTCCACAGCTTATCATCCCAAAGCTCATTGGAGAGTTGACCCTTAGGAAGAAATGCTCATAACAATTGTGTGTACTCCATTGAAATAAGCCCCCCCTCCTTTTTTTCCCCATAATTTTTATTGTTTTCTGGATAATTTGTACAAACAAGAGGTTATCATACAGAATGTGTCAAATAATGCTTATATTGGAAGAATGGTAAATACAGTATGTGCGGTTCATCTGATAATAATAATTTGTACTCTTAACGTAATAGTAATTGTTAAGCATGGATGAACAGTTGAACCATTTTACAGTTTAACATTTTAACAATTTTAGATTCCTTGTCAAAAAACTATTCTAACTACGTAATTTTGAGTATTTTAGAGTATGATAAAGTATAACAATAAAATATAGAACAGAAATAAAATAAAAGCAAAATTATAAAAATAAAGAATAAAAAAAACAACAAATATAAAAATAAAAGGGAAAGAAATGTAATGACTGAAATTGTTGTACCTATGTGTAAGAAAGTGTAATTTAATAGTTTCAGCTCGCCTAAGTATATCAAACAAAGGTGTGAATGGTGATGATTTCAAATAACTGATATAATGGAAGCGTGCTATTCCCTTATTACATCTGTGTAAGTTAAATTACTCAAAAACAATGAAAAATTAAAAATGAATATCCTGTGTTAATTACACATAAGTAAAGTGGATAAATCAATCATTAACAATCAAGTACTCCATTTGATGAGTGTGGACCCATTGGGGGCAGTGGTACTATTCATATGGAGTGGATTGAAGTGAAATTTGCACTGCACTACCATCTTTAAGCACTGGCATTGCTTAATAGAAAATTCTAGTCATCTTTTTTATAAGTTTCACATTTTTTGCACAGTTATGTATTGGACTTTTTGTTTAATTATTGATTTTTTTGTTATATACAGTATACTTTCTTATGAAATCATGGATTGCACTTTATTTCAAGCACTGGCACTTTGTAAATGATTTACTTGATTGTTAATGATTGATTTATCCACTTCACTTACACTATATTACCAAAAGTATTGGTATGCCTGCCTTTACACGCACATTAACTTTAATGGCATCCCAGTCTAAAGCCCCATACACACGGTCGGATTTTTTCATGGATTCTGTCCGATCGGACAATGTTGTTGAAAAATCAGACCATGTGTATGCACCATCGGACAGTGTACGTCGGATTGTCTGACGGACAAAGTCTTATCTCCTGCTGGATAGATTTGCCGACAACACGGTCCGATCACACCAAATCCGATCGTGTGTACGGTTGTCCGACCGGACAAAGTGCTACGCATGCTCAGATCACATTACAAGACCAAAGCTATTGGCTACTAGCCTCTACGTAGTCCCGTCGTAGGCAACAAACGTCACCACGTTCAGAATGATCGGATTTTCCGACAACTTTGTCCGACCGTGTGTACGCAACACCAGCATCGGACAAAGTACGACGGACAGGATCCGACCGACCTGGTCCGTGGATTGTCCGACCGTGTGTATGGGGCTTTAGTCTGTAGGGTTATAACATCTTCAACTCTTCTGGAAAGACTGTCCACAAGGTTTAGGAGTGTGTCTATGGGAATGTTTGACCATTCTTCCAGAAGCGCATTTCTAAGGTCAAGCACTGGGTTGCAGTCTCCGCTCTAATTCATCCCAAAGGTGTTCTATTGGGTTGAGATCAGGACTCTGTGCAGAGCAGTCAAGTTCCTCCACCCCAAACTCACTCACCCATGTCTTTATAGACCTTGCTTTGTGCTTGCTTTGTGCACTAGTCCAAATCATTTGGTGGAGGGGTTGTTTTTCAGGCGTTGGGCTTGGCCCCTTGGTTCCAGTAAAAGGGACTCTTAAGGCATCAGCATATCAAGACATTTTGGACAATTTCATGCTACCAACTTTGTGGGAACAGTTTGGGGATGACCCCTTCCTGTTCCAAACATGACTGCACACCAGTGCACAAAGCAAGGTCCATAAAGTCATAGATGAGTGAATTTGGGGTGGAGGAACTTGACTGGTCTGCACAGAGTCCTGACCTCAACCCAATAGAACACCTTTGGGATGAATTAGAGCAGAAACTGCAAGCCAGGTCTTCTCGTCCAACATCAGTGCCTGACCTCACAAATGCGTTTCTGGAAGAATGATCAAACATTCCCATAGACACACTCATAAACCTTGTGGACAGCCTTCCCAGAAGAGTTGAAGCTGTTGTCGCTGCAAAGGGTGGGCCAACTCAATATTAAACCCTACGGAATAAGACTGGGATGCCATTAAAGTTCATATGCGTGTAAAGGCAGGTGTCCCAATACTTTTGGTAATATAATGTATTTGTAATCAACATAGGATATTTATTTATTTTATTATTTTTCATTGTTTTTGAGTAATTTATCTTTTTCGGATGTAATAAGGGAATATCGCGTTTCCATTACAGTATATCAGTTTCTCAGTCAAAGTGTTTGCATTGAAAGAGCGCAGCTGTCCTGTGTTGGTAATTAGCATTGTGCAGGTTTCACGAATATTAGTGATTTCAAATAAATATTGGGCTATGAATGGTGCACCCTGCTTAGAAATCGAATGCCCCGTACACACGATCCGAATATCGTACGACCGATCGTACGGCCGATTTTGCTTAATAGTTGCAAGTAGAGATCGAAAAGCTAAATAAAGTCACGAAAATTCTCGTACGACAGAAAAAAAAATCGGAAGTGATGTCATGTGTTGTAGTGTATTTGTATTGAATTTTCGGACGACAACTATACAGGGGGTCCCCGACTTACGAACACCCGACCTACGAACAACCCCTACTTACGAACGGGGTGCTGCGGGGACCCTCCGCCATTTTTCGGTGGTTTTCGGCGTCTTTCGGCCGTTCTGCGCATGCGCGGCCATACGGAGCGTCGAAAAATGCCGGAAATGTCCGTAATTTGCCGCGCATGCGCAGAACGGCAACAGACGGAACATCGGAAATGTCCGGAAATCTCCGTATTTGTCGGTCTGCGCATGCGCGCCGACTTACGAACATTTCCGACTTCCGTACACGGGGCCAGTCCCTAACGAGTTCGTAACTCGGGGACCCCCTGTACTGACTAACCGAAAATCGTACAATCGGGAATCGTATGAGGAAAATTATCGTGCATGCCCGATCGAATAAGATCAGATGAACGGTCGTGATCGGCTGTCGAAAGTAGTGTACACACGATATGAAAATCGTACGATCCTTCCTCGGACGATCGTTTTCGTACGATATTCGGATCGTGTGTACGGACCATTAGTTACTGATCACAATTATGCCCCTACTGGTCCCATCTACCCATAATGCTCTCCTCCCTGTCCCTTTGTGGGCAGCCATACATCCAAGTCTTCTCTAAAATGGATGCTTTTTCAAGACTAGCCATGCATGGTGTACTCAGACTTAAAGTGGAAGTAAACCCCCCTATCGTTTTCAGCCAAGGAAGCTGCCATCTTTGCCTCTGTTTAATCTTCAACTGCACAGTGCTGCACATGTGATCCGTTATGACACCAGCCATTGGATGGTTTTGACTGTTTGGTTGAGAGCACAGCCAATGTGCAGTTAGCATTCACGGCATGCCTTTTTTTTTTAGACTGTTAAATCGATGGGTTTACTTCCGCTTTAACTAAGCTGAACGTAACAGGACATCTCAACATGTGTGGGATCACATAGGACCTCATTTTAAATCCCAACTCCATGTTCATGGCAGCTATGGTTGTCTCCTATACTGGAAGGAGGTTGGATCATGCCTACGTGGCCAAGCACTCCTCTGTGTCTATAGGTACCTTTCCGACAACTTTGTCCGACCGTGTGTATGCAACACCAGTGTCGGACAAAATCCGTCGGAAAAAATCTGATGGATTTTGTGGTTGGATTTTTCGACCGTGTGTACGGGGCATTAGGGTGATCTGACTCAGAAAATAATATACTTTAGTTTCAAAGCATCCCATGTCAGTCCAATAACCTTTTTTTTGTACAACTGGACAGAAAGCTGGTTAAAATAAAACTAAACAATAACACACCTGTCCATGTTTGTGTCTTACACCATTCTCCGGTTTCACATACAGCGGGACACATCTAAGAGTTTTTCAAAATACCTTTGTCTCTCCTGATGATAAATGGTTTTTCATAACTGGTTCTCTGTGACAGACTTTTCATCTAGTTAAACCTGAAAGAAATACTTGGCTCTAATCTTGTCTCATCACACCGTCAGGCGTCCACGCTAGGTACATACTTAATTTGAATAAAGACATAGCCGCGGTGAACATATGTGCACAGGATTTATTCTAATCTATTGCTTTGACAGTTAATCGTGTTACAGTAGAAAACACTTTATAAATGACCGTGATGGATTGTTCTCACTTGTACCCGCACTTTAACCTGTTCACTGCCTCGAAGGACCTAGGAGACGCTGTTAAACGATCCTGATTTCCAGGGGCACCTAAAAAGCAGTCATTGAATAATTCACTAATTATTCTCCATCTGGATACCTGCCACAAGATTATAAAGCCCACTCTTTGTCTAGTTTCACCCACATCCATTACCCAAGCATCTGATTTTTTCCATTCTATAATGGGTAATCCAGGTATCAGTAAAATCCATCGGTTTCAATACTGACTAATAACTAAAATTGTTATTTCAGTTATTAGTAGAAACTTGAGGGCTGAATGTTGGATGCTTCATTCCCCGTCACAATTCCCAAATCTGTTCTTGTCCACCTGGTAGTCAAGTTGCCAATCATCTTCGCATTGTTCCAGATACTTCTGTTGGATTCTTCAAAATATAAAAAATAAAAATAGAATCCAACACAGAGAATGGGAACTCCTTTACAATGCAACATGGCTCAACTTTAGCAAGCTCGCTAAAGAGACCCTAAGAACTTTAGGAAACTGTCAGTTGGCTTAAAGTTATTTTAACCACTTAAAGTGGTTGTAAACCCTTACAAACCACTTTGACCTACAGGTAAGCCTAGATTAAGGCTTACCTGTAGGTCCAATAAATATCTCCTAAACCTACATGGTTTAGGAGATATTTAGAAAAGAAAAGGCATCGCTGTCTACGGCACATACGCCGTAGACAGCGGCGCGCAGGCGCACTGCGCATGCCAGGTTCACGGCGATATGCCGCTTTCCTGCGCATGCACGGGAGTGATGTCATCGCTGCTCCAGCGAATGACAGCGCTGGAGCGGCGAGACCCGGAAGTTACTCCGGGTTTGATGGCGACGCAGAAGATCGTGGATGAGGACCGCTTCGGGGGCTACGTTTTCAGGTAAGTCATTCATAATGAGCTAGTATGCTATGCATACTAGCTCATTATGCCTTTGCCTTGCAGGGTGTCTTTTTTTTTTTTTTAAGAGGCTTTACTTCCTCTCTAAGCCCCAAACCATTTTGCTGGCCAAAGACCAGAGCACATTTTGCGATTCGGCACTGCGTCCCTTTACTGACAATTGCGTGGTCGTGCGACATGGCTCCCAAACAAAATTGACGTCCTTTTTTCCCACAAATAGAGCTTTCTTTTGGTGGTATTTGATCACCCCTGTGGTTTTTATTTTTTGCGCTATAAACAAAAATTTAAATTATAAAAATTAAAAAAAAAAACACATTATTTTTTACTTTTTGCTATAATAAATATCCCCCAAAAATATTTAAAAAAATATGTTTTCCTCAGTTTAGGCCGATACATATTCTTCTACATATTTTTGGTAAAAATAAATCGCAATAAGCGTTTATTGATTGGTTTGCGCAAAAGTTATAGCGTCTACAAAATAGGGGATAGTTTTATGGCATTTTTATTAATATTTGTTTTTTACTAGTAATGGTGGCGATCTGCGATTTTTATCATGACTGCGAAATTATGGTGGAAACATCAGACAATTTTGACACATTTTTGGGACCATTGTTATTTTTTCAGCGATCAGTGCTATAAAATTGCACTGACTACTGTAAAAATGACTCTGGCAGTGAAGGGGTTAACCACTAGCTGGCTAGGAAGTGGTTAAATGTGTCCTAGGGAGTGATTCTGACTGTTAGGGGGCGTGGCTACGTGTGACACATCACTGATAATAGCTCCCGATCACAGGAAGCTATGATTAGTGTCACTAGGCAGAACGGGGAGATGCTTGTTTACATTGGCATCTCCCCCCGTTCTTCAGCTCCGTGAGACGATCGCGGGTATCCCCGCTGAAATCGAGTCCGCGGGACCCGCAATCCTACTCGCGGAGCTCCCGGCAGGGTCGCACGCACGCCGCTGTATGCCCATTTGCCCAGCCGTGCCATTCTGCCGACGTAAATGTACATGCGGCGGTCAGCAAGTGGTTAAAGGATTTTAAATTTTATTTTCAAACATGTCATACTCACCTGCTCAGTGCCCTAGAGCAAGCAGCTTGCAATGGGGGCACACAAGCAGGCTTGTTCCCGAGTCACATCTCTGCATGTCCATTCGCACACAGAGCTGCAGCTCGGGTCCCACCCCGCTCCTCATTGGCTGTTATTGACAGCAGCGGGAGCCAATGGCTCCCACTCCTGTCTCGGCTAATGGAGGAGGAAGAGTCCCTGGAGAGCTGAGACTTTTGTGCACAGCACTGGATTGAGAGGGACTTCAGGCAAATATTGGGGGGGGGGGGACTTCATGCAAATGCACAAAAACACCGTCTATACCCCGAACCTCACACTCACCCCAACCCTTCCACGCAGAGATGCATGGCAGGCATCCTCAAGCACCACTCTTACCACTCAAGGTGCACTGTACATCTTCAGAAACAGAGGCCTCCTGGTATTTAGTAACACCTCGTCTGAAGTACAAAGGAATTTGCTGTTTAGTTTGATGCACTACCACGCTAGTGATGTTGACCTATGTACTCCTTGCAGAACATAAGTGCGATAGACGATGCATTGTACTAGCCTCCTTACTGTCTTCACTTCTATATTTACATGTCAATTGTACTTTCTCTGTTAACATGACAAACTTCAATAAAAACTTCTTGGAAAAAAATAAAAATAAAACCTTGAGCCTTTACAACCATTTTAACTCTCATTTACCAGCTACTGAAATAACATTTCATTGGCTGGTCTGGCCGTTTAAACATGCCATTTTCAAAAGGCAAGTCATTGGTTTAATTGGGCTTTGTTTACACATGCAGTGTTTGGATTGCTCTTCAGAAGGTATTTGACAGTCAGTAAGGGGGCATTTAGCATATACTGGCTAGTGTAGCCAGTATATGCTTGATAAAACTTTGCTGCCAACCCATACATTGCCTGATTATCACAAGCACTGCACACATCTCTTGTCAAGCCATGTAACACTGTGCTTCAGGGCTGCTGTTAGACATCATGGGGCCTCGTACAGCCTACCTGACACCACCCCTCAGAAAATATCAAATTGATAGTTTCACTAAAAATACACGAAAATCATTATTAGCAGACAAAAACACAACATAACATACAAAATTCTTGCTAACTATAAAACTGTACTGTATTGAGTTAATAAAGCTCTGTGTGTGAATGGGATCTCGAGGCTCATTCACATGGGCTCTGTGGCCTTTACAAACAGATTCAACTTAAGAACAAACCTACAGTCCCTATCTTGTTTGTACATGGGCTCTGTGGCCTTTACAGTGTGAATCTGCTTCTTTTTTTTTTTTTTTTTTATGTGGCTGGAGCTGTGTACAGGCAGCATATGTTACCCTATATGTACTATGCAGGTGCATGGTCTCCAAACATAGACAGTGTTGTTGGGGGCCAGGCCACTTACCAGCACATGCACACCTGTTAAATTAGGACCTGCAGCTGTATGAGTAAGACCTGGCCCCAACCACACAAACAAACCACCCATTCGCACTGTATGGGCCAGAGAACCCATGTGAATGAGCCCTTAATTTTTTTATTTTTTTACAATTTTTTATTATGTTTTATATAATTTTTTACACTTTTGTTTTTTACAAAGCCGTTGAGGGGGCTTTGGTGAAATATCAGGGGTCCAAACAGACCCCTGATACCTCACTTTTGAGAAAAAAATGGAAAGGAATAAAATGGAATGACATAGGGAAAAAGTATTAAACATGCTAACTAAAGTTTATTTAATACTTCGTACAAAATTCTTTGTTGGTAATGACAACTTCAAGTTCATCTTGAAGGCTTTGTGGGCCTCTTCTACAAACTCAAATTTTTAGTTCTTTCCATAGATTTTCTACTGGATTCAAGTCAGGTGATTGGCTGGGCCATTCTAGCGGCTTTATTTTTTTTTTTTTAAAACCAATTTAGAGTTTCCTTGACTTTGTGTTTGGGATCATTGTCTTGCTGAAATGTTCACCCTCGTTTCATCTTCATCATCCTGGTAGATGGCAGCAGATTTTTATCAAGAATGTCTTGGTGCATTTTTCCATTCATATTTTCTTCAATCATATGAAGTTTACCAGTACCATATGCTGAAAAACAGCCCCACACCATGATGTTCCCACCTCCAAACTTCACTGTTGGTATGAGGGTGTTTTTGGGGTGATGTGCAGTGCCATTTGACCTCCAAACATGGTGTATATTATGGCATTAGGGATGGGCCCGGTGTTCGATTCGAACCCATGTTCGAATCGAACATCGGGCGTTCGCCCGCTCGGCGAGCCCAGAACTATTTGGGCCGCTCGCATCAAATTCGTGTGATGCGAGCTGCCCGCAATGCACTGCGCCAGTCGCAGTGCATTGCTGGCTGATGATTGGCCAAGCATGCACTGTGACCCGCATGCTTGGCCAATCAAAGAGCCAGCGGCGAGGAGAGCAATAATTGGCCACAGGCAGGATGTCTGTGGCCAATTATAGCTCAGGGGGTTTAGTACACGCCCCACAGTATGAAAGGCTGCCGCGCCGGCAGCCTCGTATATTGTGTTCCAGGGTGTCAGCGTTATGTGCTGCTGACTGCTGAGCTGACATTATGGCCCCTTTCACACTGGGGCGGGAGCCGTGGTGACGGTAAAGCAGCGCTATATTTAGCGCTGCTTTACCGTCGTTTTGCCTGCGGGATTCGGCCGCTCGCGGTGCGGTTTTACCCCCGCGAGCGGCCGAAAAAAAAGGGTTAAAATCCCCCGCAGAGCGCCGCCGTAGCCGCCTTAGCTTTGCGGCGGTATTGCCGCAGTATTACCGCGGTGTCCCATTCAAATCAATGGGAAGGAGCGGTATAGGAGTGGTAAATACACCGCTCCTATCCCGCTCCAAAGATGCTGCTAGCAGGACTTTTTTTGCCATCCTGCTAGCGAGCCGCTCCAGTGTGAAAGCCCGCCTGGGGGGTGTCTACAGTATGCCTGTGAAGGGGAACAGTCATTCATTGAAAGTCATTGATAAAAAAAAAGTCATTGATAAAAAATAAAAAAAATTAAAAAAAAGCGTGGGGGTCCCCCCACATTCAATAACCAGGCCCTTCAGGTCTGCTATGGATATTAAGGGGAACCCCAGCCAAAAAAAAATGGCGTGGGGTCCCCCTCAAAATCCATACCCTTGAGGTCTGGGATGGATTTTAAGGGGAACCCCGGCCAAAAAAAAAAAAAATGGCGTGGGGTCCCCCTCAAAATCCATACCAGACCCTTATCTGAGCATGCAACCTGGCAGGCCGCAGGAAAAGAGGGGGGGACGAGAGCGCCCCCCCTCCCTCCTGAACCGTACCAGGCCACATGCCCTCAACATTGGGAGGGTGCTTTGGGGTCCCCCCCAAAGCACCTTGTCCCCATGTTGATGAGGACAATGGCCTCTTCCCCACAACCCTGGCCATTGGTTGTGGGGGTCTGCGGGCGGGGGTCTTATCGGAATCTGGAGGCCCCCTTTAACAAGGGGACCCCCAGATCCCGCCCCCCCCCGTGTGAAATGGTAAGAGGGTACAAAAGTACCCCTACCATTTCACCAAAAAAAGTGTCAAAAATGGTAAAAATGACAGGAGACGGTCTTTGACAATTCCTTTATTAAAAGCTTCTTTCTTCTGGTCTTCCTTCTTCCTTTCTTCATCCTTCGGTTTCTTCATCTTCTCATTCCGGCATCTTCTTCTTCCATCATCTTCTTCCTCCGATCCGCTTCTTCTTGCTCTGGTCTTCTCGTCCGGCATCTTCTTCCATGGCGTCGGCGTCTCTTCTGGGCCGCTCCGCGCAATGGTAGGCTCCCACTGTGTGAGGCTTCGCTGCGTCTGACAGGTCTTTTATAACGGAGGGCTAACCCCGCCCCCCCCCCTCTGAGCACGGGGACGTCATGGGGAATTCCCTATGGGTTTCCCCATGACGTCAGAGGGAGGCGGGGTCACCAGGTGGCCCCGCCCTCCATTATAAAAGACCTGTCAGACGCAGCGAAGCCTCACACAGCGGGGGCCTCCCTTGTTAAAGGGGGCTTCCAGATTCCGATAAGCCCCCCACCTGCAGACCCCCACAACCAATGGCCAGGGTTGTGGGGAAGAGGCCCTTGTCCTCATCAACATGGGGACAAGGTGCTTTGGGGGGGACCCCAAAGCACCCTCCCAATGGTGAGGGCATGTGGCCTGGTACGGTTTAGGAGGGAGGGGGGGCCGCTCTCATCCCCCCTCTTTTCCTGCGGCCTGCCAGGTTGCGTGCTCGGATAAGGGTCTGGTATGGATTTTGAGGGGGAACCCACACCATTTTTTTTTTTTGGCCGGGGTTCCCCTTAAAATCCATCCCAGACCTCAAGGGTCTGGTATGGATTATGAGGGGGACCCCACGCCATTTTTTTTTTGGCTGGGGTTCCCCTTAATATCCATAGCAGACCTGAAGGGCCTGGTTATTGAATTTGGGGGGACCCCCACGCTTTTTATTTTTTATCAATGACTTTTTTTTTATCAATGACTTTCAATGAATGACTGTTCTGTGTTACGGGAGCAGTCAATTCATTAGCCGCGAGTGATTTTAAATAGCTTTTTTTCCTGCAAAAATGACACTTTGTGCAGGGACAGTTCTAAGCACAGGAAACATGGATTCTACTGGATTCAAGTCAGGTGATTGGCTGGGCCATTCTAGCGGCTTTATTTTTATTTTTTAAAACCAATTTAGAGTTTCCTTGACTTTGTGTTTGGGATCATTGTCTTGCTGAAATGTTCACCCTCGTTTCATCTTCATCATCCTGGTAGATGGCAGCAGATTTTTTATCAAGAATGTCTTGGTGCATTTTTCCATTCATATTTTCTTCAATCATATGAAGTTTACCAGTACCATATGCTGAAAAACAGCCCCACACCATGATGTTCCCACCTCCAAACTTCACTGTTGGTATGAGGGTGTTTTTGGGGTGATGTGCAGTGCCATTTGACCTCCAAACATGGTGTGTATTATGGCATTAGGGATGGGCCCGGTGTTCGATTCAAACCCATGTTCGAATCGAACATCGGGCGTTCGCCCGCTCGGCGAGCCCAGAACTATTTGGGCCGCTCGCATCAATTCGTGTGATGCGAGCTGCCCGCAATGGTCAATTTGGTTGTCTGCGAGCTGGTGGTAAGTAGGCTTGGTTTTTTCCTGGGCATTCCCCAGGTTTTGTTGTTATCTGCTTTAGCCTTCCAATGCCTCTTACTGCGATAGCCAGCTGTAGATGGGAGCGGTGGACACGTTTTTGTTAACACATAGTGTTTGTATTGGTCCAGCAACGCACCAACACCTTTGCAGCCATTGTGCAATCTGCTGGGCGTTTGGTGTGCTCCTGTACCTTTAAGAAGGGGTGGCTCCCCTTCAGTCCACCTGCCCTCATCTACCCATTAGAATGCATGTGCCTCCACTGTGGGGACACTCTTAGTTTAGTGTTAGGACCACAGATATCAGGGTGCCTTGACGAGGCTCTGTGGCTTACGCATGCGTTTGCAAATGCGTGCGGACTAAACCCCTGTTTTTAACGCATACTGTTAGACAGGTCAATTTGGTTGTCTGCGAGCTGGTGGTAAGTAGGCTTGGTTTTTTCCTGGGCATTCCCCAGGTTTTGTTGTTATCTGCTTTAGCCTTCCAATGCCTCTTACTGCGATAGCCAGCTGTAGATGGGAGCGGTGGACACGTTTTTGTTAACACATAGTGTTTGTATTGGTCCAGCAACGCACCAACACCTTTGCAGCCATTGTGCAATCTGCTGGGCGTTTGGTGTGCTCCTGTACCTTTAAGAAGGGGTGGCTCCCCTTCAGTCCACCTGCCCTCATCTACCCATTAGAATGCATGTGCCTCCACTGTGGGGACACTCTTAGTTTAGTGTTAGGACCACAGATATCAGGGTGCCTTGACGAGGCTCTGTGGCTTACGCATGCGTTTGCAAATGCGTGCGGACTAAACCCCTGTTTTTAACGCATACTGTTAGACAGGTCAATTTGGTTGTCTGCGAGCTGGTGGTAAGTAGGCTTGGTTTTTTCCTGGGCATTCCCCAGGTTTTGTTGTTATATACTATAGACACCCCCCAGGTACGAAATTTAAAGGAATATTACACTTTTATTGTTTCACTTTAAGCATTATTAAAATCACTGCTCCTGAAAAAACTGCCGTTTTTTGCATTGATACATGTCCCCTGGGGCAGGACCCGGGTCCCCAAACACTTTTTATGACAATAACATGCATATTAGCCTTTAAAATTAGCACTTTTGATTTTGAACGTTCGCATCCATTGTAACTAATAGGGTTCTTATGTTCGCACGGACTTTAGGTCCGTTCACGGGTTCTGGTGCGAACCAAAGAGTTCAATTTCGGTCTCATCTGACAAGACTATATTCTCCCAGTATTTCACAGACTTGTCTAAATGTTGTGCACCAAACTTTAAACGAGCTTCAGCCCTGGTTCACATTGATGCTACTTCACTTGAAGTAGTGCAATTTCAAAGTAGCAAGGTCAGCACGACTTCAGGCGCTACTTGATAGACATCTGTGTGGCTTCATGCACAGATGTCTATTGAAGTCGCCCCTGAAATTGGCAAAAGTAGTGCAGGAAGTATTTTTGCAAATCGGTGCGGCGCTGCAAAATTGGTGTCACACTGATTGGAACGGTGCCATTGCCTCCAATAGGCTGCGACTCTTCACGCAATTTAATCTCTCAAATCGCATGACAAATCGCTCCAATGTGAACCTAGGCTTAACCTGCTTTTTCTTCAGCAATGGAGTCTTGCGTGGCGAGCATGCATACAGGCCATGGTGGTTGAATGCATTACTTAATGTTTTCTTTCAAACAATTGTACCTGCTAATTCCAGATCTTTCGTAAACTTTCCACAAGCGGTCCTTGGCTCTTGGACAACTCTTCTGATAATTATTTTCACTCCTCTGTCATAAATCATGAGAGGAACACCTGGTCGTGGCCGATTTATGGTTTAATTATGTTCTTTCCACTTCTGAAATATGGCCCCTACAGTGCTCACTGGAGCATTCAGAAACTTTGCTTTTACCCATCATGAGATATTTATTGCGTGACACCTTGGTAATGAGACACCTTTTTATAAGCCATCAATTGAGACTGAACCAGGTGATATTAATTTGGACTGACAAGGGGCAGGATGGTTTTCTAATTACTGATAGATTTCAGCTGGTGTCTTGGCTTTCCTTGCCTTTTTGCACCTCTCTTTCTTCATATGTTCAATACTTTTTCCCTGTGTCATTCCATTTTATTACACATAACTTCATTTCTGAACGTATTTGTTTTGGTTTCTATGTATGGATTGCATGTTTTTTTTTTTTTTTTGCTGATTTGTTTGTATTATATATTGATTATATATGTTTATCGAAACCAGGTATTCAGTCAGATGTTGAGAAACTGAAGCCCTGAAGAAGCAGCTTTGACCGTGCATCACATAGGCAATTTCTACTGTCTGACTATCTAAACCTTTATTTTTTTTTATTTTGAGCTATATATTGCCCTTATGATGTGATTTGTCTATGCTTTAAGAATTTTGTAATAAAGATATGACTTTTTTGTTTGTTTATCTATTTAAATTAGATATATCTGGGGGCACCGTTTAAAGCAATTGCAACCTTTAGTTCAATGTTTTTTTCATCTGAATTATATGTGATGGATAAGAACACAATAGTCTAAGTTGGTGAAGTAAAATTAGAAAAATATATACAGGCATACCCCACTTTTAAGTACACAATTTGGGTTTATTTACTAAAGATAAAAAGTGCAAAATCAGGCTCACTTCTGCATAGAAACCAATGTTGTGAGGCAACAAAACACAAAAAATGCCAAGGGGGGTGAATACTTTTGCAAGGCACTGTACTTTTTTGGTTGTAACATGACAAAATGTGGAAAATTTCAAGGGGTATGAATACTTTTTCAAGGCACTGAAAACACATTTTATTATGCTTCAGTTTTGAATGAACACAATAAGTGGATAGTGCATATCACTTACTGTGTTCATTCAGGAAAGGAAGGGGCCAGTAAATATGACATATGCTCAAAGTCAGCGGGAGGGAGAGAAGGAGAAACCAGCTTTCAGCTGTTGCAAGGAGACTCACACAGGGGATTGGTTCCTGTAATTGACCCCCCAACCCCAACGTATCGATCACTCCCTCTCCTGTCCATGATCTAATTCTTCTATACAATAGGACTGGCTGTACCCCCTTATCAGCAGCCCTGCTAATCTTAAGCTGGCTATACACTGGTTGATTTTCAAATGAACATTTGTGCAAAAATTCTTCTCATCTGGAAGAAACCCTCTGTTTCGATTGCTGTGGTGAAGAGCATAATGACCGACATTATGATTAATGAGAAAATGTATTCTTCATGACTCTCACGCAAAATTTCTTAACATTTGGTCTCCTTGGTGGTCTTACACCCTCCCCACGTTGCACCCGACCAGTCTGGGCACTTCTTTATTAATGATCTGGCTTAGATCCTAGCCTGCGGGTATCTTCCCCACTTTCTCTCTGGGCTTCTGCCCGTTCTCACCCTTGTCCTTTCCTGATATGTGCTTCGGTCATCTTCACAGACCTGTGGAGGGGTCGTACTCTGAGCACTTGCTCTATAAAATAGACCTTTTTTTTGGTTCATTCATTGATGTTCTGTGTAATCCTATGTTCTTCACCTGATCCCCCTCTGTGGGTGACCTGTTGATCTGGATCTGTGCATTTTTCAATAAAAAAAAAATTATTGTACCAGAAAAATTCTTATCAGTACATTCAATGACTTGATGAATGTTGTTCCAAAGTAGTTAAAGCGGAAGTAAACCCATCGATTAAGGCCCCTTTCACACTGGGGCGGTTTTCAGGCGGTACAGCGCTAAAAATAGCGCCTGTATACCGCCTGAAAAAACCGGCCCCATTCACTCCAGTGTGAAAGCCGGCGGGCTTTCACACTGGAGCGGTGCGCTAGCAGGACCGCAACAAAAGTCCTGCTAGCAGCATCTTTGGAGCGGTGAAGGAGCGGTGTATTTACCGCTCCTATACCGCTCCTTCCCATTGAAATCAATGGGAAACCGCGGGGATACCGCCCGCAAACCGCCGCTGCAGCGGCGCTTTGCGGAGGTTTTTAACCCTTTTGCGGCCGCTAGCGGGGGTTAAAACCACCCCGCTAGTGGCCGCATACCGCGGGTAAAACGATGGTAAAGCAGCGCTAAATATAGCGCTGCTTTACCGTCGCCGCCCCGCACCGCCCCAGTGTGAAAGGGGCCTTAACAGTTTGAAAAAACAGTTACATTCCCGGCATGCCGGAAATTCTAACTGTCACATTGGTTGTGGTCTCCACCAAACTGTCAAACCATCCAATGGCTGGTGTCATAACTGATCACATGTGCAGCTTCATGGCAGTTAAAAATGAAATGGAGGCCAAGATGGCAGCTTCCTTGGCAGAAAATGATAGGAGGGTTTACTTCCACTTGAAACATTTTTTGCTGCTAACATTTTATTTTGGAGTGAATGGACTTTCCCAAACAAAAAACACATTCACTGTTATGCCACATACACACGGTCGGAAAATCCGACCACAAAATCCATCGGATTTTGTCCAACGGATTTAGTCCGACACTGGTGTTGCATACACACGGTCGGACAAAGTTGTCGGAAAATCCGATCATTCTGAACGTGGTGACGTTTGTTGCCTACGACGGGACTACGTAGAGGCTAGTAGCCAATAGCTTTGGTCTTGTAATGTGATCTGAGCATGCGTGGCACTTTGTCCGTCGGAATTCGCTACACACATTCGGAATTGGTGTGATCAGACTTTGTTGTCGGAAATTTTTTAGAGCAGGAGATACAACTTTGTCCGTCGGACAATCCGATGGAAAATGTCCGATGGTGCCTACACAAGGTTGGAATTTCCGACAACATTGTCCGATAGGACAGAATCCATTGGAAAATCCGACCGGGTGTATGGGGCTTTAGAAATGTGTTCAAATTTTCTATCCTGCTCCTTCATGGTTTCTTGTCACTGTGGTCAGAAACAAACATTGATTTGACCCCACTAACGATTAGAAAACCGAAGGAACATCCTTTAAAGCTGAGCTGCACCCGATTTTTTTTTTAAAAGTCAGCAGCTGCAGTATTTGTAAATGGAGACTTACCTGTTCCAGGTTCCAGCGGTGTCGGCAGAATGTGACGAGCGAGCGCTCGTCTCTCGCTGCCCCGCCACCATCCTCGGTCAGGGAATCAGGAAGTGAAGACGCAACGTCTTCACTGCCCGGTTCCCTACTGCGCATGCGCGAGTCGCGCTGCGCTTCTCTATTGGTCCCCGCTGTGTCCTGGGAACTGTGTTTCCCAAGACACAACGGGGCATTCTCGGATAGGGGCGGGCATCCTCGGATATGGGCGGGGATGCTCGTCCCGGAAGTGGGTGCAGATACCTGTATTATACAGGTATCTGCACCCCCTCCCCCCTGAAAGGTGCCAATTGTGGCACCGGAGGGGGGGAGGAATCCGATAAGCAGAAGTTCCACTTTAGGGTGGAACTCCGCTTTAAATGAAACATTTCTAATTATATTCTAATAGTCTATGGCCGGCTTTACTTTAGTGTATGTCACATTTCTTTCTTCTTACCCCCAGTTTTGTGTTGGACATAGGAATGGCTAAGTGCCAAATATTGTAGTAGGCTTTTTTTTTCCAATGCTGGCACAACATTTCGTGACTTACTTGACTGCTCAGAATATCTTAATGGCATCCCATTGATTCTTCCTGCCTCCCAAGAGATTGACATGTTTCTCATGGCTATTCTATGATTCTTCTCTACTAGTCCCATTCTCATCCTCACCAGATGTTTCCTGCATCCTTCAAGAGCCCCTGTCTAGTCTCAGCATGTAGCTTCCCTTCATGGCCAATGGTACGTCTGCTTAGACCCCTGAACTGCATGTGACTGGTAGCCCTAGAAGACAATACATATATGTACATGGAGACTATATAACTTCTAAAGTAAAACATTCATTCCCTCTCCTTGTATATAATATAACAGGTCTACATATCCTTATTCCTGCAGCTGAGACAGCTTATGATAAAAATCACAGCATGAATCAGTTTGGTGAAATGCCACCTTTACACTCCATAAACTAAAAAATAATGATAGATCATTCCCATATGCTCTTACATATCATTAAGAATTTAGAAAATGACTCCGGGCTTATTTTCCTTCAATTGCTGTATCTAACATTTCCTCTGAGGGTTTAGATTTCCGTGCCTGCACGGTCTCTCTCCTGAGCCTACTATGCTGCAGTGTATATAGTTGCCAGTTATAATCTGGCAATATATCAATAGACATTAGAGTTTGGTCAGGATATTCAATGCCACGCATTTGTTCTTATGAAGAATCATTCAACAGCCATGCACGCTAATGTTCAGGAGCACTGCTCTTCAATGTCCTCATGTGATCACAAACCTAGGGTCACATGGTCTCTAACTAGTAGGGACATCGTGGGTATATCACATCATTAGAGAATGCATACAATCTATTGTTTTCCCTGCTTAGTGGATGTATTTGCCATAAGATAGCAGGATTAGCGAAGGACAACATTGCAGCACTAGGAAGAACCAGAAACAACATGTTCAAAAACAAATATGGCTGCCTGATGTATATGTATAAAAAACACACACACTGACAAAGGATCTCTAAAACATTACATTTTTTTTTTAATAAACATGTCATACTCACCTCCTCTGTGTAATGGTTTTGCACAGAGCAGTTCCGATCCTCCTCTTCTAGGGTCCCCCTTCAGGGTTCCTGGCTCCTCCTGTTTGGCGAGTGCCCCTATAAAAAGCTGCTTTCTATAGGGGCACTTGTGCGGGCTCGATCCCGAGCTGTCCTGTCTGCATCTATAGGCACAGACAGCGAGGCTTGCCCACCTACCACAGAATTTAATTGATAGCAGTGGGAACCAATATCAATCTGCCTTATGCGGAGGAAGAGAGCAAAGAGAGACGCTGCTCTCATGCACAGCACTGGATCAAGATTGGACTCAGGTAAGTATAAGGGGGGTGACGTCACAACGTGTGCGTCTTTCCACAAATCGACTGATTCATAGGGGGAGCTTATCGACGCCATCACGGATGGCGGTGCCACCCGGAGGTGGACGCCTCTCCTCCTCTATCATGCCTAGTGTGATGCTGGAGGTTACTGGTGGGTGGGCTGGAGGCCCCAAGCACGCCCTACTGTTTATGGTTTTACCTGCACCCATGGTCACGTTTTACATTTTGCGCTGTCGCCTGCTACATCTATCCACGAGGTAATCACCTTGGTACATTTGGATTGCCTTTTTTGCTGTGCACAATTTTTCCTTTCTTCACATATTCTGGTGTTCATATCCATATGAATGTCTTACACACTTTGTACCTTAGGCTCATTCACTTGGGTATGGTCCTTTGGTTCCTATTGGTATAATCTCATTCTCTTTTACTCCTTTTACTTAAATCTCCTCACTAGATTTGGTCTTCACTTGGTTCACACCATCATTATGATATGCAAGCTCTGTATAGCATACCCCCCTTTCTTTTCACAGCCTCCCTTGGAGCCTTACCTTGTGTTACCACCCACACCATTTGGAGAACCTAACTTTCTGGGGAGTGTGTTTTGGGCGTTCGCTCCCGTGTGCGCTGTGGCTTCCTCAGCTCCTGGACCAGACGACTCATTCCAGTGTTCCCCCCCGGTTGCAGTTTTACATACCCCTGTTTTTTCAATCCCATGTATGTAACAAGACTGTAACAATTTCCATTGCCTTTCCTTGATACTGGAGTTCTTACCAGAACTTACCGGTATCTATATTTATTTGTTTTACAGACTAATGGATGCATCCATTCCTGATGAAGTGTCTTTACACAAAATGCGTAGCTATGATGCAACCTTGTTTTAGTTATTCATCTTTGCAATTATCAACCCCCTTACTATTTGCTATTCTCTTACACGGAGTACACACTCCATACATTGTTAACTGGAATGTGCTGCCATTTTGGTTTTAAGGTTGTATATACATGAACTATCTGAATATGTTTTTATATGTAATTTTCATATGTCTATGAACTGTATTTCTTTCAGCATTTACATTATGTAGTGGCTTTTAATGTACTGCATACTGAGTGCGATTCTATACCCACTTTTATGTGAAGTAAATTTAGTCACTATATATATTTTGTCTTGTTTAGCTGCCACTTGCCTCATACAAAGTCCCAACTTCCTTTCTATAACTCATTTGAATCGGGGAAGGAGGTACATATTATCATATGTAAACCTCATTTAAAGTCCCAAACATTTCCCCTTCCTTTTTTTTGGGGGGGGGGGGGGGGGGGGTGAAGTGGGATCCAGCAGCACAGAAGGTTTTAGAACCACTTTAACACACATTGTTATTATTTACAAGCATAAAGCAGATCTCCAACAGATGATGGCTTCACTTTAAAATAGGTTATTGGTATTTAAAGTATTCTAGTTTAAAGCAGAACTCCAGACAAAGAACTAATGACATTTCATTTATGAAATACATATAAGGGAGCTATTTTACCTGCCAACATTGGTGACAGTGATGTCTCCTCTCAACCCCAAACCTGCTAATTGTACAATGGAAATGCAGCAAGGGGCTGATGAAGTCATCTCTCTGCTCAATCTTCTCTCTCCTCCTATCAGGTTGTTCCTTGCAAGCATATTTGCATACAGCACACCTGATTGGTTCTCTGTCCTGACCCTCCCCTTCCATGGAGGAATGGGGGGAGGAAGCACTGAGGCTGGAGCAGTGCATAGCGTGGATTGTTAGTGCCCAGGGCAGGGCAAATAATTTCCACCCCCTAACCCTTGGACTTTTAGGCTCCATGTAAACAAGCAGCTCCAAAACCACTAGAAAAAACACTGGATTAAAACCCTAATATTAGCATGCTTTGCTGGCATTTTTGCAGTGTTTAGGAGCACTTTAAAGAAAAGTGTTCTAAAAGCGCTAGCGTTTATAAGGAGCAGCAGCTGCCGGCAGCCTTATAAACCAATGTTTTATTGATTTTTGATCCTATACTCATTCACATAGGGGGGAGGAATCTGGGGGGTCCCTTGTTAAAGGGGGTTCTAGATTCCAATAAGCCCCCTGCCCGCAGACCCCCACAACCACCGCCCATCATTGTGGGGAAGAGGCCCTTGTCCCCATAAAGCCCCCCCACCCCAAAGCACCCCCCTATGTTGAGAACATGTGGCCTGGTATGGTTCAGAAGGGGGGCACTCACTCGCCCCCCCCTTTCCTGGCCTGCCAGGCTGCATGCTCAGATAAGGCTTGCTGGTCTGCTCCTTGACAACCAGCTGGTTGTTAAGGATGCTGGCGGTTGCTGCTCTTTAAAAATGACTGTAATTAACTAGGAGGGCTGGCAGGCAGTCGGCTGGGGCATCGAACCCAGCACGCTTGGGATGGCGCAGACTAATTCCTTCACCCCACTTAATGTTGCGCCCGGGGCGACCATCGCGGCTGCCCCCCCCCCCCACGCTGTGGACTGGAGTGTCCGTACAGGACACTCTGTCCTTGATGCATGTTAAAGTGTAAATGAACCCTCCTATCCTGTTCAGCGAAGTAAGCTGCCATCTTAGCCTCTATTTAATCTGGAGTTGGCATGGGGCTGCACATGTGATTAGTAATGATACTAGTCATTTGATGGATTGACAGTTCAGTTGAGAGAAAAAACAACTGTGAGTTATCATTCATGGCATGTTTTGAATGTAGTTGTTTTGGGAAACCATAAATCGATCGTTTTAGTTCCACATCATGCCTTGTGCATGTTAAGCATCTGGGCCTCACAGTGTCATTGGTTGTTATGGTGCCGGCTGCTGCCTGCATCCTAGCAACCAAGGAGGCTGTGTGGCCTAGAGTCAGGGACAGTCCTGTTTTTTTTTTTTTTAAATAAAGCTTTACTAGAGCCAGGGGCATTGCTGTGTGATATTATGAAACTCTACTCAAGCATGGGACATTGCTGGGTGATATTATGAAGATCTACTTGAGCCCTGGATTTTGCTGGACATTACTATACGTTTCTAATAAAGACAGAGATATTGCTGGGTGTTTTTATAAAGCGATATGTCTCGTACACACGATCTGCATTTCGGCCAGCAAAAGACAGATGAGAGCTTTTCATCGGAAAATGCCACCGTGTGTATGCCCCATCTGAATTTAGCTGGCTGAATTCCCACCAGCAAAAATTTGAGAGCATGTTCTCAATTTTTCCGGAAATTCCGATCATCTGTAGCAATTCCGATGCGCAAAATTCCTACGCATGCTCGGAAACAATTTGACACCTGCTCGGAAGCATTGAACTTGATTTTTTCTCGGCTCGTCATAGTGTTGTACGTCACCGCCTTCTTGACGGTCGGAATTTGGTGTGACCCTGTGTAAGCAAGACAGCTTAAGCGGAATTCCGTCGGGAAAACCATCAGAGCTTTTTCCGACCATAATTCCGATCGTGTGTACGTGGCATTACTTGAGCCAAGAACATTGCTGGTTCTAACTATAGAGCATTAATAGAGTTAGGAACATTCTTGGGAGTTACCGTATATATATAGTATAAGGCATTACTAGAACCAGGGACATTGCTGGGTATTATGAAGCATTACAATAGATTACAATAGCCAGGAGCATTGCTGGGTCTCATTATCAAACATTTTTAGAGCCAAGAACATTTCTGGGTATCATTTTAAAACATTACAAGGAAGTAGGAATATTCCAGGGTATTGTTATAAAACATTACCAGAGCCAGGAACATTGCTGGTATAGTTATAAAGCTTGTTAGAGCAAGGAACATTGCTGGGTCTTATTATAAAGCATTACTAGATCCAGGAACACTGCTGAGTAAAAGTATGAAGTGTTATTAGTGCCCTGGATGTTGCTGGACATTAAAATAAGTTAATACTAGAAGCAGGGACTTTGCTAGGTATTAATATGAAAGCTCTACTAGAGCCCTGGATATTGCTGGACATTACTATTAACCAGAGCCAGGCAAATTTCTGGACATAATTTTAAATCATGCCAGGGTCATTGATTGGCTTTATTATAAACTATTTCTAGGTAAATCCATTAACTTTGCAAGACTTTGTCACTAAGCACTATGTGAATGATGTGAATGTACAATATATATATGTAAAGCGATGCGTAAATTGATGGTGCTATATAAGTACCTGAAATAAATAAATATTAATGGCACAACTATAAGCCCATCCCCGCATGCCAAGGTCCTAGGTGTAATCCTGGACTCTGAACTCTACTTTAAGCCCCACGTCCAATCATTGTCCCAATCTTGCCCCCTCAACCTCTGCAACATCTCCAAAATATGCCCCTTTCTAACCAATAACACAACAAAACTCTTAATTTGCTCCCTGTCATCTCTCGCCTCGACTACTGAAACTCCCGTTGGTAAGTCCGTTCGTTTTGAACGTGATGACGTAAACAGCAATAAACAAAGAAGTTCAATAGCCAGTAGCTTCCCTTGCATCGTATTTTGTCCGTCGGACCTCCCATGATCTTTAAACAATAAAGAAAATACAGGAAGAGCATACACTAATGAGACCTGGAGGGAAGTCTCCCTGATGCACACAGAGATGGCTTCTGTTAGAGAGTCTGTTAGAAAGAGCCCCCAGACATAGTACAGGAGATGGTCAGAGACTGCGCATGATACAGAAGATGGTCAGAGACTGAAGACATTGTACAGGAGATGGTCAGAGACTGTAGACATGGTACAAGAGATGGTCAGAGACTGCAGACATATTACAGAGATGGTCAGAGACTGCAGACATGATGCAAGAGATGGTCAGAAAATGCAGACATAATACAGGAGATGGTCAGAGACTGCAGATATAATTCAGGAGATGGTCAGAGACTGCCGACATACTACAGAAGATGGTCAGAGACTGCAGACATATAACAGGAGACAGTCAGAGAGTGCAGACATATTACAGGAGACGGTCAGAGACTGTAGACATACTATAGGAGATGGTCAGAGACTGGAGATATAATACAGGAGATGGTCAGAGACTGCAGACAAACTACAGGAGATGGTCAGAGACTACAGATATAGTACAGGAGATGGTCAGAAACTACAGCTATAGTACAGGAGATGGTCAGAGACTACAAACATACTAGAGGAGATGGTCAGAGACTGCAGACATACTACAGGAGATGGTCAGAGACTGCAGATATAATACAGGAAATGGTCAGAGACTGCAGATATAATACAGGAGATGGTCAGAGACTGTGGTTCCTATGGACGTTAGTAGATAATGGCTGATCGGCCTTCTCACCTAACCCAGCGATACAGCAACAACAGTTCCTCTGATCAGGTGTCAGCTCACTCTGAATTTCCCATGGCGACTCCGCTAAGTAGCTCCCAGATCTGTATTCTGGCAATGACTCCATTCCTTTATCCACTAAGGATGGTGGTAGGCTGTGTGTCTTTCCCTCTGGTGGCACAGGGCAGCGGGGTTCTCTCTCTGATGGTGTTCCCTCAGCACTCTCCCTCTGGAGTCCTGGATGCACTTCCCTAAAAGCTTTCCCGGGCTCCTGGCTCTCTCTCTCCCATTCAGCTAGGCATGCTGTGTGGGCTGCAGTTTCCGTGTTGCAGTGGGGCCGGTTGTCCTCAGGACTATATGTCCCACAATCCTTTTCTCTGCTCCATTTTCTATTTCTTCCCTGGCTGATATGAAGGCGGGGGAAGAAACATAGTGGGTGGCTTTTTTGCTGGAAAGCACCGCTCACTAGTACAGCAGCACGCGAGAGGGGGAGAGGGAGAAGGAGGGGGAAGAAGAGTCTGCGGCTGCTCTCCCTCCACACAGAGACAGCTGCTCCGATCTCCAGCTGCTTCACTCTCCTCCTCTAACAGGAGGAGGGAGGGGGGATGGGCTTGTGCAGGAAACACAGAGCGCCCTCTTCCCGTTGCTAACAGCAGTGGCGGTGGAACATCCTCACATCCTCTGATCCTCCCCTGTCATTTGCCGGCAGAGAGAGCTGCCTCTGGACATAGACAAGGAGAGGAGGAAGGGGAGCACTCTGGCACTTCGGCGCCCCCACCTCTGTGGCGCCTGGGAGTGCTGCACCCCACGTAACCGCCCAGGATTGGCCCTGGGTGCATTCATGGTGTATCCAAAGAACAGGGCCTAACCAGGGGACGAGAGGAGTTACTTAAGATGTTGTACAAATGTCTATTGAGCAGAGAAGCTACCTGGAGAAGGCTATATTGCCTTTGTCAATAACTACAGTACTAGTGTCAAGTGCTTAAGCAACCAGTTAGTCGGTAGTGAAGGAGCTTGTGAGCTTGGTGATTGGTCCCCCACTTACTGGGTCTGAGATTGTGGCACAGAGCGTCCTAGGGACCCAGCCTGTAAAGTCATGGAAGATGAAGAGAGAAAAGGAGAGAGAGGCCTCAGGTGTTAATCAGCTCAGAGTATAGGCAAAAGTTGGCTTCCTTCCTAGTATCTGAGTGTAATATTCGGATCAATGTCACTAAGAGTGAGGCGACTGGTTACTGGACTGTTGGAGTATGGTAAAAAGCTCAGCGGTACCAGCTCGAAAGTGCTGAACCAAAAGAGAAGTGTAATCCGGTGCCCAGAGCATAAAGAGAATAATGAACTGTGCTGCGAATTACAAAGTGTTAACTAGTGAATTAACTAGCATCGCTTTTAAGATGGAGTGCCACGTTAACTCTGTATCAACGTGAATGTCAGCCCACTTTTAGGGCACTAGAAAATGCTATTCCACTTGGGTGTGGTAAGCCCCGCCCACAACTGGTTGGAGCTTGTGTTATGGGTGCTGCATGGGTATTCCCAAACTCAATTTTAGCAATCTGATATGCTTAGTGTATGCCTCTGTAGCTGTACAGAGATAGCAAACAAATAGTAAAGTTTTGATGATGTGGCCGAAAGTAACAAAAAAAGGCTCCACTGCAATTTCATTTCTATTCCCGCTGTACATTTTATGTTTCATTTTTGAATGCTTCGTGCCAGACAAAATTTCCAAACAAATGGACTGATTCTGATGAGTCACAATGAGCACTATGTTACTTTATGGTAATAGTTTCCTTGTCTTATTCCTGTTCCAGATAGTTTTGTTATTCCATTTGTGAAAATAGCATGTGATTCCAGTTGAGGATGTTTGCAGTTACAGAACATATTTATGCACTGATATTGGCCCTGAAATACAGGGATTTGCTGGAGGAGCAGATGCCAGATTTCATTAACATTACTAATGATTGTAACAGGCAGGTCAACCTTTTATTACTAATGGCTTTCCCTTAGGCCGGCCATACACAGTTTGAATCTCGGCTGGTTCAGCAGGAACATGCCGAGATTCAAACCATGTATTGGCAGGCTGAATGTACCAAGTTGATCGATCGATCAACTTGGGTACAACCAGCCTGCTGAATTTTACTTGTGATTATCGCAAGGGGCTGCTATAGTGGCTAGCAATAATTACTGTCTTTTCCTGGTGGGGGTGGCTTCCCCTGGCCCCCCACTAGGGGAATACAATGTCTCGGAAGGAGGGATTCCACTGTATGTGTTGATGGGGGGATCGTGCAAATTTCTGGTAGCAGGAAAGAAATTAGCACCGTCTATGGCCTACCTAAGGTGAGAAGTATCTCCTGATCCCAACCAAGTTTTAACATAGCCAACAATGATAGGAAGGAAGTATTTCATTTTGTAGACAGAAATATTGTTCTTGTGATACAACAGCAAGTAAACAGAAGGCCAGCAAAATATACTCAAGCTGGCCTTACACCGATCAAATTTCATTCAAGTCCTGCTGATTTGACCAAAATTTGTTCCATGGGTGACCCTGTTGGCATCACCTGGCTCAACAAAAATAGATTTTTCAACGTACTTTTGGCGAAGGAGCCAGGTGTAAAATGCTTCCCCGAACAGTACCTGCATCCAATCAAATGCAGGCACTATTCAGGTATTCTGGACACCTCTGGGTGCCAAATAGAAAACAGAATACAGTAGCTGACAAATGCAGACAGACAAATTTGAGAATTAAATAATTTATTTGTTCAACCATGTAGGCTGGACAAGAGAGATCTTAACGGGTTTGGCCAGCTTTAGCCTCCTGTTAGGAATTCACTACCAGGGATAACTTTTGGTTTCTTCTTTAGGCAAAACTTTAAAGTATCAGACATTTGGTCAGTGTACGGTTTAACACAGAAAAGATAACAAGAACTTGCAAATGTTACAATAACGAATAGATAAAATGCCAAGCTTCTGACTATATAACATAATTGGCTGTAGACTATGATTCACATAAATTATGTTTATCAGCATAACATCAGCAGAAAAAAAGAAAAACAAGTGTCTGGCACTAAATGAAAGCAGGAAAAGGGCATGTGGTGCAGGTATCAATTTCACATGTAGAGCGATTCAAACTCAAGACATTCTGTATTAGAAAGACTGAAGCAGAGCCCTGACCTCAATCTCAATGAAGTGCTGTGGGGGGTGATCTGAGGCAGGACGTTCAAGTATGACATCCTACAATTACACAGGATCTAAAACAGTTTTGTGTACATAGCTGGACCACATGACCTACTAATTGCTTTACATGTCTGATTGGCACCTACAAAAAGCATTTGGTCGAGGTTATTGCCAGCAAAAGATAGGGCAGTGGTTCTCAACCTCAGTCCTAAGTACCCCCAACAGGCCATGTTTGCAGGTTTTCCTTTATCTTGCACAGGTGCTTTAAATCAGAGTCAATGGCTTGGTATTTTGGACAGCTATTTTATCTAAGGGAAATTCCCAAAACATGGCCTGTTGGGGGTACTTAGGACTGAGGTTGAGAACCACTGAGATAGGGATTCAGTGTTGTCGAACCCATAAGTTAATTTAGTTATGGTAATTTAAAAAAAAATGTAATAAAAAAAAGGTGCTTGCCTTTATGAGCTAAAGGATAGTTTGGGTCACTCAAATGATTTTTTTTTTAGGGAATCTCTAGTCTTTTTAAATTATACACATGAATGATGTCATCTTACTGTAATAATATTCTCATCAATGGGTTTTAATGCTTAAACAAGCCTCTTTTCTGTGTTTGTAATTATATATTTTTATAGGGTTCAGCTTCTTGCTTTGTTGTACTGCACTGATCTCTCTTTTCAATACAATTCAATTATTCTGTTCACACTGATTGAAAATTATACAGTCTGTATGTGCAATGTCCTTTAACTGATCTTATCAGCAGCCGTGAGCTTGTTTTAAATTTAAAGTTTGGCCTGTCAGTGAACTGTAGAACTAATTAGCTGCCTGCTCACTTCCGCAAGCTTAACAAATGTGCGCCTACCATTATACCAGTTCTTACCTCCCCAAGACCCAGTTTTGTTGCTCATTATAAAGAGATTACATTAAGTAAAATGTAACAAAATAATAAAACAACAAAATGTAATAATGCTCTCCTTCCTCCCTATACATATAACATACTCATATGCACAATTAGGACACACACTTGCACATATGCCCCTTAGTACACAAGATGCATTAGCTATCCCTGCACATATTATGTTTAAAAATTATTTTGAGGTCCTCTTTATAATATAACACTAAATATAGGTTTCCAGCTTTTTGCTGTTTTTGACGTTTACAATAAAATGTATTATTTATTAAAGCGGTTGTATACCCTCAGAAAAAAAACGAAAATGTAAAAAAAAAAAAAAAAAACCTCTGTAAGGCAAAAGCATAATGAGCTAGTATGCGCCGCATACTACCTCATTATGAAATACTTACCTTAGAACGAGGCCGGTCCACGTCGAGGGAGCTGACATTTTGCCCTTAGCGTGTTTTCTGGGTTCGCAGCTCCGGCGCTGTGAGTGGCCGGAGTCGCGATGAGGTCACTCCCGTGCATGAGACTTCTTCCCGGCAAGGTCCAGCAGCGCCTGCCGGACCTTCAGCTGGGCATTCACAGCGCATGCACCACTGACATCAGTGGCTGCATGCAAAGTGAATATCTCCTAAACCGTACAGGTTTAGGAGATATTCATTTTACCTACAGGTAAGCCTTATTATAGGAAAATTAAAAAAGTGAGTATACAACCACTTTAACTCAATGCTGTGTTTTCTTTCATATTTCGTAGGATTTTAGGAGTGTATCTTGTGTTTGTATGTGCTAAAAATTATTATTATAATAGTAATTTTTTACTGAAAAGATTGCTTTGGTAAACATTTAGGCAACTAAAGCTTCCCATATATGGAGTGAATTCCTAATGAACTGGACAACATTTGGGCCATGAGTGGCCATGGTGGCATCCTCCTGATGGACTTCCTTTGATTCGAAAATTTATGGAGCTGGGTAGAACATAGGGGTTGATTTACTAAAACTAGAGATTGCAAATCTGATGCAGCTCTGCATAGAAACCCATCAGCTTCCAGGTTTTTTGCCAAAGCCTTAGTGAACAAGATGAAGTAAGGGCTCTTTCACATGGGGCGGATCCGTAAAGATCCGCCCCGTGAACATCCGCTGCTCAGCCTGCTGAGCCAGCGGATGACAGGGCGGTCCCTGGACACTGTGCATGGACCGCCCTGTCAGATCTCTGCTCTCCTCTATGGAGGATCGGATGAACACGGACCATCTGTCCATGTTCATCCGATCTGCTCTGCAGATGGATAGAAAAATAGGGTTTTCCTCCGTCTGCAGAATCGGACAATAGCGGACACGGACGATATCGGGTGTCAGCAGATGTTCATCCACTGACACCCGCTATCCCATAGGGATGCATGTATGTCCGTTTTTCATCTGAAAACGGAAGGATGAAAAACGGACATACGGACCGTCCGTGTGAAAAGACACCCTTAGAAGCTTATTGGCTACCATGCACAGCTGCACCAGATTTTGCACTCTCCTGTTTTAGTAAATCAACCCCAATGCTGACAGGAGAGATTTATTTTGGAGGAATGAGGGGATCAATGACTTGAACGAGAGAAATCTTACATTGCATGATCAACTTAATATGGGGCATAAAAAAAAAAAAAAATCAATATAACCATCTTGTATAGATCCTGTTGCTTTCAGACAACAAATAATTTGGGTTGGGGTGAGTCGCAAACATTACATCCATAACGTGAAATATAGTAATTTATCTTCAGCCATCTGAGGTGCAATATCGGAGTCAGACCTCGTCAACGAAGGGTTAATTTTCAAAGAGATACTAGCTTGAGAATCTAAAAATATGTAACTGAAATATGAAATCCTGAAAATATATAGCAGCAAAATGCGAAAGCCACATGAAAATGACTTGCAGGCAAGTTTATGATAATAACCCAAAATGATGAGCACTTACAAAAAAATCATAGTTTCTTTTTAAATTGGCATAGGGCTGCAAGGAGAAAATAGGAAGGTTGCTTGTTCCAATTTGACAAGCCTATAGTAACCCAGCTAAAAAAGGCAAATTAATAGTAATATAATGCATACAGTAAGCAAAGGAATGGAGATGGTAAGGTTCAGTCCCCCAAGATCGGTCTGTCATGTGCTTGACCCACTAGTGCTGAGAACGTTGACTATATAATGCTGGTTGAACCCACATTGCTGCGCTCACGTGACCCACAAGCAGATGTGCTGTTCTACTTCTCTCTGTGGGGGAATGAGGGGGATTCCAGGTGTTGCTTGTCTCATTTTGATAAAGATGATCAGATGGGAGCAGTGCAGCGTGCAATATCATAAATCTATGTCCAGTCTAGCACTGTAGGGATGTGCCATAGTCAGTGATTTATTAATGAATACAGCAAGCCCCGAACATATCACTCATTCTGAAAGTATTCCTGTCAGGCTGAGCCTTCAATAGAAAACACACAACAGCAGATCAGTCTGTGGTGTCCCATTAGGTGACTTGTATGAGGCAGATAATTGAGCGCTGTAAAGTCTCTTTAGACCTGGTTTCCTGTCCCTGAGTCACACAATTATAGGGCATCTCAAGACTAAAGGCCTCCTTGCCTTTAGACCGCAGTTGCTACATTGGTGTCGAAATGACTAACCCGCTTATGGATCAGGTGTCTTTTATCTTCTAAATGTGACTAAATGTTATAAACTCTTTTAAGATTTAATATACACTTTTGAACATACAGTTGAAAGAGTAAAACATAACATAAAACAGAAGTTACCTTATATATATGGAAATTATGTAACACTTCCTAAACTTGAAGTGAAAATATTGTATGTCGTCAGCAAGTATTTTTTTTCTAGTACTTTTTGATTTCCAGCCAAAATGTTCTTTTATTTCAGTTTTGTGGGAAAGGGTTAGAATCGCTTACAGGCTTATAATGCCATCCTTGTCCCCGTTGCTAAGATTTCAATTAACTTTCTGTCCTGTTGACCAATTTTACTGGGACAGGAAGTGAGGAAAATAGTCTGTAGCCCAGAGAGACTGAAGTAAAAACCTGACAGGCTTTAACCCTTCCCCACTCTATTAAAAGAATGTTGTTTTTTTTAACCAAAAAGTTGATGTCCAAGTTTAAGCAGGGCCCTGATTTGCTGCCAGCAATGGTCATGCTGGCCAAGGGCACCTCCCACTGTCCTCCTGCAACAGGAAAGGAATAGAGCATCATACCCCTGTAGTTTAGAGGAACTATGCCATCTCGATTACTCACATGCTCCTGGCCAGAGGCACACTTCACGCAATAAACACATGTCCACACGATCAGCCTATTTAATCTTTTACTGTAAACATTTTTCTTCCAATAAAGTTGTACATGACCTCCTTCTTCTCCCAAATCAGTTGTAACACTGAACCTCAATAAGTCAGTCTTAACAAAGGGTTGCCAACCAGCTCTTCCTCAGTTACAGGTTCCCTGAGGTGAGCTCTTTCTCCTTCCTTGTTTTGGGCTGGAGATAATTCCGCAACCTACATAATGGCTCTCAGCAGGTTGCCAATTTCCATCAACCTCTGCCTTTAACTCTTCCAGACCTTTCTTATATGGAGAAAAGACAGCCAAATCAACATCACACGCTCAGGGGTGGAACTTCACCTAAAGGCTACTAACCCCTGCTTACACGGGTAGCTAACTTTTTTCCATACATTACCTTTCAACGTCTAACCAATCAAAAAACTAATCTAAAATCCCCAGTAACACATCTAAATCTGCAGTCACATGAAGCACCAGGTCCTGAGTGTTATATGGGCAGCACAGTGGCTAAGTGGTTAGCACTTTCACTTAGCAGCACTAGGGTCATCGGTTTGAATCCCAACCACAATACTACCTGCCTGGAGTTTGCATATCCTCCCTGTGCCTATGTGGGTTTCCTCTGGGTACTACAGTTTCCTCCCACACTCCAAAGACATGCTGGTAGCTTAATTGCATCCTGTCCAAATTGGCCCTAATATGTGTATATATGAATGTGAGTTAAGGACCTTGGATTGTAAGCTCCTTGAGGGTAAGGATGGATGTGAATTTACAATATACTGTGTATGTAAATCGCTGCGTAAATTGACATTGCTATATAAGTACCTGAAATAAATACAATTGTTATTATGCAGAATTTATATAGCGCCAACAGTTTATGCAGTGCTTTACAGGGGGACAGTACAATTACAATGCAGTTCAATACAGAAGGAATAGGGGGGCCCTGGGGCCACTGGTTGTGACATCAAAACACTGCTGCAGTCTTCTGAACTGCAGAGGAGCATCCTTGTTTGGGTATCCTAATTGCTGCCTGTGTGACATGGACACTTTCCCTTGGCTGTCCAGTGGTTGGGACCTCTCAGGTCCTGAAGACTACAGCAGTGTTTTGATGTCACAACCAGTGACGGCAACAAAACCAGTTGGTAGTGGGCCCTGGACCCCAGCCCTGAATCAATCTGGGAAGAGGCGCTGTCAAACATCACATGATGGCAGAATCAGAAGAGTTAGAACAGGCAAGTAGAAATTGAGACAAATTTTGGAAGCATGTGGCCTTAGGCAATTTAGCAGCTTTGCCTCCCCCACCTTCGCAATACTTGATAAGCACTGCAATAGGCACAAAGGAGCCATCCTATTTGTTTTATCTGTGCTGGCATGACCCCATGAGACACCTAAAGCATCCTCCCTTGTCATGTGACAGGCAGGTGCATAGTTTTGACCAGTTTTCACTATCTTCCTGGCTTACTGCAGGAGACTGAATGTTGTATCTGGGCCCCTTAAGGCTGGCACACATGGGCTGAAAACCGGCCAATGTTGTCAAGTTCAACAGAAACTGTCTGACACTCAGCCTGTGAGTACAGAAGC
Source organism: Lithobates sylvaticus (assembly GCA_028564925.1). Lineage (NCBI taxonomy): Eukaryota > Metazoa > Chordata > Amphibia > Anura > Ranidae > Lithobates > Lithobates sylvaticus. The sequence goes on from CM053028.1 coordinate 470,681,726, forward strand.
CTTTCCCGCTGCTGTCGAATGAGCATGCTGGAAAACCACATTCATTTTTCCATCTCACATATTTCACTGTGAACTTGAAACTGATTGGAGGATACAATATAAGGTGACTGAGGCTGAGTGAAGCAGTTCTTCCTTGAACACTTTGGTCAAGTACATGCATTCTTCTAGACAAAACTAACTGTAATGTAATGTGTGGTCCTTCTGTGCAGGTGGGGTATAAATATGAAGCTATATCTATCGGTTGTCTCAATGTAGTTACAGGGGGTCCCCTACTTACAAACATCCGACTTACAAAGACTCCTACTTACAAATGGAGGGAGACAACAGGAAGTGAGAGGAAATCCACCCCTAGGAAGGGAAATTCTCTCCTGTAAGAGTTAATATGGGAAAAAGGTGTTTCCACTGATGCTTTATCACCAGTCCATGCTTCCCTAACAACCCAAAATTTTCAAAATCCAATTGTCATTGGGACAGAAGGTGAGGTGAAATCTTCTGAACAGGGGCACAGGCAGCAAAACAAATGTTACAGGGGCGATAACCCTTCTCTATGTTATCTAAAAAACTTAAAAATGGATTTTTTGGCTGCAGCTACACTTAAAAAATGTACCTGTTCCGACTTACAAACAGATTCAACTTAAGAACAAACCTACAGTTATCTTGTTTGTAACCCGGGGACCCCCTGTACACAGATAAGCCACTCCTATAGGGAGGCAAAGTAAAAACTAGGGCCCTCTAATGAAGGTAGGAGAAGAGGTTTATATGTAACCTCATGGGAGGTATTTGGCAAGCAGTTCATAAATCACCGGGTTTGATGTGTCAGCGTGCTTATTGATTTAAAGTGTCAGCTAAAGCAGTAAACGTACAGTATCTGTATTTCAACTGTGTGTGAAGTTGTTTGTCAGCAATTTTGGTCTGACGTTCTTGACTGCCAGGACCACTTGTGGTCATGAACAGGTGTCTTTTTTTGGTAGTAGATTTTAAGGTTGGGCGGTACATAGTACTTTATCAGGATGCCCACCACCCTGTTCTATTGTTGCATGCCTACACAGATGTGTTTTTCTTCCATGTAGGCCATGCAGCTACTGTGTGCTGATGTCAGTATCACTTCTTCAATGCTTTCCCGAAGAAACATCTGTGCAAGTGGTTCCACTTTACCGAGATGGAAAAAATAGCATATTGATTTAGCAATCAGTGTTAGAATGTCAGCTCAGCTCACATATCTATTTTACATTGCACCAAGAAGTAATTATTCCAATATGTGAGCTCTGGCCAATTGCGATGACAAAGAAAATGGCATGTTCATTAATAAGGATGTTGTAAGTGATTGGATAGGAGAATCTGTTGCACATGCTGACATAATCACATCATGCATGTTTTTATCATGCTACATTGTTTACATTGTTTCCTTCCATCTCTATCAATGTCTTCTGTTTTTCATTCCAGGAATACTGTTATGACTGAAAAAGCTCATTGAAAATTGGAGGATGCATGTAGTCAAGAATATGCAGCCTGTATGCCCGTATAATTCAATGATTTCATTCTAGATTGTCTGTACTTTGGGACATATCTTGCTTTCCACAGGTCAGATTATACCTTTATGTATAGTTACATTACTGTGATAAGGAAAGTTCCTTCTGAAATTCCAAGGGACATAAAGCAGGACCAAAACTGTTCGTGATTCTGTTTTATACTGCCCCTGCGAATACTTCCAACCAATTTATAAAGCCAGGATAGGACATAAGACTGGGGTCTGACATGCGGGTACATTCCAACTGCAACTTTCAAATATGTATCTTAAATCGCCAAATTGTGCATGACTCTGCACTCTGCAGAGACCCCTTGTACTATTAATATTTTTTTTTTTGTAATTCAATTTTTATAAAAAAAAAATTTACATTTAGGACAACCCATACAATACTGTACAAAAAGATATATAAAAACAAAGAAGAATTAAAAAAATATATACACTTTTATCTTTGCTCTTCTACCTTAAAGAGGAGGTCCACCTTAGAAAAAATATTAAAAGTCAGCAGCTACAAATACTGCAGCTGCTGACTTAATGGATAGACACTTACCTGTTACAGGGTCCAGCGATGTCGGCAGCAGATGACGAGCAATCGCTCATCTCTCGGCCGCCCCCGCCGCCATCCCCTGTCAGGGAATCAGGAAGTGAAGCGTTGCGGCTTCACTGCCCGGTTCCTTACTGCGCATGCGCGAGTCGCGCTGCGCATCTTCACTGGTCCCCGTTGTGTCCTGGGAACTGTGTGTTTCCCAGCACACAACTGGGGGGGGGGGGAGGGGGGGTCGTAGCATCTGCGGCTAGCTGTTCCCGAAAGTGGGTGCAGATACCTGGATTATACAGGTATCTGCTCCCCCCTCCCCCCTGAAAGGTGCCAATTGTGGCACCGGAGGGGGGGGGAATCCAATGAGCGGAAGTTCCACTTTAGGGTGGAGCTCCGCTTTAAATTAATTTTCTCAATTATATTGTTTATCTAATAAACCCTTCTATACAATATTTAGAATCCACCATCCCCACCTCATCCAAACAATAAAAAAAAAACAAGACCCAACCAACCTAAAACGCCCAAAAAATTATAATTAAAAAAAAAAATGGAGTAGGAGAGGGGAGAGGGAAGGGGAGGAAGCGGAGGCAAAAGAGGGGCACAATCCAAAAATTGTACTATTAATATTGGGAAGCAATATGGCTCAAATCACATGGCATTAAAGGTATTCAGATTTGGTGCTCTGTGGATCGCCAGGCCAGTTGTAGCAGTACAAATTATAGGCAGCTAAGCCTATGACATAAACGTCAAATAAGCTGTTTGTCCCTCTGCACCGCCTGCGTGTCCTGCAATGCAACACTGAATCGTAAACTGAGCCGTTGGAGTAGTTTACTAATTCACTTCCCATTGCTTGTGAAGTGAATGTTGTAAGGTGATTTTTTTTACATTTTTCTTCTAACATTTTCTTCTATTTTTTTTAGCGTGGTGTTTTTTATTGGAGGTGGTGGCTTTAAATACTTAGTGCTGCTATGTGCAATGCAAAACAGCAAAGATACATGAAGTTGGAATCCGAGCACATATTCTTTGGTATATAGTAGTTAGAGAAGCTGTGATCAAGTGAAACTGGTTAATTCTAATCTCACAAACAGCTTCCTAATACACAGTGAAAATGTAAATGGTCATACCAGCCAAAATGTATGTAATTCTGTTCTGTTGGACAGCTCCTAGGAGATGACATCCCTGAAAACTCATCTCTTCAGGGAAGCCTATCACGCCTCCAACTAATCTTTTACAACTTTCATCAGCTCATTCCCCGCAGTTACAATCTTTTGTACCACTTGCCTCACCCTATTAGATTGTAAGCTCTTCTGAGCAGGGTCCTCGTAATCCTCTTGTATTTTATTGTATTTTAACTGTATTGTCTCCCTTTTATATTGTCAAGCGATGTGTAAACTGTTGGCGCTATATAAATCCTGTATAATAATATTAATAATAATAATGGCACATCAAAATACGTGATCAGTTTTCTCCACTGCATGTGAACCCTAACAAAAAACTGTTCTTATTTGCTCACTTACCATTGAAAGTGTTTTTTTTTTTTATATCTGTTTGATAAGTGCAACAAATACATGTTGATCCTTCCAGATACCTGGCGAGCTGATAACTCCATGTGCTTCCTGCATGCATGGACTGTTTTCACATACATTGTTTCCAGCTATCCCTGTGGTTTACAGAACCCTTTCCTTCTATGTTGTGAAGGAGAGGCGGAGATTATTGTAGACCTGTCCTAGGGTGACAATGTGGTTTCTCCATAGATACTGTGAAAGAGCATTGTCACCCTAGGATGGGACAGAAAGTACTTGGAAGAAGCTTGGTAAGATGACATTGCACATACTGCCTAATATGGCACTAAAAGTAGAGAAACCCCTGAGTAGCCATAGCTTCCAAGCCACATACTAAGGTCATACTACTATACCAGATAGGAAGGATAACTTGTTGCCACAAATTTGTGGCAGTGTTCAATTGTAAGTCTGTTAACTTGCTTCACATTTTCACTGGTAAGTTGTACACTTGCAGAGCCCTTGAAGCACAAGTTCTAGCTGAGACTTTTCCGACATGTAGCAATTTTGCGTGGCAAGTCTCTAGTAAGGATGAGCTCAGGCGTGCTCGCAACCCGCACGTGCTAAGCATGACAGGAAGTCGGCAATGCACAGGGCTAATCACAAGCAGTGAGACATTTCTTGATCTCTGCAGCCGGGGATCGGGTACATGTCTCACTGCCTGTGATTAGCGCTGTGCAGTGCTGACTTCCTGCACATGCGGGTTGCGAACATGCCTGAGCGCATCCTTAGGCTTGATTCACACCTATGCATTTTTAGTGCTTTTTGCATGTTGCAGATTTTGCTCTACAGAACGTGTTCAATAGGAAACCATGTCAAAAGGGCTGTAGTGCAAATATGCATTTTTAGTACTTTTTGCATTTTGCAGATTTGCACTACAGCCCTTTTGACATGGTTTCCTATTGAACACGTTCTGTAGAGCAAAATCTGCAACATGCAAAAAGCACTAAAAATGCATAGGTGTGAATCAAGCCTTATGCCGCGTACACATGGTCGGAATTCTCGTCGGAAAAAGCTCTGATGGTTTTCCCATCGGAATTCCAACGGAATTTCGCTCAAACTGTCTCGCCTACACACAGTCACACTAAATTCCGACAGTCAATAACACCACGCCTTAAAAAACATTCGACTGCACTATAAAAGGGAAGTTTAATGCTTCTGAGCATGCGTCAAATTGTTTCCAAGCATGCGTCAGAATTTTGCGTGTTGGAATTGCATACACACGATCGGAAAATCCGATAGAAAGGTTTTCCGTCGGAAAATTTTAGAACAGGTTCTCAATCCAAATTCCGACAGAAAAAGACCGATGGGCATACACACAGCGGAAAATCCGATGAAAAGCTCCCATCGGACTGTTTCCATCGGAAATTCTGACCATGTGTACGCAGCATTAGTCTACAGCAGGGGTCTCAAACTGGCGGCCCTCCAGCAAAACTACAAGTCCCATGAGGCATTGCAAGGCTGACAGTTACAAGCATGACTCCCACAGGCAGAGGCATGATGGGAATTGTAGTTTTGCAACAGCTGGAGGGCCACCAGTTTGAGACCCCTGGTCTACAGCAAGAGCTCTGCAAGTCACAGTGACCCCCTGTGGTGGGATGACTATTGCACAGCAGAGCAGAACCAGAACTTGCAGCAGACTTGCAGGATGTTTGCAAAGAAAGTTGATCTGGAGTCATGCAAAAACTTGTGAAGTCTGTCAAGTTTAGCAATAGCTTAGCAAGTCATTTTCAAACTTGCAGCTTAGTTGCTTGCTATCTGCGATGGTTAATTGCAATAAGAGGTCACTTATCCCTCCCCAGTGTGGAGACAGACAGCAATAAAACCTAAAAGTGGTTCAAACCCTTCGACAATCTCCTATCCAAAACTAGGACAAAAAGATTTGGCTGAAGTCCCACTTTAAAGATCCTTTTCTAACATCACATAATATGGCACCCTATGGGGGCAGGTCAAGAATGTTTCACAGCTGTAATATGTGTGAAAATGGCCATTTGTAATGTCCACGGGAAGCCACAGTGACAACACAGGAGAACAAGTGGGACACAGAGACAGACCCTTGTTACTTTGCAACATGAAGTGCCTAAACAAGGATTTCAGTGGAGGATTCATTGGGCATAGAAGCTGCTGACTTCAAAATATTGAAAATTAAATTACATTGCCATGTTCGAGCTTATATAATTTTAGTCATTAAAACTTTACATTTTAAAAGACTTTGAAAATACAGCTCTGCAAAAATGTCTCTACATAAAAACATAACTCAACTGTTTCGATTTAATCATGTAATAAAGTTGGTGGACTTCATCCATAAAAAGTCCCTATAGCAGCGTTATAATCGACATCGTGAAGGAGTGTACTTAAGGCATATGAAGCAAAAAATGTGTATGTTTGTCTTAGCTCAACAAGATAAACACTCTCGTCCAAGGTCATAAAGTGTTCTGAAGCTGCAATTCCAGTCAGGATGACCTACTTCAAAGGCACTGAAGAAAGAGACCACTAAATACCTCAACTACACCAGTACTTCCAGTCACTATTGCTTGTTGATGTGTAATGTGTACCTGGCTTTGAACCTCTATAACTATTCGCAGCACTCTCCTCAGCCTTGAAATTTATTACAAAGCAACACAGGTGTATATGACACCCACACCTATGTGCACCTGTAATTAATAGGTGTTGTGAAACACCACTAGTAATAAAGATCAAGTAGATAAGTAGATGAAAGAACAATAAGACATAAGGGACATATTGCTGCATTTAGTCTTCAGCTAGCTAGCTGGCTAGTCTAAAGATGCCATTAGGAAACTTTCTCCTGACCATGCTGTTTATGGTCTGATCAAGAAATGTTCGATGGAGGCGATTAGCGAGGCCTATAGGGTTTAGGGGGGGGCACTCACCCATCCGGATCCGCGGCCCCCTCCAGTTGTCACTGGGCATCTGGGGGGGAGGGGGGAGGGTGCAGGTTTAGATGTGTGGGGAGCGGGCACAGGTATGGGAGGTCATGGGGGGGGGGAGGGGGACGGGTGGGGGGTGGTTGGGGATGGTGGACGGGCTCAAGGCTTTGCTGCAGAGGTTGGGCGGGGGGACAACACAGACAGCTGCCCCGACCAACCCCTGGATGCCCCCCAATACCGCACCGCAGGAGACAGGGCCCAGGCAGGGGGTGGGGGTCACGGCGGAAACTCAGACGGAGACAGCGAGGGACAAGGCCGATGCGGCACCGGACAAGGAAGGGGACAAGGAAAAACACAAGGAGGGTGACAAGGAGAAGGAAATCAACAAGGATAAGGATGCTGAAAAGATTAGGTTAGCTGATGCGGCCCGCTGCGAGGTCTATGTGTGTTTCGAGGGACCGCTGGGGGCACATTTGAGGAAAGAGGTGAGGGAGAAGATCTGGAAGGACGAATTTGTAGAAATTTTTTCCTTACTCCCGTTAGAAAAATTGAGGTTGAAGGAAGTGCAATCTCTCCTGGGCAAATTAAATTTTGCTTGCAGGATTATCCCGATGGGGCGGGTGTTTTGCAGGAGACTGGCGGCAGCAACGGCGGGGGTTAGGATGCCTAACCATTTTATCAGGTTGTCAGAGGGGTTGAGGGAAGATTTGAGAGTATGGTACTCGTTCCTGGTGGAGTTTAATGGGCGATCAATGATGTTGCAGGGACCAGTTAGCAACGCTGACTTGGAACTGTTTACTGACGCGGCGGGTTCTGCGGGTTACGGGGCTTATTGCCAGGGGAGTTGGAGTGCAGGGCCTTGGCCGGAGGAGTGGAGAGCAGCGGGTTTCTTGAAGAACCTGGCACTGCTGGAGCTCTTCCCCATACTGGTGGCGGTGAGGTTATGGGGGGACAAGCTAGCAAACAGGAAGGTGCGGTTCAATTGTGACAACATGGGGGTGGTGGTGGCCATTAATAACATTTCAGCCTCATCCCCCCCGGTAGTTAGATTGTTACGGCAGTTGGTACTTTGTTGTTTGAAATTGAACGTGTACATGTATGCGGTTCACATCCCAGGGATCGAGAATAAGTTAGCGGATGCTCTGTCTCGTTTCCAGTGGGAGGAGTTCCGCAGACTGGCTCCAGAGGCAAACGCGACAGGGGACCCGTGCCCGCCGGATCTATGGAGGATTGCGTTGGGATCGCCGATGGATTGATTATGCAGTCGCTCAGCGAGAGCACTAGGACGGCGTATCACAGGGTGTGGAGTGAATGGTCCGCTTGGTTGGTTGAGGTAGGAGGGTCGGAGGGGGTGGTGGGTTCTACAGTTTTTGAACAAAAACTCTTCCGAGCTGCCTTCCTGTTAGCGTTTTTCGGGGCATTGAGAATTGGGGAGCTGGTGTCGCCATCAAAATCCATTCCAGGTGGTTTGAGGTTTGGGGACGTTACGCTGTCACAGTCAGCAGTAGTCCTATGGGTTAGGAGGTCGAAGACGGACCAGCTGGGAAAAGGGGCACGGGTCGAGCTTTTTGCAGGTTCAGAACCACAAGTATGCCCGGTAGCAGCAGTGGACCAATTTTTAAGGGCGCGCCCAGTAGGGGAAGGGGCCTTCTTGATTCATGGGGATGGCTCGTGTTTATCCAGGTACCAGTTCACAGCGGTATTTAGGAAATGTTTGGAGGCGGGGGGCCTACCCCCAGGTGAGTATGCGAGTCACTCTTTCAGGATTGGCGCGGCCACGGAGGCTTCAAGGTGGGGTCTACCGGGGGAAGTTATACGCAGGATTGGCAGATGGGAGTCAGCACGTTATCAAGTATACATTCGCCCCCACCTGGTGTAACGATGTGGGGGATTGGGGGTGTTAGTGTGTGGGTTGTACATGTTTTGATATGTTTCGGTTATTGGTATTAGATATCTATTTTTTATGTTTTTCAGCCCCTGTGTGTCTCATATGGATCCTGGGACACTCGTTTGTGTTCTGGGGCGCTAGAAGGGCAGATGTACGGCCGGACGGCAGACAGCTCAGGATGTCTAGGGATGAGGGCAGGATTCGGTGGATTGGGGTCCCAGGCATGAGGTGGAACAGGGTGTTACCAGAAGTCCACAGGTTTGCAGGAATGGATCGACATCCGGACGTTCTGGTCCTGCATGTGGGGGGGAATGACTTGGTGGTCCGGCCCATGCGTCAGATAATCAAGGATGTACAGTGGGACTTTATTAGGCTCAGCACCTCTTTCCCCGGCATGATCATAGTATGGTCAGATATTGTGGCCCGCATGTCGTGGAGAGGGGCCCGCTCCTGGGAAAAGATCAACAAGACCAGGATTAAGGTCAATAAAGAGGTTGGCAGGTTTGTAGCCAGAAACGGAGGCATAGTGGTCAGACACCGGGAGCTAGAGGTAGATACGTGGAGGTACCTTAGGGGAGACGGAGTTCACCTCAACCCGGTTGGGATTGATTTGTGGTCTGGCGGCTGGCACAAGTGTGAGGTGTCACACTTGTCCCGCGGTGGCGTGTTGGTTTTTCCTTGACGACAGTTAAGTGACTCAGTTAAGAGGTGTTATTCAAAAGTTAGGACCCATCACTGGTATGGAGTCCGCCCGAGTGGTCTGACAGTTGGCCAGACTCACGGGTTAAATCTGTTGGGGGTCTGTGGTCAGTTGGCAAGTCCCCGAGGCGAGTCTGCGGCTGGGGAGCTTGCCAACAAACGGGATTACAGGCTCAGTTGCAAGTGGTCAGAAAATAATAAGTTGATTAGCTGGATGAGGAGTGTAAGAAAAAGGTAAAAGTGATCAAGAAATGTTCGCATGCTTGGGTTTTTCTCCATGAATAAGGTGGACAATTTCTGGCCAAGCCTGCTCAGGCTAAGGTTGATTGGCTGGGATTTATTTTCTACAGAGACTGGCGGTGACAGCCCTTGCTCTATGGTATATCAATACTTATGCTAGTAAATGCAGAGAGTGAAGGTTTTGGTCTTGTTATGTTTGCTTATGGACGTTATTTTTTTTTTCTTACAGGTATATATATATATATATATATATATATATATATATATATATATATATATATATAGCACCAACAATTTACACAGAGCTATACATATCAGTCCCTGCCCTCAAGGAGCTTATGATCTAAGGTCCCTATCCCACATGAATACATTACATATAGTTGGCCATATTTAGACAGGAGGTAAGTATGAAGGCTGGCCTGTATTTGTAGGAGGAGCCTGAGAGGGCTATTTAAGCCTCCTCCTCCGTCAGGGCCAGGGTCGTCGGCTCTCTGGGTTCCCACCCACCCGTTTCCCCCAGCCTTTCATACATACTCGTAGTACTTCTATTCTTCTATTCTTACATTCTTACATTCAGGGTATGCCCTCTTCTCAGGCATACCGACCAGCTAGGCCAAGGCACACCTCGGGCCTTGGTTCTTAGGAATATCACATTTCCCGCTTGAAGACTCTGACTACAAGTAAACTACCAGCATGTCTTTGGAGTGTGGGGGGGAACCTGGAGGAAACCCATGTAAGTGTAGAGAGAACATGCAAACTCCATTCATGTAGTATTCTTGGGATTTAAATTGAGGAGGACCCTAGGGCTGTAAGGCAGCAGTGCTAACCACAAAGTCACCGTGCTGCCCAATTAAGAGCATCCTGCTACATGCAGTGCAATACTTGTATGTGCTTGATGAGGGCTAGTGCCTGGTACAAATGGTAAGTTTTTTTTTGTTCAACCCAGCGGGCTGTACAAAAAAAAAAAAACTGAGGAGGTCTATGTACTAACTATGCAATGTTAGTAAAGCGATCTCCTCACTGTGCTATTTGTACTGCCCCCCCTGTCAGAACACATATGTCAGTGCTCGCTGGCCACTGGCTGAGAGCGATATTTGAATGCCGATAGGCTGCTGGTTTTCCAGCATACTTTTTAGAAAGAAACCTGGTTGTGAGATCACCTTCTGCCGAATAAGGACCTGTACACACTAGCCGAATGTCAGCTGGATTCTACTGTACCGGCTGATCTAGGCCGATATTCGGCCTGTGTGTACGAGGCTTTTCACTGTACCAGGTATATATCTACTATTCTACAGGGTACAGTTGTACTCTACAACTGAGCGCAAAGCTTCAAGATATCAAACTAATTCTGTAAGCTTTCAGGATCTTTGTCTGAATCTCTTGCTACTTTTTAGCACATATAACCTTAGAGAACCTATTTTGCTTTAAAATAAAAGTAGCCTGCAAAAGCTGACCTTAAAGCAGACCTTGCATGGAATTCCACATTCTGCTTTGCCCCCTCAAATTAAGTATATCAAATCAAAGCTGCCAAAGATAAAGCTTGAACCTAGCTTCCACACACTGTATTTACAGAAAAATGGATGTTACATAGAGTCAGTGGTGAAGCATCAAAAACTCAGTGCACTGCATCAAACTTGTGCAGATGTGTATAAGGCAGGCATGTGTTTCAGTTTTGAACGGCCCGCCTGTAAGGCAGCAGTGCTAACCACAAAGTCACCGTGCTGCCCAATTAAGAGCATCCTGCTACATGCAGTGCAATACTTGTATGTGCTTGATGAGGGCTAGTGCCTGGTACAAATGGTAAGTTTTTTTTTGTTCAACCCAGCGGGCTGTACAAAAAAAAAAAACTGAGGAGGTCTATGTACTAACTATGCAATGTTAGTAAAGCGATCTCCTCACTGTGCTATTTGTACTGCCCCCCCTGTCAGAACACATATGTCAGTGCTCGCTGGCCACTGGCTGAGAGCGATATTTGAATGCCGATAGGCTGCTGGTTTTCCAGCATACTTTTTAGAAAGAAACCTGGTTGTGAGATCACCTTCTGCCGAATAAGGACCTGTACACACTAGCCGAATGTCAGCTGGATTCTACTGTACCGGCTGATCTAGGCCGATATTCGGCCTGTGTGTACGAGGCTTTTCACTGTACCAGGTATATATCTACTATTCTACAGGGTACAGTTGTACTCTACAACTGAGCGCAAAGCTTCAAGATATCAAACTAATTCTGTAAGCTTTCAGGATCTTTGTCTGAATCTCTTGCTACTTTTTAGCACATATAACCTTAGAGAACCTATTTTGCTTTAAAATAAAAGTAGCCTGCAAAAGCTGACCTTAAAGCAGACCTTGCATGGAATTCCACATTCTGCTTTGCCCCCTCAAATTAAGTATATCAAATCAAAGCTGCCAAAGATAAAGCTTGAACCTAGCTTCCACACACTGTATTTACAGAAAAATGGATGTTACATAGAGTCAGTGGTGAAGCATCAAAAACTCAGTGCACTGCATCAAACTTGTGCAGATGTGTATAAGGCAGGCATGTGTTTCAGTTTTGAACGGCCCGCCTGGTTATTTGGACATATATATATCTTTTGTGGCCCCCAACAATCTCCCAGCACCGGGGGCACAAAAGATATATATGCTGGCTGCCTTGGAGGGGAGGGGGCGGGACGAGTGCCGTACACACAGGAGTATTTCCTGTTTACACAGCAGCCTCTGTAATAGGAAGTCCTGTCTCCTGCGCTGCCATTGCACGACTGTTCTGTCCATCAAAGAAGGCGGGACTTTCTATTAAAGAGGCCACTGAGAAAACAGGAGTTTTTGCTGTATGTAATCTTTTGGCGCTCGTCCCGCCCCCTCCCTGTCCCCTCCAAGGCTGCAGATGGATGGGCATCAATCAGGCTGCACCAATGGCAATGGTGAGTCTGCATTCATGGCAATGGGGGGGTGCTGCATTCGTGGCAATGGGGGTGCTGCATTCATGGCAACGGGGGGGCTGCATTCATGGCAATGAGGGTGCAGCATTCATGGCACTTGTGAGGCTGCAGGTGGGCACTGACCCTTATTTTTCTTCTTTATTTAAATTTTTTTTCACTTAAAGTGATAAATACAGTATATCCAAATAACACACCTGAGCTCATCTCTTTACTCACACACAGCCACAGAGGCAAGAGAATTATTGTTGGGCAGTGTATTAGTGCTCAAACTAACACACTTAGACCAAATTTTAATGGTTCAAAGAATGTCAGGCAAAATGGTTGGCCCTCATGCATGTTCACTTCATCAAATCTGGCCCTCTTTGAAAAAGGTTTGGACACCCCTGGTATAAGGCCTACAAACATAGCGACTTCATAAACAATAAGAGCCTATTCAGTAAAGCAGCACACCATTAACGGACCACTTGCAGCAGTTGTCCCCTAAAAAGGCATGTAGCTATTTTAATTTGGAATTCTGGAGGAAGTAATCAAAGTTTTCTTTTTTTTTTTTAAATACTAGTAAGACCAATGCATTTTGGTCTTACTTGTATATAAAACAAGACTTGCTTGGCCCCTACCTTCAATGAATAATGAGTGTAATGTGCATATGTGTGTGGTTTTCTATTAAAACTCAAAAAATTTAATAAAAAGAAAAATGCAATATAATACTCTGGTTCGAAACTGTACTTGAACTCTTGTTTTTATTTATTTTTGGAAACTACAATTAAATTATTGTTTATGTAAAATTCTGTTTCACGCTACAGCGCCCGGTCGTTAGCGCTAAAGCGAAGTTTTTCACCCGCTAGCGGGCGGTTTTTACCTTAAAAACAAGGTAAAAAGTCTAGTTTTGCAGCACTTTCAAAGCGCTTTCAAGGTGCTTTGGAAGCGCTGACCATTCATTGCAATGGGCAGGGTGTTTTGGGAGTGCCATTTACAGCACTCTCAACCCACCCCAAAGATGCTGCTTGCATGTAGGGTTGCCACCTCATCCCCTTTAAACCCGAACACATATGAGTAAGGCCCCTTTCACACTTATACAACTTGTCCCACGATTTGGGACTGCAAAGTAGCATGACAAGTCGTTCCCCATGATTTCCAATGACAGCCATTCATATTAGTACGACTTCAAAGTAGTCCCTGCACTACTTTGGTCCGATTTTGATGCCACTTACACAGGCATTCCTTGAAATCGCGGCAAAATCACGGTAAAATCACGTGACTTTGAAGTTGCACAAGTGTCAAAGGGGCCTTAATCAGCCACAGAACCTGTCTAATTAATATGTGTTCGGGTTTAAGGCTGGATTCACATCTATGCAGTTTTAGTTCCTTTTGCATTTTGCAGATTTGCACTACAGAATGTGTTCCATAGGAAACAATGTTAAATGGACTGTAGTGCAAAATGCAAAATGCAAAAAGCACTAAAACTGCATAGGCAGGGCTCAAGTCCTGCGGGAACGCATGGGAACGGAGTTCCTGTACTTTTTCCACAACAGGAACTCAGTTCCCGTTAGCAGCCGTGTCCTGCAAGACTTTGAAGTATGCGAGCTGTGTGGCAGGTGCTACACCAGCAGCTGCCGACACAGCTCGCAATAGTAAGTGCCGCACACCTGACCATTCAGGCATTGCCAGTAGGGGGGCCCATGACAGCTTCCGCTTCGATCTACCTGTCAATCACAGCTAGCTGACAGGTAGATCAGGTCCCTGCTGCTAAGGGATTGTATTTAGTCAGACCTCTCGTGATGCGCTCCTCCCTGCCGGCCCCTCCTTCATTTTTTTTTGTTGGTGGGCGAGTGGATCTTGGGTGGGAGTTCCCACACTTTTTTCCCCAGGACTTGACCCCTGTGCATAGGTGTGAATCGAGCCTAAAGGGATGAGGTGGAAACTCTACTTGCAGAACTTTTCGTAACGTCCCGCAAAGGGCATCGCCCCACTGTGAAAAGACACTGCAATGAATGGGAGGCGGTTTTTAGGCTCTTTTCAGAGGCTATTTCTAGCGCTAAAGCGCCTGAAAACCACCTTAGTGGGAAAGGGGTCTAAGTATTGTTCTAAGGCTACTATCAGAGTTCTTCTTTAACCCTTGCTTAATACAAAGATGCTTTCAACTTGATTTGATCTGTCTCATAATCCATTAGCTGTAGAAATGACTTCATGCTATCAGGTACAAAATCCATCGAGTTTTAATATTTGCAAACACGTTCGGGATTGACGTCTCAAGATGTAAAACCACCTACGTGTACAGCTGGTATTTAGCAATGGATTCTGAAAACACAGCGCTCCAGTGAGTGAGCGAACATGCCAAAACTCTCTGCTCCAAAGTTGTCTGTACTCAGCTCGCTGAACTTGCAGAAAATACGCTTTCTACAAATAAGCAAGCCCTTTCTCCCAAGCTCACAGACTGTTTTCCCACCAGATCTGCTCCACAGCAGATTTTATTTTTCTTTTAATTCAAAGAGAGGCCGCTGCACTCTCATTCAAGTGAAAAATGAAGCCGGCGAGATAATGTCTGCAAAACAATATGGAATTGCCAGTGTGTTGGTGGGAGCTCTCCAAGCTTGGCGTCAGGAAGTCTGCAGCCTGCTTCAATTGCAGCTGATCCAGCTTTACGCAGCTGCACTCAGTACAATTAGCTTGTAGAAACAATCATGCCTCTTCCTTCAAAGTTCTTTCTTACTATAGTGATTCCTCTCATCGTGACACTGGAAAGCCGCTCACAAGCCAAGCAGTGTTTGGCTGGCTTCATCTGTGGGAATTCATTTCCATCTATCTACAGACCACAAACAAGGGCTGATCTGTTCTGAGCTCAACTCCATCTCATATTATGATGTTGCGCATACATCAAACCTGTATATGTATTTTTTTCCCTAAGATATCGTCACAAGTGTTACATTGTTTGTACGCTTGGCTATAATTTTATAATTGTTGAGGCTGTGAAAGCCAACCTGATGCTTTTACATTTAACCCTTTCTTTTTGGACGTAAAAGAGTAATCTGATGATGGGTATAGGTTATTTACATCTTCTGCTAATTGAATAATATGCGCATGAAGAATCTGTACATGTATAGGGATCCTGCCAGGGTAATCACAGACTGGTTAGTTCTACGCCACTATGCACAAAGTTGCAGAGGTGTGTACCTCCCTGTGCGCAATGTTGTAGAGGAATGCTTGGCCCAGTACGCAATGTTGCAAAGCTATGCACCACTCTGATCAATGTTGCAGAGGTGTGCACTGCCCAATACTCAATACTCAGAGGTATGCACTCCCAAGTTCACAATGTTGCAGGGGTGTGCACCTCCCTGTGCGCAATGTTGCAGAGCTGTGCACTGCCCTGTGCATATTGTTGCCAATGTTGCAGTGGGGTGCACCTCCCTTCGCGGAATGTTGTAGAGGTGTGTACTGCCCAGTATGCAATGTTGCAGAGCTGTGCATCACCCTGTGCATAATGTTGCAGAGCTGTGCACTACCCGGTATGCAATGTTGCAGAGCTGTGCATCACCCTGTGCATAATGTTGCAGAGCTGTGCACTACCCTGTGCATAATGTTGCAGAGCTGTGCACTGCCCAGTATGCAATGTTTCAGAGGTGTGCACCTCCCTGTATGTAAAGTAATGATGCAGAGGTTTGCACTGACCTGTTGACCTGAATGTTGCAGACGTATACACCTTATTGTGCGCAATGTTGCAGGGATTTACACCGCCCTGTACATAATGTAGCGGTACCCCGGTAGGCTTCTGAAAGTTGTCGTCCGTCTGTCACCCTGCCCAGCCCGGCATTCACTTTCGCAAGCACAGAGTCAATGAATAGTCCGTTAACTTTGTTTTTATCGAGGGGTTAAACTTGGATGGGGTTAGGGGATTTATAAGATGCCCAGAATTTGAGTAGAAACATTTGCATTGGGACAGAACTATATACACTCCCTGTACATGTTTACACTCCTCCTGCACAAACTTGCTTGCAGACTATTACCTCCTCTCTCTCTCTCCAGCACATCACTTCTTAGGCACAGTTAGCACATGGTTAGGCCTGACTCTGGTTCCAACCAGGCCTTGTAGAACTGCCTTTTGTGGGCAGGAACTGCAGGCCCCTGTGGTGTAGCCAGAAAAGGTTAAATTGGTTAAATACCAGCTGTCCTTGGTGGACTACTGATCCCAGCCAATCCTCTTCAGGCCCGCCAGCCCTATTGGCTGCAGCTGCCTGACTCCACTGCCCATGGCATCACAGTTTCTCCTGCTGGCTCTACATCCATCTCAGACTGCACACTCCCAGTCCGCTCCGTCATGCCTTCCCAGCTCTCTCGACTGTGCCTGCCACTCCCCGGCACCTAGTAGATCCCTCTTGGAGACTTTGCCTGGCAGTACCTTCCACCGTTCTCTACTGCTCCTGGTCAGAACACCCCTGTGGTTTGTATGAGGGTCCCTTTCACTCCCGCGCTCCAGGCCCAAGGTCACCCCCCCCCCAGACTGGGGAGCTTCCTCAAAGGCCACGGCAGCTAGTACTCCATCTCCCACTTCTTCCACCGACAACTCCTCCCCAGCTGAACTGACCCTGGGTATTTAAGGAGGCCTGCTCCCTGCCAATCCAAGTTGGGGATTGGTCAGGGCTCCCTAGAACATCCCAAACAGCTACACCTCTCTTCCCTGTCTTTCTTCTAGAATCCTTCAGAAGCAAGAGGGAGCTGACAGTGAAGTGATGCTGTCTGTGGAATCACCAGCCTACTCTGAGCCACTCCCAGTCCACACAGATCAAAACAAATAGCTTCCAGCTAGGTCTGCTTAAATTTGCCTGCACTGACAACAATCTTACTACTGGCACCTACCTAAAGTAGAGGGTGCTACAATAATGTTGCAGAGGTGTGCAATGTTGCAGGGGTGTACACTGCCCTGTACATAATGTTGCAGAGGTGTGCACCGTCCTGTGTGCAATGTTGCAGAGGTGTGCACTGCCCCGTATGCAGTGTTGCTGGTCACATTTACATGTGAGCTTTTTGTAGCTTGAAGCTCAAAGCTACAAATCTCTGAACAAACAAAATCCCATGCATTTAAATGGTAGCTGAGTGTTGCCTTTAGCTTGACACTCCAAAAGCTACATGAGCGTTTTTTGGCCTGTAAGAACTGGTCTTCTCTCCGTACTGCTTTTCATTGATTAAACCAAAAATATATATTTTTTGTCATTTACTGAGAAATCCTATAGGTGTAAGGCTTTTTACACTGAGGTGACAGCAGATGACCACCAGATAGCATAAAAAGCCACAATGACATATCCCAGTCCAATAATTCTAGTCATATGCGGCTCCTCCTGCCATCTAGTTTGTCCTATTTTGGCATACACTATATTGTCAAAAGTATTGGGACATCTGCCTTTACACGCACATGAACTTTAATGATTCATCCCAATGGTGTTCTATTGGGTTGAGGTCAGGACTCTGTGCAGGCCAGTCAAGTTCCTCCACCCCAAACTCGCTCATCAATGTCTTTATGGACCTTGCCTTGTGCACTGATGTGCAGTAATGTTGGAAAAGGAAGGTGTCATCCCTAAACCCACAAAGTTGGGCACATGACATTGTCTAAAATGTCTTGGTATGCTGACTGTATGCTGTCTTGGTATGCCTTAAGAGTTCACTTCACTGGAACCCCTGAAAGGCAACCACACCATAATCCCCCTTCCACCAAATGATTTGGACCAGTGCACCAAACAAGGTCCATAAAGACATGGATGAGCGGGTTTGAGGTGGAGGAAGTTGACTGGCCTGCAAGTTGACTGGTCCTGACCTCAACCTGATAAAACACCCTTGGGATGAATTAGAGTGGAGACTGCGAGCCAGGTCTTCTTGTCCAACTTTAGTGCCTGACTTCACAAAGGCGCTTCTGGAAGAATGGTCAAACATTCCCATAGACACACTCCTAAACCTTGTGGACAGCCTTCCCAGAAGAGTTGAAGCTGTTATAGCTGCAAAAGGTGGGCCAACTCAATATTGAACCCTACGGACTAAGACTGGGATGCCAATAAAGTTCATGTGCATGTAAAAGCAGGGGTCCCAATACGTTTGACAACACATTGTATAAGCGGGTGGGAAAAATCAGTGTGTGTGTGTGAAAAAAAACAGAATGCCAAAAAGGTATATATTGAGTTTCTTTTATTGCAGGTATGTGTCACACATCACCTACAAGTACACTTTATAACCCTTTGCAGGTTCCTTTTTGCTGCCTGCGTCCCATTGGGGAGACTCTTCTTCATTTCCTGTCCTAGGATATAGCAAGAAGTAAATTGTTATATACAAGGAAGCAAACTATCACTGCCACAAGTGTCTCCATTATAAGTTCTCCTATGGTGACAATTTAAAATTTTAGATTTCCCATCACTTTCAGTCAGTGTGTCAATGGTCATTTGGACAAGAGGGCGAATCTTCTCCGTGGGGACACTCACAGCAATAGAAAAAATTGACAGGGTTGCTGATCCTTCCTCACTGTATCCTAATTTAAAAAAAAGTTTTTGCCTTTAGGTATGCTTTAAATGTTAATTACCAAAGTGCTGTCATCTTTTTTCAGGAAATGATGTGAATTTTGTGTGGCCCTCAGCAATGCAGCTCTCTGCATATTTATCCCACTTAATTTGGCCCACTGTTTCATTTAAGGTGACCATAGACCGGCAGTCTTTGTTCATTCAGCTCTGGCCTGAAGAAAAAAAAAATACGATTCCTCCATCCATGTAAATGAGGTGGATGGAGAAATCCTCCATGACAGGACATTGTATTCTGATAGTGGCGGAAGCCGCTGATCAAAACACATTTTCCAGCTTATCCCCTACAAAGAAGTTGATCAAACAATAGAATATAGGAATTCGGCAGCTCCCTGTTGAACCTGCTGAATTTTGATCAGTATATGGCTTTAGGTTTAAAGTGCTCACCAGAAGCTCATATTCTCCTTGGGAATATTTTCCCTTACTTCTTGTCCCTCTCATACCTAGTGCCTTCCTATAAGCTGAATTACCAGATCCCCCTGTAGTCAGGTGATGGGTCACAACAATATGGACATAGTCTTTAATTTTTTCTCTCCCTCTACTGAGATACTGATGTTATGCTGCACCATTCTCCTCCAGCCAACAGAGGGACAGCTAAAGCCAAGCAAGCTCATAGACTTCTATGCAGAGCACTGAGAATCTAGGGAGTCTTGTAGTCTGAGACGGCAACCATATAATGGGATGAATATGCTCTTTACACTACAGATCCCTTTAGGCACTGTGCAGTAGAAGTGGAGAGATGATTTTTATTAAACTGCCTAGGACAATTTTTCCTTTTGTCATCGAGGAAGTAAGAGAGAGAGTCCTCTTTCTGAATATTTGTCTGCCAGTGGGAGACCAGAGACCATACCAGCAGAGATCCGAGCCTACGCCTGGGAGTGAGGATACCCAGGGTCAGCACAGTACCGTCCACATCACTGCACCAACACAGCTGCAGCAGGAAGACTGGGGCATCCACTCACTCTCTGCTTTCCATTTCTGATCACAGGAAGCTTTTGCGGAGAGACCAAGAGGGCCTTTCCTTCTACACTGCAGCATCCCAGGGACTGGTGAGAGGGCTATTTATCCATTTCTGATACTGCTAGCAGGGACTGAACCAGTACACCAAGTGCACCCAATCGCACCCATATTGCACTCTATACTGCACTTATTCCATACCACATCATACCGAACCATTAACACATCTGAACCACATCTACTTTGCACCTGTACCAACACTATACCATACCTATGCTGTACCTATACTGCATGCAGGTTAACTGGGACTGTCGTTAAGTGCACTGATGCTCTTAAAGGGCCCCAATGATAGCAGGCAGAAGAACATCTCAAAAGGACTGCCCCTGCCCTAATAATCTGCCAGCCCCCTTTGTAACCATTCTCCTTTTCTGTTAGACAGTGCATACCCAGGCAGTCCAGGATTAGTATCGCCACCATAAATGTGCTCTGGCAGCATAGCTCCAGCAATTGGTAGCCTAAAATGTACTATCACTGCTGCACTTGAGGTGGCCTTGTTACTATTTATTCTGATCTGGACACATAATGTCATCTTATGCCTAGTCCCTTCTGTTTATCACTCTGCATGCTAAATTGTATTATTACCATTGTTAATCAATTTTATGTTTGCCTAGTTACCAACCATATTGGGCGACAATTTATTACTTTTTCCTTTACTACCTGATTTGGTGCCTGTTTTCTTCGATATAGTGCTACTATTGGGTACTAAGTGTTACTTTCAGTGAATTCCTGTGATATTATATGTTTGTATATTCAACCTGGTATGTCAGAGGAGCTGAGGTTCTTGAGAAGGTTGAGGCAAAGAACAAAGGCCCCGTCCTATCCAGTGGCTCCTACGAAGGTAACACTACACCCTCTGTTTTCTATATGCTTTTGGGGAATCCACTTGGTTCCACTTGGGAACCAATGACACTGCTGCCAGCCCCTAGTGGCTTTTTCAAAGAAACAGCATAGTGGCTTAGTAATAAGCACTCCTGCTATACAGCACTGGCATCTTTGGCAGGGGTGAGCTATCCTGCCAGGGATCTGTCAAAGTTGACACCCAATCATAGGTGGCATTACCTGCCTGCTGCCACATGTATACACCCCGCTTGTAAACATACGGCTGCAGGTTGAGGAATGCCTCTACTAATGACTGGCTGTCAGCTTTGACAGCTCCCTGGCGTGATAGCTCTGTCTGAATCTGCCTGATCTCATCCCTAGTCCTTGGTGTGAATCGGGATAGTACCTGCAGTTTGTATGTTTTCCCTGTGTTTGCATGGGTCTTTTCCAGGTACCCTGGTTTCCTCCCACACTCCAAAATAATAGAGGTAGGTTAACTGGCTCCTTTCCAAATTGTCCCTGGCATGTGTATACGTATGCATGTATGAGAGAGGCATTGGATTGTAAGCATAAGGGAAGGGACTGATGTACAGTAATGTAAAGCACTGCATAAATAATTGGTGCTATATAAATAAATGTAATAATTAAAACATATGAAAAATATACTCCAGATGGGGGATATGTGAATTTCAGGAAACAGTAACTGCTCCTGAAGAAACTGCAGATATTCTCTGTATGACCACTGGCCCCTCTCTCTCAACTTGTCATTGCAGCAGAAACAACTCCGCTCCTAGGATGCAATAGAAGCCATCAGAAGTAAGATGATTTTGTCTATTCTCCTGCTGCTGATTGGCTGTATGGTGATTGCTCTATGTTGAACTGTGTGTGGTTGATTTATGTGCAAAACTGACCTCATAAAACTCTCCTGGGTTGAAGTCCTAACTACTGCCTGCTGTCAATCAGAATTCTTGTGACACACATGACAGTCCAGTGTCAGAAGACTTGCAGTTTCTAAATCACATATTGCTGCTCATTGGATTACAAGAAAACACAAACTGTAAAGTTGAACTCCAGGCAAACAGCTAAATGCACACTTGAAATTAATGTATAGAAGTTATTTTACTTGCCAAACGATTTGTATTTTTATACATTCAGTAATATGAAAAAAATGTTGCTTCCAGGGATGTTCGCAGGAGGGCACTATGGCACACATTTGGTGGTCTTGCTTGAGGGTATGCAAGTTTTGTGTCAGGATCTATACTCTCCTCTGCAATTTATCTCAAAAAGACCCCTACGAAGCTCTTCTTTCCAAACCGATTGCAGAATTGCTTTGACGGGTGCGTCAACTAGCTTTGCATCTTTTACTGCAACTAAATGAACTATTGCGAGGGCTTGGAAAACACCTGAACTTAGCTTTGAAGCAGTTAAAAACTGTATGAATGATATTGTGGTGAATGAGAAGTTGACAGCTATCCTTTCGGACACACATGAAAAATTTGTTCGGGTCTGGCAACCGTGGATTGCATACTGTATATCCAACC
Source organism: Lithobates sylvaticus (assembly GCA_028564925.1). Classification (NCBI taxonomy): domain Eukaryota; kingdom Metazoa; phylum Chordata; class Amphibia; order Anura; family Ranidae; genus Lithobates; species Lithobates sylvaticus. Next base: position 470,703,926 of record CM053028.1, read on the forward strand.
TTCTAGATTTGACAACACACTTCTCTCGATTTAGCGATCCCCGAAGCACACCCCGCAGGACTTTTCTTCTTTTCTCCCCTCTCTCATTTCCGGCTTTCTCTGTTTCTCTTTATCTCTTTCCCACTTCAGTTTTATTCTACTAATTTATTTCTTATGCCTATCAGGCCGCCAAGTATTGTCCTGGTTGGGATGGTTACGGTGATAGCATCTCTCCACTTTTGTATTGCTTTGTCACCTAAATGTAAACCTACCAACAATAAGGTCTTATGTCTAGCTATGTTCAGCTGTATGCTTGGATGTCTTAGTTTTAATGCATTATACAGCGTAATCTGGATTCCCAAGCTGTCTCGGCCAGTGACATTTGGATCTTTGTTGATGCAAGGTGCTGAGCCTGCAACTTGCATAATCTTTTTTTTTTTTTTTTGATTCGTTTTTGTTCAACATGCAATGTAACCATCTAATTGTTGATCTTATCTGTTGGATTGAATATTAATAAAACCCTTTGTAAAGGAAAAATGTATCAGCCAAACTTCTTTTGCCATATACAAAATGACTGCATTCAACAATATCTCCACCTGGGAACCAATCTTCCTTGATGTGTCTTTAACCTAACTTTACTCTACTTCTTCAAATAAATACAGCCAGGTCACCTTCTTACCTCCAACCTATGATTGGACACTGAAGGATCAACAATAGACTAAGCTAATCCCTTTGCTCTCTCCTGCTATCAGCTTGTTCATTGAAAGCATATATACATATACAGGCAGTCCCCGAGTTACGGACACCCAAGTTACGAACGACTCCTAGTTACGAACCGCCTCAAATGCCGGCCACTTGTGCTCCTCGTGGGTCCTGGATACCTTTCGAGCACTTCCGAACACATCCCACACTGCCGTGCTATGCCCCAGATAACATACCAAGCGCCCGGAACATCCCACATCCATGCACAGGCGGCAGTTACACTTACGAATGCAGTGTTTCGACTGGAAGTTACACTTACAAATGCAGTGTTGCGACTTACGAACAAATTCGACTTACGAACAAACCTATAGTCCCTATTGTGTTCGTAACCCAGGGACTGACTGTATGTCTGACTGGCCCTAAACACTGCTCCTTCATCTTCTAAAGTGGGTGCTGCTGTACAAGAGCTGACAACAGGCTGTTAGCAAGTCAAATTCAAATACATACTGTACATTAGTTGCACTTAGAAATACATTTAATGTTTTAATGAACACATGACTGTATTAATTTGTGCTTTCTATATGTATCTACTTTGGGTCAAACTTTGGATATTATAGTCAGTAACTGGAGGTAATAAATATCACCCCTTTTGTGTATGTCCTTGAAATATCTATTGTAACTGAACTGCATATGGAAGAAACTATTTCACTGATTTCAAATTGTGTATTAGATGGTACCTGTATCATCATAGAAGAGTGAATCAGGAGCTGAACATCTGGGTTTCCAGTGGTCACACACTATATTCTTGGGTGGAATTCTAGTGTGTCACCATGAATTTGCTCGGACCACATACCACTGTGAGCTTTTAGGCTCAGGTTAAATTCAAACTTTACTGGCTTTTCTAGAATGCAGTTTGGAGGAGTAGAATAAGACCATGTTGCTTTGCATGATATGAAGACCTGAATGGGCCCCCCAATGCAAGTGTCTCCTGTCTTGGAAAATGCCCTCATCCAAGTCTTTGAACGCTCACTGTGCATGGGGCAGCCATCACTGAAGAAGATTGCAACCTGGAGGATGTAAACAGTGAAGAAGTGATTGCAGCTGTCATGATGAGAATATTAAACAGTGAGGTGGGGGTTTTCTAGGTTGGCTTTGATTTTGAGGGCTAAAGATGGCTGCCGAGGGCACTCTCTAAATAGGTGGCCTTGTCCATTACAGGTATCAATAGACATCGGACGACAGTTGCCCAATCTAAGACTTATTGATATATGATCTCGTGTCTGTGGGAAGTTCAAGACATCACTGCTCATTAGATCTCAGTGAAAATAAACCTTTTTGATGTCACTGTTGTCTCTACTGTAATAAAATGGAACCCGATTTGTTATAGCAAAAACACATGCTGAGCTGAGTGCACAGTGCTTGTTGGAGGGACAACCTAAAACATGATTGGGTCAAGTCCACAACATCAAACGTTTATCTATGACTAGCCTAAAGCTAAGCATACCTTGGTCAGTTTTTTTTTAAATCAGCCAGCAGGCTGGTCAAAAAAAAAAAAAGTGAACGGATTTCCCCCTCCACACAAGCGAGGTGGATAGAGGAATACTCTGCACTGTGTTATTATATTCCGAAAATAGGGACTCCTCTGCTCTCAGAATACACTGATCACCGCTGTAGCTGGTTGGCTGCAAGGCTGATCAAACAAACATTTTTGAATAAGCTCACTCGTAAGAAGTCGATCATTAGATCAACTTCTCAGGAACAGAAACGGCCATAGATAGATTAAAATTCAGCTGGTCCCAGCTGAACTGGCCTAATTTGAGTCCATCTATGGCTAGCTTGAATTGTCTGAAATTTGAGTGGTGGGTGACTATGTAAGCACCTCCCGACTCAACAAAAGTTGATTAAAAGAACTGAGACGGTTGGAAAATTAAAAAGTGACTGAATCCCATCAGATTCAGTCAGGCTGGGTCCACACTAGCGCAAATTGGATGCAGGTTTCCCCGCATCCAATTTGCACAGCAGGAGATTGTGACCGGCTCTCTATGGAGCCGTTTCACACATCTCCACAGTGTCTCTAGTGCGAATTGCACAGGAGCACTTTGAGTCATTTGGTCCTTTTCAGGTCTGAATTTAGCCCAAAATTTGGTCTGAAATCAGACCTGAAACAGTGAATGGAGATGCACTGGACTCCTGCTGTGAGCTGCTGCGTGCTCATATGTGGACCCAGCCTCAGTGTTCGGACATTTAGGCAGCCATGGGTGTTTTGGCTGAATACAACAGACAGCGGTAGAGATTGTTCCATTTATGCTGTTAGCATGGATGGGGGAATAAATTGATTGTATCGCTATCTTAAAGTAGAACAAACTAAAGGCAAAACTTTTTTTTTTAGTTTAGAGTAAGGGAGGATTAAAAACCTTGTAAGGTTTATTTTTGCTATCTGTGTCCCTTTGGATAGATTTCCCTTAACTTCCTGTCCCATAGTCAAAACAGGAAGGGAGAGAAAATCCTTCTAAAGTGAGGAAATCCATTGTTGTCACCAGAACTAGTGTCTCCATTGGAAGATATCCCAACTATTCCTGTTCTGGGGACAACCCGAAATTCAGGATTTTCACTCTTTGTGATAATAGTAAACAGAACACATTGAGAGGGTGAATCTCTCTAACGGGGGCACAGAAAGTAATAAGCTTTGGTCTTTAGTAATACTTTTAGGATTCGGCTACTGGCTCAAACAGCTGGATTCAATTACATGAGAATATCATTAAACTGATGTAATTGGTGTAAATCTTGGTGTCCTTTTGAGTTAAATATACACAAAGGTGGACAGAGAAATGAAGCGAGACAAAGCAATTTGTCCATTTGGCTACAACAATAATTCCTTTCCCTGAAGGGTTAAAAAGAGACAAAGCTTCCTCTGACGTGCATTTGATCCAAGTTATCTCTCTCTGCAATTTGCTAGCTTGTTTCCGTCAGAACGTGTCCTGTTCTCAGGTGCTGACACATTTCCTTCGTGGTAACATCTGCAGACAGCTCAATTCTAGCAAGATGGTAGCTGATTACTTACAGAGCAGAGCTGCTGACAGGAGACATGGAGCAAGCTTTTTCTCTTTCCCCTCTTTCAACCTATTATTAGAAAAGTGAAGAAATGGAGTCTTGCTATTTCTCATATACAGAAGTCACAGAGAGCATCCACTGGCTTCCACTTTAGCAGATTACCTCCTGTAGGCCAGTAATTGGCTGCTTAGCATAACACTCTGGCCTGCTTTATCACTACCAGATGTTGGTGCTGTTGTCTGCGTAGAAGGTGCAGCAAGGCCAATGATTTCACTACGGGATGAGCTGATGAAAAAAAGATCTTCATTTATCGCACTTGGGGTGCCTTCCATGTAGAGATACATTTGAGTTAATGACTTTGACACTCTCAATAGCTCAAAAGTACAGTAAGTGTACAAAAATGTAATAGAGTCTGCGTTAATAGAGTTCTTAATAAAATAGCAGCATGCAATAAGGAATAATATATGTAGTCCTTCAAATAATATTCAAAAAATTGCAGGTCGAAGTGATGCCACTGGATATCACCCTGCAACTTTCTTGAGCAAGAAGTGACCACCACCATAGAGTAAAAGTGGTAACCAAACCATCAGAATTTAATTTGCTCATGGTATAATAGGAAGGATACCCAGATCATCCTTAACCAGCATCCATGGTTCATGATACTGCAAACCTCTGAAAACCAACCCTCTCAGTATGTCACCTTCAGCACTTTCATGAATAATTAATGCTGGCCCTGTACACAACCTACAAGCAGAGCAAGACTGCATTCCACATATCTAATGCCATATAGTATATATTGTATAATATACAGTATGTATTGTTGATCAATTTACTGTCTGTGAGAAAAAAATCAAAAAGGTTGTTTGATAAACCATATACTTGACATCATACCGATCTACTTTCCTGCAATCGGATTTTCTATTCAGACCAATAAAGAATAGTTTAGATAAAATCTTTTGGTTTCGCTCAAAATCAATTGATGACACAATGGGGGTTATTTACAAAAGGCAAATCCACTAGGAATCCAACTCAATGATTCACAAAAGGACAAGATCTTGCACTTTGCCCAGAAGTCATCCATAGCCACGAGAGTCCAAGAGACCTGTTATAAAATTATGACCCGATGGTACAGAGTGCCTACCACTCTGCACCGCTTCTTCCCGCAGGTTTCCAGCCTTTGCTGGCGCTGCGGTCTGGAGGAGGGAACGATGCTCCACATTTTCTGGGACTGCCCCAAAATCAAACCCTACTGGCGAGAGGTGACAAGCACGATCGAGCACCTGACTGGTGCTATTCTAGAGGGGGATCCCGGGGCCTGCCTGCTGCATCTCTCTAAGCGACCCATTAAGAAGTACAAAGCATCCCTTACCATTCAGCTCTTAAATGCTGCCAAGGCATGCATCCCCTTGTGCTGGAGATCGGAGACCCCACCATCAAAATCTATGTGGTATGCCAAGGTTAATGAACTGAGGAACATGGAAGACCTCACTGCCACCCTGCATGGCAGGGAGGAGGCCTTCTCGGAGACATGGCGACCTTGGATTCATTACATATACACCGAAGCATACCTCCGTGAGGTTGCATGTCCTGATTAATCCATGTAGCTTGACCTTCCGCATGGTCGGGGAGGCACCACCATCTCCATCTTTACCCCTTTTCACTTCCCCCTTCCTTCTCACCCCCCCCCCCCATTACATATATTTTTCCCTTTTTTTAAGTTCTCCCCAGCCATGGACCGGTTTAGCCAGATAATATGCATATCTTATATACATTACTCGTCTCCTTTGCCACATGGCTGGGCCCGGCTGTCTGGGGGACAAATCTCCCAGCCAGTCGGGGAAGTTTTTCTCAGTGTGGCCATGGCAGCCGCACCGACATATGGGTTATTAAGGAAACAGTATAGAAGCTCCTTCCCGGGGTGGCACACGGGCAGTTTAATTTTCACCCGCAACCACACTTGTAAATCACAAGGTGCCAAACCAGGGGAAGCATTACACGCTGAAGCTGGTACAATATCTAACCCTATTTGCTACATGTTACTGTTTTTTTTTTTCTTTCTTTTTTACTATAAGCAATGTCATCGTTATCCTGTGATTGTAATGCTGTACCATTTTGAAAATAAATAAAGGAATTACAAAAAAAAAAGGCAAATCCACTTTGCACTGCAAGTGCACTTGGAAGTAAAGTCAGTGTAGATCCGAGGAGGAAAATAAAAAAAAAACAGCATTTCAGCTTGCACATGATTGGATGAAAAATCAGCAGAGCTTCCACTCATTTCAGATCTACCCCTCAGATTTAGAGCAAGTGCACTTCCAAGTGCACTTTCAGTGCAAAGTGGATTTGCCTTTCATAAATAACCCCCAATATGTGTTTTTTCAATAATTCATAGTGTAGAGCTACCCCCATAGGGGCTGCCGAAGTTTAACAGGTTCTTTCCCAAAACGGTTTAGAGGAAGCCAGGCACACAGCTACAGTCCATTCACTCTGGTTCATTGAACAGTCTAAAGCCCCATACACACGCGCGGATTATCCGAGGACCAGGTCCGTCGGATCATGTCCGTCGTACTTTGTCCGATGTTGGTTTTGCGTACACACGGTCGGACAAAGTTGTCGGAAAATCCGATCATTCTGAACGTGGTGACGTTTGTTGCCTACGACGGGACTACGTAGAGGCTAGTAGCCAATAGCTTTGGTCTTCTAATGTGATCTGAGCATGCGTAGCACTTTGTCCGTCGGACTACCATACACACGATCGGATTTGGTGTGATCGGACCTTGTTGTCGAAAAATCTATCCAGCAGGAGATAGGACTTTGTCCGTCGGACAATCCGACGTACACTGTCCGATGGTGCATACACACGGTCGGATTTTTCGACAACATTGTCCGATCGGACAGAATCCATGCGAAAATCCGACCGTGTGTATGGGGCTTTAGGGCTGTCTTTTTAAATTGTATTTGCTTGTAGAACTGGTACCCTGTTTCCCCGAAAATAAGACCTAGCGTGATTGTCGGTGTTGGCTGCAATATAAGCCCTACCCCCCAAATAAGCCCTAGTTAAAGTCATTGTAGGCCTTGTTTTCAGGGTAGGGCTTATTTTCGGGGAAACAGGGTAGGGCTTATTTGGTGGGTAGGGCTTATATTGCAGCCATCACCGACAATCACGCTAGGTCTTATTTTCGGGGAAACAGGGTAACAGGAGGGGGTTTGGGGTGGTATGGGATACTCCAAAATGTTTGGTATTATTAGCAGAGGACACTTCTCACTTGGTATCAACTGCACAAGTAACAGGTAGACTGGAACAGTCTATGGGTTCACAGCTGGGGACCATGAAGCAGGTGTGAGCACAAGTAAAAGTAGACTGGAACAGTCTATAGGTTAACGCCTGGGATTACGAAGTAGGTTTGAGCACAAGTAAAGGTAGACTGGAACAGTCTATAGCAGTGATGGTGAACCTTGGCACTCTAGATGTTTTTGAACTACATTTCCATGATGCTCTTGCACTCTGCAGTGCAGTTGAGCATCATGGGAAGTGTAGTTCCAAAACATCTGGAGTGCCAAGGTTCACCATCACTGCTCTATAGGTTCCTGGCTGGCTGGGGATCATGAAGCAGACCTGACCACAAGTAAAGGTAGACTGGAACAGTCCACAGGCTCACGGCTGGGGATCATGAAGTAGCCTTGAGGTGCAGCACAAGTGCAGCCTCCCGTAAAATAACCCAGCATTCAGTCAAAAAGTTGCCAAGGGCCAGCAGCCCCCCACTTATCAGCTTACAGATCCGTTCCCTCAGGAGGGAAAAATAAACTGTCCTCAGGGCTTCAGATTATTTAACAGCATCCAGTCACCATCTGGCCAAAACATTTACTGCTTGTTACGAATATGTTAATACTTGAATGTCCATAGCCTGAACACATGCTTACCTTAAACCCCCATTATTTGGAAGATCACCCTCTATACTAAATACACAACAGTTTCCATCAGCAGCTCCATCTTGATACATCTGCCCGGACTGTGGCATTTTTGCATAACTTTCATCAACTGAGGGTCCCTCCCCCAAAAACAAAAAATGGCCAAAAAACTTTTGACCTCCCTCAACTGAGAGTACAAATAATAAATTAAAAAAAACTTTGCAATACCACCGTCAATTTTGTATGAAAAAAATCTTTGTAAAGCATTTGAATTAGAAAATCGTGGGAAAATTTGTGGGCAAACATTATGACAAAAATACAGCAATTAAAATAAATCTTCATAACCATTCATACATCCGATCCATTGTTTGGATAACAGGCAAGTGATCATTCATAAATGTCTGATGCTATATTGATATTTTTCAGTTCATTACTGGTTAATATTTGAGGACAAGCAAGCGTTGTAAAATGCCGACACGTATACATCTCAATATGGCATTTAAGTGCTTTGACGTGACTGGGTGGCTGTGATGACTCTGTGTTAATGTGCATTTTGAAATGGATGCTCAGGCTATTATCAGGGAGTGTCACCCTATAACATCAAAGGGAAGAGAGTGATGTGTGTCTATGCAGGAGTTTAGAATAGGATGACAGATAATCTGCCACAAGCGCCTCCCAGTAAATCCCAAAATAGTTTTTGCTCATTGCAAGGTGTTTAACACTGTCTATTCCCTGACAGAAACAATAGGTTCATAAATTTAGGCTGGGTACAAACTATATGAATTTAATCTGCTTCGTCAGGAAAATCACTACAATGAGTGCCCTTATTAGTCTATTGGCTCCCTCCTGACATCCTTTGATTAAAAGGTTCGGAGATGGGCAGAAAATTGTCAGCTGAACAGCACCTGCATCCAATCAGATGAAGCCACTGTTTGGTTATTCTGACAAGCGCCAGCTGCTGATGTCAGAATACAATAGCAACAGAGGGAGATTCCACCATGTGCACTATATAGTGTGGATGGAGTGAATCTGTTACATTATTTTTGTTCAGCCCGCAGGTTGAATAAGAATAATCTGTGTGTGTACCTATCTTAAAAGGATAAGTTCACTATTTTCAAAAAAAACAATAAATGCATTTTTTTTGCAGGTTAAAAATGTGCATTTATTACTTTTTGTTGCAGGAGCCTGGAAAGCTCAGGCGATCGCTGATGCCATGCAGGTCTCCTGCACACTGTCAGTGTATCTGCTTGCCCGTGTACAGGTAAGCCAATACTCCCTGACAGGAAGACCAAATAAACTACCACAGCGCTCCACAGCACCGTGGTGGTTCATTGAAAACTACAAGCTGACAGCTGCTAAGGGCTTGTAGTTCATTCAGACACACAGAAATGTGTGTCTGAATGACGCAAGCCGTGTGGGCAGAGCCTGGCACGGCCACGCTGTTTTGAAAAATTGACAGCTAGTATGAGGAACTTCTCCCTGTACAGCTGCCACAGGGAGGGGGCAGCGGCGAGCGGCTGCAACACTGGGAACATGTTACATGTTTCACTCTAAAATCAGATGGAACATGTAACATGTTCCCAAAGGTGAACTTATCCTTTAAGCACAATAAATATTTTATGCGCACTTAGGAGTGCTTGGTAATTGATCCAAAGGTAGCTAGTGTGCCTTTCAAGTGCTTATGTACATGATACCCAAAAGTACCAGTAAGCCTATGATGGTCACTTCCCAATGACGGGGCCAGATTTCCATTACTGTAATTTTTCTGGGGGAGATATACTAAAACTGGTGCAGCTGTGCATAGTAACCAATCAGCTTTTAGGTTTTATTGTCAAAGCTTTATTGAACAAGCTGAAGTTAGAAGCTGATTGGTTACTAACCACAGCTGCACCAGTTTTTGTAAATCTCCACCTATGTATAAAACATTGGCGCCCACAGGATCCCTCCTCTGTTTGGATCAGATTTTTTGAACAAAACATATTTTGCTCTGCTGTTCCTCACTAGGGAAAATGAAATGAAGAGTTTTCACTTGGCTGTGAAAATCCAGACATATTTGCAAAATTTTGCAATTATTGTGACACTCATAGGCCATCATCTGTAAATGTATACACGATAAAAGGGGGAAAAAGGATATTGGACTGTACAGGCCAGAAAGGAGCATACACTAAAGTCATATAAAAGTTACATATTTTATTGACGTATCACAAATATTAAAAGATGTGATAACGCATATATATAATTATTTAAAAAAACGAGTAAAATATGGCAATTTGCTACGTGTGGTTAAATAACCAAATAAAGAGTACTAATATGGTGGATCCTCATGTGCTGATGCATTTGGCAAATTCTCTCTATCGGGGCTTAAAAGGACCATTTAGTACTCATCTAAATGCAAAACCACACCTGCGTGCAAACTCCCTGGGCAGGCGTGGAGCACCAAAGAAGAGATTTGACCGGAGAGATATCACCTATAAACTAATAGTCATGGGGGAAATTCTAGTCAAACGAGGGCCCAGATTATCTATCTCGGTCATAGACACCAAAGCGCAGGACTGGAGGGCATAATATATATCGGACAATACACTAAATTCTCACAGGATTCCTGGTCATATTATGGTTTGCATATCTATGTGTCTCCTACATGACTCAAGATATAGCCCCAATAGGGAGATCCAAGGGTTCCTGAATTTTCTGGTCAAAGTCCCATGCGCACCCCAGTCCACCGGGACAGCAGCCCCAGCCAATGAATGATTACACAGACCTGCAGGTAGTGCTCAGTATACTTGAGTACGCCTGTGGGTCTCATTGGAATTCCCACTCCCCGATCTCTCCAGACAATTTTTGCAAAATTTGTCATTATGGCAAGGTTAAAGGGGTTGTAAACACTCATGTTTTTTCACCTTAATGCATCCTATGCAAAATGCTAGTAAGCATGCATGTAAACCCACCAAAAATGCACCAGAATGTACAATGTTCTCAGATTTTTTTTAATTAAAAAAAGGGGGGAAAAAAAGCACTGGAGAGCATGGATAATGCATCAAAAGAGCATGTAAACGTATATGCAAAAACTCATGCAGACTGCAGAAACCATCCCTGAGTCTTACATGCGGCTTTAAATGTCCCTGCATATAAGGCCTTTCAAGCGAAGGCAGTTCTCCTTTAAATCAGGACCATATTTTTTTATATTCCCACCTATAATTCGGCATGGAAAACACATGGGACTGTAGGCCACAACACGCCCCCCACCTAACTCCCCAGATACAATCACCCCCAACCCAATAACCACACCAGTTTTAGATGGCAAAAAATGGCCGCGGCACTTTATTGGTTTAAGAACATCTTAAAACACCATATATCTTTGAAAACACTTTTATTATTCCAATCAAAAACCACATCAACTATTTTGCCCAGTTTTTAGAACTCGGGCAATAACCTGAATTTAAACATTGAAAATGTCCCCCCCGGATTCCGAGGTGACCCAACCACATAAGATGCCGCGACGGGAGGGGAGGGAGGGAGCTCTTCTTTCTTCTCCTTGTGCAGCTGCAGAGGAAGTCCAAAACCCTCTGCAGCCCTTATATAGACTTTACACAAGTACCAGAACCTTCCCTCACTCACTATTGGGCCCCCCACACCTGCACCTGCCTGATTACCTGCATGAACCCCACCCACTTAAACCTGAAACCTGTTAACCCCTAACTACCTAAAGGGGGGCTATGTGGCCACATTCCCAAGCAAAGCGGGTCTCAATACTTTCACCCGCTTTTTTCATGGGACTGTAGGCCACAACACGCCCCCCACCTAACTCCCCAGATACAATCACCCCCAACCCAATAACCACACCAGTTTTAGATGGCAAAAAAATGGCCGCGGCACTTTATTGGTTTAAGAACATCTTAAAACACCATATATCTTTGAAAACACTTTTATTATTCCAATCAAAAACCACATCAACTATTTTGCCCAGTTTTTAGAACTCGGGCAATAACCTGAATTTAAACATTGAAAATGTCCCCACCAGCCGGGCTTGAGCAACAAAGCCCGGCCTACCCCATATACGCGGCCATTTCAATCCCATACTGTAGCCCCAGGTTAAAAATATCCACACCTACATCCGAAAGGTGGACCCCATCTTGCCTGTACAACCCCGCAAATCCACCTTCCAGATCCACGTGTCGGTATGTCAAACCTCCCAAGGATGGCATAAATTTCGCCATTCCCCGATTCACCCTTTTTCTCATCTTCTCCATTACCCTGCGCAACGGAGATGCTAGCCAGCTCAATCGCGGCACAATCTCCGAAAACACTATCGTTGTATCCGGGGAGGACAAATGAAAACGGGACAGATCCCTTTTAACTGCGGCCAACAAATCTAGTGTACTCGTGTTACCCAGATCATTCCCACCCAAATGAACTATTAATATAGTGGGAAGTGGCCAAACCTGGCACAGTTGTGACAACTGGAAGTATAGCTGATGCCACTTCATGCCCCGAACACCTTTCCAGAACACCGTAAAAGCTTCAGGCTGTAATGACAAATTTGTTGAGTAAACACGTTGAGCCGCACGTTTCCGTGCCCAGTGCACGTATGAATGGCCCACAATCCATACATAATGATGATAACCTATAAATTAAAACAAGAGATTAGATCTGACACAACATTCTGAACCAACGGACTTCCATTTACCCAACCCCTGCTGGCCGAAGCCGGGAGCCCTGCGCCACTAAAACCTATGCCGCCCTAACCTTGCAGGACTGGGATCAACTATAAATTGCGTAACCCGCTTGAGACCTAACTAATAAAATGGAACTTGATCACCGGGGAGAAAAGACCCCTGGGCAAACCTAACCTTTGCACCCCTTAAAACTAGTTTCAAATCAGTTCCCACAGGTACTCTGGACACTGAGTGCCCTCCTCGTCTGCCTCCGGAAGCAACTCCCTGAACCGCTGCATCTGGAACCGAGAGAGAGAGTCAGCCACCACATTCAAAACCCCCGGTGTATACCGTGCCTTAATCCAAATGTTATATTTGAGGCATAAAAAAACCAAGTGACGTAGAATTTTAATCACAAACAATGATCCCGATGAGAGACAGTTAACTGCAAAAAGGACGCCCTTATTGTCGGTCTCTACCAAAATCCGTTTATTAGCGAAAAAGCGACCCCACAATGAGACGGCCACCAAGATTGGAAACAGCTCGAGGAGAACAATGTTCCCTGTTGCCTTTTTGTGGACCCATGCTGCCGGCCACGCACCACAACTCCAATGTGACCCCCAAATGGCCCCGAAACCCTTCGAACCAGCTGCATCCGTAAACAATCGAAAATCGGGCGCAAAAATAAAATCCGACTGAAAAATCGATCGTCCATTATACTCTACTAAAAAATCCTCCCACACCACCAGGTCGTCCTTCAAAGATTTTGTCAAACGAATGTGTGCAAATGGAGATTTTAAACCGGAAGTGGCGAGATATAGCCGTCGCAAAAAAATTCTACCTACCGGCATGATTTTACACGCAAATGCCAAAAGGCCCAATAACGACTGCATCTCTTTTAAGAGAACCTTCCGCCTCCTTAAAAAGAAGGCGATAAGGTTCCGCATCCTCGCCACCTTAGTCATAGGTAAACTGAATTCCATGACCTCGGTGTCAATCTGAATTCCCAAGAATTCCATCCGTGTTGCCGGCAGACAGGTTTTTTCACCTGCCAGGGGAACCCCAAAATGGCCCGCAATTACCGTAAACAGATGCAACAAACGGGAACAGAGATTTGAATCCGCGGGGCCAATAAACAAAAAATCATCTAAATAATGAACCACAGCATCCTGTCCTGATTCAAAAAACATAACCCAATGTAGGAACGTGGAAAACGTCTCAAAATATGTACAAGACAACGAACACCCCATTGGGAGGCACTTGTCAAAAAAATAAGCACCCTCAAAACAAAAACCCAAGGAACTGAATGCTGCTGGCGCGATGGGCAAAAGTCGGAAGGCTGACTTAACGTCAGTCTTCGCTAACAGAGCCCCCCGACCCTGGGCCTTAACCTTGACGATGGCTTCCTCGAAAGTCGCGTAAACCACCGAACAAGAAACACTATCAATGTCGTCATTCAACGAACCCCCTTTAGGGAAAGAGAGGTGCTGAATCAACCGGAAAGTGTTTGGCTCTTTTTTGGGCACCACCCCGATCGGTGAAATCCGGAAATTGCGGAAAGGAGGCAACAAAAACGGCCCTGCCATCCGCCCTTCCGCTATTTCCTTAAACACCTTTTCTCGCACCACCTCCGGGAACCGTTGTACAGATTTTAAATTCTCCACTAACGAACACCCTGTTCCTGCGAAAATTGGGAGGGGAAAACCGCATGAAAAACCCTCAATTAATAAAAGCGCCTTCTCCCTGTTTGGGTACAGCTCCAACCAGGGGCGCATGTTTTCCAGCCTCACTGGCGTGCAGGCTTTTTGGAAAAATATCCCTTGGAGACTGCGGCCCCGCTTTTTTGAAACATTTTAACATCGGGTGAGGACCCGCACACAATGAGCATTCATGTCTATATTTGCAAGACGCATTGAACCGACAGGAATTCTCATTGAATGCAAAGCAGCAACCCCTGCGGTACCCTGCGTTCACCGGATTAACCTGTCCCAACTTACCTATCGACGGTCTCTGGGGAACAATCAAATTCAGCCACAGGCCCACATCCTTCATTCCCCATCTTAAGGACTGATGCACCGCCAGTTTCTGGCGGAAGGACTCATCATAAAAATACCAGCCCAGACCGCCAAAACTTTTGTAAGCCTCCAGCACATGATCCATGTGCTGAAATAGGCCTCCACTCAGCTCAGGTTTCTTTTCCACTAGCACACTGGAAAAAACAAAGAAAGCCTGCAGCCAATTGTTAAATGACCGAGCAATAGGCCTGCGCCTATCCTCTTCCTGCCTGTCCTCCCCTTTCCGTTCAGTTTTAAAAATAAAATCTTTTGACGCCGGAAGGAGGGATAAAATATCCACAAACTCCCCCGCCCAAATTTTTTCTCTTACTGTCCCTGGTAAATGATACCCCAAAGGGGACATCTCGCACGGCAACGCCTCCTTCATACTCACCTCCGGGACTGACAACCTCGCCGTCTCCGAATGCAAGCGCAAATCCTGGTTAAAACCACTCAAACTACTCTGTGCTGGTGTGGCGCAATTAGCAACAGAGGCATTAGCCTGAAAAGAACAGGAGTTAGAACCCAGGGAGGAAGCAGCGGTGGAAATAGGTAAACCCACTGGTATAGGAATCCCAGCAGAAGAAAGTGCAGCGGAGATAGCAGACAGATAACCCATCACATTAGGTAACACATTTTGCATTAATGACTCACCCTGCCCTGTTGGACCAAGGGCTGGCGCTGACACCCGCACCGGTGCTGGAGCTGGCACAAAACCTGCTGAACCTGCAAACCCTGCCGGACCTGCCAATGGACCTGGAGCTGCTACTGTCCCTGACCCATACCCTGCAGCTGACGTTGGTACAGATGCTATCACTGGCACTGGTGCTGACACAGATACTGGTGCTGGTACTGATCCTGTCACTGGTACTGTTGCTGCTACTGGTACTGCTGCAAATGGTACTGGTGCTGCAAATGGTACTGGTGTTGGTACTGGTGCTGCCAATGGTACTGGTGCTGCACTTAATGGCACTGGTGCTAGTTCTGGTACTGGTCCTGTTACTGTTCCTGGTACCGGCGCTGGTCCTAAAAACGCTGGTACTGCTGGACCCAAACCTGGTGCTGTATTGAGCACAGCTGCAGATGCAGCTGTATCCCAAGCCCTAGACCAGCCTTGCTCTGTACCTTTTCCTTTTTCAAAAAGCCCGCCTGGAAACAGGCCATTCTGCTGAGCCAGCAGCTGAGGAGAAGCTGCTGCCTGAAGTCCGGCGCCCCCAGAGGCAGGCGGCGCCATTGCTCCTCTTCTTCTTCCCTGAGGCCGTGAGTTCCCGCCCCTCCCCTTCGCAGGGGACTGTGACCGGAGCCTCCTCTTCTGCCTAGTCTGTCTCCCCACAGTCTCACCGCTGACCGGCCCTGAAGTGCCCGGATACTCACAGCATTCAGCCTCCTGCCGCTCCGGTGGCCCGCTTCGTCTCGTCCGCCGTCCGGGGGGGTCCCGCTCCGCTCCGCGCCCGCCATGTTGCTGGGTGACTTCCTCCACGGCCGCCTCCTCTCCTCCATTCGGCATCTCGAGGCAACGCTGCAGCCAGGCTACGCCCCCTTGAGTCTCGGCTCTCTCCACCAGGTCACGCAATAGGGCTTCCATTACAGGATACAGGCAAGTGCAAGCTCTTCTTTCTTCTCCTTGTGCAGCTGCAGAGGAAGTCCAAAACCCTCTGCAGCCCTTATATAGACTTTACACAAGTACCAGAACCTTCCCTCACTCACTATTGGGCCCCCCACACCTGCACCTGCCTGATTACCTGCATGAACCCCACCCACTTAAACCTGAAACCTGTTAACCCCTAACTACCTAAAGGGGGGCTATGTGGCCACATTCCCAAGCAAAGCGGGTCTCAATACTTTCACCCGCTTTTTTCATTCTTTCAATTTATCTTCAAGTGACCGTCAGGTTGATCATCACCACCAATTACACAGCAGTGAAATCACCACCTGCATTTCCATAATAACTGAAGACCTGCCATAAGTGCTGAGATTCTTCCTCGCCTCCACATTGTCTGATTTCATTATTCATGTGATACCACTGGCAGCTCGCGTAATTAAGAAGTATTAGATACTTTTGTCACTGTTCCTTTCTTCGGTGTTAGCTTCTACGTCAAATTCAATCACAGCGACAGATCTGAGAGCATATTATTCCCTTCAATATTTATTTGGTTCTCTTCCTTCAGTAAATCATATAAATTTGCAGGAGAAGAGTCAGGTATGCGGATTATTCCTTGTAATTATACACCCATCAAGCAATATAAATATATGTCAAAATTGCTCACATCACTGAAAATAATTCCGTTACTGATGAGCTGAAACTGTTGCTTTACACGTGTCTCTTTGCTGACACAATATTTAATAGTCTGAAGAGTAAATGAAACATTAGCTAAAAATGAAAGTACAATATTTCATGCCTATGGTGCGAGGGAATGTGTTACATACCATATATTGCAATAATGTATCATTGCAACCATAACTGTCTTGAATGTGTGCTGGTAGTAAAGTTCTGTATGGTTTAAAGACGAACTCAAGACATTAACAAAATTTACCCCCAAACTCCCCTCTTCCCCTCTACAGCATGTCCCAGTTCAATTTTTTTCCCTTACCATTTTGCAAAAATGTACTGCATATTTATTTTGTTCATACATACAGTTTAAAGCGGAGCTCCACGCAAAAGAGGAAGTTCTGCTTGTTTGCACCCCCCTCCACATTTGTCACTTTTTGGGGGGATAGGGTACATGGTTTTGACAGGTACCCACTCCAACTTCTGGTTGGATCGCCGCGGCAATCTAAACTGAAAGTTCGTCCCACCCTCCTTCCCCGGCAGTCTTCTGGGACACATCATAGGTCCTTGAAGACTACAGGACCATTCACAAGGTGTAGCATGACTTGCACCTGAGCAGTAGGGATGAGCTTCGAGTTCGAGTCAAACTCATGTTCGACTCAAACATTGCCTCTTCGCCTGTTCACCGAACAGCGAACAATTTGGGGTGTTCGCGGCAAATTCGTAAAGCCACGAGCACCCTGTAAACGTCTATGGGAGAAATCTAAAGTGCTAATTTTAAAAGCCTATATGCAAGTTATTGTCATAAAAAGTGTTGGGGGACCCGGATCCTGCCCCAGGGGACATAATCAATGCAAAAAAAAGTTTTAAAAACGGCCGTTTTTTCAGGAGCAGTGATTTTAATAATGCTTAAAGTGAAACAATAAAAGTGTAATATTCCTTTAAATTTCATACCTGGGGGGTGTGTATAGTATGCATGTAAAGGGGCGCATGTTTCCCGTGCTTAGAACTGTCCCTGCAGAGAACAGAGAACAGTCATTGAAAGTCATTGATAAAAAAAAAAGCGTGGGGTTCCCCCGAAATTCAATTACCAGGCCCTTCAGGTCTGGTATGGATATTAAGGGGAACTCCACACCAAATAAAAAAAAAATGGCGTAGGGGTCCCCCTCAAAATCCATACCAGACCCTTATCCGAGCATGCAACCTGGCAGGCCGCAGGAAAAGAGGGGGGAACGAGAGAGCGCCACCCCCTCCTAAACCGTGCCAGGCCACATGCCCTCAACATTGGGAGGATGCTTTGGGGGTCTGCGACCCCTCAAAGCACCATGTTCCCATGTTGATGAGGAGAAGGGTCTCTTCCCCACAACCCTGGCCGGTGGTTGTGGGGGTCTGTGGGCAGGGCGCTTATCAGAATCTGGAAGCCCCCTTTAACAAGGGGACCCCCAGATCCCACCCCCCGTTTGAAATGGTAAGGGGGTACAAAAGTACCCCTACCATTTCACAAAGAAGGTGTAAAAAATAGTTAAAAAACACACTGACACCGTTGGGAAAAGTCCTTTATTAAAATAAAAAAAACATCCCAGCGGTGGAAATCCACTCTTGCTATCCAGCGACGGGTGGTCTCTGCTCCGGGGTCCAGCGATGGCTGATCTCTTCTCCGATGTCCAGCGCATCCTGTCTCCACGGAGACACTGCGGGAATCCCATCTGCAGGGGTGGACCAGGCCACTCCGTCACCTGACCCCGTCCCCTCTGATGTAACGGAAACCTGCGTTACATCAGAGGGGGCGGGGTCACCCGTATGTCACTGGGGAAACCCAGGCTTCCCCAGTGATGTAAGGGTGACCACGCCCCCTCTGACGCAAGGGAAAAGCTGGGCTTCCCCAGTGACTTACAGGTGACCCCGCCCCCCTCTGATGTAACGGAAACCTATATATATATATATATATATATATATATATATATATATATATATATTTATATAATCTGCATCCAGTGTAGCCTATATCTACAGTGTAGCCTATATCTACAGTGAATTCTGTGGTGTACTGTTTCTAATACACTTCAGGCAGTGTACACAGTATCTAATACAGTATGTACAGTTTCTACTATACTTCTGGTGGTGTACACAGTACACCAAACAGTGCAGCCGTTGTACAGTTGCTAATACAGTGCAGGCGGTATACACAGTATCTAATACAGTTATTAGGTTTAGGGGGCAATTACTTTTTCACATAAAGCCAGGCAGGTTTGGACAGATTTTTTTCTTTTTTGCCTTAATAAATGAAACCATCATTTAAAAACTGCATTTTGTATTTACTCGGATTATCTTTGTGTAATAATAAATTTTTTTTATGATCTGAGTTATTTAAGGCCCCTTTCACACTAGGGCGGGAGCGGAGTCGGCAGTAAAGCAGCGCTGCTTTACCGTAGTTTTAGCAGCGGTTTTAGCCCCCGCTAACGTCCAAAAAAGGGTTAAAACCGCCTGCAAATTGCCGCTGAAGCGGTGCTTTTCCAGCAGTATTGCCAAGCTGTCCTATTGATTTCAATGGGTAGGAGCGGTTTAGGAGCGGTTTAGGAGCAGTGAATACACAGCTCCTTCACCGCTCCAAAGATGCTGCTAGCAGGACTTTTTTGACCGCCCTGCTAGCGCACCGCTCCAGTGTGAAAGCCCTCCGGCTTTCACACTGGAGTGAATGGGGCCGTTTTTTTTTTTCAGGCGCTATACAGGCGTTATTTTTAGCGCTGTAGCGCCCGGAAAAACGCCTCAGTGTGAAAGGGGCCTAAATACTTTTTCACAGCATTGTATAATATAAAATGCATGCAGGGCACTGGAGAAAGCATTAGGGACTAGGGATGAGCCGAACTAACACCCCCCCCCCCCCCCTCCCGGTTCGGTTCGCAGCGGAACATGCACACAGGCAAAAAATTTGTTCCAACACTGTTAAAGTCTATGGGACACGAACAAGAAAAATCTAAAGTGTTAATTTTAAAGGCTTATATGCAAGTTATTGCAATAAAAAGTATTTGGGGACCCAGGTATGTATGTATCAATACAAAAAAAAAAAAGGTTACCTGAGGCAAGTGAGGCCTGCAGTTCTTTAGATGTTGTTCTGGCTTTTTTTATGACCTCCTGGATGAGTTGTCGTTATGCTCTTGGAGTAATTTTTGTAGGCCGGCCACTCCTGGGAAGGTTCACCACTGTTCCAAATCATCTCCATTTGTGGATAATGGCTCTCCCCGTGGTTCACTGGGGTTCCAAAGCCTTAGAAATGGCTTTGAACCCCTTCCTAGACCGATACATGTACATTACTTTGTTTCTAATCTGTTCTTGAATTTTTTTAGATTGCGGCATAATGTGTGGCTTTTTTGTGATCTATTAGCGTGCTTCACTTTGTCAGACAGATTCTATTTATGTGATTTCTTGATTCAATAGGTCCGGCAGTAATCAGGCCTGGGTATGGCAAGTTAAATTTTTACTCAGATTTCCCAAAAAATTTGGCCAATCACAGTTCATTCATGGTTCAGCATGGGAGGGGGCAATTACTTTTTCACATAGGGACAGGCAAGTTTGAACAACTTTTTTCCCTTAATAAATTAAATAATAATTTAAAAACTGCATCTTGGATTTACTCAGATTATCTCTGTGTAACATTAAGATTGAATTGATGATCTGAATCATTTAAGTGTGAGAAATATGCAAAAAAAATAAAAAATCAGGAAGGGGGCAAATACATTTAACAGCACTGTATATACTGTTCTTTCTGCCTGGAAACTTAATATTGACCATGGCAACCAAAAAGTGTCCCTTTTACGTCAAAAGCGTTTTTTTGGACCAGCTAGAAAACAGTGATAGTAAATTAGAACACTTGCAGAATTGAGCGATAGTAAATCGTGGGGAAATTCATTTTATTATTATTATATTATTATTGTTATAATTATTTATAGTTATATTATAATTTATGATTTAGTGTTTCAAACTTTATCATACCCGGAATGTCTACTAGACTCTTGTTTGGGCAGATTTAAGTGTGTTATTACTAAGAATTACAGGCCTACAATATAAAACGACACATTTCTATGCGAAACAATGTACCGCTTTGAGATTCAAAAATCTGACATAATCATACCGGCAGGGAGGTTACATAAAAGCACAATAAACACACAATAGGAATTGCACACACAAGAGTAGCAGTACCTATCTGCATTAATAGGATAGTAGCGGCGTTGCTGGACTGTGAACCTGTGCCCTCCAGTTGCAGCTAAATGCCGGAGCCCTATGCACTGCGGCTAAACAGGACATAAGGCTGTCCATACACATCCATACACAGCTCAAATGTTGGCCAGTTCTTGCTAAATCATACAAAATTTGAGCTGTAGGTGGCCATTTAGCACCTCATCAAAACCTGATAGAAAAATCGAAGGAGCGTGGAGGAACACTGTATGCCAAACAACTGCAGCTGCTTGAATACAAAAGCCAGCAGTGCAGATTCCTTCATCCACACTGTTTAGAATGAATGAAGGAATCTATTAACCACTTCAGCCCTGGAAGAATTTACCCCCTTTCTGACCAGGCCCTTTTTTGCGATACAGCACTGCGTCGCTTTAACTGACAATTGCGCGATCGTGCAAAGCTGTACCCAAACAAAATTTTTGTCCTTTTTTTTACCCACAAATAGAGCTTTCTTTTGATGGTATTTGATCACCTCTGCAGTTTTAATTTTTTGCACTAAAAACAAAAGAAGAGCGACAATTTTACTTTTTTTTACTAGTAATGGTGGTGATCAGCGATTTTTATCGGGACTGCGATATTGAGGTAGAAAAATCAGACAATTTTGACACATTTTTTGGACCAGTGACATTTATACAACGATCAGTGCTATAAATATGCACTGATAACTGTATAAATGTCATTGGCAGGGAAGGGGTTAACACTAGGGGGCAAGCAAGGGGTTAACTGTGTTCCCTAGGTGTGTTCTAACTGTGGGGGAAAGGACTGACTAGGGAACGAGACCGATCGATGTTCCTACTTAGTAGGAACACACAATCTGTCTCCTCTCCCCTGACAGAACCGGGATTTGTTTGATTACACAAACAGATCCTGGTTCTCGCTCTGTCACGAGTGATCGCGGGTGCTCTGCGGTCATCGCGCCCACCGGGCACTCGCATCGGCCCCGGGGACGCGCTGTGGGCACAGCATCTTAAAGAGCCAACGTACAGCTACGACAGCTCGCCCAGGGGAGCCAACCTGCCTCAGCATAACTGCAACGGCTGGTTGGGAACTAGCTAATCTTCTTACATTCCCACAGGCCGAGCAAGAGAAACCTAGCTGTGTATGCCTAGCTTTACTTGAATAATCTGTAGCCCTCAAACCATAGCTCCCAACTGTCCCTGATTTCTAGGGACTGTCCCTCATTTGGAACAAAGTCCCTTTGCCCCTCTTTCCTCCTCATTGTTCCTTATTTTGGTCTGATCTATATAGTTTTATATAAAATACACTACTTATCTATCAAAAAGTGTTTCTCAGTGCTAAACTATTCATCCAATTTCAAAATTCCTGCATTTGTAAATTCCAAAAGCCAATATAAAGAAATAGTAGTGGTAAAAAAGCACTTGTGGGTTTAACCAATCATTTTTGTTGTACAATTCTCCTTGGGGGATGGGGGGACATGACAGGGGGTATGTCCTATGCCTACATACTTTTGCTAGTAGGTGTCCCTTATTCCCATCTAAAAAAACAAGTAAAGCTGGCCACACCCTGATCGAAACTCGACTGGTTCAGTAGGAATTGGCAGTCACTGCTTGACAGAAGTCAATTGTTTGATTGACTTCTAGCAAATGGAGATGTTGGAAAATTCTTATTGATCAGCAGCTGGAGCCACTAATTATGTATTCTGACACTGGTAGGTGCAGTTGTCAATATACAGTGTTCCGGTGGGAGGTTCCTAACAGAATCCTCCATCCAACCAAGATGGATGGAGGAGTATGATTTGTTTTTTATTAAGCCCACTTGCTGAACGATAAAAAAAATTAATGGCATATGGCCAGCTTTAGGCCTCATTCACACTGGCATACTGTAGGGCTAGTTTGTGCCAGAATGTAGTGCATGAAAGGCCCAATCTGTGCATGTTTCCTGCATTGCATTCAAGACACACTGCCTTTGCGATTTGCTGCGGGTTCCAATACATTGTTAATTGCACCCCAAACACAGATCACAAACAAATGCGTTTTGCTGGCACCAGATCACATGAAAATGCAGTACCATGCAATTTGGTGCGGCACGTTTTTCAAAAGTAGTGCATGCACTACTTTTTGTATTTTATGTTGGGATTTTCAGCCCAAATGAATGGGCTGCAAAATAGAACTGCAGGGGAACACGCAGGAATCGCACAATCGATTCTGGTGTGAACCGGCCCTATGCGTACATCCGTGTGAAGGGCCACGTTTAGCCTGCGCAGGATGCACAGGTGTTCCATGCATCCGCATGCAGGCTTTCCATTCATATCTATAGGGATGCAGCAACTGCATGGACACAGCTGCTGGTTTCAATTTGACAGCAATGCAGGTGCGTTTGGGGCCACGCACCCAAACCTGGATGGCTGTTTGCCTTGATGTACCCTTAAAGTGGAGTTCCACCAATTTTTTAGTTTATTAAAAGTCAGCAACTACAAAAAGCATAGCTGTTGACTTTTAATAAATCGACACTTACCAGCGATGTGGCCGCCTGGAGGCTAGCTCCTCTCCCCCTCCTCTCCTCGGCGCCGTCATTGTAACTGTGGGCACCCGGCCGTGACAGCTTACGGTTTCACGGCTGGGCGCGCACTGTGCATGCGCGAGTCGCGTTGCGCTCTCCTATTGGCCAACCAATCTTCTGGGACCCAGAAGATTGCTGGCAGGGAGGGGCCGCTTGGGCGAGAGGAGGAGTCACCTAGGCGGCTGAAGATAGGAAGCAGGAAGTGGGACAGGAAGTCCCACGAAAAAAAGAGTACATACTCCCCCCCAAAAAAATGACATGCCAAATGTGGCATGTCAGGGGGCGAGGAGTCCTTAAAGTGGAAGTTCCACTTTTGGGTGGAACTCCGCTTTAAGTATGCCCATGTGAATGAGGCCTTAGGAAAAGAAATGTAGGTCAACTATTGTCCACTTTTAGAAAACACAGCGCCAATCCAGCTAAATGTAAGTGTCTGTGGGGTCTGCCAGGTAAACACTGCAGGTGTTTACTCACTGGAACTAACTAAATGTAGAATAGCTCCGAGGAAGGAGGTCTGGCCCCGAAACGCATCAGGTTTTACATCCCTTGATGTGAACAGCATATGTATGCCCACACTGCATAACGTTGTGTGGTTCTATGGCTAATTGACAGTTGCCATTTTGTGAGTACCCATTTTTATTGATTTTAATATTCAAATAAATGTCTTTCGTAATGCACTAGGTGCGTGCGTGTCCCTTTTTTGTTGGTTTTTGTAGTATCAACTCAGATTACCCCACCTGAGGATGCATCCCATCCGCCCAGTTTTGGAATTGCTGTTGTCCTTGCTGCTTTCCACCACATAGGACCTCATAGCGCTGGAAGTGACTGCTTGCCTGGAGGTAGAAAATATTGTGACTGTGAGATTTGGTGCTCCAATGCTGTACTTCTACAAGAACCTTTTTTTTAATAGTTAAAATCTTCCATAACTGTGGATACATGATACAGGATACATTATAAACATAGACAAAATATACTGAAGTCAGCATTTCTCACTCACTCACTACTAGTGCAGATGAAAAGCACTGAATGTAGCGTTTTCATACTATTGTGAAACACTAATCTAGAGAGTTCAATTGTAAGCTCACTGGTCCTGTCACACAAGAAGCACAGGGGATTACAAGTGCTCAGAATCCCCTTTGAAAGGGGCAGTTTTAAAAAGCCACCCATTATTTGCAAAGTTCAAACTATTGATATCCTTGATTTTGTTCTATTCAAGGTGATTTACATATATAATGCATATTTAAAATAAGAATACATCCTGTGATTTGACATTATAGTATTATAGTCTCCTTGCATTACATATTGTCATTTTGGAAAATGCAAAGTTTGATCTTCCTTTTTATAAAGGTTCTTTCACACTCTTGTTACGTTTTTCAGAAGACAGTATAGCAGCATTCTTGATGCCCTTTTTTTATTTACATTTTTTATTTTATTTTTACTTTGTTTTTTAAATAATTTGCCAAGCAGCAATTTTATATTGGGGGACCATACTGCAACTGTGAGCCAGGCATTTTGTTCATGGTTGCGAAGTGGACCGTTGATCTCAATGGGTGAGCAGTGCTGCCTGTCAAACTCAGCAGCCTGAGTTAAAAATGCCATAGCTGCGAAAGAAAGCATTGCAGCCATGGCATGTATACAGCCCTGTCAGGCTGTAATGTTAGGATTCAGGTGGGCAGAGGGGGTGGGGGTCAAACCTTGGTTTTTACCACTGTTGGCTCTCCCTGTAAAAAAGCCCTAAATACTCCTGAGAACAGATTGCAGACTTCCAGTCCTTTCATGTGATAGTTGCATTAGTTTTCTTTTTTCAGTTTTTTCTTCATTTAATTTCACCTGGTGTTCCTGACAGTAGCCACTTCACATCTTAACCACTTAGGCCCCTTTCACACGAGGCGGACTCCGCTTCCACGGAGTCCGCCTCTGTCCGCGGGCTCAGCGGGAGATCTCTCCGTTGATCTCCGCTGAACCGGCGGATGACATGTCCCTCTCTGCTCACTGAGCGGGGAGGGGCTTGCGAGCGCCGCTGGTCTCTATGGAGAGATCGGATGAAAACGGACAGTGTGTCCGTTTTCATCAGATCTCACCCGATCCGATCCGCCAGTGACGGATCTGGACGAAGAGCCATATGTCTGCTTTTGGCGGATCGGACCGGGTCGGATGTCAGCGGACATGTCCCGCTGACATCCGACGCTCCATAGTCTAACATGGAGCGCCCGTTCAGATCTGCCGTCAAAACTGACAGGCCGGTCTGAACGGTCCGACCGTGTGAAAGGGGCCTTAAGGACCGAGCCTTTTTCTGAGATTTGTTGTTTACAAGTTAAAAAAAAATGTTTTGCTAGAAAATTATTTTTTTCTAACACCCTAGAGAATAAAATGGTGGTCGTTGCAGTACCTTCTGCCACACCGTATTTGCGCAGCGGTCTTACAAACGCACTTTTTTTGGAAAAAATTAAGTTTTTTAAATTAAAAAATAAGACAACAGTAAAGTTAGCCCATTTTTTTTTTATATTGTGAAAGATAATGTTACACTGAGTAAATTGATACCCAACATGTCACACTTCAAAATTGTGGCCGCTCTTGGAATGGCGACAAACTTTTACCCTTAAAAATCTCCACTCAAACAGTTCTACAGGTTGCATGTTTTGAGTTACAGAGGAGGTCTAGAGGGGCTAGCATTATTGCTCTCACTCTGCCGATCGCGGTGATACCTCACATGTGTGGTTGCAACACCTTTTTTATATGCACTGCAGGCGCTACTCATGTATGCGTTTGCTTCTGCGCGCAAACTCAGCGGGACGAGGAGTGTTATTTTCTTATTATTTTACCTTTTTAGTTTTTTATTTTTTACACTGTTCTTTAAAAAAAAAAAAAAAAAAAAAAAAGTCACTTTTATTCCAATTACAAGAAATGTAAACATACCTTGTAATCGAAAAAAAGCATGACAGGACCTCTTAACCACTTCAGCCCCGGACCAATTTGCAGCCAAAGGACCAGGCCCCTTTTTGCGATTCGGCACTGTGTTGCTTTAACTGACAATTGCGCGGTCGTACGACGTGGGTCCCAAACAAAATTGGCGTCCTTTTTTTCCCCACAAATAGAGCTTTATTTTGGTGGTATTTGATCGCCCCTGCGGTTTTTATTTTTTGCGCTATAAACAAAAATAGAGCGACAATTTTGAAAAAAATTCAATATTTTTAACTTTTTGCTATAATAAATATACCCAAAAAATATATTCAGTTTAGGCCGATACGTATTCTTCTACATATTTTTGGTAAAAAAAAATCGCAATTATCGATTATTGATTGGTTTGCGCATAAGTTATAGCGTTTACAAAATAAGGGATATAGCATTTTTATTAATATTTGTTTTTTACTAGTAATGGCGGCGATCAGCGATTTTTATTGTGACTGCGACATTATGGCGGACACATCGGACATTTTTGACACATTTTTGGGACCATTGTCATTTATACAGAAATCAATGCTATTTAAATGCATTGATTCCTGTATAAATGACACTGGCAGTGAAAGAGTTAACCACTAGGGGGAGGGGAGGGGTTATGGGCTGTGACGTGTGTGTTTTTTTTTACCATTAGGGGGCGGGGCTGACGTCTGACATCATTGATCGGCTTTCCCTATGACAGGGAACATGACAGGCAGAGTAGGAAGCGCGGGGAGAGGTTTGTTTACACATACCTCTGCCCGTTCTTCAGCTATGTGACCCGATCGCGGGACACCAGCGGCGATCGGGTCTGCTGGTCCCGCGGCCATGGTCACGTAGCTCCCGACCGGGTCGCGAGCGTGCTGCCGGCGGCGCGTGCGCGACCCACGGCTAGGCTCTTAAAGGGCCACGTACCTGTACCTGGTTTTGCCTAGCTGTGCCATTCTGCCGACGTATATCGGCGTGAGGCAGTCGGGAAGCGGTTAAATATGAGATCTGGGGTCAAAAAGACCTCAGATCTCATTTACACTAAAATGCAATAAAAAAAAAAAATTTGTCATTTAAAATTTTTTTTTTAAATGGCGCTTTAAGAGCTATGGGTGGAAGTGACGTTTTGACATCGCTTCCGCCCTGCAATGATATGGAGATGGGTGAGGGCCATCTTCCCCTCACTCGTCTCCATATCAGGCTAGGGAGATGATCCGGTAAGCGGCGGAGGGCACCGGAGCGCTGCTAGGGGGAGGGGCCCTATCTCGCTGCCGATTAAAGTGATCTTGCGGCGAATCCGCCGCAAAGACCACTTTTATCTGAAAGCGAACCACCTGCTGAAGAAGAGGATACTGGGGTTATGGCAGCTAGCTGCTGCCATAACAACGATATTCCTCTTTAAATACCAACGTATAACGACGTTGGGAGGTCCGGAAGTGGTTAAGGTGACAGCGCTCACTGTACTGTATCCATAGCTCCCAACTGTCCCTGATATCAAGGGACTGTCCCTGATTTGGAATAAAGTCCCTCTGTCCGTCTTTCCTCCTCATTTGTCCCTCATATTTCTCTGATCTATATAGTTGTATATAAAATGTACTTTTTTATCTTTCAAAAAGTGTTTCCCAGTTTTAAACCTTTCATCCAATTTATAAATTGCTGTATTTGTAAATTTCAAAAAAGCCAGTTTAAAGGAATAGTAGTGGTAAAAAAGTACTTGTGGGTTTAACTAATCTTTTTCTTTTATAATCCTCCCTTAAGGGGTGTGGCAGAGGGTGTGTCCAATGCCTGCGTACTTTTGCTAATAGGTGTCCCTCATTCCCATCTGAAAAAGTGGAGGAGCAGCGTTTTCCCCCCAGGACAGGAAGGCCTACAGAACACCCACCCCTCGCCTCATCTTCATAACATAGAAAAGAGGTGTTCTGTAGACTGCCAGACAACTAAAAGGACATCAGCAATGGAATATTTTTCTCAGTACAGGCTAGTTTTCAAAATGGAGGGCTGCAATAAGTAGCTGGTATGCAGTCAGATTTTCACCTGAGCAGATTGTATTCCTTTCCTGGTGATTTTGAAACTTTTTTCAGGAATTTTTCATGTGTTTTACAGGCTTTTTTAGGCACATTAGGATGTATATCAAGCATCAGAAGTTTGTTTCATGGGCTGGGCAAGGGGAGAAGAACAGTTCCTTTGAAAGAGAGGAGGAGTTCAAGTGCAATTGTATGCCAAAAAAAAGAGTAAAAAATGCATGTATTGTGCATTTACAAGGGCTCCCATTGAAGTCTACGGGACCAGAAATGGCTGAATACACTAGTTAAAGGCTCATGTACTTTTTCAAGCATAGGGTGACTGAGTGTACAAGTGTGAACAGGGACAGTTAGAATGGATGAGATTATGTGTAGACAGGTGTAGTAAGGCGAAGAAAAAACAAGCAGAAAAACGCTCAAATGTGAATGGGGGCTTAGCCACCTTACCAACCGCTCAGTGTCTACCACCCCTTTCCCCCAATCCCTACACTGTCTCCTGATCGCCCAGCGAATTAAATTCAAAATACTAACCACAACATACAAAGCCATTCACAACTCTGCCTTGAGCTACATCACCAATCTTGTCTTGAAATATCACCCAAACAATCCTCTTACTCCTCTTAGGTTCTCTTGTCTCCTCCTCCCATGCTCGTCTCCACGGCTCGTGAAAACTCATCTCTTCAGGGAAGCCTATCATGCTTCCAACTAGACTGTTACCACTTCCATCAGTTATTCCCCACAGTTACAACCTTTTGTATCACCTGCCTTACTCTATTAGATTG
Source organism: Lithobates sylvaticus (assembly GCA_028564925.1). Taxonomy (NCBI): domain Eukaryota; kingdom Metazoa; phylum Chordata; class Amphibia; order Anura; family Ranidae; genus Lithobates; species Lithobates sylvaticus. Next base: position 470,733,020 of record CM053028.1, read on the forward strand.
TAAGCTCTTTTGAGCAGGACCCTCTTAATCCTCTTGTATTTTATTGTATTGTCTCCCTTTTATATTGTAAAGCGCTGCGTAAACTGTTGGCGCTATATAAGACCTGTATAATAATAATAATAGTCAAGTTTTAAAAATTATCACTGCAAATATATCAGGTTGTATATGTTTTTGTTTGAAAATGTCAGCTACAGAAGTACTTGAGTTGAATATTAATACCTCAAGGACCTTCAGTTCCCATCTGTTTTACTGATTATCATTTTTGAATTTGATTGAGTCTATACTTTGCTTAGATCAAACAGGAGTTGATTTACTAAAACTGGAGAATGCAAAATCTGGTGCAGCTGTGCATGGTAACCAATCAGCTTCTAACTTCAGCTTGTCCAATTAAGCTTTGACGAAAAAAAAAAAAAAAAAAAACATGGGAGCTGATTGCTTTCTATACAGAGGTGCACCAGATTTTGCACTCTCGGGTTTTAGTAAATCAACCACAGTAAATCAACCACACAGGGTGTGATAATATAAAACCGATCTTAACATTCGCATACAATTTCTGTCACAAGCAGGTTTTTGGAGGAACATTAGGTTGCATATCAAGTTTATCGTCAACTTTACTTCCAAAGAATAGCTACAAAAATCCATGGGCAAACCGGTATTAAGGTTCTTCTCTGACTCTGTGTAGTCTTGTCACATCTGTACTTCATAAATTTCCTACTTACATGGGAAGTACAAAGTCCAGTAGTCCATCCAAAAACCAGAAGTTTCATTTTAAGTGTTGTTCCGCTTATATAACTGCCGACAAAATCATATAGATGTCACTCATCAATTAGAATGATAGTGTTTTTGTTTCTACATTAATAATTAACAAAATATATTATTTTCATTTTGAAATGGAAGTACATATGGAGATGTCAAGAGTGTCCATTTATTTTCCGTTAATGAGTTGGTTCATATGGTATAACTCTAAGGAAGCTATTTAATTTGAATTGCAGAAATAGATTTATGTGAAGTTTTTTTTTTTTTTTCATTTAATCAATATTATCTAATTAGCTTTTTTACATCTTTCCTGTGAATAATGGCAAATTCATATGTTGCGGTGTATGTCTGGTAAAAATAAAAAAAATATATCTATTTTATCACTGCAAAATATGTGCATTTGATCAGATAGAGATAGAACAAATTGTTTTCTATGGAGTGAACTTAACAAGTAGAATACATTAGCAAAGCAGCATGTAGCGATCAATTGTTCATGTGACAAGCCCTTAGCCATAATCACATTGTGCTGATAATAAAAAATAAATAAAAAACTTATGAAAAAATTAATGTTCTGACATGTATGGCAAGCAGCCCTTTATTGGGTGGTACCATTTCTGTTTGTAAGATTTTCTGTGTCCTCCTGAAAGGGGAATTCTTGTTAAATGGTGCTTATTGACCCGAAAAAGGTCCTTTTCTCTTTACTTTCTTATTTTTCTTTATTTTTTGATATAATCGGTACCTAATAAATATTTTTTATTTGTACCAATTGCGAGAGTATTTTACTTGCTAACCTTCCATGTTCTTTCTAGAGAGATTTTCTTATCCTTTGATATAAAACATACCAGTCTGATTGGACGCCTTCATTCTAATTCATTATATACTATAGTTTAAATTTCCAAGTTGCCTCGGCTAGTGACTTAAGATCTGTATTGACATGAAGCGCAGAGCCTTGAACAAGCATATTTTCCTGCCTTGTTCTTGTTAAACATGCAATGTAACCATCTAACTGTTGACTTTATTTGTTCAATTGAATATTAATAAAATCCTTTGTAAAAGATATACAATGTACCAAATGTTGATGCTATGGTTGAACACAAGATAAGTGTTTCTTTTCTATATTCAACCTCAAATTTTGCAACTAGATTTTCCCATGTTGGCTACTTTTCCATATGCATAAATAACAACAGTGTGTAATCAGGATGTTTGTAGGGCCTATTCGGTCTTTTTACGATTTTATATATGATTATGGAGACAATTGTTGTGGGTAACCTTGGCACTTGATATTTTGAATGCACCGTTGGTGCATTTTTGTTTTAAAAACTATATTAAAATAAAGATTATACAAATATAAATAAATACATTTTCCATAATGAACATTAGCCAGTAAAAATCTATTTGCCATGGGTATAAAGTCAAGAGAGTATTGCTAAGGCTACAGTTATACACGTAATTTCTAGCAGCTCACTCATATTACTAAACTTGCTAATGGTTAATTGCTAGGAGTACCAAAAAATTGCTGAATTAAAATTATCTTCCTATGGTGTGAAATACACAAATAGCTTGTAATAATGTCTAAGGTTGTGTGACTGCACAATGCTCTAAGTGGTGCAAATTCTGGGGTAGGCGGTACACAAATTGGTCCAGATTTGGTTAGCAAACAGTTTCGCTAACCTTATGGGAAGTTTGTCTAGGGCTAATCAGCAAGATATTGTCAAAGAAAAGCCATGTGCCAGAATGAAAAATAAAAATTAAGGGATCTCTCCCCACACAGAATTGTTAGCTCTAGGTAAGGCCATAAATTGTGTGATTTTCTTTCCTGCAATCACGGATTTCAAGAAAGAAAATTACTTGATCAACACAGTGTAAAAAAAAAAAAAACTGTGTCAGTGTTGATGGGGGTATCCCTCCCGGGGAGGTTTTGTGTTATCCCACCGTGGAAGGGGGTCAGGAGCCGTCTCTGCCAGTAGTTATTACTAGTGGTAATAATCACATGCTGGAAAACCCACTTGCTGGTTGTACCCAAGTGGATTGATGGATCCACTTGGGTACATCCAGCCTGTTCATAGATGGTTCAGATCTTGGCTGGTGAACTGGCTGAGATTCGCACCATCTATGGCTGGCCTAACTGTTCCAACACACAATTGCTGCTGTGCCTTGCCCTTTTAAAGAAAGAGGGCTGGGTTATTAATTATTACAAATTACTGACTCAGATCACCAGGGGCAATGGCTATGTACTGCATTACATGATGTTCATTTTCTCTGGTGGCAAAGCTTTCAGTCAAAAGTTTACAATTCATTGATTTCACAAATCCTTGGGTTCTACCGCAAACCTAAGCTTCATTCCTACCGCTGAGGTATTCTCCCTCTCTATTCAATTTTATTTCTAAGTGGCATGTCAAAAAAGGAAAAAACAGGTAAATGGTTATTTTATTAACATGTTTAAATGTTTTGAATTTTATATCACATCCACCAGGTATAAATCCAGGTAACTAAAAAACAAACAAAAAAACAAAATGGGAAATCCAGCATTGAACTTGAAATATCTTTAAGAATGGGATCAAAAGTAATGTAAACCTTTTAAGTCTAGTAGAAAGCTTCCGCCACAGTAAATGAACACCTTATGACAGTAGAGACATATATCATGTCAGCAGCTGCCTGAGACAGGAGTGCTGGAAAATCATTTCTGCTTTTAGCGATGAACAGCGTTGCAAGAGCCAGGTGCACACCATGAAAGTGGCAATTAAGGAATTAGCCTGATGGAGGGCTTCTTAACCCAAAAAAGTCATTGCTTTACTTCATGTTTCACTGTGGCTTTTAAAAACCAATAAATGTCATTCTTTGAACATATTTCTATTTAATTGCACTGTTCAAGGTGGGCAATCTACGAGAACATCACAATAAAAAGCTGATGTGTGGCCAGATTCTTGTGTTTTATGCATTATTTATTTTCTGAAAAGCTGTTTTTACCATAAAACTAAATAATATATTATTATTTTTTTTGCCTCTAAAACTATTGCCCAAACCTTTGTAAATTTCTATTGAGTTCTCAGGTCAGTGAGGTCAAATACATTGTCTATTTATTGCTGTACGCCAGTATTTTCCCAAACTGGGAAACTAGGAAGTAAGATATGATTATAAATAAAAAAGGTGAAGTAAGGAAGCATGACAATGAATCATATGGATCTTAGTGACACACACCACATTTATAAAGTGGCTATAGTGTCAGGTTGCCAGCTGTCCCTTTATAACAGGAACATATCTCATTATCATCAAAATGTTGTTGCCCTCAGTCAACCTTTTCCTCAATCTGTAATATATAAATAATGCCTTGACCACATCCGTATGTAAATACTTGGCATGACAATGTGTACATTCAATTGATTTGAATTGTGTGAAATCAAAAGAGGGTTTAGGTTAACACATATATAACACTGCAACACATCAATCATAAAATATGTAATTTATTGTTAGCACATAATTAAATGACCATAAGGACTGAGCAACCCCAAATATTCCTCCTGTCCACATTAAAAAAAAGCTTTTTAGAAATGTAGCAATAACCCCCAAGTTGACATGTATTTATCTGAATATTATTGTTATACAGTATATGGATATCTCTACAGTCTATGGGATTGATTTAATAAAGGCCAATAGACTGTGCACTTTGCAGCGTGCAATTGCACTCTGCAAGTGCAGTTTCTCCAGAGCTTAATAAATGAGGTAAAGCTTCACTTTGCAAAGAATACCCGATCACGTGCAAGGAAAAAAAAAAACAGCATGTTTGCATGCACATGATTGGATGATGGAAGTCATCAGAGCTCTCCCTCATTTACTAAGCTCTGTCTATTGGCCTTTAGTAAATCAACCCCGTTGACTGTGGAGATATCCACACAGTTGAGTTGGGAGGGGGGGGGGGAGCTGCCTGGGGCTATGGCACCGAGTGGGCCCCCAAAAATCCCCAGGTCTCTACATTCAGAATTATCAGAATTATTAGTCCCGAGTCCACAGGGACAGGTAAGGCTGAGCTAATGGGCACTAATCAGGCTACATTGATCGGCACAGGTTAGGCTGAGATGATGGGCACTGTTCAGGCTACATTGATAGGCACTGGTGAGGCTGAGCTGATGGGCACTGATGAGGCTGCATTGATGGACACTGGTGAGGCTGAGCTGATATGCACTGATCAGGCTGCTCTGATGGGCACTGATCAGGCTGCAATGATGGGTACTGATGAGGCTGCATTGATGGGAACAGGTAAGGCTGAGCTGATGGGCACTGATCAGGCTGCATTGATGGGCACTGATCAGGCTGCAATGATGGGTACTGATGAGGCTGCATTGATGGGTACTGGTGAGGCTGCATTGATGGGCATTGGTGAGGTTGCATTGATGGGCACTGATCGGGCTGCATTGATGGGCACTGGTGAGCAGTAACAAGCAACCAGCAAGTGAGCTTAACCCACCCCCCCATAATGCTGGGCTTGGGCTTGGGCTGGACTTACTTCAAAATGTGGGGGGGTTTATCAAATTTACCTTTGGGCTGAAGCCCCGTGGTCTTTTTCCCACCTAGCAACACCCCTGTATCCAGGGGTTCTCGTCAACAAATGCACTTAAGGAAGAATGATCAAACATTCCCATGGACACATTTCTAAACCTAGTGGACAGCCTTTCCAGAAGAGTTGAAGCTGTTATAGCTGCAATGGGTGGGCCAACTCAACATTGAACCCTACGGACTGGGATGCCATTAAAGTTCATGTGCGTGTTAAGGCAGGCGGCCCAATACTTTTGGTAATATAGTGTAGATCTAAATGGGCTTAAGCCAGCCATACGTGGACCAAAACTTGTCCGGTTCAGCAGAGATCAGATGAGTTTCGATCCATGTATGTGCAGGGAGGTTGAAGAGAAGTCAGTCTATTGATTTACTACTGTACAACTGCCCTGTCAGATTTTTCTAGTTCGATCAGCGCTGCAAGCTATGGCCTTCAATGCATTCTGATGACAGAGGAAGTCTCCCCACTCTCAGAATACCATAGCTCAGCAGGGAGGATTTCCTCATCCCTCTTCAGTGAGTTGATGGGGAAATCAGGTCAGTTTTTTTTTCCAGCTTGCTGGTTGAGCCGAAAACACTAATCCATGGGCTGCCTTAGGACCAGATAAAAAGCGGGAAAGGTTCCCTAGCATGCACACTTCAGCCTGTAATAAATTAGATTTGGAGAGTGGCTGGTGTAACTCAATGCAGGTGCTGGTGTTATCTGTGAAATATAGTACTTTGTAACCCACAACCTCCAGTCTTGAACTAAACCTACACGATAATTTGAGCAAATACTCAGACTGTTGTCCTCAAAGAAATTTTATTTTTAATGGATTTAAGATTTTATCAGTTGTAGATTTGAGTTTGTTCTCATCTGTTTTGTATAATCGGTGACGCTGACTAGGAACACATAAAATGTGGTAAAAACTGAGATATCAGAATGAAATGGCTTTAGACACTTAACAAACGCAAATAAAGAGAATGTTCAGTGCAGGGTGGGAGCATGCACCAGAGAAATGGGAAAATCGTTACTATTTCCACCTTTTTCTTTTGCACCTCAGTGCTGCTCATCTGGATGCAGAAATCTCCCAATCTGCGCTATTGTATTCTGACAGCCGGGACTCCCCTCCGTCTGAAAGCACTGATCAGTACTGCAGCTGTTGGCTGCAACAGCTGATCAAATGCTGGTTTTCCAGCAGGATCGTTGGACCGAAGTTGGTCTTAAGCCTCGTACACATGATCGAATTTTCCGCAGACAAAACCTCTGACGGTTTGGCCGTTGGCCAGGAACTTGTCTTGCATACAAACGGCAAGGAATTGTCGACCAACAAACACGAACGTAGTGACGTACTATGTGGTTTTTCAGCTCTTTAGCATCACCCTTTGGGCTCCTTCTGCTAATTTCGTTTTAGTAGAAGTTTGGTGAGTGTTGATTCACGCTTTTAAGTTTCTAAACGGTGGTTCGTCAACCAGCCATGGAGGCGCTAACGTGCTATTATTGGCCTTGGAGTTATTGCTTTGACCCAAGTCCAGTCCAGGAACAGGAGGAGGAGGATTTCTTGGACCAAAGTTTGGTCTAATCGTGAACAATTATGTAATATGCCTTTGCTACGGGAGCTCCAGGAGAATAATCCAGATGATTTTTGGAATCATCTCCGGATGACAGACCTCTGCTTTCACCAACTCTTGGCATCGTTGACCCCCTATATTAAGAAGCAGGACACATGCATGAGGCTTTCATTTAATTTTTTGGTTGAATAATGATTTGATTTGGTATATTTTTGGATGCATAGAATGCACTTTTTGGTTAAGTTCTATTGGCAGATAGCATGTTTAATTTAATTGGTTTGTTTTCTTTTTTTAATGCACAATAAAAAAAATTGTGGAAAATAATACTTGGCTATGTGTTTTACTTCAAATGACAGTTTGGGAGTAGGCAATTACATAAAAAAAAAAATACAATGTAAAATTAACAAGGGACACCAACATAGTTGTATCTTTGATCTTAAAAACTATGGATAATGGTGTTGTGGTAACTTGAACCACAAAAAAAAAAAAAACTGCATAATACTATTATTCTTGATATCACTAGAAAAAAAAAAGCCTTTAAAAATTAGTTTGCAATAACTCCATTAGTATCACCAGCAAAGCAGCTTCATTATTATCCCATTAAAAAACACTTCTGGACCGCCGCACACCGATACATGTCCTTAATATGAAGAGGGATATCGTTGTTATGGCAGCAGCTAGCTGCCATAACCCCAGTATCCTCCTGTTCGGCCGGCGGTCTGGTTTCCGATAATAGTGGTCTCTGCGGTGGATTTGCCACAAGATCACTTTTATCGCCGGCGGGAGAGGGGCTTTTAATTATTTTTTTTTTATTTTTTTCCGGTGGACCTCCGCTTTAAGGCTGATATGGTATAAAGCTTGCCATACACTGTTTGAAATTCATCCAGCTCAGCAGGGCCCGGCAATATTTCAATCAGTGTGTGGCAGTCCCTGTTTGACAGAATTCAATCATTTGATCAACTTCTGTTGAAGGGACATGTTGAAAAACTATTGGTGATTAGCAGCTGTAGCCGCCCATCAGGGTACTCTGACAGTGGTGGCTCCTATTGTCAGAATACAATATCCTGATGGGGGGGGGGGGGGGGGGGTTATACCTCCATCCATCTTATTTATGTGGATGGAGGAATCAGTTTTTGTTTTCTTTCTACTCATCTATGGCCAGCTAAAAGTGGGAGTAAATTCCCTTGGTTGATTTGTACCTATAGATAAGCCTATAATAAGGTTTGCCTATAGGTGCAGTAAATATCTCCTAAATGTGCGCCGTTTAGGAGATATTTACTTGTAGACATGTGCACACTGAAATATTTCATTTCGGAAATTTCGTTTTCATCCGAAAAATACATTTATTTAGTTACTCCCGAAATTCATTTTTATTTATTTCGTTTTTCGTAAAAAATTGCATTCGTCCGAAAATCCAAATGAATTAAGGTCGAATCTGTCATTGAAGGCTTATGGTGTCTGTCGAATGTTCCAAGAAGTTTCGACAGAGCAGCTAAACTGTATGACTCTGTATAGTTTAGCTGCTCCGTCGAATCTTCTTAGAACTTTCGACAGACACCATAAGCCAAAGATTCGACATTTGTATGTTTTTGGATGCTTTGTCGAATCTTTGTCATTCATGTTGAATGTATATAGTTCAAACAGAAAATGGACTGGTGATAGTGATAACTGATCAGACAGGTAACAAGATAGGGTCTATAGAATCCAGAATATAGAATCTATAATAATAAATCCCCCCCCCCCCCCAACACGGGCAGCCTCTGAGGCTATCACAACACTAGCAACACTAGTATCACTATCAAGTTCACAACACTAACACAATAGCAGCAGATTATTATGAAACAGTTAGGTTGAACTGTAGCTTGCTTCACTATTGTTCTGCTGCTGTGCTTATGCTTAATTGCTAAATAATTCAGGTTCTCTGACAAACGGACCAGCTAAGATTGACTGTCTTCTGAAATGATTCAGTGTGTGTGTCTCTCTCTGCTAGCAATTGTAAGTGAAAGTAAGTTGGCTGTACATGTGTACTTAGTTCTAGCTATTTTACTGCTCCTCCTCTTTGGTTACAATCAGCCAATAACATTCATCATCATCATTATTTTTATTTTACTTCCCCCACCCAATTCCAGCAGCGATCTTTTCTCTCTAAGTCGAATCTTCTCTCTACGTCAAATCTTTTCTCTCTATGTAGAATAATCTTGGACTAATAGAGTTAAGGTTAGGCACATTCGACCACAGGTTCGATGGACACAGATTGTTATTGTCAGCATCATGTCGAATCTCCTATCTATATCGAACTGTTGTCTATGTTGTTTATGTCGGATCTTTGTTTTTCGGATTCTGCACTTTACGGAAATACCTGAAATTTGGACGAAAATGCATTTGGACGAAAACGAATGCACATGTCTATTTACTTGTGAAGCTCTCGGTAACGTCACTTGCCGGAAGAAAAGGCATACTCGTGCCATCCTGTTCCGTAAACAGGTGACATCCAAAATCTAGCAATTTGTTTGCAGGCAAGGTATAAAAATCGAATTAACGCAATATTTGAGGAAGAAACAGGAAGAAACAGTTAGTTTTTCTATTGCTCCCAGCAAGCAGACTGTCTACCGGGACACTAATCATATATATTGAGGATATGGTATCCGTTACATCCTTTCAATAATGGAGTTGTTTCGCGCAGCGCCAAAACATATGTAACAAGTCACCCAAATTCCATTCACATTTTGGACAAGGAGGCATATCCCTCCTTTCCCAACAATATAACTTGGCTGGAGTTCTATAAGCTCTTTGCAATATATTTAATTTATTTTTAATATTCAAAGCAAACTCGCCAATCCATCCTTGTCTCAATGCTTTATTTTGCTCAGAAAATACTTTGAAAAACAACACCTAGCATTTCTAGCTGCCGCCTTCTTGAGCAGATGATTCATGTAGCATTTACTTCCTGGAATCCATCTGTCCTTAGCTCAGGCATGCAGGCAGGAGGGTGTTCTTAGCTGAGAAAGCCTGTTCTCCCCTCCTCCAGATGAAAGAAAAATGAAGACGTCTGGGATGTTTGACATCTTTTTGGCCTAGGCCAAAAACCGGGAAGCAACCGAAGAAATGTAAAAAACAAGGTTAAAAACAAGTAAACATCATACCTTCCTTTCTATTTATTAATGCTAGCAGCATAAGGATTAAAAATAGTTAGTGTTGATTGAGAGAGTTTAGTTCTACTTTACAGCGGTAGTAAACTGACTTTTTTTTTTTTTTAAACCTGCAACGCAAAGTTATAATGTGCTACTATGCATCGCAAAGTTGTGAACAAGGCCGTCATGGCTGAAACGCCTTAATATCAGCTGTACCTACCTCTTTTTATAGAGTATTATTAAATTTGAAAAGATTGAAGAGCATGGGGTTGCGGATAATTTTTTACTGATTATGCAAAACTTTCCTAAAAACAAAGCCCTCGAGCGGCGCGCTGTCACAAAGCTTCCATCTTCACCTGGTCTTCCTTCCGGGTTGGCGGGCTCCGGTCCTTTGGATGAGCCACCATGATGTCACTCCTGAGAATGCTATATAAGTACCAAAAACAAAAAAATAAATAATTCTTAACAAGCTCCTGCAGGTGTAAGGGTGTGCGTGCGGAGCAACCCAGTGAATTGTTTCAGCAGTATAGACCTTTGCCACTTCCCTGATGCTGGGTTAGCACAGCATCTTCATCTGTATTTTCCCTATTGTATACTAGTTAGACCAAGTATACCCATGAGAGTAAGACTATGGCTTTCACGCCATGTGCTGTTATATTGTTCCTTTTTTAAAATTGTTTGTATGGTCCTTCTGACCTTTATTGTTTCATCTTTTCTTGTTCTTTTTGTTGAGGACTATTATGGTGCCCAATTATTGACATATGTCATTGACCTATTTTCTCTATATGCCGAACCGTAACTAAGATTGTTTATTACTTGACATTTTGTTTGCCTTTGGTATGTATATCCTTTTTGTTTAATAACATTTTCTTGATAAAAAAAAAATATATATTTAAATAGTGTTTTTAGTTTGTGCTGCTGAGGTACAGTTAAATTCTGCTTTAACCGCTTCCCGACCGGCGCACGACGATATACATCGACAGAATGGCACGGACAGGCATAAGGGCGTACAGGTACGTCCCCTTTAAACCGCTTCCCGACCGGCGCACGACGATATACATCGACAGAATGGCACGGACAGGCATAAGGGCGTACAGGTACGTCCCCTTTAAGATGCCGCCGTGCCATCGCGTGTGCTCCGTCGGCGTGCGCGCCGGTCGGGACCCCCATGAGTCCGGTCGCGGGTCCCGCAGACTCGATCGCTACGGGGATACCAGCGATCGTCTCACGGGATGGCTGAACGGGGAGATGCGGAAGTAAACAGCATCTCCCCGTTCTGCCTAACAACTAGTGACACTGATCTCTGCTCCCTGGATTGGAGCAGAGATCAGTGTTCACTAGATCACAGCCACGCCCCCCACAGTTAGTTACACGCCTCTAGGAACACTTAACCCCTACACTGCCACCTAGTGGTTAACCCCTTCACTGCCAGTGTCATTTACACAGGAATCAGTGCATTTAAATAGCACTGATTGCTGTATAAAGGACAATGGTCCCAAAAATGTGTCAAAATTGTCCGATGTGTCCGCCATAATGTCGCAGTTACAATAAAAATCGCTGATCCCCGCTATTAGTAGTAACAATTTTTTTTAATAAAAATGCTATAAAAACTATCCCCTATTTTGTAAAACAATATAACTTCTGCGCAAACCAATCAATAATCGCTTATTGCGATTTTTTTTTACCAAAAATATGTAGAAGACTGCGTATAGGCCTAAACTGAGAAAAAAAAAAAGTTTTTTTTATATATTTTTGGGGGATATTTATTATAGCAAAAAGTCAAAAATAATGTGTTTTTTTCAAAATTGTCGCTCTTTTTTTGTTTATCGCGCAAAAAAAAAAAACCACAGGGGCGATCAAATACCACCAAAAGAAAGCTCTGTTTGTGGGGAAAAAATACTTCAATTTTGTTTGGGAGCCACGTTGCACGACTGCGCAATTGTCAGTTAAAGCGACGCAGTGCCGAATCGCAAAAAGTGGTCTGGTTTTAAGCCAGCAAAATGGTCCGGTCTGAAAGTGGTTAATCAATTCAGCCCTGAAAGAATTTACCCCCTTCCTGACCAGAGCACTTTTTGAGATACGGCACTGCATCGCTTTAACTGACAATTGCGCGGTCGTGCGACGTTGCACCCAAACAAATTTGATGTCCTTTTTTTCCCCCACAAATAGAGCTTTCTTTTGGTGGTATTTGATCACCTCTGCGGTTTTTATTTTTTGCACTATAAACAAAAAAAGAGCGACAATTTTGAACAAAAAAGCAATAATTTTTACATTTGCTATAATAAATATCCCCTAAAAATAAATAAAAAAACAATTTTTTTTCCTCAATTTAGGCTGATATGTATTCTTCTACATATTTTTGGTAAAAAAAAAATCACAATAAGCGTATATTGATTGGTTTGCGCAACAGTTATAGCGTCTACAAAATAGGGGATAGATTTATGCCATTTTTATTATTATTTGTTTTTATTAGTAATGGTGGCGATCGCGTGTCACTGGCAGACATCGAGCCTGCGGGCACGGTCACAGAGCACGTGGCGGGCACGCACGTCCCCCACAATGCCGCCTCTTAAAGGGGACATACCTATACGCCCATTTGCGCAGCCGTGCCATTGTGCCGACGTATATCGTCGTGCACTGGTCGGGATGCAGTTAAGATTTTTTGGATTTAGATCTACTCTAAAGCAGACCTACATTAAAAGTTGCAGTCTATTGGTGGTCATGCTGGGATGGAGAAAAGAGTAAGGCCTAGACTTGTAGTTGGAGGATGTAAAGGTTTAATGTGTTTTTAAAAACAAACTTTAAGGGCCCATTCACACCTATACACCTATGCGAAACACAAAAGCATTTTCCAATGTGCAATTTACTTTTCTTGTACTTTTTGCAAAAGTCTTATTGCCCCACCTATGTTCTAATATCCTGCTGGGTACAATGTGCATAGTGGACCCCCTATGTCTACGAGAATGGCTGGTAGAGAATATGCTAACTAGATTGTCGCTGCAGGGTTTATGTCTAGTACAGCTGTAAGCAGCCTTAGGGGGGACCAGTACATGTAAGGAACTCTAAAAGACTGATCTTTGTTGCAATGGGGTTGATTTACTAAAACTGGAGTGCAAAATCTGGTGCAGCTGTGCATGGTAGCCAATCAGCTTCTAACTTCAGTTTGTTCAATTAAGCTTTGACAAAAACACCTAGAAGCTGATTGGTTTCTATGCAGAGCTGCACCAAATTTTGCATTCTCCAGTTTTACTAAATCAACCCTTGTGTTTTTAGTTTTACATCGTATAATGTTCTTGTTCTTGTGCTTAGATCCACTTAAATAATGAACCTACTGACCAAAACATATGCACTTGCATAGGTAGAGAGTTAATTACATAAAAAAAACATGTTCATTCCATAATCAATAACCAAACAAAATGAACAATGTGCTATAGAATTAAAATCCAGATTATCTCTCACACTAATTGGTCTTGAATTAACAATATATGATCAGAGTGGTATATTTACAGAACTAATATGCAAATCCTGTTATAAATGGAGGAGGAAATGAAAGAGGAAATGTAGAAGGATGTTCAGATTGCGTTTTGATATAAATTTAGCCAGGCTGTGCATTATCCCATGAGGTCTATTTGAACAGCTCAGTCTTCAAGAATATCACTGCTGGCCCTATTTATTTCCTTGTCACATGTACGAAAGAACTGGGACACAAGAAAAGTCTGCAGCCTGCTCAGCCATAATGAAAAAGAGATAATGGAATGGGAATAACCTACTGAAATATTCTATCAAAAATCCTGTTTCGGGACTATGGGTAACACTACTTTATATAGCACCAATGGTTTCCGTAGAGTTGTACAAATTAAAAAAACAGCTTAAAATTATTAACCAAAATTTTCACAATTCAATTACATAGATTTGCCTATAGATGCAGTATATTATTGAATTTATTAAAGCGGTAGTAAACCGCAGTTAAAGAAAAGAACAAAAAATTCCACTGCAAGTCAATGTCCTAATGTGCTAGTATGCATCGCATACTAACACATTATGAGAGACTTTTAATTAATAGGTTAATTAATTGTATATTCTGAACTGTATAGTAGAGACTAAGAGCTTATTGAAAAAAGGTGTGCAGACACAATATAGATCTACCATGAACTAAGCTAATTAATAACTATTTAAAGTGATAATAGTGAACCACATTTGGTTACTCATACATTACAACCATTATAATGTGAATAATAAAAATTGGTTAGAGTGTGTTTAAACAATAATAACACCAGACACCTAGCGTGACCCAGTGAGGTATAAATTAATTAATTATTACCCCAAAAATAATTAACACACAAAATAGAGCTGACCGAGCTCTATTTAAATTAAATAATATAAATAAACAGACCCTGTACCTTGTATCACAATGTGTACAACGAAAGTTAATGATCAAGCACTTATGCCCAATCTAATATATAAAAAGTGCAAACCAACAAATTTGGCAAATATCCCAATATCTTGGGTACATCCAAAAAAACGTGAAAAATATTAATATAAATTAGACAGTGTTAATTGATATAACGCAAAGTTCATGTAGTATATAAAAAGTGCAAGCCAACAAAATTGGCAAATAATCCCAATATCTTGGGTGCATCCAAAAAACGTGAAAAATATTAATATAAATTAGACAGTGTTAATTGATATAACGCAAAGTTCATATAGTAGTCCTTGCTGCAAAACGCCACAATCACTCCTGTAGATATAGCTTGTGCACCATCACCAGACAAATTCTCGATCCACCCAATGTGAGAACCAGCAGTATTAAATGGCCTCTTACCAAATGGAGTTGATTACTTTGTTTAGAAGCAATCAAATGCGCTTTCACAGGATTGTGCCTGTACACTGAGTGACACACCCTCACTCAAGGGCTCTCTTCCCTCTATCAGACCAGCTCAGATGGAATGGATTGGAAACATATGTGGGAATATAAAGAGAGGCGCACCTCATAGCGTAATAACGTTTTATTTAAAAAATAGCATAAAAAAACACAGCAGCCAATTGCTCACTTACATTTTCCAGTGCCTACCCGGCACTGAGGCTACTTGCGATATGTTAAAAGATTCGATGGAGCAGCGGATCCTTCCCTCCTGGCGTGCGTCTCTAGCGTGCGTTCCACTCACCAGACAGCCGGAGCCAATATCACAGGAAGTCCAGCAATAGTGCATCCAAAGATACAAAGTGATCAGGTACCGCCTACCGACGTACGTTTCGTGTTTGTCACGTCTTCAGGGTGGCCTCCCTAAGGCCACCCTGAAGACGTGACAAACACGAAACGTACGTCGGTAGGCGGTACCTGATCACTTTGTATCTTTGGATGCACTATTGCTGGACTTCCTGTGATATTGGCTCCGGCTGTCTGGTGAGTGGAACGCACGCTAGAGACGCACGCCAGGAGGGAAGGATCCGCTGCTCCATCGAATCTTTTAACATATCGCAAGTAGCCTCAGTGCCGGGTAGGCACTGGAAAATGTAAGTGAGCAATTGGCTGCTGTGTTTTTTTATGCTATTTTTTAAATAAAACGTTATTACGCTATGAGGTGCGCCTCTCTTTATATTCCCACATATGTTTCCAATCCATTCCATCTGAGCTGGTCTGATAGAGGGAAGAGAGCCCTTGAGTGAGGGTGTGTCACTCAGTGTACAGGCACAATCCTGTGAAAGCGCATTTGATTGCTTCTAAACAAAGTAATCAACTCCATTTGGTAAGAGGCCATTTAATACTGCTGGTTCTCACATTGGGTGGATCGAGAATTTGTCTGGTGATGGTGCACAAGCTATATCTACAGGAGTGATTGTGGCGTTTTGCAGCAAGGACTACTATATGAACTTTGCGTTATATCAATTAACACTGTCTAATTTATATTAATATTTTTCACGTTTTTTGGATGCACCCAAGATATTGGGATTATTTGCCAATTTTGTTGGCTTGCACTTTTTATATACTACATGAACTTTGCGTTATATCAATTAACACTGTCTAATTTATATTAATATTTTTCACGTTTTTTTGGATGTACCCAAGATATTGGGATATTTGCCAAATTTGTTGGTTTGCACTTTTTATATATTAGATTGGGCATAAGTGCTTGATCATTAACTTTCGTTGTACACATTGTGATACAAGGTACAGGGTCTGTTTATTTATATTATTTAATTTAAATAGAGCTCGGTCAGCTCTATTTTGTGTGTTAATTATTTTTGGGGTAATAATTAATTAATTTATACCTCACTGGGTCACGCTAGGTGTCTGGTGTTATTATTGTTTAAACACACTCTAACCAATTTTTATTATTCACATTATAATGGTTGTAATGTATGAGTAACCAAATGTGGTTCACTATTATCACTTTAAATAGTTATTAATTAGCTTAGTTCATGGTAGATCTATATTGTGTCTGCACACCTTTTTTCAATAAGCTCTTAGTCTCTACTATACAGTTCAGAATATACAATTAATTAACCTATTAATTAATTTAGTATCTCTTGTTGGTACTAGCGCCCCTCATTTAATTAAACTACCAATTAAATCATCTAGATTTCATAGGGAGCAGCTGTACTGGGTTTACAGTATTAATATTAGTATAGACCTTTTTGAATTATCCTAAGCGCGGAGCTAGACAAGCCAATGTGAGTGGCCGTCTACAATTCTTCATTATGAGAGACTTACCTTAAAACGAAGCCTTCCAGTGGCGCACTGTCACTGCTGAGAGGGCTTCCATCTTCCCCCAGTCTTCCTTCCGGGTTCACAGCCTCCGGCTACATGAGTGGCTGGGGGCGCAATGATGACTCTTCATCGCATGCATGCGGGAGCAGTCATTTACGGCACAAGCTCTGAAGGTCCGGCACGGTATACTGGACCTTCAGGGCACATGCACCGGTGACGTCACCGGCTGCAAGCCCTCTGAATATCTCTGGAGCAGTGTAAGTTTAATATTCACAGTACCTACAGGTAGGCCTTATTATAGGCTTACCTGTAGGTATAAGTGCTAAAACTGCGTTTACTACCGCTTTCAGAAATAGGAAAAGCAAAAATGCTGGAAAATTTTTCATTTAGTTGAGTATAAAATGTGTAAATTATGTTATTATATAGAGAGATAGGTTAGGGGGAAATGGAAAATATAAACCAAAAAGCCACCTAATGGAACAATTTGTTTTAGTTTAGTAGAGAGTGAGGTAAACTCAAATTTTCTATCAGGTTGTTATTTCTGTCTGTGACCCTATTGGGGAGTTTTCCCCTCAAGTCCTGTCCCTACGACATCCATAAAAGATGTGTTCTTCTTTTTGTCCCTGTTGGAGAGGTTTCCCATCCTTTACAGCAAAGGTGCTCAACCTGTGGCCCTCCAACTGGACTTAGTAGTTGCGGAACATCTGGAGGGCTACAGGTTGAGCACCCATGCTTTACAGGGCATGAAGGAAAATCTCCCCAGTGGGGACAAAGCAATAAAAACAGACAGAGGCTCTAATGACTCCCTTCTCCAAGGTTGCAATGTTCTGTGCTGTGGATAGCGAGGGGAAGAGTTAAGACCCCTGTCAGTTTTTTTATTTGTTTTGCTGTTTATGGTCCATTGGGGAGATTTGCCTTTATTTTGTGTCCCAAATATACAATATGGGGTAACAGGACATTTTTTCAAAGTGATGGAAAATACCCTGTGAGATAGTTGTCATTGAAACAGATGCCCTATTGGATGATTTCACCTGTATCTCTGTTCCATTGGCAACTCAAAAATTATAGATTTCCCATTACTTCATGCACCAAAGTCAGTGGTCACCAGGACAAACAGTTAGACTACTTTCACACTGGGGCAGTGCCACATTAGCGGTAAAGCGGTGTTATAGCTGCGTTTTACCGTAGTTTTAGCAGCGCTTTTCGGATGCTAGCGGGGTGCTTTTAACCCTGCTAGCGGCCGAAGAAAGGGTTCAAACCGCCCATGTTGTGGCGCGTCCATATTGCTTTTCAGGCGCTTTGGAAACGCTGCCCATGCATTCCAATGGGCAGGGGCGGTGTAGGAGCGCTGTATTCAGCACTACTACACCGCCCCAAAGATGCTGCTTGCAGGACTTTTTTTTCCCATCCCGCAAGCGCACCACCCCAGTGTGAAAGCACTCAGGCTTTCACACTGGGGTGGCATGGGAGGCGGTTTACAGGCACTATTTTTAGCAATAAAATGCCTGAAAAACTCCTTCAGTGTGAAAGTAGCCTTATAGTCTAACACTTCAAACTCTATCCAAAACTAAAGAAAAACGTTTGGCTTTACTTACACTTTAGAGCCACCCATCAGAGTAATGGGCCGATAGTGAGGCTTAGGGGATGGGAAGTATATGTATTTAGAGCACCCATTGCTCTATTCTGGGCAGCAGGGGTAGTAGCATATGGGAAGAAATTGATGTTCAGGTGCCTGCTATGTGCTGATAGTATTGGACTAGGTATTTATAACATTTAGGTGTCCGTTTATGAAGCAGTGAACATCGGTGATCCCGAGGATCACCACTGATCACAGTCCATAAACGGTTTATGAAACAGAGATAATCGGGGGAGAACGTGTTTAAACATGTTCTCCCGCCGATGATCTCCGGACACTGAGAATACTCATTGACTGACACAGAAATGGCCAGTTTATGAAGCTGCGATCTCAGCGATTCACTGGCGATCTGTGTCAGAATTCACCTCCCCGATTCACCAGCTCAGAGGTGGAGAATTGGGGAGTGAAGAGAGAATCCCAGGGGATCTGAGGGGGAAGAAGGAAGATTATTAACTTCCTTCTACCTCAAACTTCCTTCTCGATCAGACCCCCCAAGCCAGTAACCCTGTCATATTTATGTGTACACATATATCAGAGGTTGCTTATCTTCACTGGTCCCATTAATCGATTAGATTACGATTATCTGGTCAACGATTCGATTCTGCGATGCATCACGATGAATCACGATTACCGACAAGCTCCCACTTCCGCTTGGGCCGCCTAGGTGGCCCTTCCTCCCTGCAATCTTCTGGGACACATCACAGGTCCCAGAAGATTGCCCGGCTATGTAGGACAGCGCAGTGAGACATGCGCACCCAGCTGTGAAGCTGCAAACTGTCACAGCCGGATGCCCACAGTAGTATTGCCAGCGCCGTAGACAGGCGGGGGAGAGAAGGGAGGGTTTGGATGGCCACTTCGCTGGATTGTGTGACAGGTGAGTGTCTTTTTATTGAAAGTCAGAAGATACACTTTTTTTTTAGCTGCTGACTTTTAATAAACAAAAAATTGACTGGAATTCCGCTTTGAATTAAAAATAACCTCACTCACTTAAAAAGTGCACTAATCCGGTGCACTACAGGGTACAGGCATTCACACACACTGCTGCTGGCAGGTCAGGAGGGATTACAATCCACAGCTGACAAACAGCCCTGTGAAGTTCCCTGTACTGTCTCTGTGCTGACAGTTCCCTGGCTTCCCCATTTGTACCTTCCAGCACACTAGCAGTTAACGTGGGAAGCCAGGGAACTGTCAGCACGGCGCATGTATGAGGTGTAAGTAGAGTACAAACAAATTTGTACTCTACTTACTGTTGTTAAAATGACTGTTTTAATAAATCTTGTGTTACAATCAAGTGCCCCTCTTTATGTGCTTTTTAAAAAATATGCAGCTTCATACCTCATTTCTCAGTGTGTGTGCAATACATGTCGCTCATGTGACTGCCCGAACCACCTCTCTCCTCTCACGTCTCTCCTGACGTCAGCGGAGAATTCTCAGCATCGCCCGCTGACTGTAGCTATCAGATTAGACGAGAGGTGGGTGGGGCTAAGAATTCCCCACTGATGTCAGGTGAGATGTGAGAGGAGAGAGGTGGGCCGGGCAGTCACAGCGGCATGTATTGTACACACACTGAGAATGAGGTATGAAGCTGCAGATTTTTTAAAAAGCACATACAGCAGGGCACTTAATTGATTGTAACACGGTATTTATTAAAACACAATCATTTTAACAACTATATTCTCAGAGCACTCTCCCGGAAGGGGTGGGGCAAGTTGGGATGATGTCACTCGGCAATTGATTTTTCCGGTCGTATGCATCAATTCCGCATCGGGGACACCCGAATCGCGGTGCATCGATGCAGCGATTAATTTCAGCTCCCCTAATATATATATATCTATAGATAGATATTTATATCTATAGATATATATCTATAGATATATAATGTGATAATGTGTGTGTGTGTATATATATATATATATATATTTTATGTAGGGGGACTCTTTATTTTATTAGCATTAACCACGTCCATGTACTGAGCAGTGATAATTTATAACTGCTTAATAAACTGACATCTCGGTGTTTCAGTGAATTTCTGGTACTTTAATCTCGTAAAGTCTCATGAGATTTCAGTATCAGGGGGCTGTTCTCCACTGTTTGAAGCGTTTATAGATCACTTCACTCCTACAAAGGAGAAGCGATCTACAAAGCTTCATAAACTGGCATCCAGAGAATGATCTCCTCTGAGAATGCCGGAGAATGAAGCAGTAAAATTTTTTCACTGCTTCATAATTGGACACCAGAGTACTTTGGGTTTTAGGAAAAAAATGTCATTATATCCACTATCGATGATAAAATAATGGATGGGGTTATTCAAATTACAGTAAACCCCCGCTATATTGCGGTTCAGTTATTGCGGTCCCGGTATATCGCGGTATTTTAATTAGGACCTGTTATTCTGATATTGTGGTAATATTTCGCCATTTTCGCTGTTATGTACTCTATTTTTTACTGTACTGTTAAGACAATATTTTTGTGTTTTAATAATCCTCTTGATCTCTCTCTCTATCTTTAATGTGTTTCTATTGCATAAAAGTGTGTTTAAAGACCTTTAAATGCTATTAAAAAATTAACAAAACATGCCTAGGGTGTATTTAAATAGGGTCTTTCTATTTCGCGGTTTTTCACTTTTCGCGGGTGGGTCCGGAACATAACCCCAGCGATGGAGGGGGGTTTACTGTATTCTGAATTCACTAATTAGAAAAAAGAATGATTTGTGGTAATTTAAGATACCATTAATGAAAAGTATACTGTATGTGTGTATTTTTTTTTCTTTTTGGACTGTTTAGATAATGATGCTATAGTAAAGTCTAGAATGAATCTTAAGATATGTGTAGAATTATTTACTTTACTACAGGATAGTAGGGTTGGCCATACACCTAACGATAATGTAGTCTGAGCCTGCTCCTAATTGGAAGTGGCCAATCATTAAAAGATTTAATTATACACATATTTATTCATGTATTAACTTATAACCTGTAATTAGCTGCTTTTTGCTGGGGCAGCACATGGGTAATTAAAAAATAAAAGGAACCTAGAACTACTCTGAGTGACCCCATGCAGGTGGCATGTCAATTCTTTGAATGGACCAATTAACTCGAATGTGGCTGTTAGGCCTGTCAAGAGCAAAGGCTCTAGTTAGGCTAGTTAGACTGAGAAGCTTTTGTGCAGATAACCTTTTATCTTTAGTAATAATGCCTTCTCATTCAGCTGGTGTGTTTTCTGTCCCTTTTAAAACCAAAGCACATGAACTTTTTCCTAAGAGCAGCGCTGGTCATACCCAGCCATAGACATTAGACCTCCATTGTCCAACATTAACGATGAGCGGAATTGAGAGTTTTGTTTTCCCCCCAAAATTTTGGTAAAAATTGGGAGGTTTTGGCAAAATGCATTGGAGTCAATGAGGAAAGTAAAATTTAAGATGGTTTTGGTTGGTTTGAAACTGTAACTTTAAACTGCTTCTGCGAGTTACAAAACCATCTTTAATCTATACTGGACTTAATGGGGATTGATTTACTAAAGGCAAAACCTCTGTGCACTTTGCAAGGGCAGTTGCTCAAGCGCTTAGTAAATTAAATAAAGCTTCACTAGACAATGAATACCCAATCACAAGTAAAATAAAAAACAGCATTTTTGGTTGCACATGATTGGCTGATGGAAGTCAGCAGAGCTCCCCCTCATTTACTAAGACCTGGAGCAACCGCACTTGCAAAAGTGCACAGTATATTTCCCTTTAGTATATCAACCCCCAATAGTTTTGTCACAGAAAGAAAAAAAATCAAAAAATTTAAAATACAAATATAAAAAAGGAACAGTTTCGAAAATACTGATCAACTACACAAAAAAGGAAAAAAAAAAAAAAACACAAGGAAACGAAACCTTCCTAATAACATCACCCAATAATAACCTTTTAAACAAGCAAAGCAAAAGTACATTTTGCCTAAGCAGCTCAATGAGCAAAATGTGGGATCTCATTTACCCTTATTCACTCATGGCTAGAACTTGGTTAACATTAACAGCAGAAAGCAGCAACAGTACAAAATTACAATTTGCCATTTAGGTTCAAAGTGGACCTTACGGCAAGTTCCTTGGAAGAATGGAGATCCAAACTCTTGCAAAAAGACGCTCTTGCACAGTGCATGAGCAGCAACACTGAAGGCAGAGGCTCCAACAGTGTAAAAGCAGACCATCTGCATTTAAAGTCTACATACCAATTTAGTTTTATGATAGGATTGGGGTGTGGGGGTTGCTAATTTTCAGTTTTATTATAAAAAGTGAATGTATATATGGTTAGGACCAAAAAAAAAAACTTACATTATTTTTGTGTAGTCTGGTTAAAAAATTAAATATAACCACTTCAACACGGGGCACTTTCGCACCTTCCTGCCCAGGCCAATTTTCAGCTTTCAGTGCTGTCACTTTTTAAATGACAATTGCGCGGTCATGCTATACTGTGCCCAAACTAATTTTTTTTTTTACCCACAAATAGAGCTTTCTTTTGGTGGTATTTGATCACTTCTGCGGTTTTTATTTTTTGCTAAACTAATAAAAGACCAAATATTGGTCAACAGCTCTTCCTGTTTATATCGTGATCATCCGTGATTGGACACGGCCGATCACGTGGCAAAAGAGACTCTTTAACTAGATCGGAGTTGCGGTGTGTCAGACTGACACGCCGCAACAACGATTGCCGCGATGTGAGCCCCCGGGGGCACGCAGCGGCATGATATCCTGACAACGTCATATGACGTCTGGTCAGGATATCGTAACCACTTTGCCGACGTAATTTTGCTATATGGCGGGCAGCAAGTGGTTAAAATGTTGTGTTCCCTTTTGGAGCTAGGGTTTTACTTTAGTTCCTTTTCACATTATAATCCTAAATCTCATGATATCCAGCACAATACAGGAGTATCTTCCTGCAAGTTTTGGGTTACTCGATGCTCGATGAAGAACAATGAGGTCACTCTCTCCACTGCAAAAGTTCAGCATAAGATGAGTATTTTCTTGAACTTTTATCCAGTTTTGTTCCCCAGCTATTATGTATTATACATGGTGGGGGTGGGCTGAAATGTCATTTTAGAGCAAAGTTTACTTTAAGGGTCACACATTCTAATTTCATAAAATTTGTTTTTTTTATATACCAGTAAGAAACCTCTACCTGTGCCACATCCTAAATATCTAATATTGCAAATGTTTAGTTTTGTTTTTTTATAGGATTGTAGAGCTACAAAAACTTTTTAAAGTAGCACAAATAATAATACTTTTAATAATGATTAAATAAAGTTTATACGTTTTTTCACACAAGATTTACACTAATTTTACCAAAATTCACAAATGATTATAATTCAATTGGAAAAACGTATGATTCCAGGGAGAAAGTTGTGTGAATCTTGGGTGAAACCAGATATAAAACATAAACATATAAATAAACCCCCTAATTTATTTAAAGATGTGTAAAACATTTTGTATACAGATCAAGCTAAATCTTGGAATATTCAGATTTGAAATTAATATACTTTTTTTGTGTTACTTGACTCCTCTACTCTTCTCTTAAGCATAAGTCACTTATTAGTTATAACAAAAATGTCTTAATAAAAGATTCTATATCGCTGACAAAATTGTCAAGACATGGAAACAAACACAGTCAAAAGACAATAGGTGCTTGGCTTGTCACCAGCAGTAACTGTCTAAATGAAGGATAGGCACCTTTGATCTGTGTAGGAGTCTTGTCAATTTTGGCTTCTATGCCCCCTGTAGTGAAGCAAACGTGTCAAAAAACATTGGAATCTTGTGTAGTCACCTCTACTATCCAGAACTCATGTCTTAAAATCAAATTCTTCATTAATTATTTTTTGATGAGGTTATGATGCCTACATGTTAAGAAAAACTTTTGCAGCAGTTTAGTATGTATCTCTATGCCTAATTTACCTACCTAAAATTGTTTACATTGTATTTAAGGAAATATACTTTTTTATTATAAGCTGTTTAATGGACAAGAATATTTGAAAAAAAAAAAATGAATTTTACACCTAACAGCTTGTATTATTTTTTTAAAATCTTTTTTATAATTTTTTTTTCAGGCTTTCACTTTAGCAGCTCCTCCCATAAAACATTTAATAACATATTGCCAGCATGTTCTTAACGCATATTGTTAGAAAGGTCAATTCAGTTGGGCGCTGGCTGGTCACTAAGTTTGAGCTTGGAAATCTCTTTGTATTTGTTTGACATACGTCAAATCTTGTTGATCTTGCTGCAAAATATCAGTTATAGGTGGGGGCAGTGGCCTCTGGTTTGTATTTTGCTTATATTGGTCAGGCAATGCACTGACATCTTTGCTGCCATAGTGCTATGTGCTGGGTGTTCAGTGTGCCCCTGTGCCTTTAACCTCCCTGGCGGTATGATTATTTCAGATTTTAGGTGCTGAAAGCAGTACAATTATTTTGCATGGAAATTTGGCGTTTTATATTGTAGGCCTGTAATTCTTAAGCCCCATACACACGCTCGGACAATCCGCGGACCAGGTCGGTCGGACTTTGTCCGACGTACTTTGTCTGATGTTGGCGTTGCGTACACACGGTCGGACTACGTTGTCGGAATATCCGGTCCGGAAGAACGTCGTGACGTAAGTCGTCGTCCACGAGATTACAAAAGGGAAGTTCAGCACCACGTCAGGCACCCGTTGGGCTCCTTCTGCTGATCCCGTGTTTATCGAGAGTTAGTGGAAGTTTGGTGACTTAAGATTCGCGCTTCTCAGTTTTCTGACTCAGATCGTTACTGCTCTTCAGTTTGTGCTTGTCGTGCGTATCTGTTTATTAGTGCGTGTAGTCAGTTCGCATTTGTTGGTCATTGCGGCCTATATCTTGATATAGGACGCTTTGATTTGCACTGCTTATTGTCTGCTCGTTGCTGGTATTCACTTCGTTCTTTCAGGCCTTGCTGTTTATCGGTGCTTTCTGTTTGTCCGTTCTGACCAGCCGACCTTTTGTGACCTTCTGAGCGATGTTTCCCGTGCGTACTCGTCGCCGAGTTCGTGCTGTACGCGGAATTGGTGTCGGGCTTTTAGCTTTGACCCAAGACCCGTCCATGAACAGAGTGATGAGGAGTATGTGGACCAAGAATTGGTTGCTTCAGCGTGACCAGTTCTCGCACATGCCTTTGCTTCGTGAGATCCGGGAGAATAATCCTGATGATTTCAGGAACTTTCTCAGGATGACGGACCCCGATTTTCACCATCTTTTGGCTTTGCTGACCCCCTTTATCAGCCGGCAGGATACCTGCATGAGACAAGCCATTACTCCGGAGCAGAGGCTTGTTGCCACGTTGAGGTACTTGGCGACAGGGAGAAGTCTTCAGGATTTGAAGTTCTCTTCAGGTATCTCTCCCCAGGCCCTGGGAATCATTATTCCAGAGACCTGTTCTGCCATCATTCAGGTCCTGCAGGAGGACTATATTAAGGTAACATTTCTACTTTACTATTCCCTTCTATGTATGCTCTGTTTGCTAATGACTTGTATTTTTGACCTCCTTCCCTAATTACCATGATTGCAATATGTTCTAATATGCTGTGCCCCTTTTCTCCTTCATGCATTTTTCCCTTCACTTACCTCACCAGCATGCTCTTCTGCCCCAATAGACACCTATGGCCTAGTCACTTAAGCAATGTCTTTTGTCTGCTGCATAGTATTGTTTGCCCCAAAACACCCCCTAAAATATGCACAAATGTTTGCTGTGTGGTTTACTTCATGTAGAGCCCCCTTTTTTTGTTCTTTTGGTGGGGGGGGGGGGCAAACTCATTAGGAACCCCCTCCCCCAACTGCTCTGTCAGATGGTACCAATCCTTTATCTGCTGGCTTTCCCAAGGTCAATACACACTATATACCTACCTCTTTATAGTGCGCATCTTTAGGGATGAATTCAGCAAAGCATGTAGTGCAAGGGGCTGCCTCCATACATTCCATTTCCTAATTTTTTGTCTTCTTTCCCTCCTATTAGCTTGCTTGGTAATTTAATAATGTCACACTGTGCCTGCCTTTTTTGGGGGGGGGGGGGAAATGTTATTTGATCTTTCCTGTGGCCTGCCAATAGTGTTAAGTACAGAGGGTCTGGCCAAACTAGGCCACATTATTGAGCCATTTGCCAATCAATGAAGTGCAGAGGGTTACCTGTCCACCACCCCCCCCCCCAAAACCATAGTTATTGCCAATGTCCCATCAGAAGTGGGGGGATTGATGGGGGGGTGAGTAATCTGTGAAGGGGAGCCTCTACTTTTCTGTGTAAATACTTTCCAGCCTCCAATTTTATACAATGCTCTTGTTCCAAGATGTTGATTGTCTAATCTGCTTGCAATGTTTAGGTGCAAAGTGACTAATTTTTTTTTTCTTGTTTCACTCCACAGTTCCCTTCCACGCCACAGGAATGGCAGACTGTGGCCTCCCACTTTGCCAGCCGTTGGGACTTTCCTAACTGCGGAGGGGCAATTGATGGGAAACACGTCCGCATCGTCCCACCGCCCAACTCGGGGTCCTACTATTATAATTATAAAGGGTTTAATAGTGTAGTGATGTTGGCGGTGGTGTCGGCAACATACGAGTTTATGTATGTGGACGTGGGGATGAACGGCCGGATATCGGATGGTGGGGCCATTACGCACACGGAGTTCTACTGGCGTCTCCAAAGTGGCAGTCTGTGCTTGCCACCTCCAGAGGAGAATGCCGAAGGACTCCCCTTCGTCTTTGTCGCAGATGAAGCGTTTGCGCTGACTCCCCATGTGATGAGGCCGTTCCCGATGAGGACCCTCACCCCGGACCAGAGGGTCTTCAACTACAGGCTGTCCAGAGCCAGAAGAGTGGTGGAGAACGCTTTTGGCATCCTGGCCAGCCGCTTCCGCCTGTTCCTGACGGCATTTAACTTGGCGGAATACAAACTGAACCACATAGTTCTTGCCTGTTGCATATTGCACAACTTCCTCAAAAGACATAACAGGAACTATGTGGTGCCCGTTGGCCCAGATGTGGAGGGCCCTCCAAATGCGGACCTCACAGCCCTTCGAGTGGCACGTCCAGGCTTGCCCCCTCTCAATGCCCGCGTGGTCCGGGACCAATATATGGAATACTTTGTGGGTAGGGGGGCCATTGCTCTGCCTGACGATGTGTGAGAGGCATTTTTTAATAAATCTGATATTTTAACCAACCTCTCATTTCTTGTCATTTCAGTCTTCTTTTTAGCTTATTTTACTTTGTCATTTTTTCCCTTTGCCTTCGACAGTGGTAATGCACTTTCTGGGCAAAAGGAGGTAACAGTCTCTTCTTCCCAAAAAGATTATTCTCATGTGTGTTTGCTACCTAATCTTTGGTCTAGAGAAGGTTTCTCCTGCATAACTGACACCCAAAATACTCCTTTTCAGCACCAGGTCTGACATGTGTGTATTCTCCAAAATGCTGTGCTCCGTGTTTTCGTACAAAGCACTGTGGGTGTCATTTACATAAGTCAAATCCGCTATGCTCTACAAGTGCATTGAAAAAGTTCCCTGGGAAAGGAAATTGGAGTGCAAAGTGGATTTGCCTTTAGTAAATAACACCCATTGCCCCCCATATCCTTTACATTTTACATACATAATGCATTGTTTTATTTAAATAAGGAAGCCACACATTTGGAAAAATAAAAAAGTTTACTTGGAAAACATTCACAAGTGCGTTTACAATCTTCACGCCAAAACTGACAACATCTTGGTTATTTACAACATTATTTACAAAGATTACGCAATTTGTAAAACCAGGCATGGAGCTAAGCAGAACCTATGAAGTAGGAAAGTTCAACTTTGTAAAGTGAAGACAAGATCAGACATGACTATATGTTCAAAGTGTGTTTGATCTTGCCTTCATCACATGGGGGGGTCACCCCCGAAAAGTGGAAATTTGGAACATGCACACAATTTGGTTATGAAAATGGTCATTAGATGGTAAAACACATGCCTAGAAGCTTCAAAAGTGCCATTTTCCAGCATGGGGATGAATGGACGTTTTTTGGGGGTGCAACCCCTTCACCACAACCACTTTCGTAGTTCGTAAAGTGTTTGCACCCCCAAAAAAACGTTGCCATTCACCCACCATGATGGGAGCTAGCACATGTGGACACAATGTGTGCATGTTCCAAATTTCAGACAGTTTTTAAGTTGCAAATGTGTTCAGAAGCTGGCACAAATGTGTGTAAATTACTTGTTGCTTTTTCATATTTTTCCTAAAACATCAATGATGTTCTTCAATTTTTGTTGAACATCATTGATGTTTTGCTTTATGTAATCTAGATCTCGATTGCAGACCATTATCTCTCCGATGAGTACGTGGGCACTCTCTGTGGTAAAGTGCGATTTTTCTTCCACAACATCCACGTCACCTAAAAACCACAAACAAACAAAAATGGGGTGTTGGAAATGAGGCAGCCATACATGGATTAGCTTACCAGTAGCTGTGTTCTCCCACACTCACCTGTTGTGGTGACAATTTCTCCAAGTTCGATGATCTCTCCTTCCTCCTCCTCCTCCTCCTCTGCTTCTGCTCTTTCCCCTTTTTTGGTAGGTGTTGGTTTGGGGGTTTCCTCAGACGGCCCAAGTTTTCGCTCCCCTATGAGAATGTCCAAAAGGAAGATTTAGCAACACAAGCTATTGAGGGCAGAAATAGGAAATGACAAACATTGCTTGAAAGTGACGGACACTATTTTAGTTTGGCCAGTTACAAATGTCAACTACATGAATGAAGTCACTTTGTAAAGGTGCTAAACTGACTAGCTTTTTGGTAGAAGTTTGTGTGATGGAGACCCCCCTCTAGTATCCACTGGAGCACATGTGTGGAAAAGCATAATAAAAAGGGGGTTTGGGTGTCCCAGCACTAGTGCTCTAGAGTCCAGATGGGTAAACAGCTACTGAGTGACCTCTCCTTTACATTGAAATTATAACCAAACATCGTATTATAAGTGGCCGAACGATCGAGGTTGCGTACGATCGAATGCACACACACACGACCATGACAGTGGCAGAAAGATCGAGGCTGAGTACGATCGAATGCACAGACGAACCTGAAAGTGGCCATTTTGGAATGTACAACTTGGTAAAAATCAAAACACAATGGAGCAGTATGCAAGCAAGAAATCAAACACAAAACACAACTACTTACTTTTTTGAAGAATTCTCTTGATCTTTCTGTACTGATCGGCCTCCCTCAGTTTCAGGTCTGACCAGCGTTTCCTGAGTTGCTCCTTGGATCGTTGTACCCCAAAATTATTGTACAGCCTTCTCACAACTTTAGACATGATCTTGGCCTTGCGGACATTGGGGTTGAGGTAAGGCCCATACTTCCCATCATAGTCGCTCCTCTTTAATATGTCCACCATCTCCAACATTTCTCCAAATGACATATTGGAGGCCTTGAATTTCAGGTTCCGGGATCGGGACGTTTCTGCCTCCGGACTTTCCTCGTCCTCCTCCTCGTTGGTGGGATATTTGTGGCGCACCTGCTGTGTCCCCGCCATGTGCTCTCCCCACTACGCCGTAAAGAGAAGGGGTGGGGAATAGACGAGAAAGATCGTCAGGGGCGGGCGGAGTTTGAAGCATGCGCAGTGTATATAAAACGTCACACGCCTGTGTCGTAGCCACGATCTGGGAGACGAGGGGAGAGAAAACTCACACGAGACGATCGCTACAAACGAAGGTACAATTTAACGTTGGTACATAACTAGCCTAGACTGATTTGAACTTGAGGCTTCTTTATGGAGAAGATTAGGAGAGTTTAGCCTGACATAATTTTGAGGGTTTTGTGTGTTGTTGTGTCTTGCAGAGATTGATATGAAGGGATTCAACGACATGAGTTTTCTCCCCCTCTTCATTGCCAAATACAGGGATTTTCCCATATTGTGGCAGGGTATACACCCACATTACACCAACAAACCAAAGAGGCACGCAGCCCTGGAGGAACTTGTGGAATTTGTCAAGCCAAGGTTCCCCACGGCAACTGTTGATGATATTAGAAAGAAAATTGGCAGCCTGAGGAGTGCGTATATCAGGGAGAGGAAGAAGGTCGTGAAGTCTGAGGAAACTGCAACTTCAGCAGATGAGGTCTATGTCCCCAAGCTCTGGTACTATCAGAGTCTCCATTTTCTGAAGGACCAGGCTGATGTCACGGAGCCAACCTCAACTCCTCCTTCCACGCTTCCTTGCGCACAGCCCACCCCTGATGAGGCTTCCGAGGAGCAACCTGGGCCTTCCAGTCTGGAAGAGGTGGAGGAGCCCAGCTTGTTCCAGGTATAGTAGTTTTGCTACCATTTAGGGGAATAATGAATGATGTTCACTTAATTCAGGATCGCCAATTGCTTAGTTCCTAACGTGTTTGACATATCAACAGACAGTGGTGTTGGAGACATTTGGGGCCAGAATCTAAACTGCTGGGCTGAGAATTGTATGGTTTTCTATTTGTAAACATTTTGCAACAGTCACTAGATGAGAATTGTGTGTGTTTGATGAACAAATAACTGAAACTATGTCCCTTTTTCCTACACAGGAAGACCTCAGCCAGGAGGTGGCTGTGGAAGGTGGCAGTCAGGAGGAGGCAGGGGTTAGTGGCAGCCACCAGCTGGGTAGTGGCAGCCAAGAGGGGGCTAGGCCTCGGAGCCTGACTGACACCCAAACCCCTCCCCTCCGCCCTCCGTACAAAAGGGCGAGAAGGGGGGGTTATGCGGCACAGTCAGCGCTCCGGATGATAAGAGAGGCTTCAGACTCCCTACATGCCACACCCGCCGATGAGGAGACCTTTGGCTCGGTGGTTGTCACAAAAATGATGGGTATGGAGGTGAGGCAACGCAACATGTGTGAGGGGCTCATCCTCCATGTCCTAAATAAGGGTAGGGCTGGGGAGATGACCCCAGTCACACATGTTTGCCATAGCTACCATGCTCCACCTCCTCCTCCTCCTCCTCCTCCTTCTGCCACCCCACCAGCACGACAGCCACAGCGTGCAAGGAAGCGTGGAAGGAAGACCTGAGAGTGACGACCTGCAATCAGTCTGGTCTGAGAGAAGATGGAGCCTCTCGTAGTACCAGAGCCTGGGGACCTAGATGGCATCTGCTGCAGTTCCGGATACTTTGGACTTCACGACCAGATTGCACTCCCCTTAATATACGTACTCCTCAGGCCCCCAATTTTCTACGCTTGAACAATGATGGTTGCCGTGGGGGGCCAAGGCTTTGCAAATTCCCCAAGTTTCACCATGGCTGCGTTCCTCTTTGGTTTGTTGGTGTGATCTAAATAAAGGTTTTTTGGATTTGAAATAATCATTGACTATTGTGTTTTACTTTGCTACAATGACAGTTTTTCTTTGAGTAGGCTGGTACATTTCACTAATCCTAAAGTAGAATTAACAAGGGGCAACAACAACAAACAACCTCCTAGTAAATTTAAGCAAGAAATACAAATGTAAATAATGTGTTTTTGGTAATTTGAGACACACAACCCCCCTCCAAAAAAAAAAAAAAAAAAAAATACATTCAAATATGTATTCCCCCCAAAAAAAAAAAAAAAAGACAAATCATGGTAAAAAAATAACAAAGATTCTTTTCCGTTCAGAGTAAAAATAAACATGTATTGTATAAATGGTGCAAAGTAATAAAGAAGTAAGTTTGTGAGAAGTGCGGGTGAATAGGAGCAGCTAAAAGATGTCATTCTTGTTGCATTGTAAAGAAAAAGAGAATGCGCTGCATTAAAGACATTTTAACATTGCAGCGTGACGAATGTGCTGTGTCGATTAGGAAAGGTAGTTTTACCTGACCGAGCGCTTCCGTCACAGAATTTCTTCTGAGCATGCGTAGCACTTTGTCCGTCGGACAAGCGTACACACGCTCGGATTTGGTGTGATCGGACCGGGTTGACGGCAAATCTTTCCAGCAGGAGATAAGACTTTGTCCGACGGACAAACCGACGAACACTGTCCGATGGTGCATACACACGGTCTGATTTTTCAACAACCTTGTCCGATCGGACCAAATTGATGAAAAAGTCCGACCGTGTGTATGGGGCTTTAGAAATAATTCACTTAAATCCGTCCAAACAAGAGGCTAATAGACATCCCAGGTATGATAAAGTTTGAAATACAAAATCATAAATTATAATATAATTTTTTATATATATATATATATATATATATATATATATATATAAATAACTATAAATAATTATAACAAATAATAATATAAAAATAATAATAATACAAACTATTCAATAATGTAATCGAATCAAAAACACAGAAATTTGCTCAGTTGCAGAATTGTCGCTGTCATTACTTTTAGTGTTTGATGACCAATTTCCCCACCAATCACTATCGCTCAATTCTGCAAAGTTATTTTAATTTATTATCGCTGTTTTCTAGCTGGTCTAAAAGCACTTTTGACGTAAACTATTTGACGTTTTGGTTACTATGGACAATCTAAACAGGAAACTGGCATAAAGAATAGTATTTATAATATAAAACTGCATGCAGGACACTGGACAAACCACTAGGAACAAAGGGGATGTGTAATTATTTGATACAATACTGTAATCTGTAAGATTACAGTATACTGTATCTATACTGTGTTTTTTACTTTTTGAATTCGGTGCCAAACTCCGTTCCCGTGCTTCACAACGCTCGCAGGGAACGGAGCTCGGAACTGTGACAGATTGAGCGAGACACGGCGACTCCCAGATCACAGAGGGGAGACATCGCAGGATCCAGGGGACAAGGTAAGAAACCTCTTCCTGGATCCTGCGATGCGATCCAGAGTCTGGCTTGGGAATACCGCTTTTGGTACTAAAATCTCACCCGAGCCAGACTCGGGAATACCGCCAGGGAGGCTACGGAGGGGTGGGCTCCTTCCACCTGACCTCTGCCTATTTATTAAAATGCATGTGCTCCCATTGTGGAGACTCAGAAGTTAGAGTTAGGGACTACAGGTAACAGGGTGCCTTGACGGGGCCTGTGGCTTACGCATACATTTGCAAATATGTGCAGACTTAACCCCTGTTCTTAACGCATATTGTTAGACAGGTCAATTCGGATAGTCGCTGGCTGGTTGGTAAGTTTGAGCTTGGAAATCTCTTTGTATTTGTTTGACATACGTTGCCGTTTCAGGGCTCCTTGCTGTAAAGACCAGTTATAGGTGGGGGCAGTGGCCACTTGTTTGTATATTGCCAGCATGGGGCATCATGCTAAGAAATGTTAATGAGGGCCAAATGAAAGGGGGTGGGTAGGAGGGCCAACTGCCCTGGGCACCAGTGGCGGCCCATCCATTAGGGGCGCATGAGCGCCACCCCCCTATGAATGCGTACGGCCCCTAATCTACATGCAGGGCGCCGTATGCATGGATTCCAATGTGTTTTTTTTGTTTTTTTTTTAAAGCATGTGATTACCAGAGGCGCTTAAAGGCTTTAAAAAAGGATGGGCTCAGGGCGCAGAGCTCTGTGCCCCGAGCTCACCCAGCTGTGTGACAATAGCATATGAATATTCAATATTGTCACACTGATTCTCCTCCCAGGCAATCAGGAAGTGGGTCCTGAGAACTGTTTCCTGATTGGCTGAAAGGAGAAGCTATTCAATTGGCCAAGGAGGAAGAGGGAGGAGATGCATGGCCACCGTGATTCCGAGGACTAACCCACCAGCCACAAAGTCCGACCTCCGAGCCCACTGTGGCTGCAGAAGAGGGGAGCACACACCTATCGCCCATGGATCGTCCCTGTGACACCGCGTACACCTCTCGGACATCGATCCCCTCCTGCCGCTGACCTCATCAAGCTGGCATCTCTGGGCACAGAGCATGCACAGAGCCCCCATTATCTCTTGCTGGTCCATCCAGCACAGGGTAAGAGAGTCTGCGACCGGGGGGTGTTGACTGGCGGGTGATGGCATGCTGGAGCGACGAGGGGGGTTTTCTGGTCTGCCTACCACCCTCCCGACCGATAGAGCACCAGCCACCACTGCTGGGCACAATATTTTCATGTGGGGCAAGCTGCACCGTCCTCAGTACACAAAGCCCCTTGCTGGCAACCCTCACACTCTCTTACCACTATCTCTTACTATCTTCTGTACCTCCAGGCTCCACATTTAGACCTTAAGCATGTGATCAGCATCAGGTTCCACTGCATATCAGTGATTTCACAGTGGAGCTTTCACGGCATTGTGGAGAAATACATAAAGAGGGCATGCTGGGGATGACATCACTAAAATCCCCAAGGAGCATATGTGGTGAGGAGGGATGTAGGAAGTAATGTGACACCTTCTAGGGGGAATTGGTACATTCATAGGATGTGTGATGTGCCCCCTTCCAGGGGGAAATTAATTTTTAAAGATGTGTAATGTAATGTGTCACTTTCCAATTAATACCATATAAAGGTAGCAGTGACATCATCACTATGCTATATATAGCCTGTGCAGATAGCAAATCTGCAGAAGGGGCCTAGCATGCTCGTGCATTACAGGATATCTGCTGAAAACTATAGGAAGGGGCAGAGACAAGACCAGTCACTCTGCACAAGAGGGGAGAGCAGCAGTGACCGGTCTCTAATACAGGAGCTCCTGCACAGAGGAAAAGTTTCATGCTGGATTACTGCACATATCTGGAATGAATACAGAAAGCATACTAATTCAAGTAAGAAAACACATGACTCTTCTATTTAGAAAATGTTTGCATATCTCAAATTTCTACTTAAAGCGGAGTTCCACCCACTTTTTTAACTTTCTCTTATGTAACATATATATGGCAATAGTTTGATCATCAATTATTTTTTTCTGTCGCCTTACCATGTTTATTATCATGTTTATTATTAATTCTTCATTTTACTTCCTCCTTCTCCCACCCGTGGCAGATAACGTAATTTCCTGCGGCGCACTGTCTCTTGGGAGCTTGGTGCCATAATTCCCAGGAGTCAGTGTGGATCGCCGCCGCTCAGCATCAAAAGATTTTATCACAAGATTTCTTCGTTGCCATCACAACGGGGCGGGCACTTCCGATGCCGCTGCCCATTGTCGGAAGTTTACGGCGCTGTGAGCCAAACATACTGCGTATGCGTGAGAACATGCAGTGCATGCTGGTCGCTCAGCTGCACCGTATCCCGGAAGATTCTGCTTGTGGACTTCACATGCCCACAAGCAATATGGGAACTGCCGAGACAGCAGAATATAGGGTATTTATTAATCTATCATCTTCAATCTAGCAGCAAAATTAACAAAATAAGTGATTGGCATTAGTCAATGTAAGAAATGCATTTAATACACACAGCAGGACTTTTTCAGCCAACTTTCGTTGGATTCCTTGCGTTAAAAAAGACAAAAGTCAGATGAAACCTGAAAAAGTTGGTCCGATGGAGCGTACACACGGTCGGATGTTGGTCCAAAACAGCTAATTTGCATGTTGGTTGTCAAAAAATGTCGTTGGATTCCTGCGTTAAAAAAGACTTTATAGATGCCTGGGGAAATGGTGAGTACTGCAGAAAAAGCTGCTGTCTTTACTTTGTTACTGCTGTGGCTTCTGATTATTTTGGTGGAATTGGGCTTTAACAAATAGCCTCCTGTGTACTTATAAAAGCCCATAATGGTTAATTTTGTCAACCACAGAGGCTATACACTTCGCACACCTAAAAGTAAGGAGAAGGGGAGATATCTGTTAAATTTGGAGCAGAAGCAAATTTTGCTCATGTCTCATAGACCAAAAAACATAAAATGACAAACACATTTCCATAATGCTCAATGACAAGACTGGTGTTAGGAGAGATAGGTCAGGTCAATGAAACAAAGTATATCTTCTGCTTATGCTTAATCAATAGACGCACATTTGACAATTGCACGTCTTAGTGGTCTTGTTGAGTTGTGTTACTCCAGTGGCCTACTATTCCTTCCCAGACACAAATGGATGGTCTACAAATGGTCTGGCCTAGAGGTCAGAGCCAGCAAGCTGACTTTGTTCTGCACTGTGATGGAGTCCATTAGATATACTGAATCCCCACGGTCTTCCCTCACTGAAAACAGATTAGTACATCTTTTGAACCACAGCAGGAGGGAGATAACCAAGTGACACTTGGATTTGGTTGCCATATACCGTACTTGAGTAAAATGTAACAAGGTTCAATTAAGTTGGGGATAACAGCAGTTTAAAGGCACTCTAAAAAAATCCATCAATATTTAGGTGATATATACTTATTTACTATATATATATATATATATATATATATATATATATATATTTGTGATGTCTTTTGTGTGGTGTTTATATCATTATATCATTGCTGCTGACATACGAAAGTTCAAGAAGGTGTAATGCAGAGTTAAAGACGTATATCAAGTACCCACATTTATATTATTTATTTAAAAATCGACACATACAGTTTTGCATGGGACCTGAAGGGACTGCACACAAATGGGTGCCTCCTTATCACTCAGCTTGCTATAGGATGCACTCAAAGGAGGGGAGGATCCTACAATGCCAGTGGTGACTGCAAAGAGGGGACAAAAGTGACATTTAAGGGTTACCTTTTTTATTTAAAAAAAAAAAGTGTAATTTAATGTTACTTTAAAGTGGTTGTAAACCCTTGCATATACCCAGTGAAATGACTATCTCAGGTGATACACAGATATTTAAAAAAAATCCTCCTACATAAGTTGTACCTGTTTATCCACAGTCTTCTCTTCTCTACAGCTCAAAGTCCCGAATTGAGCTGTAAGAAAACAGGGGCAAAGAGCGGAAGTTACACACTACAGAGCTCAGTGAGGAGAGCTTCGAGAGTTGATTGGAGGAAAGGAACACCCCCCTTCCCTTCAAACAGCACACAGAAACAGAGCTGAGGCTGTCAATCACAAGCTGTTTGCTGGAGATCCCTCCCCTGTCACCGTTTTTCTCTTAGTGTCAGAAAAACTTGTCATAAGTCACTCCTGCTGCTAAGCTCCACAAGCAGGGCCCTCCTATTCCTTCTATATTGAACTGTGTTGTAATTGTACTGTCCACCGTTATTTTGGAAAGAGCTGAGCAAACCGTTGGCGTGACATAAATCCTGAATAATAATAATAATAATAATCATCATCATCAGAAGAAGAATGAAGAAGCAGACAGTACTAACACCTAGTGCTCCTAATTGAGACAAGTACACACTATAGAGCGATACGCTCTATTCATATTTCATGTCTTAGGTTTACAACCACTTCAAGTCCAGCCATACACAAAGCAAATTTCTATCCTGCAACCCACGGGTTGCAGTAAAGAAACTTGCTTGATTCCCCCATCAACACAGACAGTGTTGATATGGGAATCGGTCCTGCCAGGCCATTGTCAGATTCAGATTCGAATCATGTATGGCCTGCCTAAGATTGCAAAACATTGTGCAATTTTCTGGAGCCTAAGAGAACCTTCTGCTGGACAGCCATTAGGACAGGGGTATGCAACCAGTAGTCCTCAAGCTGTTGTGGAACTACATTTCCCATGAGGCATTGCACGGCTGGCAGGTACAATTACTCCCAGAGGCATGATGGGACTTGTACTTCTGCAACAGCTGGCGGGCCCCAGGTTGCCTACCTCTGCATTAGGAAGTATTCACGCAACCCAGGCAGAGATATGGATATAATGAAGACCCTTTAACCTAAGTCAGTGATTTGTTAGGTGGGTGGGAGGTTGAGGAATAGAAAATCTACTCAACCAACATGCTGGCTTAAAATGTAACTCTATGCTTTAGAGATCTGACCATTGAATGAGCTAATAATTGTTTGTGTTTAAGGAAAAAAATTATTCATATACTGAGTACTGTCATTACAAATATTAATCTCATATCGTTACCTAAATATAGTATTTTTAACTATGGTGGTGTTGTGGAAATTTTATGAAGATGTATTTTAATATGTATTGTCACAGTGTCTCCCAGTGTTAAAGAGCTGACTGGGGCAGACTGATGCTGGTTGAGATCCGTTAGGTAGTGGAAAACTTCCTGTTGTTTGGAGAGAGTTGTTTGCGGAGTGGGGATATGTCCACCAGCAAAGGGCCCCTGTGCAATGCACAGAACGATCGTCTGGGGGGGGGATGTGTTCGCTCTGCAAACACATAATCGGTTTAGCGGATGTGCCCTCATGTCGCCCCTGTATGCCTGATCAACATATTTATGGTGGCATGAGCGTACACCTGCAGATAAACTCCCATCAGCAGGAATTGTAGTCATCGTTCATTGGTTGTTGTATAAATTCATTTATCCTGTGTTGACATTCACATCCTGTGTTGTTACATCCTTATTTGGTAATTTCCTGTGCTGACATTCACATCCCGTGTTATTACATCCTTATTTGGTCATTTCCTGTGCTGACATTCACATCCCGTGTTGTTACATCCTTATTTGGTCATTTCCTGTGTTGACATTCACATCCCGTGTTGTTACATCCTTATTTGGTCATTTCCTGTGAGGTCACATCCTGTGTAGGAGGCGATTGGCTGTTGGAGGCAAGCCTTCCAGTTTGTGATTTCCTGTTTGTGTGTAAATAAAAGAAGCAGTAAACTGCTCGGAGGCAGTCATGCTGAAGGAGCTGAGAATGTAAGTTATGGTGATGTCTGTTTACATATGGGAAATAGAGCTATAGGTGAGATGCATTATATCATTAGATGAAATGTGTGCTTATTAGCACAGGAAATATGGTGTACGCCAGGGATATGCAATTAGTGGACTTCCAGCTGTTGCAAAACTACATGTCCCATCATGCCTCTGCCTCTCATGCTTGTGGCTGTCAGAGTCTTGCTATGCCTCATGGGACTTGTAGTTCTGCAACAGCTGGAGGTCAGCCATTTGCATATCCCTGGTGTACGATAAGCGTACAGTCAAATTTCCCTTACAGGTGGTCTTTTTATTTAGTGACAAAGTGGCAACTGCAGAACCTAATAATAAATACATAAGCATCCAATCAACCAAAGTAGAGATCAAGCAAAAAAGTTGATTTTGTTTTGAGAATGAAATATTATAAATACACTACGCATCAGAAATACATTTCTTCTAGAAAAATGGGCAGACAGCTTGGCAGAGAAAAACATAACCATTTAAAAACCTATTAGGAACAAAAGGCAGAATTTTTAATGAATTCTAAATGTTAATTCGGAGTGGAGAGAGTGATTACAGGCCAAGAGGGGGGGCTATTTTATTTTATTTTTTTAAATAATAGTTTCAACGCGATTCTGCGTCACCCCCCTGTTAAAAACAGTATGTAAGACATAGGAGAGCAATAAAGCATTCCAGACACCAAAATCATAAAGCAAAAAAATAAAAAGGAAAAAAAAATATAAAGCAAAAAATAAAAGAAAAAAACACAACTCACAGATGTTGTAATGATATGAGATAATTTTCAGGAGTGAATGGGGTGAAAAGGCTGGATTTGTTGGAAAAGGGAATACCTACGGAGGTCTTTTCTGCGAGCAATGCCATGACTTCATTACCATGTCAATTCTGGGAAAAGGTCCTGATTTAACACAGCAGTTGGCTGGATCCATATGGAGCCGATGAGACCCTGAATGAATAGTGAATGGAAAAACTGCTGGAATCTGCTTTTCACTTTGTTCTCAAGATGACCAGTGTAAAATACCCAACAACCTTCCTGCACAGATGGTCTGAAGAGGTACGAACTGGCAGGATTTAGTTTGCTTTTAATCTTTAATGGGTGATTCTTTTTCACTAAGCTACTTTTGTTTCTTGAAAAATGTGCCTAAATTCTTTTTTCTTTTCTTTTTTTTTTAAAATACTTTAAATTGAGGGGTGAAAATATATTTGTAGTTCTTTCTTAAAATATATTTCCACTTTTATAGTCAAACTTGGGAACCCATCACTATATGTTTGTCATAGTACTATCCATTCACACATCATAAATACATATTTTTTATTATTTTTTTTTACCTTTCTAGTTGTTTCTTTGGAGCAGGTTTATATGACTATAACCAGTTTGTGTTGTTCAAAAGAGCTTGCAATCTGGAGACAGATTTGAAAAAAAGTGCATTAACATACAATATTTCCCCCAAGCCCTAAGATTTTTAACACTTTAGCTGGCCATACACAAATAGATTTCAGGCCCACAGGCTGAGCGAAAGAAATTGAACAAATTCCTCCATCCACATAAACAGCACAGCATGGATGGATGGATTTCTCCTGCTGGCCTTTTATATTCTGACAGAAGCAAGCAGTGGTTGTTGGACTACCTGAACAGTGCCCGCAGCTGATTGGCCTCAGGAGATGTTTGACTGACAATTTTCAGACCACTTCCTTTGAACAAAGTAGTTTGAGTAATCTACTTTTGTCAAGCTGGGCCACCAAGAGAAAGAATTTAGGTTGATTCCCTTGGATGAAATCTTAACAGTGCTTAGTTAGGGCAGTACATATCTATTTTACAACTGATAATGAAATCAGTCAGCACAGTATAAACAGGGTAATTATGGTAAACATAAGTCCCTAGCACCCTACTTAACATTATATATCGAAGTGGAAAGCTAAGTAAGATTTTTGACCAAAAAAAAAGCAATTAAAAAGTAATGCAGCAATTATTATTTTTTTTTTTTAACTGCTTGCTGACCGCCGCACACAGATGTACATTGGCAGAATGGCACAGGCAGGCAAATGGGCGTACCTGTATGTCCCTTTAAATTTGCTGCCTATTGGGCGCGTGCCCGTCGGTCCCTGGAACTTGATGTTCGCCGGCGGTCCGCGATTGCGGTGTGGAGAGGTAGAATGGGGAGATGCCTATGTATGGGGATAGGACTGAGTAGGAGAGGAGACATACCGCTGTTCGTACTTACTAGGAAAAAAACGACATGCCTCCTCTCCTCTGACAGCACAGGGATTTGTGTGTTTATACACAGAAATCCCCGTGCACGCGATCGCGACCGCCAGGCCACACGCATCGGGTCCCCCGCCGTGCAGTGGGCGGGCGCTGCTCCGGCGACTCTTAAAAGGAAACCCCGTACAGGGTTTCGCGCAGGGGTGCCATTCTGCCCCTGTAAATAGACATGAGGCGGTCGGGAACCAGTTAAAACAGAATGTAAAAATTATAGTTTTATTTCAAAACTGTCGTTTTTTTTGTTTATAGCGCAAAAAATAAAAACCACAGAGGTGATCAAATACCACCAAAAGTAAGCTCTCTTTGTGGGAAAAAAAGGCACTTACATGGCGATAAGTTCTAGCACATGAACAAAGATTGTTTTCTTGTTAATGGAAAACGGGATAATTATTTATCAATATGTTGAGAAAAAACACTTTTGATTTTGAATGTTCTTGTAAACAATATCAAAGGCCCCCTTATGACATTATATGCCTAAATCTCTCATATAAGTTGTAGAACTTAAGCCTTATTTAAATATATTTTGATTGGTAGAGCTGAGCATTGCAAAACTTTTGGAACCCAACATTTTTTTTTTTTTTTTCATATATGCACCCATGCCCACAACTTCCAACCTATGTCTAACAGCAGAACAAGGAGAAAACAATCTCAGCCACTGCACACCATACAAGCCTAGCGTATGATAGGCTGAGGCTGCAATCGCCTAACTCCATCCAGGGCACGCCCCCTGACATGTTTCGCCCAACCCATGGGACTTAGTTATGGAGGTATGACTCCCATTGGTGGAGAGAAACTTGTTTGGGGTTGTGGCCTGGATGGAGTTAGGCTGAAGCTGCCATCACCTATCACATGCCTGGCTTGTATGATGTATGGTGGCTGAGATTTTTTTCTCCTTGTTCTGTGGACTATATAGAGTCAGGGCCTGACCTGCGCCCTCAGTGGAATACACCAAATAGGGGACATAGATGCTGGAGACCCTAAAATCAGCTTAACACTATCCGTTCCCTACCCTTAACCTGCCTCTAAAAATGAGATCCTTATTTAAACTTTTACACACAATTGGATTTTCCGACAACAAATGTTGGATGTGAGCTTGTTGGCTGAAAGTCAGACCGCGTGTATGCTCCATCAAACATTTGTTGTTGGACTTTCTGCCAACAAATTTTGGCTAGCAGGTTCTCAAATTTTCAGCCAACAAAACGTTGTTGTCGGAATTTCCGATCGTGTGTACACAAGTCCGACGCACAAAAGTTCACTCATGCTCGGAATCAAGCAGAAGGAGGCGCACTGGCTATTGAACTTCCTTTTTCTTGGCTTGTCGTATGTCTTGTACGTCACCACGTTCATAATTGTTGGCCAACATTTGTGTGACCGTGTGTATGCAAGGCAAGTTGGAGCCAACAACCTTTGAACAAAATTCCACGGTTTTGTTGTCGGAAAGTCCGATCATGTGTACGGGGCATTACACTTAAAGGACAAGTGCATTTATGTTACACTTGCTTATGGGGACCATTTTCTGCCCGCCATCTTTAATGAAATTGACCTTATTGATTTGTCACCCTGCTAATCTGGGATCAAGGCTACACAGCCCACCTGGCACTACACAGTGTTTTCCTGTCTCAATCTTCATGCAGCTCCTTTCATCTAATCATAGCTCTTGACCTAACATTTAGGATTAACAACTAACCTCAGACCTAGCCCTCACCATACCTTAACCCTTAACATTCTATCTAAAATTAATTTATACCCTTAAATTGTTGTAAAATACAGGTATGCTAACATTACCTATGCGTTCCTATTGGCTAGTGAAGCCACCTATTACATTTGGTGGCCAACAGGGAGATACAGGAGCAGTGGCTCAGAGCATGACCACATCACAATTGGTTTTGGGGATCATGGGGTACCCTGCAAGTAGTCACCTGGAAGTGTCTATTCCAAAGACCTGAGGCAATTTCACCAAACAAGGTGCACTTCAAGTACAATGACCCATAGTAAGCAATCACAACTAGTCATGTACTGGTCTCACCAAAGTAGTGTGAGTTATAATTGCTTGGATTTAAAAACTTTAACAATTTTAGCTCTGAATAAACCAATGTGCCCATAGATATTGATATCTTTAACCACTTGCCGCCCGTCCATTGTCAAAAGACGTCGGCAAAGTGGTTGTAAAATCCTGACAGGACGTCATATGACGTCCTCAGGATTTTGAGCCGCTGCGCGCCCCCAGGGGCGCGCATCGCGGCGATCGTTGTTGCGGGGTGTCAGTCTGACACCCCGCAACTACGATCTTGGTAAAGAGTCTCCGACGGAGACTCTTTACCACGTGATCAGCCGTGTCCAATCACGGCTGATCACAGTGTAAATAGGAAGAGCCGGTGATCGGCTTTTCCTCACTCGCGTCTGTCAGACGCGAGTAGAGGAGAGCCGATCGGCTGCGCCACTGACAGGGGGGGTCTGTGCTGATCGATTATCAGCGCAGCCCCCCTGAGGATGCCCACACTGGACCACCAGGGATGCCACCAAACCACCAGGGATGCCCATCACAAGGTATGCCACCCTAGACCACCAGGGATGACACACAGTGCCCACAATGGATGCCAATCAGTGCCCACAATGGATGCCAATCAGTGCCCACAATGGGCATCACTGATTGGCATGCATTATTGTTTGGCACTGATTGCCATCCATCAGTACAAAAAAATGCTGCCTATCAGTGCCCATCCGTGCCAACTATCAGTGCCAATCCTTGCCACCTATCAGTGCCCATCCATGCTCATTTGTGCCACCTATCCATGCCCATCTGTGCCGCCTATCCATGCCCATCCGTGCCGCCTATCCATGCCAATCCATGCCAGCTTTCAGTGCCAATTTGTGCCACCTATCAGTGCCCATCCGTGTCGCCCATCAGTGCCGCCTATCAGTGCCACATATCAGTGCCCATCAATGCCACCTCAGTGCCACTTCATTGGTGCCACCTCATCGGTGCCCATAAGTGCCGCCTTATCAGTGCCCATCAGTGAAGGAGAAAACTTACTTATTTACAAAGTTTTGAAACTGAAACAAAAAAAACATTTTTTTTTTTAAAAAATTCGTTCTTTTTTGATTTGTTTAGCAAAAAATAAAAACCGCAGAGGTGATCAAATACAAACAAAAGAAAGCTCTATTTGTGGGAAAAAAATGAGAAAAATGTCATTTGGGTACAGTGTTGTATGACCGCGCAATTGTCATTCAAAGTGCGACAGTGCTGAAAGCTCAAAATTGGTCTGGGCAGGAAGGTGTTTAAGTGCCTGGTATTGAAGTGGTTAAAAGGGAATAGCAGGATACACCATATTTAATAATACAAGCCTATAAAAACGTTTACATTGTATAAGTTGTAAAGCAAATTAAGCTGGAAAGTGATTAAATACACATGTAGCACCCTCTAGTGTGTGCTGGAAGTAGAGTAGGCGAA
Organism: Lithobates sylvaticus; assembly: GCA_028564925.1. Taxonomy (NCBI): domain Eukaryota; kingdom Metazoa; phylum Chordata; class Amphibia; order Anura; family Ranidae; genus Lithobates; species Lithobates sylvaticus. Next base: position 470,777,649 of record CM053028.1, read on the forward strand.
AAGCATATGTTTCTGCCCAGGAATAACCTGAGCCAGGGAATTGGGTCAGGGTTATTAGAGGCCAGGACTGGGTGACTCGTCCTGGCAGCTCTCTGGTGTCTCCCCCTGTTCCAGAAGGTTGAAGAATCTTCTAGAACTAGTGGGTGGCGGTTAAAAGGAGCTGCCTTGAATATTTATAGAGCCTCAGCCAATCCTCTGAGGTAGGCTGGCAGGGGGCTGAGGCCATTCCATAAATAGACATGAGCCATGCCAGCAAGAGCAGTCGGGTGGAAGATGGAGATACAGTGCTGAGGAAGCTGTCGGAGGCCCCTTAGGGGTACCCCCTAAACTGGGGGAAGGTATCCTGTCTTGGGCCGGGGTTTGGGTGCTGGAAAGATCCTTTAGAGAGGAAGGCCTTCCTGAAGGTATGGGAACAAGAGAGGGCAGAGTGTGTAGATGAGCACTGTTGGGGACTAAAAACGAGGGGGGGACTGCCACATCTCCCTAAAGACAGTGGTGTGCTTAAGTCTTCATACTTCCCGGAGAGATCTCCTGAGAGTCATCCGGGTGGGCTGGTGAAGAGTCAATCGGGAGGACTGGTGCGAGAGTAAGCCTGGAGTGCTAGTGAAAGGGGCAGCTGCAGCCCGGTGGGTTGGGAGTCCCTGAAGAGGTGGTGCTGGGATCAGTGGCCACAGAGGAGAATGTAACAAGCTGTTTCACTACATTTTTGCTACACAACAAGGGGCTACGAGTTTCGGCTTGTAAAGGGCTATTGCTAAAATCTGACTGGGAGCTTGTCAGATTACTCTACGCAGGGATCTCCAAACTACGGCCCTCCAGCTGTTGCATATCTACACGTCCCATGAGGCATTGTAAAACTGACATTCACAGACAGGACTAGGCATGATGGGAATTGTAGTTTCTGAACAACTGCAGGGCCACAGTTTTGAGACCCCTGCTCTACAGTGATTCAGCTGATGCAAGCATGTGTGCGCAGGAGGCAAATGAAGGAGACTGTATATAGGAAGATGTTCCTGAAATTTTGCTGAAGTCAAGTGGGCATCCCATAACCTGCCATCCCTATCCAACTTATTAACCCTCTAATAAAAAAACAAAAAAACAAAGCTAAGGACTGTTCTCTGACTCTGGGTGCTGTTAAAATTCAGTGTGCCTGGCTGTGCAGGATTGGGGGATCCAAGTTCATCAGCAGTCCCTATGGGGGTGTGCTACACACAGTAGTGACAAATGAATTCAACCCATCAATCTGTTCATCGGCCCTTGCAAAGTAGAGTAAGCTGACATTTTCTACTGTAGACTTTCAGCATCCAGGTAGATTTTAATATTACTGTACCCTCTCAAATGTAATGATCATCAGCAGTTCTTATTCTAATCTGTACTATAATAGAGCCAACAAAATTACACATACCATAAGAGACAAAGGGCTCGATTTACTAAAACTGGAGAGTGCAAAATCTGGTGCAGCTGTGTATGGCAGCCAATCATCTTCTAATTCAGCTTGTTAAGAGAAAGCTTTGACAAAAAACCTGGAAGCTGATTGGTTTCTATGCAGAGCTGCACCGGATCTTTTTATTTAAAATTACCTGAGCTCAGCTGGTGAAATGTTATGCGATTTATTCAAAAAAGGCAGAGAAAAGGTATATTCATGATCACAGCATTTTTTTTTCATTTGGAGAGGGTCCTGTTGGAGGATCTGCAGCAATTTTCCCATGCAGGTCCTGCTTTTTCAGCTAAACTTATTAATGTACACTGTCCTAAGAACGTCTGTTAAACTACTATGAACCATTATCATTTTTTTGAGAACAGGACTGTAGCTGTGATTGTTTTGCTGGCCATATATGACCCCATGTACATATGACCACAGACTATCATCTGTCTTTAAGTAAACTCATCATAGTAATGTATGGGTTGCCATTGCTGACTCCATTCTAAAAAGGCTAGTTGCTTAGTTGTCATGCTGATCCTCTACCTTCAGCAATTTCTGAGTCATTGATCTGGAACACTTTTGCAGCCAATTAAGTCATAGCTCCTTATGTACAGTACATACTTTTTTTGGATGAGTTACTCAGAGGATCAGCATAGGCAACTAGCAAGCCAGGAAGTGGTTTGGTATGTGTTTCTGTTATGGCTCATTTCTTTTAACATCTGCTGTAAATCCTGAGAACGTGGTAGTGTGTAACATCAATTTTTATCCATGGCAATTCTGGATTTTACTATTTCATTGCTTAAAGACGGATCTATTACTCTGCTGTTGCCCTAAGTAGAGTAGAAATTGTCTCTGCTAAATAAAATGTTCCTTACTAAAATTGAGGAATGGGCTATTTGAGAACAGAAAAAGTGAGTATATTGTAACACCACCAGGTTCCCCTTTGCCACAGCAAAATTATGGCAATTGACCCTGCAAGAGGCAATTAGAACAATTCCTAATAAAAAGGACATCCCACCCAGTCAATTAAATGCAAATCTTTTTTGTCAAATTAATATTGCCTATAAAAATTTGCATCTGGCTGGAAGAATTCTTTATATATATATATATATATATATATATATATATATATATATATATATATATATATAGCCCTACTTTATTTTGTATATGTGTAGCGGCCATAACCCTCAATGGGGCGGCCTTGACTTTTGGGCTTACCGGTTACCTCCGCTTGGCTTGTTCTTCCATGTCTAGGGGTTCCCGGGATTAGTACCCAACAACTTCGGACGCTGACACCATAAAAGTCCTTTAGAAAGGTTTTTATTTGCAGGGGTAACATCCAACAAACACAGTCTCGTATGGGAACAGAGGGCAAGAGTGAAGAAACTCAGGCACCTTGAACTGCTGACAATTGAAAAGTCTCTAACACAAACCCAGAGAGTAGCCACTCGCAGCTGGGCACTTCAAAGCTGAACAATCTCTAGCCAGAGATTATGGAAGTCAGCACTTTGATCCGGAACTTGCAAAGTCTCTGACCTTGAATAAAGTCTCAACCGAGAATGAAATAGGAACCTTTCCTCAGTACCTGAAGCATTTTCTGTCTCCTTGGCAGTACTGCGAAACTGTTGATTCGTTAGTGTCTTTGACAACCCAGCAACCAGGTACTTCTTGGGATGCCAGCTTGTTGGCCCTCCTCCAAAGAGTCCTCCCCCGGTCGCTTACACGAGCTGCGATGCCCCTCCAAGTTGAGAGTGCACCCGGACGCCTTGAATCCTCCCTCAGTTACTGCGCTTCGGACCAGCCGGTTCCAAAACTCGGGAACAGATGGATCCTTTTCCCCAGACCAAGCGGGTCTATGTGGCTAGTCAGAAGAACCATGTTGCGGGACGGCAAACGCTCCCGGGCCCGGGACCCCTCGGTCCAGATTGAGGAACAGGCAGCTACGGCCGAACCCCGAACACGTGACTTCAGCACCTTAAGTACCCTTCCCCAGACTCCCCAGCGGGGCCAGGTGCACCCGCTGATTGGCTCCGAGGAATGTTGATACTCAAAACGTCCAACCAGGCCTAATTCTGTCATGTGTACCTAACTGTACCCATGACCAGGCAGAACCCTAGCACAGCTCAGTCAAACTGATGCCAAAGTTAAACCTGCACAATTAACCCTCAGAACTCCATTACTGTTCTGAGGAAAAAAAACAAAATTTCACATATAGCGTATACCTTGTAAAAGTGTCGCCGCTACATATGGAATATATAGCCAAATGTGTTTCTTCTTCTAAAACTTTTGAATTTTTTTCACTATGGCTTATTGGAGCTAAAATCTTATCAAATGGCCTTGACAAAGATAAGGACTTTTTTTTGCAACACCTAATATTGTTTATTTTTAAGCAGGCAACTATCAATGAATAGTTTTAAAGGTCTTTTATTTTTTTTTTTTTTATATATTAAAATTTTTTGTAGTGGAATAAAATGTGTAAATAATCACGTTCCTGTTTACCGAACAGAGCTTTTAATTTATAATGTGAAGTAATACCCAGTGACTCTAGTTCTTATTTACTTTGTGTGGAAGTCAATAAACTTTGCGTGTGTGTGGAAAGTAATGAGAATAATAGGATGACATTGATTTAATACTGTGCTGGCATGATATTCATCCTGAAAGGTTCCTGTATGGTGGCATGTCAGAAATTCTGATTTCCTTAATAATAAAATTTATGAACTAGTCAGTCAGGTTTCCATTTTCAAACAGTCTTTTAAGGTAACATTTACCCTTTATGTGCCAACATATTGACAATATCTTAGATAGGCGCAGCATGTACTGTATATTTATGCTACAAAGGTGGTGGTGGTGATGGCGGTGGTTGTGGTGGGTGGTACATCATGGGTTATTTTTGAGAGGGCCGGTTTCTTTCCTATAACCAAAGCATATTGGCAGGATTAGGGAGTTTTATTTAATCTTAGCCACGGACATTTTTGTTGAACATTAGATTGTGAGCCTCTCGGGCAGGAATTGATTTAAAACGTTTTCTGGTGTATTCTACATCTATTTTTCCTCATGTAAAATACAGCAGGAACAGTACTCCTCTATGGTAGCATGGGGTGGAGCTGGGTTGTCTGGCAATGAGATCATGATTTTCTAACACCCATTGGATAAAATATGTCAGAGCCTGTTTGAATCTACCCAACACTGACATTTCCAACACAACACAATAATTCAAATCTCTATAGCTTATGTAACTTTTGTCTGAACACCGCAATGAGATTTTGCTAGCTGCTGCTGAGCCAACGAATATCGATGGGCTTTGATGGAGTTTATGTCCAGTGAAGACCATAATCCTAGGCTAAAGATGTATGCAATACCTCAATTTATTTACAAACCAAAATTAAGTCCACCCCGTACTGGCAATAATATATATAGTGTGGAGCTAAACAATATAATAATAGTAACAGCAAATACAAAATGTGATAAAAAAAATAGTATCTCCAAAATTCATATAACGAATAAGTCCGTAACCCCTTGGACCTGGCGCCACCTTTAAAGGGTTTAGGATGCCAGGAGGCAGGGTGGGGTTTATGGTATCACGGTGGTCTCATGAATACTCCTAAATACTCCTCACAGACAGAAGTGTGATAAAGAAATGTGCAGATAAAAATACACATAAATCTAAATATGTATGTATGTATGTATATATATATATATATATATATATATATATATATATATAAAATTTATTAAAAAAAAGATACAATTTCCAGAGTGATCACCTCCTCTTTGGCACATCCAGTCTTGGGGTATCCAGATCCTTGTATCCCTATGAGGATGAGGCGTTTGCACTGGATAAGGTTGCAATAATCCCCTCCTCCGTGACTGGAATATCCTCATATATGTAAGAGACGGACACTCATAGTATCAATCTGAATGGGTTGTTTATTTAAAACTATATATTAAAATCAAGTTTGTCAGGTAAAAAAAAATAGCAGAATGGACCAAATTCGAGTCCAAGCAATACAAACCGGCGTACGTTCCACAGACCAGAAATTACATGTGTGTGTACCAAGCTCCTTCTTACGTGTTTCGTCATAGGACGTCGTCTGAGGCGGTGCCATCTTGGTACACCTCACGTCTCTTTATAGTGAACGGTCATGTAGGGTCCACCCCCCATGTTCGAGTTAATAAGGCCTTATAATTATCATATATGGGCTACGTATATGTCATACGGTTCCTGATGGGGAATTACTCCAGTCTTGCATTGAAAGATAGTTTTACTAAACTGTTTACCATACGGGATCATGCTTTGTGCCCCCCAGTGGTCAATATGAGAATTACTACCTGTATTTCTGCTCTCCCATTACAATACAGATATTATCTGGTAAAACTAAAAATCCTCTAAAATCATACAATTTAAGCCCTAGTGTTTGAGAATGAGAATGAGTGTTTGCACTGCTTAAACCTATATTAAACAATGGGTGTGTGTCACCCTTCTATACTGGACATCCATTAATAGTATTGTTTTTTTATATAGATATGTTCTTTTTTACTTCTCATATATACAGTATACATTTTAAATGCAGTGTTTCCGTATATGCACATGCCCTTGTGTGTGTGTATATATATATATATATATATATATATATATATATATATATATATATTATTACAATAGTGTGTTCTAATGTGTGCCCATTTCTCATAGTCAAATATCCACCTTAAAAAATGAATTAATTATTAAAAAAGACTATTACTTTCCCTATGGGGCATGTTACATTGAATTTGAGAATACCACATTAGGGATGGGGGTCTGTTTAAAAGTTGGATATAAAATAATCAAGGTCAATGTCGAGGTTAAGGCCTCCAGGCGACAGAGGCCCCAACCTGTATATCCACCTTGTTTAATTCTGCGATACTAAGACTTCCTTGTTGCCACCTCTTCAGTGATCCTTAATTTGATATATTCCGTAAAATATCAATCCTGTGGGATCCCTGTGATGTGCTTCATTGCAATGTCTTGAAAGACTATGTTTCGGGAACCCTTTTCATATATTGTTAATGTGCTCCCTAATCCTCACAAATAGAGGTTGGGTGGTTCTCCCCACATTTTGGAGGTCACAGGGGCACTCGATCACATAGGTCAGTGATGGCGAACCTTGGCACCCCAGATGTTTTGTAACTACATTTCCCATGATGCTCAACTACACTGCAGAGTGCAAGAGCATTATGGGAAATGTAGTTCCAAAACATCTGGGGTGCCAAGGTTCGCCATCACTGACATAGGTGATGTGGGTGCTGTTACATGTAATTAGTGCTTTTGTTTGGTATTCCCTGTTGACCCTAGATTTGAATGACCCTTTTTTATGCAGTTGCTTCTTACTCACTCTGCATGGCAGGAATTTTTGGCACCTATAAAATCCCTATTTATAAAAATAGTTTGACAGGTTTCGGGGGTCAATACCATTATGGACTAGATGGTTTCTGAGTGTGGGGGCTCTTTTATACACAAACCTGGGTTTCTTTGGTAGAATTTTGGATAACACTCAGTCTTCTTTCAGAATGGGACAATATTTTCTGATGTGGTGCTCTATTGAATGGTATTGTGTATTGAATCCTGTAATGAAGGCCACATCCATATACATTTCTATTTTCTTATCTATCTTTGCCAGAAGTGTGTTCCTATTCATTTTCTTTATCTCAGTTTTCAACTTGACTAGATTTCTTTGTTGGTAACCCTTTTTCTTGAAATCTATTGATCAGGGTGTCAGCTTGTGCTTCAAAATCTCTGGAAACTGCCACACACTTACTATAAGCGCATTACTCCGGCAGGGGTTCTAGGATATCTGGTAAGTGGGAATCTGAAGGGACCAGGTACCAGCACCAAAGTCACTTCACTATTTTGCACAAGAATTGGGGTTAAGTTTATGCATGAGTCACTTTGGATATCAGCACAAGTCACTTGGAATTTTGCACTACAAAGACTGGATTTTTTATATAGGAGTATTTTAGGAGGAACCCCTCCTTTTTTTTCTCCTTTTTTTTCTGATGCACTTTGATGAGTTTTTTTTATGTGCTTCATGCACATTGTGTTTTGTACACTGAATTTGATGTTTTGAGTTACATGGTTCTAGACAGAACCTGCACATAATAGTTTAATAAGTGATATACCGAAGAAGTGTGTGTATATTTTAGTGTTCTAGGATATAGGGTGAGAACCCCTTCAATTACATTGTATTTAAATATTGACATAATATACTGAATGTCACTTGGTTAAATTGCACTTTCACCTGAGAGGAGTGACTCACACAGGAGGTTCACTCTTCAGGTGATGGGCAGGGCCACTACCCCTACACTTACATATATATTTTACACTGCTGGTGCCCCAAACTCTGGAGCCCCTAAGGGGAGGCTGCAGCCTAGCCTACACCTAAGCGCAGAAATGATTAATTTATATATAGCAAGGATAACTTGTCACAAATTTGTGGCAGTGTTGCATTATAAGTCTGTTAACTTGCTGCACATTTTCACTGGCAAATTGTAGACTCGCAGAGCACTTGAAGCACAAGTTCTAGTTGACACTTCCAATTTGTAGAAAATGTGCGTGGCAAGTCTATAGCAAGAGCAAAGTTGCAGTGGTGTGTCTATGCAGTGGTGTGTCTACAGCAAGAGCTCTGCAAGCATGAAAAATTTAGCCACAGTGACCCCTGTGGGATGACTATTGCACAGCAGAACTGAACCAGAACTTGCAACAGACTTAAAGAATGTTTGCAAAGAAAGTTGATCTGGAGTCATGCAATGCAGACTCGCTGCAATTGTACAACAAACTTGTGAAGCCTGGCAAGTCTAGCAATAGCTTAGCACAGGGGTCAAACTAGTGGCCCTACAAGTCCCATCATGCCTCTGCCTGTGAGAGTCATGCTTGTAACTGTCAGCCTTGCAATGCTTCATGGGACTTGTAGTTTCGCAACAGCTGGAGGGCCGCCAGTTTGAGACCCCTGGGTCAATTTCAAACTTGCAGCACAATTGCTTACTATCTGGGGTGTTGGGGTGCTGTGGAGGGGGGGCAAAAAAATGGGGGGTTGTAGTTGGGCTTTAGGTGTTGCCTCAGGAGTCATTTACCATAGGAACATGCTTGCCTTCATACTATATTTGACATGATAGGGTGGAATCTGGTTGTTTTGGGGAAATAGATTAGTTCTTTCTTTGTATGCCGCCAGTCACGATGCTTGCTTTTGTCACATCTGTAAATACGTTGCTTGTCAGAATGAGTAGAAAAGTACCAATCGCAGTGCTCAGTTTATGTTGCCAATGGCTGGATATTTGCACTTTCACATTCATGTGTAAACACCAAGGATACCCGCCTTTATGTACTCGATGCAGGGGAATCCTCACAAGTGCCAATACAGTAAATCAAAAGGCTCCCTGGCATTATCCTGCTTCCTTTCTGGCTTTAAAAGTTAGAACAGATGTCACCAGAGAGGACAAAATGGATTTCACCCATCGAGAGTGGCCTTTCTTAGCATCACTATTATGAAGCTCCTTGAAATGCTAATGAACACAGTTTGTGTTGCTGGGATTGCAAAGAGATGGTGGGAAACAGCTCTGATCTCAACAAAACCTTTTGTTATTAATCAAGAAAATCTGCTCTTCTGAAACAGCTCAGTACTTGAGATGGTGTTGCCACTTGCAATACTGAGATCGCTATAGCAATTGCCAGTGAACAAAAAATGCCATAAAAGTGCTTTTGGCGGGCTGTGTGGGAGATGGCACTCATTTATATCTGCAGACGGGCTCGGCCATCACTCAGGCTTCCTTTTTTCTCCCTCTGGAATGTACAGTGAAAAGGGAAAGCAAAACTTTCCTGACCTTCGTAAGTTTTATTTTAAATAGACTTATGCAAGCCATACATGGTATGATATGTACAAGGGAATAATGTGACCGTTTTCAGCAACCCTCTGTATAATCAGAAAATGTAGGACAGAAAACTACTGAATGAGAGCGAGCACTTAAAGCGGTATTAAACCTGAAAAACTAAAATATAATAAATCAATCCTTAAATGTGGGGGCTACATTGCTTTCCTTTTTTAGACCTGTTTTCTTTAAAAAAAAGTCTGACCCTGCAACCTTGTCTTAGGGTGGCTCCACTCTGGTTGGAGGAGCAACAGGGACACCTTTTAAATTATTATTATACAGGATTTATATAGCGCCAACTCATAGGCGTGCGCACAGGGTGTGCCTGGGCACACCCTAATCACCCCATGTGATGCATATTCACCCTGCGTAGACCCCTGATATTTGACCAAAGCCCCCTATAGGGGCTCCTAAAAATTTTGTAAAAGAAAATATTTAAAGAAATAAAATTGTAAAAAATAATAAAATAATTAAAAAAAAAACTACTGACACTGTTCACTGCCCTTCTCACAAAATCCATTGCTCTACTGACACCATCCATTGCTCTACTGACACTGTAAGCATACAGTATATAAACATGCACACACACATATGTGCTTGAGCTTTGGGGTGCACACCCTAATGCAATAGGTTGCGCACACCTATGCGCCAACTAACAGTTTGTATAAGGAGAGAAAATACAGCAAAAGTACAATTCAATACAAGAGGGTTAGGAGGGCCTTGCTCCTGCGATCTTACAATCTAAGAGGGAGGGGCTGGTGGAACAAAAGGTAGTAGCTGTGAGGGATGAACTGAGGAGGGAAGTAGAAGATTCAGTTGTTAGCTAAAGGCAGGATATGCCACCCTGAAGAGATGAGTTTTTCAGGGATCGCCTAAAAGTGGACAGAGTAGGAGATAACCGGACATATTAGAGTAGTGAGTTCCAGAGGATGGGATAGGCTCTGGAGAAGTCCTGGAGACGAGCATGGCAGGATGAGACAAGGGAGCTAGAGAGCAGGAGGTCATGGGAGGAGCGGAGAGGATGGTTTGGGTGATATTTGGAGATAAGATTGGTGATGTATCTCGGGGCAGAATTGTAAATGGCTTTGTATGTTATTGAATGAATGAATGATTTGTATAGCGCTGCAACTGCGAACTGAATCGCCTCGAGGCGCTTGATCCGACCTGCGTTGATTCCTTCTTAGAAGAGGCTGGTCTTGAGTTTTTTCCTGAAGGCCCGATGTTTTTTTTCCAAGTGGATGTTCATATGTAGAGCGTTCCATAGCCGTGGTCCTTGGACTGAAAATCTTCGTTCTCCCCTTGATTTGTACCGGGACTTGGGGATTAGGAGGAGGTTTTGGTTGTTGTTAGTGTTTTGAATTCAATTAGTTGGGCAATTAGAAGCCAGAGGGGTGACAATGACCGAATTGTCAGTCTGGGGAGATGGTGATGCTAGATGTACAAGTAGATTTAGATGGACTTGATTAACAACCTAAAGACAAACTCTAGTTACCACTTTAACCACTTACGCCCGGCCTATAGCAAAATGACAGCCGGGCGGTGGTTCCATTATCCTGACTGGACATCATAATATTTCTTTCAGGATAATAAGCTGGCACACGCCTGTGGGGGCACACAGCATGGCGATTGGTGGTGTCAGCCTGACACACCGCAACACCAATTTTGGTAAAGAGCCTCTGACGGAGGCTCTTTACCATGTAACCTGCTGTGTCCAATGACAGCTGATCACGGTTTAAACAGGAAGAGCCGTGTATCGGCATTTCCTCTATCGCGTCTGACAGACACGAGTAGAGGAGAGCCGATCGGCTGCTCTCCTCCTGTCAATAATTGATTATTAGCGCAGCCCCCCTGAGGATTGCCCACATAGGACCACCAGGGATGCCACCCATGGCCACCAAGGATGCCAATACTTGCCCAAAAATGATTCCAAGCAGTGCCCATCAGTAATGACTGCCAGTGCCTCCTTACCAGTGAGTGCCATCTGTGTCTATCAGTGCCACCTATCAGTGCCGCCTATCAGTGCCACCCATAAGTACCCATCAGTGCAGCCTTTCAGTACCCATCAGTGCCACCTATGAATGCCCATCAGTGCTGCATTTTGGTGCCACCTCATCAGTGCTCATCAGTGCCCGTCAGTGTAGCCTCATCAGTGCCCATCAGTGAAGGAGAAAAAAAACTTGCTTATTTACAAAATTTTATAACAGAAACAAAGAAAAAAAAATTTTCACATTTTTTTATTTGTTTAGCAAAAAATAAAAACCCCAGAGGTGATCGAATACCACCAAAGTGGGAACAAAATGACAAAATGATAAAAAATTTTGTTTGGGTACAGTGTAGCATGACCGCGCAATTGTCATTTAGAAAGCGACAGCACTAAAAGCTGAAAATTGGCTTGGGCAGGAAGAGGGGAAAGTGCCTGGTATTGAAGTGGTTAGGCACCAGCAACAGTTCTTTTTCTTTTTGGGATAAAGGTTTTACATAAATAAATACAAGCTGGTCATTGTAAGCACCCCTGTCAGTAGTACATGACTTGTTTCAACACTCTGCCACTTTTGCTAGACAGCTTGGTCTGTTAAAGGAAGTTGAAAAATAACAAATCACCAGGTAAAAAAAGGATACAAGCCTAAAAGAGAAAAATGATTGCAGCCACCATATCTAAGGACTGGTAAACTGCAGCATATAAAAATTTTGTTTTTCGCTTTAATACGTCTTAAAGTAGAACTAAAGGCAAAACTTTTATTCGTTTTGTATAGAGTGGAGAGGGATTTGAACATGTGTTAGTTTTTATTGCTGTCTGTTAAATTGTTACTAAACCAAGGATCCTGCATCCACTATATCTGGTCTCCCACAGTACACAGAACATGGAAATCATTTTAGTAAATATAAACTGCTAAATAACTTTACTCATCAGCAGTATATAGCTGCTGCTGATGAGTGTCCGGCCGAGCACTGGTTAAAGCTTGTAGGAGGAGTTTTCATTCTGCTCTGACTGCTATATGAGGCTGCAGGATCCCTGACTCTCTGTCTGGACAGTGCTGATTGGCCCTGTGCTGATCACATGCACCCTCCCCAAAAAAATAAATAAAATGTGACATGAGCATGTGACCCTGTCCCCTTGTCCCTATAAAAGTCCCAGCACAGCGCGGCTCTGGCATTCCGGCCAGAGAGAGCGACGGGTCAACATCGGAAGAAGAAGAAGAAGAGGAAGAAGAAGAAGAAGAAGGTGGCGGCGCAGAAAACGACGACAGCGGCAAGAACAGAAGAGACCCCGGAAGACCCCCGAAGGCGGATCAAGACCCCCAGACGACGGCGTCGACGACGAAGAAGGTAGCCGGCCTCCTCTGCTCGGTAAAAGAGCTAGGTAAATAGCGGAGGAGTCCGGCGAGAAGACCCCGCAAGACGGAAGAAGACCCCCGGAGCAGTGCAATAAAATATTTTTTTTAAGTTTTCTTTAGCTCCGTCTACCTGAAGTCACGTGCTAAATGAACGGACTTCCCGATGATCGGCAAGTCCGTTCATTTCCAAAAGTCCGGTGGACTAGCCTACTAACGGCGGGATTGTCCGCCGGACTGCCAAGTCCAGCGGATAATTTTAAAACAAAACTTAAAACCTAGTCCGCCAAAAAGTCCACCGGCGCCCACACACGGGGGGATTGTCCGGCGGGCTCGAGTCCAGCGGACAATCCCGCGGGAAAGTCCCTTCGTGTGTACGTGGCACAAGGCTTTGTTTTATTAACAGATGGATTGGGGACAGTAAAAGAAGGGGGGGGGGGGGGGGTCAGAGAAGACATGACCAAACAGCCTTTACAAAATGCTGAGGGTTAACCCCTTAGGTTCCACAGTAAGTATAACAAGCATGCTTTACTGCATACACAGACTGGTTTTACTGTTGTGGATTTAGTAACACTTTAAGGAGATTTACCCTCTCTATTTGCCCTTTATCATTACAAGAGAAAGTAAAAGAAAATCCCAAATTTTGGGTTGTCCCCAAAAAAGTAATAAAGGGGAAATCTTCCAGTGGTGACCAGTTTTGTCACCACAAGGACTTCTTCTGGGGTGTCAACATGCCCCGGAAGTCCTTGTGGGGACGAAACCAGTCAGGCTGAGGTGTCTTTTCCTGTTTTATCGCGCTTGGATTTTAAAGTGGGTGTCATAATGTAGAGAATAAGATTTCCTTTCATTTGAGCCCAGTATTGCCACACAGATTTACTCCAGCCCTGAGAAATACTCTTTTATTGTTCAGTTAGAAATATCTTGACAAAGTGCTGAAAACTTTGTCAAAAACGCCCCCTTGCTGTGAGTGACAGGTGATTTACATATCTTATGCACTAGCCTGAGACAGGCACAGACCACAGATCCACAGACCAGAGTGAAAGAAAATGTATTCTCGAGTGAACAGCAAGAAGAATATAGGGGAGATGTATGTAGTCAGAGTTGGGCAGAGTAGAACATCCAGTGATCTGATGATTGTTATAGTGCAGTGTGTGTGTCTGAGGTCACCTGATCACAGATAACATTCCTTTCCATCATTGTTATGTGGGGGAGGGGTGAATTTCTCACTTTTTATAATTACACAGGATGTGCCTGTCTCAGGCTAGTGCATGAGATATGTAAATCACCTGTCACTCACAGCAAGGGGGCATTTTTGACAAAGTTTTCAGCACTTTGTCAAGATATTTCTAACTGAACAATAAGGCCCCTTTCACACTGGGGCGGTTTTCAGGCGGTACAGCGCTAAAAATAGCACCTGTACACTACCTGAAAAAAACGGCCCCATTCACTCCAGTGTGAAAGCCGGCGGGCTTTCACACTGGAGCGGTGCGCTAGCAGGACGGCAAAAAAAGTCCTGCTAGCAGCATCTTTGGAGCGGGATAGGAGCGGTGTATTCACCGCTCCTATACCGCTCCTTCCCATTGATTTGAATGGGAAACCGTGGTAATACCGCGGCAATACCGCCGCAAAAGCACCGCTACGGCGGCGCTCTGCGGGGGATTTTAACCCTTTTTCGGCCGCTCACTGGGGTAAAACCGCACCGCGAGCGGCCAAATCCCGCGGGCAAAACGACGGTAAAGCAGTGCTAAATATAGCACTGCTTTACCGTCACTGCGGCTCCCGCCCCAGTGTGAAAGGGGCCTAAAAGAGGATTTCTCAGGGCTGGAGTAAATCTGTGTGGCAAGACTGGGCTCAAATGAAAGGAAATCTTATTCTCTATTTAACACACTAGTGTCATTATGCCGTATAGCAATATATGCTGATTTTATCTGCTGGCATGTAAGTGCATTACATTTATTGAAGCCCAATAATAAAGATTTTACACAATTTTGGCGTCTTATCTCTTTGTTTGGAGTATGCCATCTCACACCATGGTTTGGGGCAAGAGGAGTTTCGATTGATCCTTTGACCTTTTTGAAATGACCTCCTTCATGTCCTGTATGCTGAATAAGTATGGTGATGGAGTTTCTGAGATACATGAGCCTTTTTTCACCCCCCCCCGTAATAAGTGGTCAACGCTCTGGTAAGAGCACATCCATTGATTGGTGGTGGTTTTCACAAGGTGGAGGACTTTGTTGGTGATTGCAAGGTTCAAGACACCTGCACATTTATCTTATTCTAGCGTCATGCCAGTGACTTGTGGGCTCACGGAACTTTATTTTTTTTATCATTTTATTATTACTTTTTTTTATCCCAACACATTTTGGCATATATGGGCACAAATGACTGCAAAGCCTGATATAAACCAAATTGCTAAAATTCCTTAAGGTATTAATAAACCCAGAACCTGCATTCACTATATCTGGTCTCCCACAGTACAAAGAACATGGAAATGCAATTATTTCAGTAAATATAAACTTTTCTCATCAGCAGTATATAGCAACTTGTGACTTCTATCAGTTCCTAGTAAAGCTTGTAGGAGGAGTTTTCATTCCCCCCTGATCCTCTGTCTGGACAGTGCTAATTGGCCCAGTGCTGATCACATGCACTCTCCCAAAAAAAAAAAAAAAAAAATAAAACTCTCTAGTAATACACACCAAACTGAGCATGTGCAGTCCGTCTACTGGCTCTGTAAATATCAGGTTATTTTTTGGAGACAGTGGAAGAGGGGAGGATCAGAGAAGACAGGATCAAACAGCCTTTATACACAATGAAAAGGATTAACACCTTAGTTTCAACATTTAGTATAACAAGTCTGCATATACAGACTGATTTGACTGTTGTGGGTTTAGTAACACTTTAACTACTTTTGAACATCTAATCCAGCTTCATCGGAAAGGAGGACTTGTGCCCTATTTCCTTTTCTCTCTCCTGCTATACTTTTCTATGCTGTCCGCCGTATTCCCTAATCTCTTCCCTTCCGGCTACCTCTCACTTCATTTCCGACCTTTCCAACACTCCCTTCGCCCCCATACACCATATCATGTCATATCTTGCTTTCTCCGTTAATGAAGACGTTCAGATATGGCTGTTGACAGTTTTACAACTTTTTATTATACTATAAATGTATCAAAGAATTACAATATTGTCTGATATGTTCTTGCTGACTGCATCTTTTTTTCTTCAATTGGATGTGTCACCCTCATGTGTTCTTGTATTCCTTTAAAACATAATAAACACTAATACTAAAAAAACAAAAACAAAACAAAAAACAGGGTCAAATGGTGAAAACTTATGACTGTTCTTAGAAATCAGGGACATTTGCCAATGATGGAAAGCTTGCGGATAAATATCTCTTGTGACCAGAGAAAGAAAAAAATAATAAGCATGGCCTTGTACACCTACGACTCCAGCATCATGTCATTATGACATTGAAAAATACAGTGATTCAGCTTCATGCAAGTTTTTGTCTTCTTTCATCTTCTTGTTGACCTCTGACCTAAACTCTAATATTCCCATGACTTTAAAAAAAGAAACTGCATTCAGCAACATGTGACAACACACGTGCCTCAATGCTTTTAAATATACTTAATGTTGAGGAATGTGACATTATTTGCTCTAAACACAGTTTGACCTTTTACGCCAATTATTGAACAGTAATGTGTGTAACAGCTTTGGTATGTACAAGGATGGATGTATTATAGGGAATAGGCTCATATATATGTGATAAATGAAGATTTATAATGTAAATATTTCAGCTGGGATTTAGTTTAATGTTACCTAGTGAATAAAGTTAACTACGAACAATCCCTGTAGTACAGAGACTAGATCCACAGTGACAGGTCCCCTTTGATGAGTACATATGAACTTGGGGTCGGGGTATTCCAAGAAGCTGTTTTTGGACTTTATTCCTCACATGACAGCCATCTGAATGTTGTCCAGTTAATTTGCTTTTCCAATAAACATGTTGGCGTGTGAAGTCGTTCCATTTTAGAACATGAGGTAACAAAGATGATCCCATAAGTAGTTAAACAAGACTGCTGAATTCACTTTGTGGAGCTATAATGGGACCAGAGGCCCTGCTCACACCTCTAGGCTTTGCAAGACTAATTAAATTGGGCCCTAAAAGTGTAATTGCACATTTGTTGAGATAAAAACACTTTGCACTCGCTCAGTTACATAAACTGCAAAGTACAGTATATGTAGAGAAAAAAACATTTTATTAGTCTTTGTAAGATTAGGGAAATTTCAAATCACTCCTTGTCCCAGAGACGCAACAGAAAAGTGGAGGAAAGTAAGGGAAATTCCTGTCTCAGACAGGTATGCCCATTGTAAGATTTCCTCTTTAAGGGCCATACGCGTGGGTCAAATATTGGGCGGTATGGCAGCCAGTCCGACAGAAGTTGGCCATTCCTGTCGATGGCCATAACTGAAAAAGGTCTGCCAATCGACATCAGCCAATGGCTGAGAGCGCTGACAGGTGTGTTCTGTTAAAACACAATAGCTCAGTGGGGGAGATTGCTATGCTAACATCGGATTATTATTAGTACAGCGACTCCTCCTGAGTTCTTCAGTTTAGTACACTACTAGTGTGTACCAGGCCTTGTTCTGGAGACAACTCTAACATTTTGGATTTCTCCTTACTTACTTTTTTGGTGGCATGGTCACCAGTACAAATGAGTGAACAAAATTTGATAGAGGGTCCAACTCACTCTATCCAAAACTACAAAAATGGTTTTGCTTTGAGATACACTTTAACCACTTCAGCCCCGGACCAATTGGCAGCCAAAGGACCAGGCCCCTTTTTGCGATTCGGTACTGCGTTGCTTTAACTGACAATTGCGCGGTCGTGCGATGTGGCTCCAAAACAAAATTGGCGTCCTTTTTTTCCCACAAATAGAGCTTTCTTTTGGTGGTATTTGATCGCCCCTGTGGTTTTTATTTTTTGCACTATAAACAAAAATAGAGCGACAATTTTGAAAAAAATGCAATATTTTTTGCTTTTTGCTATAATAAATATCCCCAAAAAATATATAAAAAAAACATTTTTTTCCTCAGTTTAGGCCGATACGTATTCTTCTACATATTTTTGGTAAAAAAAATCGCAATTAGCGATTATTGATTGGTTTGCTCAAAAGTTATAGCGTTTACAAAATAGAGGATAGTTTTATAGCATTTTTATAAAAAAAATATTTTTTACTAGTAATGGCGGCGATCAGCGATTTTTATTGTGACTGCGACATTGTGGCGGACACATCAGACATTTTTGACACATTTTTGGGACCTTTGTCATTTATACAGCAATCAATGCTATTTAAATGCATTGATTCCTGTATAAATGACACATGCAGTGAAAGAGTTAACCACTAGGGGGAGGGGATATGGGCTGTGATGTGTGTTGTGTTTTTTTACATTAGGGGGCGGGGCTGACGTCTGACGTCATTGATCGGCTTTCCCGATGACAGGGAACAGCCGATCAATGATAGGCAGAGTAGGAAGCGCGGGGAGAGGTTTGTTTACACAGACCTCTCCCCGTTCTTCAGCTCTGTGACCCGATCGTGGGACACCAGTGGCGATCGAGTCTGCTGGTCCCGCGGCCAGGGGTTACGGAGCTCCCGACAGGCAATTATAGGGCCACTTACCTGTACGTGGTTTTGCCTGGCCGTGCCATTCTGCTGACGTATATATGCAGTGGGCGGTCGGGAAACGGTTAACCAATCATATGATTTCTAGGGATGTTCTGTACACCAGTAGGGTACATAAATCCTTCCGACAAGTAAGATATGTTTGATTTGGTTTTTTTTTGCAATTCAGTTGAAAATTCAAAGTTACAGAAAGTCTTACTTGTTGAATCTTTGAATATATACCACGAAAAAAACAAAGTTACTTACTGAAAGGAATTCTGGTTCTGAAAGACCACCCTGGTTAACTTTGGCAGACCACCGCGATCCCCGGTACCGTGAGACACCCAGTGAAACACGTGAAAACAGGATGTGAATTCACAAGATGTCTGTCTTTATTGAGCGTGAAAATAGCTTATACCCAGTATAGAACAAAGGAGGGGGAGTGGTTAGTTTAATGCATACGTGTCTAGGGTTAATCAAGTTTTGTTATATATATATATATATATATATATATATATATATATATATATATATATACAGTGAGTGAAAAGTATTTTGATCCCCTGCTGATTTTGTATGTTTGCCCACTGACAAAGAAATGTGGTAGGTTTATTTTAAACAGTGAGAGACCGAATAATAACAAAAAAAAAATCCAGAAAAACACATTTCAAAAAAGTTATCAATTGATTTGCATTTTAATTTGTGAAAAAAGAATTTGACCCCTTCGCAAAACATGCTTTCTTGAGCAGGGGTACCTTGCGGGCCCTTGAGGGTTTCAGTTCTTTACAGCATGGTGTGTTACCAATTGTTTTCTTGGTAACTATGGTGCCTTGAGATCATTGACAAGATCCTCTTGTGTAGTTCTGGGCTGATTCCTCACCCTTCTCATGATCATTGAAACTCAACGAGTTGAGATCTTGCATGGAGCCCCAGACTGAGATAGAGTGACAGTTATTTTGTGTTTTTTCCATTTGCGAATAATCGCACCAACTGTTGTCACCCTCTCACCAAGCTGCTTGGCGATGGTCTTGTAGCCCATTCCAGCCTTGTGTAGGTCTACAATCTTGTCCCCGACATCCTTGGACAGCTCATTGGTCTTGGCCATGGTGGAGAGATTTGATCTGATAGATTGATTGCTTCTGTGGACAGGTGTCTTTTTTACAGGTAACAAGCTGAGATTAGGAGCACTCCCTTTAAGAAAGTGCTCCTAATCTCAGCTCGTTACCTGTATAGAGAACACCTGGGAGCCAGAAATCTTGCTGATTGATAGGGGATCAAATACTTATTTCACTCATTAAAATGCAAATCAATTTATAACTTTTTTGAAATGTGTTTTTCTGGATATTGTTGTTACTCACTGTTAAAATAAATCTACCATTAAAATTATAGATGGATCATTTTTTTTTGTCAATGGGCAAATGTACAAAATCAGCAGGGAATCAAAAAGTATTTTTATTGAGGGCCATACATCAAACCAAAAAAAAGGGTCAAATGGAAATGAAAAGGAGACATGTGGTTTTCAACATACATATAATACATATAATATAATACATATAATAATTCAACTGAAAAATGTATTGCTTTCCATTGGATAATAATATACAAAAAAGTAGGAGTGATAAGTATATATGTTTTATTTTATTTTTTCTAAAATACTCTAGCATTATGTTTGCAAGAAATACTTTGTGTATTTTGTTTAATGTTCAAATGTGTCAGCCATAAAATCTAGTACCCTATAAATTATACAGCAGTAGGCATAGGGGATTCTTTTCCCTGTGCATGCTGGTGACTTAAAATGAAAATGGACAGAGGAACAGCTGTGACTGTCCTGTGCAAACATCTATATATGGGGAATGTCAATAAGTGCTGTGGTATTTCTTCAATAATGCATACATTAAAAATAAAAGCAACCGAGTTACTATGCTATTTGTCTTAGAGCATGTAGCCCAGGTGTAAGGCTAGGGTCAGATTTCTCAAATATTGAGCAAAGCAGGAGCCCCAAGGGATCTGTCAGTCTCAATTGGCTTCTAGTTTCAGGAGGGCATTATGGGTTTGATTTCTTTATTTTAGTTTTTTTAAACCAGGATTGCTTTATTAAACAATGTGTGGTACAAATAAAAAAGGAAGCATTAACAGTGTACAAAACTGTGCAGCAATCAGCAACATAATATAAATGATATATGGCACAAGCTCTGAGAAGGGCATATAGGAATTACAATTACCAAACGACTGTCCAAAACAATTAATAGGAGTATTCACAGAGATAGCCACGGTTGCCAAATCGTGTCATATTTCCCAGGACAATTCCTACTAAGATAGGTTAATTTGTACATTGGCAGCGCTGTATCTAGTGCTGATTCCCATGAGGCAAGGGAAGGGGAGGGGGGAGCGGTCCATCTACAAAGAGTCTTTTTCTTAGCGTAATATAACAGGTAGGAAATCAGGAGTTTCATATATCTAGGCCGCTGCTCATCATCATGGATGCCTAATAGGGCCAGTTCGGGAGTCATCGAGAGAACAGTTGCAGACGGGTTTGATGAGTACAGACCTTGCCATTGAGAAATCAGTGTAATGCCCCGTACACACGGTCGGAAATTCCGACCACAAAATCCGTCTGTTTTTTTCTGACGGATTTTGTCCGACACTGGTGTTGCATACACACGGCCGGACAAAGTTGTCGGAAAATCCGATCATTCTGAACGTGGTGACGTTCGTTACATACGACGGAACTAGGTAGAGGCTAGTAGCCAATAGCTTTGGTCTTGTAATGTGATCTGAGCATGCGTGGCACTTTGTCCGTCGGAATTCGCTACACACGATCGGAAAAAGTCCGATCGGACTTTGTTGTCGGAAAATTTGAGAGCAGGATCTCGAATTTTTTCCGTCGTAAATTCCGACGGAAAAAGTCCGATGGAGCCCAGACACGGTCGGATTTTCCGACAACATGGTCCGATAGGACATTTTCCATCAGAAATTCCGACCATGTGTATGGGGCATTACAAGGTGAAACAAACTAAAGTAAAGTCTTCAAAGAGAAAGCAGCTATGAAGTGGGATTATGTTTCATAGGAACTGAGGTCTGAGGAAACACCTATGATCACATAAGTGAGATTAACGTGATTTGGAGTGCACCAATCCATGGTCCTGGAGTTATAATTGAGATACCCTGGATGATGATTTCCTGATATTAGCTGGGCATAAGAATTCAAAGCGTTAATTTTTATTTTTTTTTAATTCTTTTTTCAAAGCGTTATTTGACAGAAGTGCAATTCCTGTGGGAGTAAACTCATGCGGTGCGATGAAGGTGGACTCTCCATACACCTGATTCATTTCTATGAACTGTTATACAAGCATCTTGACCGAATTGTTCTCACTGGGTGTCTTGTACTATTGTCATCTAATGGTGTACAACATTATTTGGAAGCGCTGCTTTGCCTTAAGGACCTGTTCTTAGGAATGGACTTCATGGCTTATGGATTAAGTTGCAGATGTGGGCCACCCTAGGGCTGGTCCAGAACATATGAAAAATGGAACCGACAGAAGAGTGAAAGGAGGTACAATCTGAAGATCTAGTAACCTAGATGCAACCTTAGAGGTGTGTACCTAGTATACTCTAAAGGAATTTAGTTTGAAGTAACTTATCTTTGGAGGAGATGACCAGTCTAGTGTTGTCTTCAAAACATTCCTCCCAAGTCTCCCTGTCCAGAATGTCCACACTCCACTGCTCCCAAAGTTTTTCTATCTTAGGAGATTCTACACTCAACAAAGCTAGATTTAATGTTGGAGAACTGCTCCTGTGCAAGAAGGTCTTCAATTGGGTCAGATACTAAAGAGGGTGGATCTGGGAACTGTGATCGAGCTGCATGACGCAATTGCCAATAGCGAAAGTACATCCATTGGGGCAGGTTATATTTTAGAGAAAGATCAGGAAAAGACAACAGAGTACCCTCTGGCATAATATATCTAAATGTCTTGATACCATAGCAGGCCCAAACCTGAGGGTCAAGAATTGATCTAAAGTGCACCAGAGAAGGGTTACCCCATAAAAGATTATAAGGAGTCCACTGATTGGGACATACCCCATTCTAAACATTACCATACCAGGCCACATGCCCTCAACATGGGGAGGGTATTTTGGGGTCCCCCCCAAAACACCTTGTCCCCATGTTGATGGGGACAAGGGCATCTTCCCCAGAACCCTTCCCCGTTGGTTGTGGGGGTCTGCAGATCCCAGATCCCGCCCCCCCATGTGAATGGGTGTCGGGTACATTGCTCATGTTGAGGTCTGGTATGGTTCCTTTTCCTGCGGCCTGCCAGGTTGCACGCTCAGATAAGGGTCTGGTATGGATTTGGGGGGACCCCCACGCCATTTTTTTATAAATTTTGGCACAGGGTTCCCCTTAAAATCCACACCAGACCCGAAGGGGGACCTCCGCGCCATTTTTTAAAAAATTTGGCACAGGGTTCCCCTTAATATCCATACCAGACCCGAAAGGCCTGGTAATGGACTGGCGGGGGGACCCATGCCGTTTTTTCGTATCTATATTGCTGGGATCCGGCTAAACATTACAGCTGCGAGCAGTTTTAAATTTAATTTACAAATGTAATTTTTCTGCTCTCATTCATAAAACTATGTACAGCCGCCGTGTAAGTAGCCTAACATAGTGTGGGGTGTGGACTCCCTGAGCCATGATTGGCCAAAGGCACCCTGCCTTTGGCCAATCATGGCTCTCACAGCAGAGCACACTGTGATTGCCCAAAGCATGCAGGTCAGGTGCATCCTTTTTCCAATCAGCAGCCGTCAATGCACTGCGATGGTGTGTATTGATACAGTGCATTGACGGTCTCGCCGTTCATTATGGGGCGTTCCGTGGGTGCTCGAATTTCCCACAAGTGCCCCATAATGTTCTAAATTCGGCGAACACCCAATGTTCAAATCGAACTTGCATTCGACTCAAACATCGGGCTCATCCCTAGTAGGGAGGCCCAGGACATGCATTTGTCCTTCAACTGCTGAGGTAGGGGTCAGAGATTGAGACTAAAAAAACAACGTGATGTCGAGATTTAGATCACATCTGCCCAAAGTAATAGGGTAGAGATCGTCGACTCCCTAGCCCTTGAGTCCAAGGGGAAAAAAAACGACTTACTCCAGTTATGGGTTTTATTTACTACAGCAGGAGAGTGCAAAAATTGGTGCAACTGGGCACAGAAACCAATCCGCTTCCAGTTTTTATTTGTCAAAGCTTAATTAAACAAGCTGAAGTTAGAAGTTGATTGACTACCATGCACAGCCGCACCAGATTTTGCACTCTCCAGTTTTAGTAAATCAACTTCTATATCAAAAGCCCTTGTTCGCTGGTTAAATTGCAGCAGGGACCCAGATGGCGGGCGTGGGGGATATCTCTGCTGTCCCACATATTTGAAAATGGTAGGTTACTATCTTTCCATGATTTGCAGGCGAGGTATAATTTGCCTGCTAATATGCACTACTACTATATACAATTGCATCATGCTGTCGCTGCACAGGGGAACGCGGTGGAGTGGACACAGTCTTCCACTCCGGTGTTCCGGGTGATGCAAGACAGCACGGAAACCAAGAGGTTCATCTCCCAATGTTACCAGATGTTGCTAACTAAACACTTACGCAGATTCCCAAATAGAGCAGAAGGCATGTGGGAAAAAGACCTGGGCCAAATTTCGGGGGACCAATGGATGGAGGCCATGCAAGCTGTAACCATATCTTCGCTTAATGTAGCACAGAAAGTCTCACAGCTCTACATACTGCTGAGAGTGCATTACACCCTGGCCAAACTCTTTAAAATGGGCAGGCTGCCAGACCCGCTTTGCAGTCGTTGCAGGGGACAAAATGGAGACCTTATACACTTACTATGGAGGTGCCCAAAACTCCATAGGTATTGGCATGAGGTAGTAAGCACATTAAATGGCTTGTTCCAGACAGCGATCCCCATGGACCCCCTGTGCCATTTGTTGGGGGTCCTAGAGGATATAATTCCGGAAGAACCTACTAGAATGGCAGCCTCTAGAGCATTGTTCCAAGCTAGAAAGCTAATACTACTGGGGTGGAAATCCACACTCCCACCTACCTTGTCTTCATGGATAACACATATGGGAAATACTCTTACAATGGAGAAGTATGTATATCAACACAGGGGAAGCCCAGGCAGGTTTGAGAAGATATGGTCTAAATGGCTGGACACACCCGGCTTGAGCCCCATGGAATTGGTTATGTCCAGACTTTTGCAATGCTCATAGATTTCACCACATGAATCTAGGTGTACAGTATTTGGATGTCAATATGTGTAGCCAATGTGATAGAAAAAGTACCGGTTGTAACTGTATTACACATGTTTATTGGGAAAAAAATAATTTTTGTACAAAGGAAACTGTTGTGATAAGCAAAATGTTCAATAAAAACCTTTTTGATTCAAAAAAATAAGCCCTTGTTCACACTGGTGCATTTGCAATTGGTGGTGGCAATTGCTGGCTATGGCACAGTCCTAATCGGTGCAATGCCACATTTGTGGCACTGCGCCGATTTCAAAAAGTAGTTTCTGTACTACTTTTTGCCATTTCCGGTTGCGATTTTCTTTGACATCTGTGCAGAAACCCGCATAGATGTCGGAGAAATCGCAGCTGAAATCGGGACTGACATGCGGGAATAAAATCGTGCAAGTTCAGCTAAACTCGCACGGCTTCATTCCCGCAGCTCAGTGTGAACCTGGGCAGAAGCTTTCAGTCTGATCCTGCAAGTTGCACAGGCAAATGAGTGCTTACAAGGAATTTGGGTTTCCTGAACTGTCGTGCATACAGTATCTTACAAAAGTGAGTACATCCCTCACATTTTTGTAAGTATTTTATTATATCTTTTTATGTGACAACACTAAAGAAATTACACTTTGCCACAATGTAAAGTAGTGAGTGTACAGCTTGTATAACAGTATAAATCTGCTGTCCCCTCAAAATAACTCAACACACAGCCATTAATGTCTAAACCACTGGCAACAAAAGTGAGTACACCCCTAAGTGAAAATTACCAAATTGGGACCAATTAGCCATTTTCCCTCCCCGGTGTCATGTGGCTCGTTAGTGTTACAAGGGGGAGCAGGTGGAATGTTTTGGAACTACATTTCCCATGATACTCATGCACTCTACAGTGTAGTTTTGCATCATGGGAAATGTAGTTCCTGGGGTGCCATGGTTCGCGATCACTGGCCTAGGCTATAAGAAGGTTGCCAAGACCCTGAAACCAAGATGCAGCATGGTGGCCAAGACCATAGAGTCGTTTAACAGGACAGGTTCCACTCAGAACAGGCCTTACCATGGTCAACCAAAGAAGTTGAGTGCACATGCTCAGCGTCATATCCAAAGGTTGTCTTTGGGAAATAGACGTATGAGTTCTGCCAGCATTGCTGCAGAGGTTGAAGGGTGGGGGGTCATCCTGTCAGTGCTCAGACCATACGCATCAAATTGGTCTGCATGGCAGTCATCCCGGAAAGGAAGGCTCTTCTAAAGATGATCACTCACAAGAAAGCCAGCAAACAGTGGGATTACTGGAACCATGTCCTGTGGTCTGATGAGACCAAGATAAACTTATTTGGTTCAGATGGTGTCAAACCTGTGTGTCGGCAACCAGGTGAGGAGTACAAAGACAAGTGTGTCTTGCCTACAGTCAAGCATGGTTGTGGTCTGGGGCTGAATGAGTGCTTACCGGCACTGGGGAGCTACAGTTCATTGAGGGAACCATGAATTCCAACATGTACTGTGACGTACTGAAGCAGAGCATGATCCCCTGCAGTGCATTATTCCAACATGATAATGACCCCAAACACACCTCCAAGATGACCACTGCCTTGCTAAAGAAGCTTAGGATAAAGTTGATGGACTGGCATGTCTCCATACCTAAACTCTATTGAGCATCTGTGGGACATCCTCAAACGGAAGGTGGAGGAGCACAAGGTCTCTAACATCCACCAGCTCCGTGATGTCGTTGTGGAGGAGTGGAAGAGAACTCCAGTGGCAACTGTGAAGCTCTGGTGAACTCCATGCCCAAGTTCAGGCAGTGCTGGGAAATAATGGTGGCCACACAAAATATTGACACTTTGGGCCCAATTTGGCCTTTTTTTACATAGGGGTGTACTCACTTTTGTTGCCAGCGGTTTAGACATCAATGGCTGTGTATTGAGTTATTTTGAGGGGACAGAAATTTACACTGTTATACAGGCTGTACACTCAGTGGCATATCCAGGGTATGGCACATATGGCAAGTGCCATGGGCGCCATTTGAAGGGGGCACTCGTCAGTGACTCTTCTTCCCAGGGCCGGATTATAGATTTTACACACAATTACCGGCCAGCCCCCAGCCACTACATTGCCTTGTAGTCTTGCCAGACAGCTGAATTATAGGCCCAAGAAAGTTAGCCGACCCGTGGCGGCAGCCGCTACATGCATTGCCTTGCAGAGAACGATGCGCTGTATAGCCTCTGTACTACTGCGCCGAGGCTGAGCGCGTTCCTCCCCTTGATATCCTAGGCTGCATGACGTCATCAAGAGGCTGGACTGAGAGGCTGGTGGGAAAGGAGTGTGGACAGCACTGCTGTAAGCAAGGGAGAGGAAGTGCCGTACAAGTACAAGAACAAGTAAGCTCTGCCTCTGCATGAGGCTGGGGAAGTCGGGCAGATAAGTGCAGCTCAGTGTACTGGCTCTGGCTGAAGTAGGTTAACTGTTTGTGAGGGAGGGCGGGGGCTGTCAGTCTCTCCTAGGTCTATCACTACCAGTGCTCATCAGTGCCAGTGCCACCTATCAGTACCAGTGTCCCTATCAGTTCAGCTCATTAGTGCCACCTGTCAGTGCCAGTGTCAACTATTAGGGCCCATCAGTGCCAGTGTCACCTATTAGTGCCCATCAGTGCAGCTCATCAGTGCCAGTGTCACCTATTAGTACCCATCAGTGCAGCTCATCAGTGCCAGTGTCACCTATTAGTGCCTGTCAGTGCAGCTTATCAGTGCCAGTGTCACCTATTAGGGCCCATCAGTGCAGCCCATCAGTGCCAGTGTCGCCTATTAGTGTAAAATATATATACGGTAGCTCCAATTCAATATATTCCTACACAATATGTTGCACCCTCTGCCCAGTGCCAACACTACTTCAAAATAAAGGAGAATATAAAGATATATGGTACTCAATATTAAGCCAGGGTGATGGAAGTGTCTATGTAGGAAGACTGTTAAAAGAACTGTTGAAAAAACTGTGAAAATAAATGCTGGTGTGTTTGATGGTGCAATAGTAATTAAACCCACAGTTATCTAGTAGATGTGTGCAAAAAGTGTTTTATTATACCTTCTAAGGTGTGGTAATGTGATTTGCTAAGATGAAAAAACTTCTCCTCAATGGGTTATCCACTTTTACCAAATATTAGTTATGTGTTGCACCCTCTAAATAAAAGTGAAAATATATAAAAAAAATGTGTATGTAAAAAAATATATAATAATATGGTGCTAATAAAATGTGAGTGAATCTGTGTCTATATTGTGTAAAACACTTGTGAAAATGTTAGAAATCCAATGGGGTGTGTTACACCCTCTGGCAGGTGTAATCACAAGATTGGATTAAGTGATTGGCCGTTGGTCAGGTGCGCTGACCTGCAAAGCCTTTTAAACCCAAATGTAGTTGTCCTATATAGTAGGTACAATTCTCCCATTCACTTCATAAAAAAAAAAATGTATATATAACAGAACTGGGATATCTGCATAAACGACAAAAATTATATAATTGTATAAACAGCAAATAAAGTGACTTGTGCTAAAATAAAAATAAAGTGTTCAGTGCCGAAAAAAACTTCCCAAAAAATCTTCTCATTTAGGTGACAATTGGTGCTGGTGGTTCTTATCCGTGCTCCTATTGCAAACGCACTCACCAAAAAGCCTCACCCCTCCAGGGGTTCTGCGCGTTCACAGTATATGCCACTGTGTAACAATATGTGACAATCCTTTGTTTCCTGGATCCGTTTTTGGGTGATGCTATCTTATCAATATTTCATTTTGTTCCCCGTATAGAAAGAGAAGGGAATGCCCATATTGTAAATCTGTTTTAAAAAGATTTAGATTTATTAAAAATAGTAGTTATACTCATATTTAGACAAAACAATTCAAGCAAAAAACATGAGTCAGGTAAGGCCCTCAGATCCTATTTTCAGCCCTGACTGGAAGTGACGCAATGACGTTCTACGCGTTTCGTCATCAGACATCGAGTGGAGCATCCATATTGCTACACTTCCTTGGTTAAAATAGTGTGCAGTGTTCCCAATGCGCTTGCGCCAAAAATTGCGCGGCCATTTTGGCTGTGATTTTGAGGACCGAAGTCCATCACAAACCAAAAAACAGTGGGTTGGCTGTCTCAAATATACAAGGAGTGCCTGCTCTATATTAGTAGTGTTCATTTTGGGTGTGATATTGAAGACCGAAGTCTACAACACCCATAATCCATTCCTTCAAAATTTAAATGTATACATATGTTTTTACTTTGCGATACATGAGAAACAATGCCCGAGCATCAGATCCTGGTAGAATACACAATATTCATAAATGGTAATGATTTATTGTGACTGTAGTAATGATTAATTCTCATGCGTGTCACTACAATACATTTACATTTGGGTTTTGATCGGGATCACCGCACTTCCATATTGAACACAATCTTCTATCATTCCAACTAGTTAGATTTATTACAATTCATTTAAACTGTATTATTATTGATACCCATATAAAAAACAGTAATGTAAAGAAAAAAGAAAAAATATGTAAAAAGGGGAATAAACTTCCTCTGCACCTGTTATCTCAAAAATATGGAATACGTCCCAGGGAAAAATTTTGTTTTAAAATTAAAACGTTATGTTTTAAAATGGAAATTAAACCTCCTGTTAAAAGTGGGAGAAAAAGAGAAAGAAAAAAGAAGCGTTTCTTATCCCCCCAAAAAAACACAGATTCTGTTTCCTTAAAGCATTTGGACCCCTGCGACACCTAAAAAACCTGGCTGATCCTGCCAGTCTCTCCCCTCCCCTACACAAACAGACCACAATAATCATGGCTGCTGAGCCCCTGACATTGTGGTCTGTTTGCGTCCCTCTGGCAGCCGCAGCCTGCTCTTCTGTGTCTGTCTCCTCTCGGAAACGACCCCTTACTCCGATCTGTGATCAGCCGAGTTTCATACACTCGCTGATCACAGAGCACACCTGCAGGGGGCGTGCGGGCCACTCGAGCACAGGAGGACGTATATGGACACCCTCCCAGCAAAGTAGGTCCGCGCTGCAGCCATCTTTAGGCTATAGTGCGGATGGGGAGAAGTTAAGGAGATTCACCCTCTCTATATGTCCTGTTTTTATTAAATTTATATTTTTGTTTATCATTAAAAGTGAAAGTAAAAGAAAGGGTTGTCCCCAGAAAAATAACAGAGGGGAAATCATCCAATAAGGACACTAGTTCTGGTGACCTGTGGGTCCCCAAGTGATTCCCTTAATTTTCAAGGATTTCCCCTGACTTCCTGTTTGGCTATTGGACGGGAAGTGGAGGGAAATTGCCGCAATGTGACACAGATATTGAAAAGAAAAAAATCTGACAGGGATTATAACCCTCCCTTACTCTATCCAAAATGAGAAAAAAACGTTTTGTCTATAGTTCTACTTTAAGAAAGGCATTGTCTTCTTAGACTTCAAAAGACTGGAGAAACCTCTATCCTGAAGTATAATTGTATTGATGCGTTAAGCTGCCTGTGGATGTTGCCAAGTCAGCAGTGGCCATACTGTTTGTACAGACTGGGCCTAAGGAGCTATGCCAATGCATAAAGCAGCATTTGAAACATAATATACTGGGCTTCTGACAACGTTACATCAGATAGAAAGTCAGGGGAACTCTCAGCAATGCAGACAGAATGAAAAAAGCTTTTCTTTAGTAGAGTAGGGAAAGGCTAAAATTCCGGTCAGAATTGTATTCCTGTTTGCGTCACTGTTGTAGATCTTCCCTAACTTCCTGTCTGGGGAAACTGTTGTCAGCCGGACAGAACGTGAGGGGGTCCTCTTAGCCTGGCTGCAAAGTAGTGCATCTGTACTGTGTATAGAACCTGCTGCAGCAAAACTGACATATATGATGAAAAAAACCTACCTTTAAATTGACTCGCGGTTGCAAGTTATTACCGGCAATACAACAAAAAATGGTGTGGGGTCCCCCCCAAAATCCATACCAGACCCTTATCCGAAGCCCCAGAGAGCGGTAGGCTTGATGCAAACTTTAATATTTTGGTTGCCCAAGTTACAAGCGTTAGTGCATGTTATCGTCCCTCTCCAATGCAATAACTAGACCAAACTGTAATAGGTTATAGCTATAGTTATAGATTTAAAAATCTTCAGTTAGAAACTGTATAAATGTGTTTAGCCCAGAGATCTCCTTTAAATACTGCCATAAGACAAACATAGACTGTAATGGGGACAGCACCTTTTTCTTATTTTACAAAAGCCCTACATCTGCAGATAAGTCATTGACATCTGCTTCCTTTACTAATAAAGCATAAAGTCCCTTTTCTAAGGGAAAAAGCCAGACACTGGTTTCCAAACGTGAAAGTATTTACAATCTTACAAAGGTTAATACATTCACTTTTATGTTTGAAATGACTTATTGACAAGCCACCTGTTCCATGTTTGCTGTACAATAACTCCTGTCTGTCTCTAATGTAGACATAAAATCTCTAGCCAAATGTAAAAAAAAAAAAAATCCTAATTTTAGTCCATAGGTATATATATTGAGAAATCGCTGATGTTAAAACAGAGCCACATGGAAGTCCCTGAAATGTGTTATATTAAAGCATATGTCAGGGAAAAAAAATCATATATATGTATATATATATATATATATCTACAATAAATGTACATTTCCCCATGTATTATCCCTTTAAACATGCTGCAAGTACAGAAAAAATAACTGTTATTATGTCAGGAATATAGTGTACTCTTACCTTCCTCTCTGACATGACAGCACAGCTCTGAATTCCTAATCAAACGGTGTCAGCCCTGCCTACTTCATTTCTGTTGCATTGCAAAGAACACAGCTCCTCATCTCCTCCCCACTCGTTATCTTCATAACCCCCCACTCTCATCTCTTCCCTCCATCTCATCTCCATAACCCCTCCTTCTATCTCATTTCCATAACCCTTCCCTCTCATCTCCTCCCTCCAATTTATTTCCATAACCTCTCCTTCTCACCTCTTCCCTCCATCTCATCTCCATACCCCCCTCCTCCATCTAATTTCCATAATTCTACCCTCTCATCTCCTCCCTCCATTTTATTTCCATAACCCCTCCCTCTCATCTCTTCCCTCTATCTCGCCTCCATACCCGCCCTCCATCTCATTTCCATAATTCTACCCTCTCATCTCCTCCCTCCATTTTATTGCCATAACCCTTCCTTCCCATCTCCTCCTCCATCTCGCCTCCACACCCCCTCCTCCATCTCATTTACATAATTCTACCCTTTCATCTCCTTCCTCCATTTTATTTCCATAACCCCTCCCTCTCACCTCCATACCCCCCCTCCTCCATCTAATTTCCATAATTTTACCCTCTCATCTCCTACCTCCATTTTATTTCCATAACCCCTCCCTCACATCTCCTTCTCTATCTCATTGACATAACCCCTCCGAGTGAACAGACAGAGAGCACAGGAAGTTATCAGCTCACTAGATTTCTGGCAAAATCAGCAAGTATTATTTGCACTTTTAAACAAATATAACAAAACACCTTTAAGGGTATATTTAGCAGACCAAGAAGGAGCAAATAAGAAAAGCTTATTGTTAGGGTTTACATGCATCTTAAAACGTATAAAAAAGCCAAAATCCAATTTAAATTTACAGCTGCTTACCGTTAGTAATGGTTATTAACCGTTAGGAATGGTAATTTGTAAAAAAAAAATTGTACCCGAGCCGTACACTCTATAAAAGTCTATGGGACCTGAATATAAAAAATCAAAAGTCCCCATTTTGAAGGCTTACATGCAAATGAATGGCTATAAAAAAAGTGTATGTGGGCCTGGGTACTGCCCTTCGGGACATGAATCAATGCAAAAAACTTTTAAAAAAAAATTGTTTTTAAAGGAGCAGTGATTTTAATGATAGTACTTAAAGTGAAACAATAGAAATGAAAAATGCCTTGCATCATGTATAGAACCTGCTGCAGCAAAACTGGCATTTGTAAAGAAAACAATTACATTTAAACTGACTATTGCAGCTGCAAGCCATTGCCGACAATACAAAAAAAAAAAAAAAAGGCATGCATGCTGGGTTGGTGACATCACCAGGTGGCTCCTCCCCTTACCTATTTAAGAACTGTCAGGTGGAGGAGCAGGCATTTGGCGGCTAGACTTAATCGTAGACAGAGTGTTTTTTTTTTTTTTGGTCCGGGAGTGCAGCATGTGTTATGATTGACAATGGATCTACATCAGGGGACAAAACTGCCTCCTGTCTTTTTTTGGTGAATGAGTAGGGGTACAATGTACCCCTACTCATTCACATGGGGGGGCTATGATCTGGGGGCCCCCTTGTTGCCTGCAAACCCCAACAACCACCGCCCAGGGTTGTCAATAAGAGGCCTTTGTTCCTATCAACATGGGGGACAAGCACTCCCCCATGTTGAGGGCATGTGGTCCGGTATGGTGCAGGAGGTGGGGGGGGGGGGCTTCCTCGCCCCACTTTTTCTGGCCTGCCAGGTTGCGTGCTCGGATAAGAGTCTGGTATGGATTTTTTTGTAGTATTGCCGGCAATAACTTGCAACCGCGAGCCATTTAAAGGTAATTTTTTTCATCATATATGTCAGTTTTGCTGCAGCAGGTTCTATACACAGTACAGATGCACCACTTTGCAGCCAGACTAAGGGGACCCCCCAGACACTATATTTAAAGAAATCTTTCATTTGTATTATTTCACGTTAAGGATCATTAAAATAACTGACCTTTTAAAAACTTTAGGTACATCTGCACACACAGGTGCAATGGCATTATTGCCTAGGCAAAAAAACAAAAAAACACAAAAACAAAAAACAAGAAAGCAGTTTAAAAAAATTTAAAATTTCTATTTGTGGGGGAATGAGAGGGCTGGAGCCAGGTGCACACAGTGTTTTTTGGGGTAAGGATCTTCTCAAACTATATATATGTGCGCATTAAAAAAAAAACAGTATCATAAATCAATGAGATGAGATAAAAGGAGCAGCCAGCACTTAAATACAGGCTACACTATAAGATACAACATTCATACACAAGTGCAGAGTTCCAAATAGTATAAAATAATAAACCAACAAACAGTCCTGTAAATTAGTGAATAGTCCCCCATTTACACATAAATTGTGTTAAAATAAAGTAGTAAGTGCTCTGTGACCCTCTTCATCATCTAATATGTGACAAATTCTGCACCAGCACACATTAAGGCTTACTGGGTGTAATGTGACTCTCAAATGAGAAGTCAAAATGCGCATATGGACAAGTATAGTGAGCCGCTAATACATGCTCCTCTGAAGGCATCAAATCAACTTTCTATCCCGCAGTAATAATAATAGATGGCATGTAAATGAAAAAAAGCTCACTATACTTGTCCATATGTCACATTACATCCGGTAAGCCAAAGTGTGTGCTAGTGGAGGACACGAGGGGATTTGACACATATATGATGATGAAGAGGATCACAGAGCACTTACCAATTTATTTTAACACAATTTATGTGTAAATGGTGGAATTTATGGGACTGTTTGTTGGTTAATTATTTTATATTATTTGGAATGCTGCACTTGTGAATGAATGGGACTCCTAATAGAGCTGTAATTTTTCTTTTAAAATGAAAATTAGATTTATTTTGAAGTGCAGAATAAATGTTTTACAAAGACGTTTTTTTTATCAGAGGTCACCATTTATCATTAGCTGGAGCTATACGTCAAGTGGTTCTAAAGGCAGAAGTTTTTTTTTTATCTTAACCACTTACCCACTGGGCACTTAAACCCCCTTCCTAACCAGACCAGTTTTCAGCTTTCGGTGCTCTCACACTTTGAATGACAATTAGGCCCCTTTCACACTGGGGCGGCTTTCAGGCGGTACAGCGCTAAAAATAGCGCCTGTACACCGCCTGAAAACACCGGCCCCATTCACTCCAGTGTGAAAGCCGGCGGGCTTTCACACTGGAGCGGTGCGCTAGCAGGACGGTAAAAAAAGTCCTGCTAGCAGCATCTTTGGAGCGGTATAGGAACGGTGTATTCACTGCTCCTATACCGCTCCTACCCATTGATTTCAATGGGACACCGCGGTAATACCGCGGCAATACCGGGGGATTTTAACCCTTTTTCGGCCGCTCGCGGGGGTAAAACCGAACTGCGAGCGTCCGAATACCGCGGCTAAAACGACGGTAAAGCAGCGCTAAATATAGCGCTGCTTTACCGTCACCGCGGCTCCCGCCCCAGTGTGAAAGGGGCCTTACTCAGTCATGCAACACTGTACCCAAATTAATTTTTTGTTTTTTTTTTCACACAAATAGAGCTTTCTTTTGGTGGTATTTAATCACAGCTGGGTTTTTTATTTTTTGCACTATAAATAAAAAAATACTGAAAATTCGGTAAAAAAAAAAAAAAAAAAAATTCTTTGTTTCTATTAAAATTTATTGCAGAGTATTGGCGAGTATTGGCAGAGTATTGGCGAGTATTGGCAGAGTATTGCAGTGTTGCACAGTATTGGTAGAGTATTGCACAGTATTGGTAGAGTATTGCACAGTATTGGTAGAGTATTGCACAGTGGTGCCAGAGTATTGCACATTGCAGGCAGAGTATTCCACACTGCTGTCACTGACCAGCGCCATGGGCACTACACATCCAGCCCACAGTGCTGGTCCCATCTCTCCCCCTCTCCGCTTCTCCCCTCTCACTGTACCGATCGGTAGAGAGAGGGGAGGGAGGAACCAGCGTCATGACGTGACGCCGGTTTGTGTACATGTGATCGCTGCGTCCTGCATTCACGGATATTCCCGAGTGCGCGCGCCAGGCGTCCTACGGACGTCACCCAGAATAAGCCGACCGCGCTGTAGCCGCCTTTCGGCTATGGCCCGGTCGGCATGTGGTTAATGCATCCTATGCATTAAGATAAAAAACCCTCTTTGTGCAGCAGCCCCCCAATACTTACTTGAGCCCCATCTGGATCCAGTGATGTACACAAGAGACTCAACTGTCTGGGACTCTCCCTCCTGATTGGCTGAGACACACAGCGACATTGGCATTCGCTGCTGTCAATCAGAGTCAGTGAGCCAATGAGGAGAGACAGGGGGCTGGGCTCTGTGTCTGAATGGACACACAGAGCGGTGGCTCGACTCGGGTGCCCCCTTAGCCCGCTGTTTGCTGTGGGGGGGGGGGGGGGGCACTTGGCAGGAGGGGGGCGCAGGAGAGCCAAAGAGGGACCTAAGAATAGGAGGATCTGTGCAAGACCACTGCACACAGCAGGTTAGTATAACATGTTTGTTTTTTTAAAACAAAAAAAAAACAAGACTTTAGAATCACTCTTAGCCATGGCATGTCATGCGTTTAGGACAGGATGATACCTAACCATTATCATTCTGCTTTAATACATGGCGTCATTATTCCTGGCTATGTGTTGGTTTAGTGTGCTCAAAAAAGGGAACAGAAAACAAATGGTACAGCTGATGCCATGCACTATGACTGTGGGAACTGGATGTCCTTAACATAAATAGAAGGAAGTATAGACTTGATCTATTAGTATGTATTAGGCTTTATGTGACAACCAACACTGACTTATTCTTCCGTAAATGTCATTCCTTGTCTGTAGATCAATACAGGCTTATTGTGAGAAACTGCAGATATAGATTGGCGATTGTGATAAACTTATTATTAATGGCATTTTTGTTTTACATTATTAATTACAGGCAGTGATTTACATACTGCACATTCACATCAGTCCCTGCTCTCACAATCTAAGGTCCTTATCCCACATGCATATATACACATAATAGGGTCAATTTAGAAAGTAACCTTTTTTGGAGTGTGGGAGTATAGCCACGCAAGCACAGGGAGAAGATATAAACTCCATGCAGATATAGTCCTGACCAGGATTCAGACCAGGCCCTGGTGCTCCAAGGCAGACATGTTAACCATACCTCCCAACTGTCCCTGATTTGGAACAAAGTCCCTCTTTCCTCCTCATTTGTCCCTCATTTTGGTCTGATCTATATAGTTTATAAATGGCACTATTTTTCTTTCAAAAAGTGTTTCCCAGAGCTAAAACTTTAATCCAGATTCTAAATTGCTGCATTTGTAAATTTCAAAAGCCAGTATAAAAGAAACAGTAGTGCTAAAAAAAATAAAAATGCACTTGTGGGTTTAACTAATTTTCTTTTTTTTTTGTAACATTCTCCTTTAAGGGGGCATGGCAGGGGGTGTGTCCTATGCCTACATACTTTTGCTAATAGGTTCCCTCGTTCCCATCTCAGAAAGTTGGAAGGTATGATGTTAACCATTAAGCCACTGTGTTGCCCCTACATCAAGCTTTTTAAAATGTGTGGGGTACAAACTATGAGAAAATTGGAAGATAAATTCCGTACGAGGCACGATCGTTCAATTTTTGCAAAGTATGTGCAGAACTTTCGACATCCCATTCAGACTTTCCAAACAAAAATATCCAAAGGGATTAACTCCAAAATGTTTCTCGCATGTAAACAGAACTAACAATTTTTGCCTAATGTGTATGGTTGTTGTACAGTTAAAATCAGATACGAAAGACAACAAAAAAAAAGCCTTTGTCATACGAGAATTTTCCTACAATTAGTACCATCCTCAGTTTCGACATGCTGTGAAACATCGCGGAAAACTAAACGATCGTTTATCCAATTTTCTTATAGTGTGTACTAGGCTTTAGGCAGTAAGGACACTGAAATGTGTATTTTAGTATCACAAATAGATGCAAGCTAGAAAATAAAACATTGTTAACAAAAAGGAATTCACTGGACTGCTGAACTACAATGTCTGGTTGAAAACCTGAACTATTTGGTAGGTAAAATTCAAAAGGAGAGAACTGTTGATAATGAAGGTACCTAAAGGTAAGTGATCACGTTTAGGGTCACCATACATGGTACAGTCTGACTACAATTTCCAACAACTATGGAGTGCAAAAGCCTTCATGTAGAAAGGTGAAGTTTACTTTCTCTACTGCAGGCGGCACTCATGTGCAGTGGCCCTGTAGCTGAAAAGGGACTCAAGAGGAACACAGTTCCTCATTGGTTTCCTTGGTCACTGGGGAAGCAATCTGCTTGGATGCTGCTGCCGATGTGACATTGGCAGCCATCTTGGGTGAGGCAGAGCCTATTTAAGGCTCAGGCTCCCAGGTTTGGCTCGCATTTTGCTAGTTGGTAGAGTAGGGTACCCCACCTTTTAGGGATAGTACCAGATGAGGAGGGAAAGTGTGGAACGCAAACTTCTTTGGACATCATCCCACTTGGGCGTGAGACGGCCAGGCCGCACTCTGATCTGTTTCCAGATGCTGTCAATTGATACCTGCTCTCTTCACATTAATGGAAACCGTGAGGGCATCCAGTTGGGCAGCCTTTCTTCTTAACCACCTGAGATCCAGCACAGTGGTGTAGTGGTTAGCACTTTCACCTAGCATTATTAGGGTCGCTGGTTCATATCCCGACCATGACACCTTCTGCCTGGAGTTTGCATGTTCTCAGTGTGCTTGCGTGGGTTTCCTCCGGGTACTCCGGTTTCCTCCCACACTCCAAAGACATGCTGGTAGGTTAATTAGATCCTGTCGATAAAATTGGCCAAATATGTGTATGTTGTATGTGTATGTGTTTGTAAGCGTGTCAGGACCCCACAGGGCAAGGACCGCACTATACCACAGATGGACACCAGTGGCAAAAAGCGCCCTGAGGCAATTCAGTTTGCATAGGTTGCGCTATACAAGTCATTCATTCATTCAGATCCGCGATATAGCCGAATGACGGCTACAGCATGGATCTATATTGTCGGGACTACGTCTACGTCGTCCCGTGCACGAGCGACCTGCGCGCCCCCTGAAGGGCGTGCACGGTGGTCTGTGAGACTCGCTGGATCACAGATCCGAGTAAGAGGTCGATCCTGACCCCTTACCACGTGATCAGCTGTCAGCCAATGACAGCTGATCATGTGATATCAACAGAGCCGGTAATCGTCTATTTTTCCCTCCTTGCGCTGACAGTACAAGGAGAAAAAAAAAGCCGATCACCGGCGGCAGTGAAAGGGACATTAGTCCCGATCACTGCGATGTGCCCCAGGTCCATGGTGCCCACCTGGGCCCTATACAAGTGCTGCCTACCAGTGCCCACCAGCTCCACCTGTCAGTGCCCACAGGGCCACCTGTCAGTGCCCACAATGTCATCTGCCAGTGCCCACAGTGCCACCTGTCAGTGCCCATAATAAGTGCCTGAACAGTGCTGCATATCAGTGTCACCTACCAGTGCCCATCAGTGCTAACTATCAGTGCCATCTATCAGTGCCCATCCGTGCAACCCATCCGTGCCACTCATCCGTGCCACCCATCAGGAATCTGGAAAAAATATTACCAACAAGTGGATTGACTGCATCTTCTGAATTCATGGCCTTCGCCTACTGTCAGAAACCATGAATCAGACCGAGACAGAATTACAGTTAAATCAAACTTGTTTAATAATAAATAGTAAATAGAACAAGTGTAGTCAAAACATAGCCAAAGTTTGGTAACCGTAACGGATAGTGAGACAAGCAAGAAAGTCAGGAAGCCAGAGATCAGCGTAGTGGAACAGAAAGCGGGATCTGGAGCCAGAAGGAATGTCAGCCAAGCAAGTCTTTAACAGGAACGCAGGAGATAGTCTCCGTGATGTTGACCAAGGCAAAGGCAGAGATCATCTGAGCTGGACGGCTTAAGTAGGCAGAACTGACAAGCAGGATACCATCAACAGGTGAGTCACTGAGGAGAGATAGGATCTGGCAATTAGCCGACAGCTGAGCAGCCAGCTCAGAGGAAGGAAGGGTTAAGCCCAGCCCTGAAAAGGAGAAGTTTCACACTGGATTACTTCACAGATCTGGAAGAAATGCACAAAGCTCAACAAGATTTAAGAGGGCTGTGTATGTACATGACTCCTGTATTTAGACAATATTTGCTTATTCCAGAGTTCAGCTTTAAGTTTTTATTCCTTCTTTTAGAATGCTTGATATTAAATTCAATCCTATTTCAGTTTTTAAACCTATTGCTTAGTCACCGCTCGCTTCACAAAACTAGAAACTAGACTGAAAAGTGAATAAAGTAACTTTAACCACCCCGCCTATAGCAAAATGACGGCTGGGCAGAACTTTTGTTGTTCCGGGTGGATTTCATAGGACATCCTCCCAGGAACGTGCCTCATGCACGGCCCTACGGATGCACTGTGGGTATGATCTGTCACTGGCTGTGTACACTGGACACACCTGACAGATCACTGTACCGGCCCGCTGCCAGTACAATGTGATTGCTGTGACCAATCGCAGCAGATCACGTGGCAGTTGTAAACAATGGATGGCTTTCTGCCATGCCACCCATTGTGTACAATTGTGTTGCTAGCTGTGATTGGTCTTAGTGATCACATGGAACTGACAGGGCCAATCACAATCCACCTGTACCATGTGTTTATCTGTGGCCAATCACAGCTAATCACAACAATACTCACTGAATAAATCAGTTTCATTCAGTAAAAATGGTTGCTTAGACCAATGAAAGTCATTGGTATAAGCAATCATAATGTACAAAAATATAATTTCCTCAGAGTAGTACAGTGTTACTATGGTAACACTGTATTGCTCTGGTCACAGTGTGTTAAATAAAATAAAAAAGAAATAAAATGTAATAAATACTGTCACAAATGTCCCTGATCACTGGCACACCAGTTATATGATGACACAAAAATTGTGACAAAAAATTACAACTTCCAAAAACTCACCATGCCTCTTACTAAATACCAAGGACTGTCTACTTTCCAAAAATGGGTCATTTGGGGGGTATTTATACTATCCTGGTGTTTTCCCTTTAAAAAATGATATAGTCTGTCAGTACATCAGGACTGATCAATTTTTATAACTTTCCTACATGCTACATAATAAACACTGATTTGGGTTATTTTCACCAAAGAAATGTAGCAGAATACATTTTTCCCTACATGTGGCACAGATGATGCACCATGTGAGCGAGGCCTTATTGTTATGTGTATGTGTTAGGTTAAGTTAAAGAAGTAGAGCTTTTGGTTGTTTGGACACCGGCATATACATTATATCCCTTTTGTGCATCCCAAAATTCGAACTATCAGCATAGCAATTGAACAAAATTTGTGAAGTCACTAATGGTATTGCTCTGACGAATAATCTTTCCAAAGTTTTCTATGAAAGTTCAAACAAAATTCTACCTTTGAATATCTAGGGCAAAGAAAATAATGACTGAACCCCCCCCCCCCCCCTCCATATTCCCTGGGAACCCATACTCATCTTTCCTTGCTCCCATGCCACTCAATTCAGCAGTTGGGAGCAAAGTAAACTTGCTAGCCCTTTCAGGTATGGGTGAACATATAATTTAATCCCCCTCTTCCCAGAAATGGTGACTTTTGACTGGGCCAGCACAGTCACATGGTTCCAGGAAAGTTGTTCATAGCCCCATGTAAGTCCTGACAAATCATTTTGGAGCTTGCACAAGGTTTTTTTTCCTGGCCACAGGGACCATACAGAGCAATGTGACCACTGGGAAAGGTGATTACGTTCTGCTGGAGAAGGGGAGCTAAGTGACCCTTAAATTTGTCTTGCATGGGTAAAGCAAAGTGTCACTTTAAATTAGGACAGTATCTACAGTATCTCACAAAAGTGAGTACACCCCTCACATTTTTGTAAATATTTTATTATATCTTTTCATGTAACAACACTGAAGAAATTACACTTTGCTACAATGTAAAGTAGTGAGTGTACAGCTTGTATAACAGTGTCAATTTGCTGTCCTCTCAAAATAACTCAACACACAGCCATTTATGTCTGGCAACAAAAGTGAGTACACCTCTAAGTGAAAAAAACATGGAGAGGGACATCTCTGAATATATATCAAGTAACAATTTATTAATAAAAACAATATCCACTCACATGGAAGAACATAGAGTTGAGTTCAGGCAATTCTGGTCCTGGTGGTGGCAGCCCTGACAGACTCACCTATTTTTTCTCCCCCATATTTGCCATCAGACTATTATGGACTAAATATTGTCAATTTGAGGTATCTGAGCATTGCACCTTTTTACTTATCAAAAACACCCCTAAGTGAAAATGTCCAAATTGGGCCCAATTAGCCACTTTCCCTCCCCGGTGTTGTGTGACTTGTTAGTGTTACAAGGTCTCAGGTGTGAATGGGGAGCAGGTGTGTTAAATTTGGTGTTATCGCTCTCACTCTCTCATACTGGTCACTGGAAGTTCAACATGGCACCTCATGGTAAAGAATTGTCTGAGGATCTGAAAAAAGTATTGTTGCTCTACATATAGCCTAGGCTATAAGAAGATTGCCAAGATACTGAAACTGAGCTGCAGTATGGTGGCCAAGACCATACAGTGGTTTAACAGGACAGGTTCCACTCAGAACAGGCCTCGCCATGGTCGATCAAAGAAGTTGAGTGCACGTGCTCAGCGTTATATCCAGAGGTTGTCTTTGGGAAATAGAGTTCTGCCTGCATTGCTGCAGAGGTTGAAGGGGTGGGGGGTCAGCCTGTCAGTTCTCAGACCATACGCTGCACACTGCATCAAGCTTCTTCTAAAGATGATGCACAAGAAAACCTGAAGACAAGCAGACTAAGGACATGGATTACTGGAACCATATCCTCTGGTCTGATGAGACCAAGATAAACGTATTCGGTTCAGATGGTGTCAAGTGTGTGTGGCTGCAACCAGGTGAGGAGTACAAAGGCAAGTGTGTCTTGCCTACAGTTAGGAATAGTGTTGGCAATGTCATGGTCTGGGGCTGCATGAGTGCTGCCGTCTCTGGGGAGCTACAGTTCATTGAGGGAACCATTAATGCCAACATGTACTGTGACATACTAAAGCAGAGCATTATCCCCTCCTTTCGGAGACTGGGCCGCAGGGCAGTATTCCAACATGATAAAGACCCCAAAAACACCTCCAAGATGACCACTGCCTTGCTAAAGAAGCTGAGGGTAAAGGTGATGGACTGCCCAAGCATGTTTTAAGACCTAAACCCTATTGAGCATCCGTGGGGCATCCTCAAATGGAAGGTGGAGGAGCACAAGGTCTCTAACATCCACCAGCTTCGTAATATTGTCATGGAGGAGTGGAAGAGCACCCTAATGGCAACCTGTGAAGCTCTGGTGAACTCCATGCCCAAGAGGGTTAAGGCAGTGCTGGAAAATAATGGTGACCACACAAAATATTGACACTTTGGGCCCAATTTGGACATTTTCACTTAGGGGTGTACTCACATTTGTTGCCAGCGTTTAGACATTATTGGCTGTGTGTTGAGTTATTTTGAGAGAACAGCAAATTTACACTGTTATACAAGCTGTACACTCACTACATTACATTGTAGCAAAGTGTAATTTCTTCAGTGTTGTCACATGAAAAGATATAATAAAATATTTCCATAAATGTGAGGGGTGTACTCACTTTTGTGACATACTGTATAGTCTAGGTGTCCATTATTATTCACTCCACCATCCTGAGTAAAGCCTGTCTGTACCTTCCTCCTCATTGCATCAACCTTCACTGTGCGACCCTGCCTGGCACCACACAGCGTTTGTAACACAAATGCCCCTGCTGGGTCCTCTTCTTATTGCACATGTGTGCCATGGTCCCGTTCATTCCTATGTTTGAGCTGTGCTCTGTTGGACTGCTGAAGGCTGCCTTGGACTGAAGGAGCCATTGCACACATGTGCAGTAAGAAGTGTATCCAGTGAGGACGTTTGCGTAACAAGGGCTATGCGGCACTGGGCAGGGCCACACATTGAAGAGTGCTAGAGCGTGAAGAAAGGTAAATATTATACCAGACAGACTGCACGCCAGAGGGTAGGGGGATTATTTAAAGGATAACTAGACTAAAGGTACAGTTGTCCTTTAGGTTTCCAGGGATGTCTAATTCCCTATTTGTACTAGGCAGATAAGTCATTAATAAGGGAAACATATACCAGACATTCTCTTTTCCTTGCTCATAGCTACCTATGAAATTCTTCTTCTTATACTTCCATAAAATTTCGTTTTTATGGTTAAAACAGATTGAGAAAGACCAAAGCTTTGTGTATGTGTATGAAGCTATACTTCACAGCATTGAGGAGACAAAATGGGACATTTGATGAAAGTTTTCCTATTATTGCTCCTCGTTTCACTGCACAAAGTTTATCATTTATCTTATCATTATCATTCTTTGAAAGGGACACCTGCACAGGTTCATTTTTTTTTTTTTAATTATGTCTCCACGTATGAAATAATGAATTACAGTGTAATCTATTTTGCAACATATGTTACTTAGAAATGCAACAAAAATAGATGAAGATAATAAGATCATCAATCACCGGTGTGATAGGTATCATTTGTGCATCTGCGGCTATGTATGGGATAATTATAATGACAATGACATTAAGACATTTTGGAATGTTCTTCACCCAGTTCTATCCATACAGCTGCCTATGGATGTGTACAAGGTACTACCTGAAAGATCACCTATCATCTACTTAGAAGAAGGCAGCCACCTTGTGCAGGGAACCAGTGATGGAGTGAAACAAGATCATTAGGTTACTAGTTACTAGTGTGATATGGGGGATTTTTAGCTCAGTGGTGGTAAATGGATTCAATGAGATATAATGCCAGCCTGAACTGTGTTTAAGGGCTTGCTGGTCCATTTTTATTAGACAAACCAAAAGGAAAAACAAATTACATCTGTATTTGCAGGAGTTTCAGCTTCACAAACCTTTATTAGCAAAAACAAGTTACGAAAATGCCAAGCCATCTTGGTTACTCTTCAGCAACACCGCTGCTCTTGTCAGGATCTTTAAGACCCAGCTCTCCTGGCTCACTCAGCCTTTAGCACCTCCCTGCACGTGCCCACTCCTTGCCTCTAGATAGGGGATCCCCTGGCAACCCGCGCTCTCTCTTTCTCCCCTGAGATTTACAGACTTTCTCTGTCAACTGGACTTGCGTCTCCCAGACTCGCTCAGCTTGCCCTTATTTCCCAGTTCACAAGGTGAGCAATCTCTCCAACATGGAGTGCATCTATCTTCATGGGAGCACAACTGTCTCCAGGCTGAAAGCTCCT
Source organism: Lithobates sylvaticus (assembly GCA_028564925.1). Classification (NCBI taxonomy): domain Eukaryota; kingdom Metazoa; phylum Chordata; class Amphibia; order Anura; family Ranidae; genus Lithobates; species Lithobates sylvaticus. Next base: position 470,822,334 of record CM053028.1, read on the forward strand.
GATGAAGCCCCTGAGCTATGCCCAAGCTTGCTTATAACGAACATGCATGCCTGCACAATCATACAACCTGCAAGTCTCCAGTAAGACCTGGACACATGATTGAAGGCTTTGTCCCACCCAAGACACTTTGAAGCCTTCAAGCTCCAAACCCTGACATGCAACACTGTATCCTGGCCTAGGTCGACAAGGCCCAGGCCTAGGGCAGCACTTTGCAGGGAGGCAGCACGAAAAGAGTCTCCGCCGGCTTGCGCTACACTGTCAGTGTAGCTCCAGTCTTATGGGGCAGACTGGGCTGAGAGGCAAATTAGTCTAGAGCCCCCATAAAGCGGCCGCACTGCTTCCGGTATGCGGGCGGTTGGCATTCCGCAACTGTTGGAGGGGGGGGGGGCGCCGCTTCTAATTTTGACTGTCCTATCATCCTGGACCACAAACCTTCCTCACTGTGCTATATGTTTTCTGCTGAACCATTGGCATGGTTATATCTTCTTAGTCCTCTTTATAAAATTATCAGAAATGTGTGCTATAGGCTATATTCATTTTGGATAGAATAAGGGAGGGTTATAGCCTCTGTCAGTTTATTTTTTACCACCCCTGTCCCATTGCAGAGATTTCCCTTCACTTCCTGCCCCATAGCCAAACAGGAAGTGAGAGGAAAGCTATGCAAATTAAAGGAATCCATTGTCCCCCCACCCAGGCCCTCAGAACTAGTGTCCCCACTCCACTCCAGGAAGGGGTGGGCCATATTTAAATTAGGGGTGCACGAGTTTAGTCAGGCCTAGGGCAGCACAAAACCTAAATACACTACTGCTGACCTGGCAATACAAAACCTGGAGAACACTGCCGTCTGCTGGACTCAGAAACAATACTCTGGAGCTTCACACTCTGCATTAGTGATAATCCTGTGTGTTTTCTACATATCCTGGCACACTAGGAGTTAAAGAGAAACATTGGTCATATAAAAGGTGAATGTTTTTTCAAGGAGGTATAACATATGCCTCGTTTCCACTGAGTGGATCGGTTCGGTACGGTACGCTATTTTGAGTGTTTTCATTATGAAAGCGGCCCATACAACCGAACCTTACCGCACCATTCAGGGTCCTGCTTCAGATGTGGGGCCATAGAAAATGGTATGGTACGGTTAGGGCGGAGCTACTGGCATCACATGATATATTCCACTGATTGGCGGACAGAACAAATGTCAATGCTGACGTCAAAGGCATTTTTTCTAAACCCCGTATGGCCCCTGGTAGTCCGACTTGCAGTGGAAACGCTCACCTGAATAGGCCGGACCATTCTAACCCTTACTGACCCGGACCGTTCCGCTCAGTGGAAACAAGGCATTACAGGACTCTTAGTGCAGATGAGGATCCTCATATGATCTTATGCCTCACTATGTCACTTGTTTCAGGTCACATAAAGTGACTGTGAAACTACAGGATCAAAACAACAAATAGCATTAGCTGAAAAAAGAGGGCCTATACTTATCTTTCTGGTGGCTTGTATCTTAAAACATGTTAAGATGCCGCTTCCAAGCTACTGCAAGTATTTTACAGTTCCAGGTATGTAGGTTTCTGCATATTTGCCCCAAAGGACTGTCCAACTCTCCACCCAGATGGAGTGGTTCCTCCTGCCAGCTCCTACGTTACTACAGGAAGTATAAGCTGATGGGGAAAATAATTCAGCTATCCCATCAAAGGACTGGTAAGCTTCAATACATTACATTTTTGTTTTCGGGTTTATTACTGCTTTAAAGTATTTTACTAAAGTTTTTTCAGTAGTTCATGTCTGTTCACAGTTTTTTTTAGAATTATATAAAATAAGGGTTATTGTAATCATGCTATATATTAGTGATATATTTAATAATTTTTTCCAGATGACCAGGTTGCTGGTTATGTTTGCTATGATGAGACACATTACCATTTCCTTCACAGATATATCCTTCTCATTAAAGACTGTTACTAGTGGATTGTGCATTGTAGGAAACATTGCACGGATAATTATTTCAGTAATCTGGGAGCATGATTTATGACTTCTGTTTTATGAGCATTTCAGGCTAGCCATGAATGTTATGCTGCTGTTTTAATGGTTTACGTTGACATCGTATGCTAATTTTTTTTTGTGTCACCCATTGTTAACACTGCTGCCTTAACAAGCAAGAAATTTACTGCAACTAAAGCTTTGTACACACGGTATAGTTGTTGGCAGGGGATTGTCTGTTGACAGACTGTCGTCCTAAAATCTTACTGTTAGTACGCTCCTTTTGACAATTGTTGTCCAACTTTCGGCCAACAAATGTTGGATGACCGGCTAGTAAATTTTCGGCAGACAACGGTTTGACATCAGATTTTCGTATATGGTCAGTACACAAATCTGTCACACAAAAGTCGAAAGTACAAACACGCATGCTCGGAATCAATGCTCACCAAACAGGAAATTAACAGAAGGGGCCCAAATGGTGGTGCTAAAGAGCTGAAATTCCTCGTACTCTGTCACCACGTTCGTGTTTGTGGCACAGCAATTGTGTACCGTTAGTATGCAAGACAAGATCCTGGCACACGTCCTTTTGACAAAAATCAGACGCTCGGCTGGCCAACAATCAATCGTACCATGTGTACGAAAGCTTAAGTCTCTCTTAGGCCTCTTGCACACAATACTCCTGTTTGAGCATCTACTTTTTCAGATGTCATTTCAGGCTTCTCTTTTGTGTGAATTTGCACGCATTTTCGCGTATACGCGTTTGCACATTTTAGCAATTTCAGCATTCTCATGTTGTACAATATGCAAATTAGCTAATATTTGTTGCTTAGAACAACTGCATTTGCGCATGTGCAAATTTTCACACATTTGCGCACAAGAGGTGTAAATAACTGACCAAAAATGCTGATTTTTCTATTTTTTTTTTTTTTTTTTTTTTTACTGAAGAATGCGCAGCGCTTGTTTAGGTGCCTGTAATGGGCTTTTTAGTAACTCAGTAAAGTTGCACTAAGCTGCAGTGTGCAAGAGGCCTTATATACAATTAGATTTTTATATGTGGGTATATGTGATAGTTTTGTTTTTAAAAGGAAAAATCCAATTTTGCAAAAAAAAAGGGAGTGGAAGGTAAATTGTGCCCCATCAAAATGTCAAATCAGACTAAATACTACTTATAAAAGTATCTACTTTTTAACTGTGGAATATGGCTTGTGTGCTGTGGTGCATCTCGACAATGGTTCTTTAATAGTGTGCAGATACTGGTTCCACAATATACTGTAAATCACACACTGTAATGTCATGTACCATTCCCTTACAAAGAAAATGAATGAATTCAAGGTGGTGTTCTCCGATTGGGTGGAGATAGACGTCACTGCTCCACTTTTACACCTCTTGCAATTAGAGAATGCTTCACATTTACTGAGAAGATGTAAACTGTTCCCTGAATGGTGCTCGTGCCGAGTCAGTGACCTCCCATGTTCCCTAAGCAGCAGCAGGACCTGAAACTAGTAGTGGTGCCTACTTGAGTGATTTCCTTCTTCCACAGGGATCGGCCAGGTATGACACATACAGTACATACTCGACCAATATATCTATAGAAAGCATCCATAACTGGAATTCAGCTTTCATCTGTTTGAAATGCTTAATGTAAATTTCTTGTTATTTGAAAATGCTTTGTGGAAGTTTGAAAGTACACACTTCATACCAGCATTTCTCACCTCTCCCCCTGTGAGAGTAGATGGAATCAAATGCAAAATATTTTTAGGAGTGTCAAATGTACACTGTGCTGCCCAGGTGGTTGCAGTGATTCCCTTACCCCTAGCACCTACAGTCTCCCTTAAAAGGGTATGTGCTGACAGAATAATGGGTCTCTTTTACAGACATTCAAATATTTACATATTCTTCACAAGCTATAAATTCGCTTAAAATCCAGCCCATACTGACCTCTGTACCTGCAGATCCTGCAGAACAATTCATCCTTAAATTTCACAGTAGAAGCAGTCAGAAGCGATCAGTCCATTAGGGGGCAGGACTCATACGTTTGTATGAGTTTTTTTTTTCTTCCAAGCACATGATTAGAGCCTGAAGCTCTAATTGGCTTGAAAAAGGTTGGGCTCGGGGCGCAAACCCACCCACTTGTGGCAATAGCGAATCAATATTCGCTATTGTCTTCCAACTTCTCCTCCGGCCAATCAAGACAAGAGGCCAATCGGGTTGGCTGGGAGGAGAAGCCGAGAAAGCCACAGAGGGATCGTGCCATGGAGGGGTGAGTGCAGGGGTCCTTGCCATTGAGCGGTTGAGTGAAGGGATTGTGCCGTGGAGCGAAGAGCGCGCGCGCGGGGGGGGGGGGGTACGGGGTGGAGCGGTGGGTGTGGACCTAGGGGGGTTTGTTTGCCGCCCCCCAAAAAGTTTAGCACCAGCGGCCACTGGAAGCAGTGAAGTTTGCAAGGTGGGCCTCAGCGCCCTGCTCTTTTCCTTCTTTCAGAGAACATATTCTGTGTTTACATTACATATTAACCACTTAAGGTCCGCCCTAGAGCATTTTTACTGCTACAGGGTGGCACCTCTGCGCTGGATCACGCATATATATTCTGGGTAAATGGCGCACATGTGCCGGTGACGGCTTGCTCCCACTGTGATTACACAGTGGGAGCCGATCGGTAGGTACCGTGCATCGATGTCTGCCAGCACCTGCCGATCATCAGGCAGAGTGGCAGAACAGTGGTCTGCCTATGTAAACGAGCAGATCGCCTTTCTGACAGGAGGGAAAACATGAAATTTGTGTCCCTGCAAATAAATTTCATCTCTTCCCCTAGTAAAAGTAAAAGTGTGGTAAAACGCTGGTTAGTCAAACGGTTAGCCCTTTGATCACCCCTGATGTTAACTCCTTCCCAGCCAGTGTTATTAGTACAGTGACAGTGCACATATTTTAGTACTGGTCCCCAAAAAGTGTTAAAAGTGTCAGTTCGTGTCAGAATATCCACCGCAATATCGCAGTCCCGCTATCAGTCACTGATCGCCACCATTACTAGTAAAATAATAAAAGTAGAAAAATAAATAAATATCCCATAGTTTGTAGACACTATAACCTTTGCGCAAACCAATCAGTATACGCTTATTTGGATTTTTTCACCAAAAATATGTAGCACTACCCTGCGGGAGCCGCTTGACTATTGTTGGTTCCTTACTCTGCCTCCTCAACCCCAAGAACAGGCTCAACCCCACTGATGTACCTGGCAACAATGTAGTGTAAATACCACAGTAAATGGACTCAGGTTATAGTGAACACAAAAAGTAAAGAAAGTGGAAGGAAACAATAACAGTAATATTGAGTAATAAGCAAATGTATATTGGTAGAACAAAGAGCAAAGTTACTGGAGAAATCTCCAAGATCAAATATGTCTGCTTTCAGGGGACTCCTTTAAATGAAATAACCCAGAGAGCAGAGGTAAACACACGAGAATAACAGATTAAAGATGGGATGTTACTTCACTGAATTATCTGCCAACTCTAATTAAATTGGGCTATATGAGTCCAGGCAGGAGAAGGGTAGAGGCATGACATTGATCTCTGTCAATTCTCTCCCTTCTTCAACCCAGCACCACAGTCCCAGCAGGCTTGCTTAAACACATGTAGCACCCTGATGGTTAGGCAGGGTTGCTAGTATATTTACTTGCCAGGTATAGTTGCCTTGGCCAATTGATAGGAGATCAATTTATTCCACCCTAATTCTGGAATTGCTGCACTTCTCTCTTCTATCACCAGATGGCCTGGTATCTGGTGATATTAGATAAGATAAGGACATTGCAAGGACAGATTAGGAATAGATGGGGTATCTCAGCCAATGGGCAGGTATCTTCTTGGGTCCCTTGGCCTGATGGGAGAGCCTATTTATTTGGGTGAGGTCTAGTGATCTGGGTTCTGTGCCACCTGGACGGCTCGCTGGATGGATGTGTGTTGTGCTGCCCCAGGCTGCTAGGCCAGAGCCTGAGGCATATTCTGGGGACATACAGCTGCTAGGCTGTCTGAGGGCCTATCTAGAAGCAAGAAATCAGCGTAAGGTTGGGACTGCAGCTTGCAGTCCAACCATAAGTGACGGTCCTGCCATGGGAGATGGAGTACCTGTCATGATCGGAGGTAGAGGGGAAGCTGTTGCCACTAAGGGACCAACCATCTTATTACCAGGGACCACAGTGAGTAGCTAAAGCAAGTACCGGAGCAGTATTCTCACCGGGGACTGTGAAGAATTGGGAAACTTCAGCAGGTGTCAAGCCAGGGACCCAGCCAGCGGAGGTGGCGCTTTCAGAGCAGCCTTGTGTGCCAAGCCAGGGACCGAGCAGGCCAGTGGGGTGACACTTGAGGAGCTCAGTGGAGTGAAGATCTAGAAGAAGTGATTGTAGAGGAAGTAACTTAGTTTGTTACAACTTGTGTTAGAAACTGTTATAAGACAGTTGCCATAAGAGACAGCAATCCTACATATGCAGACATGGTGTCTGGCTGTGTGCCATTCCCTGCATGGCTGTCTACCTATAGAAGTCTCAGAATCTGCTAATTACGATTGAAACTACTAAAGGGTGTCCTGGCCCTAATCCCTCCCACAGTTCTGTTCAAGAGACAATACATCTCTTTGCGTTCAAGAAATGTCTGGCACCCATGAATCTACCTTGCATTACACCTCCCTCCATTACATGCCTTGTAACCCACTCTACACAGAAGGATGTCAGCTGTTCCTAACTTTGGAGGTTCTCATTAGACCAAAGGGGACCCGGGACCTTGCTACACACAATACCTGACTGCCTGACTGCATGCACCTGACTGCAATACCTGACTGCATGCACCGAATCAACCCACAACCTGTAACCACTAGTATAGTGATCAGATGGTCCTGAGTATAGATGGAGCTCTTAAGACTTTGGATGACTTTAAGGTGGTGCACGTGTTGATCTTCTTTTGTGGAGTGAAACAAAGTACATCCAAAGAGGCTTGGTAAGCAGCAGAACTCTAATGGTTTTGGTGGTTTTCAGCTAGATCAGGCAGGTATTATCACTGCCAGGCAAAGTGTAACAAATTCACAGATTCTCCCAATTTAGTGAAGCAGAATGACAACATCAGTTCAGTGTTCTGGCTTAAGGAGGGTTGGGCAAAAGCCCTCTCACCAAACCCTGTATCCAGAGGCCCAGGGAGGAAATACTTAGAAACCGATCCTTGCATTTCCCCGACTGGCTACCTCCTTACAGCATCACCACGTGCTGACAGGGGTGCCTGGAGATGCACTCAGGGTTCTTTCTTAGCTCTGGATGTCTGCCGCTGACCTCGGAGCTGTAACAGGTACGATCACACAGGCCCAAGACCCCAGCACCCTTCTCTCACATCCAGTCTTCCTCACACCTCATGGTAATTCTTCCTTCTCCCAGGAAGCCTCTGGGGTTACGATTCCTCCTGTATCACCAAGGCTGCTGGAATCTGTAGTCCTCACTATGCAGATTACAATGAAACAGCCTGTGTTGAGAACTCCATCTCCCAGAGTTCCTTGCTGCTCCTTCAGTCTTCCCTTGATTGGCCAGCTTCCCTCTGCCAATGAAGAAACAGGAGAAAGAGCAGAGTGGGCTGCCCTGCCTATGAATGCCTCTGACTCATTCCACAGTGAGAAGAAAGAAAAGGGAAGGGGGAAATCCCTCCTGCAGAGCTGACAAGCTGTGTCTGCTTTCAGTGAGAGTCCAGGCCAGCTTGTCAATGAAGTGGGGATGCAGAGCAGCCGCTACACATATGTAGCAGAATACATATTGGCCTAAATTTATGAAGAATATTGTTTTTTTTCAATTTTTTTATTGGATGTGTTTTATAGCAGAAAGTAAAAAATATTGTTTTTGTTTTAAAATTGTCAGTCTTTTTATGTTCATATCACAAAAAAAAAGGCAGAGGTGATCAAATACAACCAAAGAAAGCTCTATTTGTGGGAAAAAAGGGGCATACATTTTATTTGGGCACAGTGTCGCATGACCGCGCAACTGTCAGTTAAAGTAACGCATGAAGGGGGTAAATCTTCTGGAGGTCAAGTGGTTAAAAAGACTGTCTGGCTGCTAAGTCCCTGCCTCAGGAGAGGAGCAAGGGGAGCTGAGCTGCTGAAATGAAAGTGAAAGTACATCTGCTGAATTTTACATGCATTCTAAAAATGCTGTCATGCTGCTCCAATGGCTTCCATTCCTTCTGAGTGACTGATGAGTAGATCAGATGTTCTGACTTGCCTGTCTTACTATTTGTCTCAGGACTGTGACTTAGAATATATTGAAGCCAGAGGATCAGTATAACTGCCAGGCAACTAGCGTTTTTAGGAGCCGCTTTGCTTCTGTCGGCATAGCTTTGAATTATATTCATATAAGCTCTAAGCAAACAGGTTGAACAAACATTATAATTCCAGGATGATTCCCTGCTCCTGTATGCAATGTGTTTTTCATAACATACAAGGCATATTATCTATTTACCTGTAATATAATTTTTTTTCTTTGGAACTTCCATGACTCATTTAGCAGGTGAAGAAGAAGGGAATTCAGGAAGTGAACACAGGTGCACAAGGGCAAAGATGACTTTCATCAACTTGTTTATCAGAATTGAGTGAGAAAGAAGTAGCTACTCGTGTGGAAAATTTGCAGATGGAAAATTAAATCACCCCATACTAGTGTGGTAAGTGCGTAATATGATGAAATAATATTACATGTCATAAAAAATAACACTATGCCAACAGCACATAGGGAGAGATACCTGCACCTGGCTCTTCTGATGTGATCAGGAAAGTGGTGGCAGTCAGAAATCATGGCTCATTTTACTCAGCCGTATATTGTCTATGAAAGTGTCTCAGTGGAGAACTATATCAAACGGTGTGCCTTAATTACCAATTGAATGCAAATGTTAGTGTCAGTGCTTAAGCCCATGGAGGTGCCACTTTGCCAGTGTAATCTGCAAGGTCAGGGTACCAGTTTGATAACAGGGTCTTGCAGAGAACAGGAGACACAACGCATAAGTCCTCTGAACCAGTGCTCAACCTCATTGCCCAAAGTGGGAACCTCTCCTGTCTCTGTGTCAGCCTGGACCTGCTACCTGTCAACATTTGGAGCCCTAAAGCAGTAGTAAACCATGGTGAGAGATTCCAGCATTTGTTATAATGTGCAGCATACTTGCTCAGTATGACACACATACCTCTGAGTCTGCTTTCCTCTGTGGGATCTAAGCCCCCCGCATTCCCTCCTATTTTGGCAATGTACCATGTTATCTCTCCCCTCTTCCACCATCTCTTTGCTTCACTCATTAGACAGACACATGCGTGCTGGGGTCATCTTGGCAACCAAGTTTTCTGTCAGCTTAGACTTTTAATTTTGGCCCTACTTGCTGGAAAATCTTTGTTTCTAAAGGGTTAGTAAGGTTAACTAAATCAGTACAATCGCTTTACACCCCCGGGACCCATTACACTCATCTAATTTGTTGTTTATCTTCTGCTGCCTATGTCAGCTTCTGTAACAGTCCTGGCATCTGGAAAATGCAGTCCACATCCCAGAACCTGTGTAGCATCTTAATGGTGACCACAGTGACCAATGATAATCTGTCTATGCCTGCTTTGTTTTCCAGGAGGGCATCTTGGAAGAAAGAAAGGTGCAGAAGAGCGCGGCTTTAAAATGCCGGGACTGCTACATCCAGGAGCCTGGGTAGTGAAAGATAATCCTCCAAGGAAGTAAGTGGGGACTGGAGGTGTGGGGAGGGTTTTGTGAAAAGATTAACTAACCTAACATGGTTTATGACCACTTTAGAGTGCTTATGTATATTAGAGAATGTTTACAGCCGAACCACACTACATTTATATATTGGTAGACCCTCACTGGTTATGGGTGACTCAAGAGTTTAGATTTGGTTGGCCCCTCCATGATTCTCATGGAAAAGTTGATTGAATGGAATTTCCTGGCCAATCACTATTGTTTTCTGAGATGGGCAGGAGCATGTAATGCTCATCTTTCTCTCTTCCAAAGACATGAACTTGCATCTTTCCTGATCAGCATTTGCATGTTTGTAGAAAGATCCTTTGATAGAACAATCATTTGGCAGCTGGGTCTGATGTCTGTAGGCAGTTTTACTTTCAGCTAATGTAACTGTTAATTGTAACGATCAGAGCAAAGGAACCTGCAATTATCTAAGTGATTTTATTCTGCCAGTTAAACTTTGATTAGCCAAGTAATGGGAACCCCAAAGGTTTGTCCCTATCCACTTACCCAAGGCTTCCAGTGGCATCCTGGACCTTGTGCTGACCAGGCAGCTGCAAAGAAAACTGCTGGATTTTTAGCAGAACACAACTCATTATGAGAATGTTTATTTGCAGTTTTTGGGAAGCAGATAAATCAGGTTAGTTTGAAGCTGAACTCTGCAAATTAGACAAAATGCACCCTTGCAGTGGGGTCCCCACAACAATGCAAGGATTACATTCGCATAAGTCTCAGGGGGAGATGAACAAGCAGTATCACTTAATCTTAACCTCTGCTCCGGCCAGCTCCAAGGCTCACCTTCTTCTCCTTTCCGCTCCAGGCTGTTGGTGGTTCATGTACGTCAGGGGTCTCAAACTGGCAGCCCTCCAGCTGTTGCAGAACTACAAGTCCCATCATGCCTCTGCCTGTGGGAGTCATGCTTGTAACTATCAGCCTTGCAAGGCCTCATGGGACTTGAAGTTTTGCAACAGCTGGAGGGCCGCCAGTTTGAGACCCCTGATCTACGTCATCCCATACTGTGCAGGGCTACTAAGCCTGCATTGTACTTGAGCGAGACTGGAGTACAACCATGGCCTGGAGAGCCTAATGCCGCGTACACACGGTCAAAATTATTGTCGGAAAAAGCTCTGATGGTTTTCCCGTCGGAATTCCGACGGAATTACACTCAAACTGTCTTGCCTACACGCGGTCACACCAAATTCCGACGGTCAATAACACCACGGCATACAACACGTTCGACTGCACTATAAAAGGGAAGTTTAATGCTTCTGAGCATGCGTCAAATTGTTTCCAAGCATGCGTCGGAATTTAGTGTGTCGGAATTGCATACACACAATAGTTAAATCGGATAGAAAGGTTTTCCGTCAGAAAAATTAAGAACAGGTTCTCAATCCAAAGTCCATCGAAAATTCCGACAGAAAAAGACCGATGGGCATACACACGGTCGGAAAATCCGATGAAAAGCTCACATCGGACTGTTTCCATCGGAAATTCCGACCGTGTGTACATGGCATTAGAGAGAACGCAGTGGGAGACAGCTTGCACATATTGAGGGAGCCTACTGGAGCAAGAAGTAAGTTAAGTATTACTCCTGATTACAATCAGTTAACCCTTGCAGTATGGTGTGGGGACAGTGAGAGTAAATTTGGCCTTATTCAACTTTAGGTCAACAAAGGCCTTAAGGCATCGCTGTTACATATTAAAAATATATTAAGAATTACTTACTTTGAAGAAAAGCATTACAACTTACCGTTCTGTCACCCGCACTACTGACTACTACTCCACTATTATGAAGAGATTAAAGTGGTTGTAAAGCCTCAAGGTTAAATACATTAAGGTGAAAAACCTTCTGTGCTGCAGCTTCCCCTAGCCCCCCCTTTTTTTACCTGAGCCCGATTCAAACCAGTGATGTGCACGAGCGCAGCGGCTCCAGCTGCTGTCTCTCTCCTCACTGGACAGATTGATAGCAGCAAGAGCCATTAGCTCCAGCTGCTGTCAATCAAATCCAGTGACACGGGTGTGGGGGGGGGGGGCGAGTCCGCTCTCTGTGTCAATGGATACAGCAGTGGGACTCAGGAGCAAGCCCACACAGGCGCCCCACTAGATAAAGTGGCTTTCCATGGTGGCACCCGATGAAGAAGAGGATCGTGGCTGCTCTGCGCTAAACTATTGCACAGAGCAGGTAAGTATAGGCATATTTGTTATTTTTATTTAAAAAAAAAGATTTACAATCCCTTTATGGGACTGAAAAATCTTTTTCATCCAATGCCTCTGGGTGTGTTGGATGTCTGAGACCCCTAATGCATTTTGTGGTTCCATCCATTGACCCCTATGTCATGTTGGTGGAGCAGGTGGTGGGACAAGCAAGTATTAATGTGGTTCATGTGTGCCTTCATGCATTCTATGTATGAAGATAAAAAACCTTCTGCACAGTGGCGGCTGGTTCTCTATTTTTTTTGGGGGGGGGGGGCGGCAAACAAACCACACAACCCCCCGCCCCCCTCGGTGGGTGGTAGTCACGCATTTGGGCTCTGACTTGTGTGTTGGCGGTGATGCAGGTCAGAGAGATCGCTCCATTGAGGATGGCCATCTCCCTGATCTCCCTGTACATCCTCCCCTGTAGCGTCCAATATGATCCCTTCCTGATTGACCGGGAGGAGAAGCAGGAAGACAATAGCGAATATTAATTTGAATATTAATTCGCTATTGTCACAAAACATACGCAGCACACTGCATCAAATGCTCTGTGCCCCGAGGCTCCCCCCAGCACAATACTTACCTAAGCCCAGCCTCGATCCAGCAAGGTGCATGACAGCAGTGGCTAACTTCCTCCTCATTGGCTCAGACACAGTAGCAGGAGCCATAGCCTCCCACTGCTTTCAATCACAGCCAATGAGGACATAGTGGTGAGTGGGGTTTTGGGAGCGAGTATGCACTAGTGCCCCCATGGCAAGCGGCTTGCTATGGGGGTACTCAGCGGGGGGGGCAGTGTGCCAGTGGGGGACCTAAAAAGAGGAAGAACGGGGCAGCTGTGCAAAATCACTGCACAAAGCAGATAAGTATAACATGTTTTTTTTTTTTTTATATATTTCCTTTATTATCACTTTAGAACTGAAGGCAAAACTTAATTTTTTTTTTTTAATTTATGATAGAGTGAAGGGTTATAGCCCCTGTCTGTCAGGTAATTTTTGCCATCTGTGTTTCATCGGGGAGTTCTCCCACAGCAGGAAGAGAGGGAATGTTCATCGAAATTAAGGGAAATCCTCGGTAGTGACCAGAACTAGTGTCCCCCATTGGAAGTATCACCTCTATTGCTATTCCAGTGACCACTTAAAATTTGGGCTTTCTTTCACTTTTGGTGAGAACTGTAAACTCTATCTAAAACTAAATGTTTTGCCTTTAGTTATACTTTAGTTATACTTCAGGGCCTGTGCGACATTGTACCCAAACAAAACCGATGTCCTTTTTACCCACAAATAGAGATTTCTTTTGTTGGTATTTGATCACCCCATGCGGTTTTTATTTTTTACGCTATAAACTTGACACTGGCAGGGACCAGGGGCGGTCAAAGGGTTATATGTTCCCTAGGAAGGTGCTTTCTAACTGTGGGGAGAGGGGTCTGACAGGGGGTAGAGAGATCGCTATTCCTAATCACTAGGAACAGACAATCTCACTCTACTCCCCTGACAGAAAGGGGATCTGCTTTGTTTACACTGGCAGATCCCTGTTTTGCCTCTCTGTGGAGCGATCGCAGGTGACCCGCTGATTGGCCCCCCTGCTAGCGAATGGGCACACAGATCACATTGTACGCGCCCGACATACAATGGTGATTCGCGCAGGAGAGCCAACCTGCCGCAGTACAACTGCAGTGGCTGATCAGGGAACCAGTTAAGGAGCTCACACATCTCCAGGAATACTTTCAGAGATATCAGCCTTTTGTGGCATTTGCCAACAATACCGGAATGTTCACAGAGTCATTGGCAGACACAGGCATGGCAGGAGACTTGGCCAGGCCTGGCATGGTGCATAGTGCCTAGTTATTATTATTATTATACAGGATTTATAAAGCAGATTATGAATGGCCTCTACAAACAATATTTATAGGTAGATAGGGCCAATCAAAAATTATACCATAATCCAGCCAGGTGCTCACCAAAAAGCTAAAAGGGCAATTGGACTATCTCGGTACAATACAATAATGATAAATTCAGATATAGAAACAAATGTAAAAAAATATACAGAGGTTTATTGATACACAATACATAACAAAAATATCAATGATGAGTAAAAAATAGGTGATGGTCCATGTGTATCACCAAGATAATACTCCCCTGATGGGGAAGATCACAGTGGGATCATGGGCGTCCGCAGGTAGAGGCAAGGGCGGACAAGTGCCCCCCCCTGGAATCAGGAATTGGATCAGGAGTGATGACCCTCCATCACCCCTCTGTCACCCCTCTCTCTCTCACACCCCTCTGTCTTTTTCACCCCCCCTCTGTCACCCCCCCTCTGTCTCTCTCTGTCACCCCGTCTCTCTATGTCACTCCCTCTGTCTCTTTCTGTTACCCCCTCTCTCTCACCACCTTTCTCTCTGTCACCCCCTCTGTCTATTTATGTCAACCTCCCTTTCTCTCTGTCACCTCCCCTGTCTCTCTCTGTCACCCCCCACTCTCTTGTGCCATGTCCACAGTCTTTTGAGCCAAGTATGCAGTTTCTGACAGTCTCTTTGGCCATGTATGCAGTCTCTGGTCATCTCTTGTGCCATGTCCGCAGTCTGTTACAGTCTCTTGAGCCATGTATGCAGTCTCTAACATTCTCTTGGGTCATGTCCGCAGTCTCTGACAGTCTCTTGGGCCATGTCCGCAGTCTCTTGGGCCATGTCTGCAGTCTCTGACCATCACCTGTACTCAGTGCCGATCCTGACCTGGGGCCCTAAGCAAAATTCTGCTAAGGGGCCCTCTACTTGACCCGTGATGCCGTGAGCGGCGGCGATCGGCAGCTATATGGTGTCCACAGGCAAGGGGATCTCCCTGGGGCTAGTAGTTCTATCTCCGAATGTATACAGCGGAGAGGGGAGGGGCCTCTGACCCGGGCATCAGCAACAGTGTTCAAGCAGAGTGAAAGTGAAACTGATACCTGCCTGGGTCAGAGGCCCCTCCCTTCTCCTCTCCACTGTATACACTGAGAGTACTACAAACCCCAGGGAGATCCCGCCGCCCACTCAGGCACCATAGAGCTGCCGATCGCCGCCTTCCACCTCCTCCCACCTCTCCTCACTGCACTCTAAACAGCCAGCCAGAGGTGCAGGGGGGGATGCTGGGTCTTGGGGGCCCCCCCACAGCGGCGGGGCCCTAAGCAGCTTGCATAGTGTGCCTATAGGGCCGATCGGCTCTGCCTGTACTACGTCTGCAGTCTCTGACCGTGATAATGTGATAATGACATTGTCGAAAAGGTCAGAGCATGGGCGACCTTAAAATGATGCCCCCCCCCCCTGAAAAAAATTCTTCGGACGCCCATGAGTGGGATAGTTGGTTAAGGACAGTATTTCTACTAGTTTCGCGGACTGAGACGCTTTATCAGGAAAATATCTGCAATTTAATTAGCACATGATCAAAAACAATGCATTTAATCACATACAGGAGAAAACAATGTTTCAAGCAATATATAAATTTGAACAAAGTACACTGATTGTATGGGAACAAATAAAGGACAGCATACCCGAATCCCAGCATACACAAGGTACAAGGCATCGCCAGTAAGGGGTCTCCCGCTTGTTCCAGTTTATTGCTTACCCATTCCATGCATTCTATGTCATCCAGATTCCAGCCCTCTGATTTTTAGTCGCCACGGGAGACCCCTTACTATGATTGTCTTGGTGATACACATGGACCGTCACCTATTTTTTATTCATCATTGATACTTTTGTTATGTATTGTGTATCAATAAACCTCTGTATATTTTTTTACATTTGTTTCTATATCTGAATTTACCTTTATTGTATTGTACCAAGATAGTCCAATTGCCCTTTAGGTTTTTGGTGAGCACCTGGCTGGGGACCAGGCTCCCAACCCCCTTATCTCAGGATTTATATAGTGCCAACCGTTAGCGCAGTGCTTTACAACATGAGGGCAGACAGTACAGTTACAATACAATTCAATACAGGAGGAATCAGAGGGCCCTGCTCATTAGAGCTTACAATCTAGTTGCATTTTCCATCAAATAACAACGGTCCTGAGTTGAATCCACTCGGACGTGGTTTAGTGGTCCTGCAGAGGAAACATTTAATGTATACCTTTCTCTTCATCCACCTACAGAAGATCAGATGCACTTTCAGACTGCCATCTTCTCCTCCTTGCTTGTGTTCTTTCTCTTCTTGTCTCATTTTCTCCAGCAAGCTGCCGTGGCTTTAACACTTAGCACAGGCTCACAGACCCTGCGGACATTCGTCTACAGAGAAACAGATTGGTTTGTTAAAATATGTGTGTATGTTCTCACTCAACCTGAGAAAATCACACCTTCATTTTGTTAAAGCAAAAGAGGAAAAAAAAAAAACTGTTTCTGCCACTTCAGTAATCACTCTAAGACGGGGAGGATGGCAGCACATATGCCTGCGATGTGTCACTGAGCAGAACCTGTTCACACTGATCCTCCGTAATGTTAGCTGATTTCACTTGGAAAGTATAAGGTCAGCGGGGGCACGGTCTGAGATTAACAACGAACGAATAATGCTTCGTAGAGATGCTTAAGGGTGCTTTAACAATATTGAAATAAATGTGGCCAAACTTTATATACAGTACATGGTGTTAGGTAAACAAAGGCTACATTCAAACGGGCGGCCAGGGGTGAATGGTTTGCTGCATTCAGAGGCAGCTGGACGCCACCGCACTCTGTGCTATTGAGGCTTACAAACTGGTAGATTAGCTGCGGTCAGATTGTGTGTGACCAAAACTCCATAGAAAGGCAGACCCTGGATGCACGCTATCTGTGTCCAGGGTGGGTCGGAGGCTCTATTCACATAACACATACAGTATCATGTTCTGTTATAACATCCTTCCCATGCTAGGCTTAACGATATTCAATATACAGGCATATATATATATATATATATATATATATATATATATATATATATATATATATTTTAAATGATTCTTACCTGTCGGATTCCTTGGGAGGTGTAGGGAGAGGCTTTCATTCAATGCCCTCCTTCCTACCCTCCCTTCTCAGTGTTAGTAGCAGAGGAGTTGATTGATGTGGCAGCTTCTGACTGATTTCCTCAGCAGGAGAATTAGGGTTGCCACCTTTTCTTCAAGCCAAACGCGAACACTTTCACGGCGCACAGCAATTTTTTTTTAGTACACGCTATAGGATTGTAAAATACCTGGGACACCGTTTGGGTTACCCAAGGAAAGTAGTAATGAGGCGTGCTACAGTGAACAGTGGCTGTGGCTAAATTGCATTAACAGTGAGGGGGGGGTTGGGACTTAATGGGGCATGATTAAATAAAACAAAAGCATTTGTGTACCCATAAAATATGATTTGATTAATAAAAGAAATGTCTGTTAAAATATGAATCTAGCCTACCTTAAAAGTGGACACTCTCAGCCATTAGAGCAGTGGACGGTGTCAGATGATCAGTGGAGGGCGTCAATAGTGCAGTGAATGAGGTCAGTGGGGCAGTGGACAGTGTGAGTAGAGCAGTGGACAGTGTGAGTAGAGCAGTGGACGGTGTCAGTAGAGCAGTGGACGGTGTCAGTAGAGCAGTGGACGGTGTCAGTAGGGCAGTGGATGGCCTCAGTAGGGCAGTGGACAATGTCAGTAGAGCAGTGGATGCTGTCAGTAGAGCAGTGGAAGGTGTCAGTAGAGCAGTGGACGGTGTCAGTAGAGCAGTTGACGGTGTCAGTAGGGCAGTGGACGGTGTCAGTAAGCAGTGGATGTGTCAGTAGGGCAGTGGACGGTGTCAGTAGAGCAGTGGATGGTGTCAGTAGAGCAGTGGATGGTGTCAGTAGAGCAGTGGATGGTGTCAGTAGAGCAGTGGACGGTGTCAGTAGGGCAGTTGACGGTGTCAGTAGGGCAGTGGACGGTGTCAGTAGGGCAGTGTACGGTGTCAGTAGGGCAGTGTACGGTGTCAGTAGAGCAGTGGATGGTGTCAGTAGAGCAATCAGCAGCCATGTCCCTGGAAAGACCAGCATGACAAGTCCCGCACTGGAGAGCTTGTGGACTGTGAAATGCTGGAAAGTAAAGTAATGAAGAGGAAAGGAAGGGCCCTCAGTTTTGCACTCACCCCGTGGTCGGAATCCCCTTAGCTCGCGCTGCAGGCAGGCTCTGTCTGTACAGTGTACACCGGCTCTGTATCTATGTTGCCCACTCTCCGGACAGGTCACGTACTTCCAGAGGGGAAGAGCCCGGGCTGTGTGTCTGCAAACTCTGCACTAAGCAGGCACTGGCACGCTTCTCCCCCCTCACAGCCTCCCTGCAATGAGTCACACAGCACCGCACCGCAAAACTCACAGAGTGCCCGGGAGTCGAGCAGAGCGCTGAACGGCACAGGCAGGGGAGGGAGACACCTGCACAGTAAACCCCATCACAGTGTCCCCTATAATACGGGACTCCTCAGCCAGGTCTGAATAATGTGTCCAGGGCTCAGGCACACTAATCCCCGGACACAGGTTTCAAAACCCGTACTGTCCGGGTGAATCCTGGACAGGTGGCAACCCTAAGGAGAATGGAGGTTTTTATAGTATTCATATGTTGTCACAAATCCCTGTTGACCAATAGTAAATCTAAGCCCTGAGAAGCACGTCTTTCTATCTTCTGTGCATAGATCTACCATATTATTAAAATGAATATGGGCTTTGATGGGTATTCAGCTTTACAGGCAGGAATGTAACTGGCCAAACATAGCATAATAAAAGCAATGCTCCCAACTTTGAGAATTGCCAGCAATTTTTGGACTGGTTCATATGTTAGAAGGTGACAACCAGTTCCTCAGGAAGATAGAGAGGCTTGTTATTACAAATGGAGAATTTACAACCAAGTATTCTGTCCTTGATTTACTCCTAATTGAGAAGGTTGAGAATTCAGATGTAAAATGAGTATGACGCTATGACACTGTCAGTAGGTAGGTAAAGATTGTGACCATTGTTTTCCCTGGCTGTATCTCTATGGTCAGCTTTAAAGAAGAACTCCAGCTGCATTGTGCACATAAATGAATCACAATCCTGCAGTCAGTTTGTGTGCAACTTACCTCCTTTATCTGTATACAGCAGGTTCCTGTTTCCTTACTTTTCTAGTCCTGATACTACATCTCCCATGATCATTTGAGCCTCTGTAGTTTTAGGGAGCGCTATGGGAGTCACTTGTGCCAGCTATGGGAGTTGATGTGGGTGTAGGTAGGGTTACTGTGGAAGTTAGTCACATGCTCCTCCATAGCTGGAAAGGTGAGTATGTAATGCAGGGGAGGGCAGCATTTGCCATTGCACAGAAAAGGCATGGGTTTGTTTTAAGCATATTGGCAGATAGCGGCTCATCTCCGTCATTTGTTGGTGATCAGCAAGCAAAGCCTAAAGTGGTTGTAAAGGCTGAAGGTTTTTCTCATGCAGGTACGTCCCCTTTAAGATGCGCCCGCCGCGTGCTCCGAAAACCGTGCCCGCGGGTCCCACGGACTCGATGTGCACCGGGTGCCCGCGTTCGTCTCAGGGAGAGGAGGAACGGGGAGATGCCTTTGTAAACAAGACATTTCCCCGTTCTGCCTAGTGACATGACAGAGATTCACTGCTCCCTGTGATCGGGAGCAGTGATCGCTGTCATGTCAGTGGTAGCCCATCCCCCCCACAGTTAGAATCACTCCCCCAGGACACAACCCCTTGATCGCCCCCTAGTGTTTAACCCCTTCCCTACCAGTGTCATTTGCACAGTAATCAGTGCATTTGTATAGCACTGATCGCTGTATAAATGACAATGGACCCAAAATAGTGTCAAAAGTGTCCAATGTGTCCGCCATAATGTCGCAGTCACGATAAAAATCGCAGATCGCATTACAAATAAAAAAAAAAAATTATAATAAAAATGCCATAAATCTAGCCCCTATTTTGTAAACACTAACTTTTGCGCAAACCCATAAATATACGCTTATTGCAATTTTTTTTACCACAAATATGTAGAAGAATACATATCAGCCTAAACTGAGAAAGAAATTAGTTGTTTTATATATTTTTGGGGGATATTTATTATAGCAAAAAGTAAAAAATATTTTATTTTTTTTCAAAATTGTCTCTCTGTTTTTGTTTATAGCGCAAAAAATTAAGGTGATCGAATACTGCTAAAAGAAAGCTCTACTTGTGGGGAAAAAAGGACTCAATTTTGTTTGGGTGTAACGTTGCACGGCCGCGCAATTGTCAGTTAAAGTGACGCAGTGCCGAATTGCCAAAAGTGCTCTGGTCAGGAAGGGGGTAAATCCTTCCAGGGCTGAAGTGGTTAAAAAAAAAAAAAAGTTTAAAATCACTTTAACTCTAGTTTGTCTTAAAAAGCCTAATGACTCTGCCCTTGTAGAATTCCAGGCAAAATAAACTAATTTTATAACTGCTCCCACCTCCCCCTTGTAATGCCGTGTACACACGATCGGAATTTCCGACAACAAATGTTTGATGGGAGCTTGTGTGTATGCTCCATCGGACATTTGCTGTCGGAATTTCCGACCACAAATGTTTGAGAGCAGGTTCTCAAATTTTCTGACAACGAACTTTGTTGTCGGAAATTCCTAGCGTGTGTACACAATTCCGACGCACAAAAGTCCACGCATGCTCGGAATCAAGCAGAAGAGCCGCACTGGCTATTGAACTTCATTTTTCTCGGCTCATCGTACGTGTTGTACGTCACCATGTTCTTGCCAATCGGAATTTCCAACAACATTTGTGTGACCGTGTGTATGCAAGACAAGTTTGAGCCAACATCCTTTGGAAAAAAATCCACGGTTTTGTTGTTGGACTGTCCGATCGTGTGTACGTGGCATAACACTTATACAAACTCCCCTTTAGAAAGAAGATGCATATACATACCTATTCTCAGGGCACTCCGGTCTCGTCAGGTTATCGTTTCTTTTCTAGCAGCAGCTTCAGGGGGAGAGGAGGTTGAGCCATAAATGGATGGCCCATTGTAAGTCTATGGGTGACATTACCGTTCAGGCATTCCAGCTGTTGTTGGAACACTCTCTCCTCTACCCTGTACACAGGAGAGATTATGTGACTGGAGTGCCCTGGGAATAGGTAAGTATACACATCTTTCTTTTACAGGGTAGTTAGCATAGGTGTCAGAAAGGGCATGGGAGCAGTTTTAAGATTAGATCGTGTTAAAGTATTACTAAACCCAGAACCTGCATTCACTATATCTGGTCTCCCACAGTACACAGAACATGGAAATGTAATTATTTCAGTAAATATAAACTGGTAAATAGCTTTTCTCATCAGCAGTTAGAGCGGTCCTGTGACTTCTATCAGGTTAAAGCTTGTAGGAGGAATTTTTATTCTTCCCTGATTGTCCTATGAGGCTGCTGGACCCCTAACCTTCTGTCTGGACAGTGCTGATTGGCCCTGTGCTGATCACATGCACCCTTCCAAGGAAAAAAAAAAATATCTAGCAATACACACCAACCTGAGCATGTGCAGCTTGCCCCCATGGCTCTGTTCTATCAGGAGATGGATTGGGGACTGTGGGAGAAGGGGAGGATCATAGAAGACAGGATAAAACAGCAATTTTACACAATGCAAAGGATTTATTAACCCCTTAGGTTCCACAGTGAGTATAACAAGCATGCTTTACTGCATATACACACTGATTTTACTGTTGTGGGTTTAGTAACAATTTAACTCGAAATTCTACTTTAAAATATTAATCAATGTTTTAGCAAGGAGTGGGTCAATCAACCGATCGATTAATAAGTCTAACAGTCAATCCATAATGCAATTGGCTCTCATTTCAAGCATGTATATACAGTATGTATTGTCCATTAGTAGTTACCGATTGAAAGGAACATTACAAAGCTCTGCAATGAATGTATGTAAAATTTCTGAACAAAGGACTAGCAAAGATTTAGTACAGATATAAACTACAATTATAAAGCAGAGAAATTGTATAGTCTGCTTTGACATGTGACCCCTGTTCAGCGCTGTCAGCTACACAATAACACAGTTCACTGTCACTCACGTGAATAGACGTCAGTGACTCACTAATTGCGCACTGCCAGCTTGACATTACAGTGAATGAGGATCATTGACATAATATGATGTGCAAAACAAAGTTAGTCACAAGCACAATGCTGGCCTTTTAAAACATTTCTGACTTTGAACATCAGATGCAGATTTGTCTTATTAATGGCGGGTTACAAGCAGAAATAAACCGTTGCCATAAACCTTTACTTTGCCTCTGCAAATCTACATGTGATGGAGCTACTTGAATACTTACTGAGCGCTTTCTTAAACCCATTTATAGTGGTAACATGGACGTGTCCCCCCAGCAGGCCCGGATTTACTCCCTTTGCCGCCCCAAGGCCGGGTCCTTCAATGCCGCCCCCCCCACACACACGCCACCATTCTCGTCCTTTATCGATGACTGCTACAATAGATCAGTTAAAAACATATCTCCATTATATACTCCCCCCTTTATCATCTCTATATACATCCCCCTCTATCATCTCCATATACATCCCCCTCTATCATCTCTATATACATCCCCCTCTATCATCTCTATATACATCCCCCTCTATCATCTCTATATACATCCCCCTATCATCTCTATATACATCCCCCTCTATCATCTCTATATACACCCCTCTATCATCTCTATATATACCCCTCCATCATCTCTATATATACCCCTCTATCATCTCTATATACACCCCTCCATCATCTCTATATACACCCCTCTATCATCTCTATATACACCCCTCTATCACCTCCATATACACCCCCCTCTATATACAGGTATACAGACAGGCTGGGAGCGGTATACAGACAGGCTAGGGCGGTATACAGACAGGCTGGGGCGGTATACAGACAGGCTAGGGCGGTATACAGACAGGCTAGGGCGGTATACAGACAGGCTAGGGCGGTATACAGACAGGCTAGGACGGTATACAGACAGGCTAGGGCGGTATACATACAGGCTAGGAGCGGTATACAGACAGGCTAGGAGCGGTATACAGACAGGCTAGGACAGGTATACAGACAGGCTAGGACGGTATACAGACAGGCTAGGAGCGGTATACAGACAGGCTAGGACGGTATACAGACAGGCTAGGAGCGGTATACAGACAGGCTAGGAGCGGTATACAGACAGGCTAGGAGCGGTATACAGACAGGCTAGGAGCGGTATACAGACAGGCTAGGAGCGGTATACAGACAGGCTAGGAGCGGTATACAGACAGGCTAGGGCGGTATACAGACAGGCTAGGAGCGGTATACAGACAGGCTAGGAGCGGTATACAGACAGGCTAGGAGCGGTATACAGACAGGCTAGGAGCGGTATACAGACAGGCTAGGAGCGGTATACAGACAGGCTAGGGCGGTATACAGACAGGCTAGGACGGTATACAGACAGGCTAGGGCGGTATACAGACAGGCTAGGAGCGGTATACAGACAGGCTAGGGCGGTATACAGACAGGCTAGGAGCGGTATACAGACAGGCTAGGAGCGGTATACAGACAGGCTAGGAGCGGTATACAGACAGGCTAGGAGCGGTATACAGACAGGCTAGGGCGGTATACAGACAGGCTAGGGCGGTATACAGACAGGCTAGGGCGGTATACAGACAGGCTAGGAGCGGTATACAGACAGGCTAGGAGCGGTATACAGACAGGCTAGAAGCGGTATACAGACAGGCTAGGAGCGGTATACAGACAGGCTAGGAGCGGTATACAGACAGGCTAGAAGCGGTATACAGACAGGCTAGTAGCTGTATACAGACAGGCTAGGCTCTAGCCTAGGGGGGAGAGAGAGAAAAGGTGATGATCATGAGGAAGAGAGGTGGGAGGAAGAAGGTACATAGCACAAAGGGGTGGGAACAGAGAGGGGGGTTATTCTGGGGGTCTCACTCACCAATTATGCTCTCCCATTCAGGCTGGTCTCCCCCAGGGCTGTGGCAGCCATTGTTTGAAAACAGAACTCCCCTCACAGCACAGTACATTGCATGCATGTGGCTGGAGTGTGGGCGGGCACAAATGGGAGGCGGAGTATTGGATTGGACAAACAGTGCAGTGAGGGAGGGGTTAGGAGGACAGTGGAGACAGAACACAGCCCGACTCCTGCACAAGCTAGCTGGCTTTCCACGCTCTCATTGTATCACTGTGACAGGATGCCAGAGGCTGTGGAGCGCTGGAGCTAGAAGGGAATAAGCTATTCATGATCTCCACTCCACACTATACAAGTCTTGCTGCCTGGGGGAGAAGACGCTCCTCCTGCAGTGGCCCACACAGACTCCGCCCCCTGCTCTCCTTTCTAGTCCTGCTCATCATACAGAGCTCCAAGAATGATGTTAGTACGGGGGGCGGCCGTGAAAGCTGAGAAGCCCCCTGCTGGAGCGGCGCCGCCCCAGCACCACTGCCGCCCCGAGGCCTGGCCTCGGTGGCCTTGTGGGAAATCCGGCCCTGCCCCCCAGAAGAATATTTGTTGACCTAAGTGGACCTGAATACCGCTATGATTTTAGGGTGAGGATCAGGGCTGGATATATACTTCCTGCTATCCTAGGCCAACTGTCTTGTCTAGCTTAACCACTTGCCTACTGGGCACTTTCAGCCCCTTCCTGCCCAGGCCAATTTTCAGCTTTCAGCGCTGTCGCATTTTGAATTTCAATTGCGCAGTCATGCAAAACAGTACCCATACAAAATATATATCATTTTTTTGGAGACAGATAGAGATTCCTTTTGGTGTTATTTAATCACCACTGGGTTTTATTTTGCTAAACAAATGAAAATTTTGAAAAAAAAATAGTTTTTTTTTCGTTTCTGATATAAAATTTTGTAAATAAGTAATTTTTCTCCATCACTGATGTGAGCTAATGAGGTTGCATTGATGGGAACTGATAGGCAGCACTGATGGGCACTGATGGGGCTGCACGGATATGCAGCACTGATGTGCACTGATAGGCGGCACTGATGGGTACTGATAAGGCAGCATTGATGAGGCAGCACGGATATGCGGCAATGATGTGCACTGATAGGCGGCACTGATAGGTAGCACTGATGGGCGGCATTGATGGTTGGGCGGCACTGATAGGTGGCACTTATAGGCATCACTGATAGGTGGCATTGATTGGCAGCACTGGTGGGCACAGATTGGCAGCACTGGTGGGCACAGATTTGCAGCACTGGTGGACACTAGTTGGCTGCACTGATCATCAGGACACTGATGATCAGTGCCCTCATTGCCAGTGCAGATGTTACCTGTGTGGAATTGCCGGTTTTCAGCTCTCTTCTCCTCATGCCCTGTTTTGGGCAAATTGTATTCTGCTACATGTCTTTGGTAAAAAAAAAAAAAAAAATTCCAATAAGTGTATATTGATTGGTTTGCAAGAAAGTTATAGCGTCTATGATACTGAAAGATAATTGGTCGGGGCTCCTCACATGAGCTGCCTGCCACTCAGACTTCAGGTCCAACCCCCATTCCAGAACCATCTTTCTGGAAGCAGGGGAGGCATCTCTGAATCAGTGCACAGGTGACCACACCCACCACTACACTGAACACTCCCAGTCCCAGAATCAAAACAGACAGGCCCAGCGTGCAGCATAAACCTGCCTGAATTTACCTGTACTTCCTAAGCTTAGCAAAAATCCTACTCTAGCACCTACCTTTAGGTAGAGGGTGCTACAATACTTAACCCTGTCACTGTACTAATGACACTGGCTGGCAAGGGCCTGAAATGCAGAGCCTAAAGTTGCATCTTCCTATGCTGTGTGCTTAATAGAAACTCACAGACCCATAGCCTAGGATGGCAAGGCACTTCCCTGCTTCTCCCTCCTCTCCAAGTTAACATACTGACTGCTGACTTAAAGGAGTTGTAAAGTCAGAAGGTTTTTTATCTTAATGCATAGAATAACTTTCTGTGTGCAGCAGCCGCTCTCAGCCTCCTTAATACCTACCTGAGCCCATTCTCTGTCCAGCGATGTCCACGAGTGTCTCGGCTGTCCGAGACTCTCCCTCCTGATTGGCTGCCACTGCTGTCAATCAAAGTCAGTCAGCCAATCAGGAGAGAGATGGGATGGGGTGGGGCCAGGCCACAGCTCCGTGTCTGAATGTGACTTGGCTCGGGTGTCCCCAATAGCATGCTGCTTGCAGTGGGGGCACTCAACAGGAGGGAGGGGCCAGGAGCACAGAAGAGGGGCCGAGAAGAGGAGGATCCGGGCTGCTCTGTGCAAATCCACTGCACAGAGCAGGTAAGTATAACATGTTTGTTATTTTTATAGGGAAAAAAAGAGATTTTACAATCACTTTTCTGAGAAGACTGGAAGATTAGGGAAGCAGCGGTGAGAGACTGAGAGCCAACAGCACTGAATTGTAAACTGCAAGTTCTGGGGTACAGATTTTAACAACTAGTTTTCCTAATAATGCTAGGGCTTAATCCTACTTTAACATAAGTCTGTGTGAGTCTAGCGTCTGAAAATTTCAAAAAGAGCAAGTAAAATGTAAGCAGCATGTTTGTTAAATATTGTTTCAAGTTATTCTATGTGAACATGTAATAAATATAAAGTAGGTGTTATTTCAAAGTGGTTGTAAATGTGGAAACAAGCTGTTTTTTTTTTTTGTTCTACTCATCTATGGCTAGCTTAAAGCGGAACTAAACTCTCTCAATCGGTATTAACTATTTTTAATCCTTGCTGTTAGTCTTCGTAAATAGATAGGAGGGTGTACCATATTTACTTGTTTTAAACTCTTATTTTACATATTCTTGGTTCCTGGTTTCTGGCCTGGGCCAAACTGATGTCATACATTCCAGGAATCTCCATGGGCATTTTTCCCTTTCATCTGAGGAGGGCCTCTCTCAGCTAAGTACATGCTCTACCCAGGGCCGTTTTTAAGGCAGGGCAAAAGGGGCAGCTGCCCTGGGCCCTGTCATTGTTGTGGGGCCCAAAGCAGCTGCCTCATACTTGCCAACTATCCTGGTTTAAATTCCCTTGTCCCTTGAGGTTTTAGTCCTGTGCTGTGTTCCAATATCTCAGTGTGAAGTGCTGCTACTAATGCTGCCCAGCTCTGCCCTATTGTTGTGTACAGATGATTTACCTGCAGACCCTGTGTTTACATGTAAATTACCGGCATTCATATGTAAATAGTGGTGGCATTCATATGTAAATAGTGATGGCCAGCGGTATTGATATGTATATCATGCCCCCCTGAGGTCATATTCACAGTAATCTCTAGCAACCAATCAACAAGCAGAAATCATGGGGGAATGTGACGTCATTGCCCGGGCAATGAAGGAGGCAGACTATGAGGGACCCCCTAGAAACAGGCATTTAGAGGTGAGTAAAAAAAATTTTTTTTCCAATTATTTTTTTTTTATTTTTTTTATGATTTTTAAGCCCAATTTTTTTTTGGTGGCAACACCACTTTAAATCAATAGCAGATATCATAGTCAAACAGGACACAAAAGAGTGGAGAACTAACAACTACTGTAGAAGAGTAGGGAAAATTGTATCCATATTCTACCACCAGGTTGATAAAAAATCCATAGAATGCTAGTCTTTTTACAGTTGTAAGAGCAACAGCTGCATTGCATAGACTGGTAGGGAGGCAGTTATCCTATTAGGCCCTTTTCACACAGGCGATCCAATCAGGTCCACCTGTCTGGTTTTCAGGTGGACCTGATTGGAAGGTCCATGTATTCCTATGGACGGGTGGGTGTAAATAGGCTTGTGTGCCTTTACCACTGCCTACCTCTGAGTTCGATCCGGTCTGCTAAAAAAAAAAAAGGGAAGGGGGTCTGTCCTCTTCCGTTTAGGTGGATCAGATGGGAGGGTGGCTGGGTGTAAACGGACAGTAGAGTCCGTTTATTTCCAGCTGCCCATAGAGCAGAGAGGGTTCTGCCCATGTCAGCTCTGCAAAAGCTGAGTGGACATGGATGTGTCATCCACCCGCTCTTCTACGGTCAGCAGGGGATCTGTGAATGGATGCCCTGCTGATCGGAAGAGAATCTGCCACATGTGAAAGTGGCCTTATACATTAGAATGTGTTAAGCTGGCCATAGATGACTATGATCAGCAGGCTGATTAAAAAAAACAAAACAAAACAAAAAAAAACAGATTCACTGCACAAGCAAGGTGGACGGAGGAATTCTCCCTGCTGGGACATTATGATTAGACAGCAGGACTACTTCGCTGTCAGAATACAATGATCCAACAAGCCTGTTCAACCATTAGATAATTAGATTGACTTCTTTCAAGCCAGAGCGGCCACACATGGATTGAAATTCAGCGGATCCCTGTTGAACAAGTCAAATTTCAATCCATCTATGGCCAGTTTAACTAACAGCAACATGATGTGTGTGGCTTTGTTCAACCCTGGCAGCTCTGCCCCCCAAGGCCAATGCCCAAGTTGGCTATGCATGTGAACACCTGAACATAAGGATATAGATAGGTCAGGATATATGGATATCAATTCTGCCTGGCCTTTTTTTTTTCCGCATCAAAGTTCTGTTCTTTTATTTCAAAATTCAATAAAAAGGAGGAGGGGATGGGATATGAGATTTATATTTTAGGAAAAGCGCTTACTTTATAAAATAAATCACTTCAACATTACTTCTGCAGTTATCATTATTAATTTAAATGTTCAATTACAAATGTGTTCCTGGCTTATTCACTACAACATTTTTTTTTGCTTGGATCATACAATAAATAGCAAGTTCTCAACTGCGAGTATCCATAGCCCTTGTGAGTATGGGAACCAAAAGACGGGGGGTATGAGACTGGATCTGTGAGTAATTAAAAAAAGAAACAGGTCTCTCTGCATTATAAAACGTGAAATCGAAGTATTCAGGAGAAGAAATCACTCATGTGAAATGATATGCAAATAACACTGTCAGTGACTTTACATTGATTTTGTGTTTTCATTGCATAAAAACAACATCATCAATCTCACTAGTTGTAGCTAGGTTGTGTACTTTGTAATTTGCTGTTTTTATATAAATAAATATGACTTTCATTCAGCTTTTCTGTTCCAAGCTATCTTGCCTCCATAACGTCTTTGAAATACGCCCCTTCTTAACCACTACAATACAGGGCACTTTCGCCCCCTTCCTTCCCAAACCAATTTTCAGCTTTCAGCGCTCTCGCACTTTCAATGACAATTGCGCGGTCATGCAATGCTGTACCCAAATTAAATTTGTATCATTTTGTTTGCACAAATAGAGCTTTAGTTTGGTGGTATTTATTCACGACTCTGTTTTTTATTTTTTGCAATATAAGCGAAAAAATAGGGGAAATTTTGATAAAAAACAATATTTTCTCCTTTCTTTTTTAAACGAAATCCAATAAAATCAAATTTTGTCATAAATTTAAGCCAAAATGTATTCTGCTACATGTTTTTAGTAAAAAAAAATTCCATTAAGTGTATAATAATTGGTTTGCGTGATCACGGACATATGTACGCAAATGATCATGTACAGATGTGTGCAGGTGATCACGGACATATGTGTGCAGATGATCATTGGCACATGTGATTTTACTGGGACATATGTGGGGGACATGTGTTTTTATTATTTGGGGACATGTGTTTTTATTATTTGGGGACATGTGTTTTTATTTGGGGACATGTGTTTTTATTTGGGGACATGTGTGTTTTGGGGACATGTGTGGGGACATGTGTGTTTTACTGTGTTGGTGACACTAGACTGGTGATCAGTGAGTAAAAAAACAGCTAATACTCACTGATCACCAGCCGGCTGCAGCGATCAGCTCTCCTCTCCTCAGCGACGACTTCCGTGTGAGGAGAGGAGAGCCGATTGCCTAGCAACCGGCTGTTTGCTTACATCACATGATGGCTGTGATTGGACACGGCCGTCATGTGATCAGGAGGGCCAATCACAGAGCCCTCCTGCCGATCCGAGATGCGCCGTGTCCGGGTGACACGAGCGCATCGAGATCGCGCCGCAGCGCGGGCAAGCGCGTGCGCGATCCCCCTACTTCTGATGGACGTTCAGGAACGTCCGATCAGAAGTAGGCGGCTCCCACCCGGCCATATATATACAGTGGCCCGGGTGGGAAGTAGTTAAACAATGGCACCACAAAGCTACTCATTCACTTATTATCTCTATCCTCGACTATTGCAACTCCTCCTTGTTCACCTACCTTTACATAGAGACTATGCCCCTTCAGTCCATCTTGAATGCTGCTGCCAGACTCCTTCACCTTACCAACTGTTTGGTATCTGCTACCCCCCTCTGCCAATCCATTGACATCTGCTCACCTAACAAATAAAGTTCAAAATACTAATAAGCACCCACAAAGCCATTCTCAACTCTGCTCCCAGCCACATCACTAACCTTGTCTAAAAAAAACAACCAAATCATTCTCTTCACTCTACCCAAGACCTACTCTCTAGCTCCCATATCACCTCCTCTCATGCTAGCCTCCAGGACTTCTCCAAAATCTCTCTCATCCTCCGAAACTCCTTACCCCAGTCTGTCCATTTGCCTTCTACCAACCTTCTGGCGATCCCTGAAAACCAATCTCTTTAGAGAGGCCTATTCTACCTTTAATAAACTAAACTTTTACTTTTGTATAACCTTCTTCCATCCCTTTAGATTGCAAGCTCTTAAGAGTACAGGAGGGCCCTTTGGTTCCTCTTGTATTGAACTTTATTGTAACTGTACTTTCTCCCTCTATTTTGTAAAGCTCTGTACAAACTGTTGGCACTACATGAACCCTGTATTATAGATTCTGTATTATAATATACAAATAATAATATTACCGTATATACTCGAGTATAAGCCGAGTTTTTCAGCACATTTTTTTGTCACTGTGTCCATCTGCAGCCTCATGCGCCTGATTTTCCGGCGCTGTGACATGCAGTCTAGTCGGTGGCCGTGCAGTGTAACAAAGCCCCGCCTTCACCTCATCCGTGATAGGTGGAACACTGACTCACTGCTGGGAAACTGAATCAGTGTTCTGTCACGGACGAGGAGGAGGCGGGGCTTTGTTACACTGCATGGCCACCGACTAGACTGCATGTCACAGTGCCGGTGTTCTGGAGATCGGAGATCAGGTACACAAGGCTGCAGAATGACACAGTGGGGCATGCAGGTGGCACAGTGGGGTATGCAGATGGACACAGTGGGGCATGCAGATGGCACAGTGGGGTATGCAGATGGACACAGTGGGCATGCAGATGGCACAGTGGGGTATGCAGATGGACACAGTGGGGCATGCAAGTGGCACAGTGGGGCACGCAGGTGGCACAGTGGGGCATGCAGATGGCACAGTGGGGCATGCAAATGGCACAGTGAGGCATGCAAATGGCACAGTGAGGCATGCAGATGGCACAGTGGGGCATGCAGATGGCAAATTGAGGCTGCAAATGGGCACAGTTAGGCTGCAGATGGGCATTGTTGACCCTCTTTTCCACATACAGTGGTGGCTGCATTTCCCACTCTAGGCTTATACTCGAGTCAATAAGTTTTCCCATTTTTTTGTGGTAAAATTAGGTGCCTCGGCTTATATTCAGGTCAGCTTATACTTGAGTACATACGGTAATCAAAATTACTGCTAATACTACTAATGATAATAAGTAAAACCAAGCTATTGACATGTTTTGAAATCTTTTTGAAAGACTGATAAAGGTTAGGATTCTGATGTTGGATAAGGGGGTATAGGGTCATGCTGACAATCCATTTGTTAAAAAAATAACCGCGATAAATAGTATTTAAAAAAAGATACTCTACATTGTAACAATAACTACTCGCCTTTGAATTTATTTTCCTATATACTAGCAAATAATCAACCTTCACATCTAGTGAAATAACTTAAAAAAAGCGCAGAGCAATACTAGGGCAAATCTATAGAGGAAGTCTTCCCATCAGTGACTGGATGAGACAATTCTGTTTTACAATTTACTGATCCAGTTTATGAGAAGACACCATTCCCCCTGGATGTCACATCCTAAATAGAGACCGGGAAGGGGACCTTGCTAAGCTTCAGGACACGCAGTCACTGTGAAACACATTGGAGCCGTGGTTGTACCACAGAGACCCCCTCCAGATGGAGATATGAGATATGTCTCAACTCGTTCTTTTAATTTACTAACAAACAGAGAATTTATGCTGTCACTTGCGGAATGGTAATATTTTACGACTTAATAAACTGTGCACAAAGCAGTAGGTTGTGACAGGTGTATACCTCCATTTATTATCAGTGCTTCCTCCCCAGTGCATATGCTTCCTCATCTCACAGAAGTTCAAGTTTGTGTTCAGAAGAAGAATATCCTTTGAGAAAATGCCAGAGAGTTCTTTATGTTTCCTTCTCCTGGCTGGCACTCGGGCCCTGCACGTCCGTCCTTTCATTATACGTTCCTGCCTCAAGAGATACAAGGCAAACTCGCTCTCTCTCTCTAATGTTCCTTATCGCTGGGCTTGTCAGCTCCTATTTTTTATTATTTCTGCCTGGCACATTTTCCAAGACTTCTGCGAAGAAAGAAATTCATTTCTTCCAGACCGGTATTAGATGAGGTTTAAACAGAAACTTGAGTCAAAAAGAACCTGCTTTCTTTGCAATTTAATAGTCAATGTCTACTTGTAAAATATTTTCCCTTTCTTGTTTCTCTCAGTAAACCCCATGCAACTCCGAAGAGCGAAACTTCCATTCTTCAAGGAAACATTTGTTACTCTAGAGTTGGCATGTCAAGGTGATGATCTTTTCAGCTGTGAGCTGCCCTTTTACTTTTTCCCCTAAAGTATATCTAAAGCCAAACTTTTTTATTTTATTTTGGATAGAGAAGGGAATAGTTAACCCCCCTGCCAGTTTTTGTTTGCCATCTCTGTTCCACTGCAGAGATTTATCTTCACTTCCTGTCTTGTAGACACAATAGAAAGGGAGAAAAAGTGAAGAAAATCCCTTCTTAGACAGTTGTCACTTGAACAAGTGTCCCCATTGGAAAATGTCTAGCCTTTTCTTGTTCTGGTGACAAACATAAATTCAGTTTTTTTTTTTCACTTTCAGTCCTGTGACAATGGTCACCAGGACAAATAGGGTGAATCTGGCTGGTGAAATTGGTTGTAGATACACCAAAGGTATTGTATACTTTCAAATGTTTTTGTTTTATATAATTAGGTATTAGTGTAGGTATATTCCCTGTGTTGTTTGTTTCCCTTACCTTGTAACAATGGGCTCACATGTTGTGGCTGCAGTTTGTAGTGTCATGGCTGACCAAATTCCCCTGTGTCCATGTATTCATTCAACTAGCTTAGGCGCTATGTCTCATGCTGGTGCATCACTCTGCCTTAAAAAAGGGGTCCTGTGAGCTCCCGAACCGTTGACCTGTGACGCTTGTTGCTTTATGTGAATAAAGGACAAGATTATCACTATACCAAGGGTGCCTATTTTCCTATGATTGTATGGCGGTGCCATCTACCAATTCACTAAAGCACCCTATGTGAACTATGGATGAGCCTTTAAGGAGGGAGACAGATACAGTTGTAGTGCTACCCCCAAAGTATGATTCACTGGTTCTTTCCCACACAGTGCAGGGGCAGCCAGGTATGCAGCAATAATCAATTCACTCTGGCTCATTGAACAGTCCAGGGGTTTGTTTTTTTGTAGTTTATTTGCTGGTAGAAACTTGGGAGGGAATTAAGGATGAAATTATATACTCCAAAACAATTGACAAATAGCAGTTTGAGGACAATCTTCTTAGGTGAATGTGAATATTGAATAGTCTGTTCCCATAGCTGGGGACCAAGAGGTAGAATTCAAAACTTCACTGGTATAGGATCAGTCCAAAGGTGCAGCCCCTGTAAAGAAATGCAGCATCCAGTCCTGGGGCTTCAGAGCATGGGCGTCCGCAGAATTTTTTTCAGGGGGGGGGGGCATCATTTTAAGGTCGCCCATGCTCTGACCTTTTCGACAATGTCATTATCACATTATCATGGTCAGAGACTGCAGACGTAGTACAGGTGATGGTCAGAGACTGCAGACATGGCCCAAGAGACTGCAGGCATGCCCCAAGAGACAGTAAGAGACTGCGGACATGGCCCAAGGGACTGTCAGAGGCTGCGGACATGACCCAAGAGACTGTCAGAGACTGCATACATGGCTCAAGAGACTGTAAGAGACTGCGGACATGGCACAAGAGATGACCAGAGACTGCATACATGGCCCAAGAGACTGTCAGAAACTGCATACTTGGCTCAAAAAACTGTGGACATGGCACAAGAGACTGTCAGAAACTGCATACATGTGGGGGGTGACACAGAGAGACGGGGGGGGGGTGACAGAGAGAAAGGGAGGTGGAAATAAAGAGACAGAGGGGGTGACAGAGAGAAAGGGGGTGAGAGAGAGGGGGTGACAGAAAGAGACGGGGTGACAGAGAGAGACAGGGGGGTGACAGAGAGAGGGGGGTTAAAAAGACAGAGGGGTGTGAGAGAGAGAGGGGGTGACAGAGGGGTGATGGAGGGTCATCACTCCTGATCCGATTCCTGATTCCAGGGGGGGGGGGGGCACTTGCCCCCCCTTGCCCCTACCTGCAGACGCCCATGCTTCAGAGGCAAGCACCCCCTGTCTTCCTTAGCTCAGCAATCCATCATTTTCCTCAGGGCTCCACACACTATTTAACAGTTTTCCCAGCCACAATTTGTGCACTCCTCCCCAGGGTTTGGCTGGACCATACTCAATATTCCAAGGGGATAGGGGCAAGGGGAAGCAATCAAACTTCCAGCCAGTGCAGCCCTGAGCAGATAAAATGAACAATCCATTGCTCCTCCTCCTACAACAGGAGCCAAAATCTCAATTTGCAACTCTCTTTAGTTGAGATTTGCAAAATCTCAACTAAAAGGGTGCTACACAAAACAACTTTTCTGGGGAGGAGAGGAGGTCGCTTGGACTGACACAAAGACGGTACAAATGATTTACAAAGTGGTGTTTCATCATTTTAGAAAACTATTTGCAGATTTCCATAATATAATATTTTCTGGAACGCACACAGCCTGGCTCAGAAGCATGCCCACATGCAAGCGGCAAGGGACCTCAGAAGAGGAAGTAAGGGGATGCTATGTACAATATCTTTGAACAGAGCAGGTAAGTATAACGTCTTTTTTATACTTTATGAAAAAAAATTGAGCCCTTACACTCAGTTCACATTTATGAAAAAAATAATAAAATGCATTTCTTTTGCAGGTGAAATTTTTTTTTTTATAGGAGCATTGCGCCCATGATCAGCAAATCGTGGGTGCAGTGTCAGGCTCCTGGAAACTTTCAGTACAGCTGCCTGCCCCTACCTCCTTTACGGACAGATAGTTACTGAAGAATTAATGAACTACAAGAGCGATCACCAGCACCTACACAGTTCACCGAGAACTACAAGCCATCTGCTGCATGTCTGTAAATGAATGACGTAGCTGCGTGGGTTAAGCCCACGCAGTCGCTCTGTTTTGAATTGTGACTGCAGGTGCAGGGAAAGGATCCCCCGCTCGCTGTCACACATGGGGGGGGGGGGGGATTGGGGTTGCGGGAGGCAGGTCTGGAGCATGTTACATGGTACACCCTAAATATAGGTGTAACATGTACCATGCTCCAGAAGGTTAATTTATCCTTTAAGTTAGGTTATTTAAAAATGGTTACAGTCTCTCTAATTGTCTATCACCCTATAACACCACTTTATTTGTAAAAGAATCGGATAATTACAAGATTTAAAGAGGTCCGCCAAGAGAGCAAGTTTCTGTTCCCCTTTTACCACCCCAACATTATATCAATAAGACCTCTTTTGAAAGGAAAGTGGTGGCATGGGATGATAAAAGTGAGGCAAGATGTAACCATTTTAATCTAACTATATAAATGATTATTAATGTATTGTTATATATTTAACAAACATATTTACCAGTGTATGTATTAACAAAAATACAGTTTACTGTAATAATAGATATGTTGCTTTTACAGATTGGCCCTAATTTATCTTTATTAGGATGTGGTACTGAGACCCATCAAACTGACCAGCCTCTTATCGTTGAATGGCATTCACGTTGTATGAAATTAAAATGGAAGAACATTCAAGTAATTCTGAATCCGAATCTCCCATAAACTACCTTCCTCTACATGGCATGACTTCATCATGTCTACTATATAACATAGAGAATAAAAGAAGAAATTCTACTTTTATTTGGTTGATGTTCTTTATCTGAATGCAGTCCCTCTAGGGCACTGGCTATGTGGTAGGGAAGCCACCACAGGAATTCCACCCTTTAGGGAAATAAAGGACTCTTTATCCTACATTTCTAAATCCTGCAGCACAATCTAAGAATCACACCTAAAATAACAACTCTGAAAATGGCAAAAAGAACATCTGCCTTTCATTGCATTGTTTTTGATATGTTGCCGGTAGATATTATTTGCCTGCTGCCCAATACATGTGATTTGACAGGTTTGGCCAGAAACCAGGCTTGAGCACGGAGGACTAAACTTGTATGTATAGCCAAAACATTTTTTTTTTGTTTTTTTGTATAAAGAATGAGTAAAGAATGGTTAAAATCCCTGTCAGTTTAATTTTCGCTATCTGTGTCCAATTTGAGGAGGGGGTTCTCAAAGATGCAACAGAAAGTAACAGAAAATCTCCACAAAGTAAGGAAAATTCCCATCTTGGACAGTTGTCACCAGAACAGATGTCTTCACTGGAAGATTTCCCCTTACCCTGTGTTCTTGTGACAACTGTAACATTTTGGATTTCCCATAATTTTATGTCTCTGTAACAATAGTCAACAGGATAAATACAGAGGGTGAATATATCTAGTATTAACAAGGATTCAAATCTTTTCCTAATTGTAGCGCTACTCCTAAAGGAGCAGGTTGGCAATTTGGGTTCTCAGTCCTGCGCCTGAACTTCAAGAACAACCTCAGCCCCTCTGGCACATCTGGTTGAATGAAAGTTGCTGCAAGCACTTAAAGGAACTTGGCTGTGAGTTAGCACCAGGAAATAGACACAAGACCATTTAGTTGTAAATTAACGCAATGTATTGGTATAGGTTAAAATAAATGTAGATTTGAGCATAAAAGAGCAAACAGAAGGTAGGTTCAGACACAGTCTGCTAGACAGTATAATCACTATGCTAAGGTAACGTAGACTAGAGTTCTGTACCATTAGACTGGACTTAAGGTATAACTAAAGGCAAAATATTATGTTTTAGTTTTGGATAGAGTGGAGAGGTATTAGAACGCTAGTCAGTTTTTATTGCTGACTGGGCCCCCGTTAAGGAGATTCACCTTCTGTTTGTCCTGTTTACCATTATCTTTGAAAGTGAAAGTAAATTAAAATCCCAAACTTTGCATTGTCCCTGAAAAAGTAATAGAAAGGGAATCTTCCAATGTAGATGCTAGTTGTGGTGACCTGAGGGGTTCCCAAGGAATTCCTTTAATTTGCAGGGATTTCCTCTCACTTCCTTTTTAGCTATGGGACAGGAAGTGAATAGAAATCTCTGCAATGGGACACAGATATCGGAAACAAATCTGACCGGGGTTATAACCCTCCCTTGCTCTATCCAAAATGAAAAAAAAAAGTTTTGCCTATAGTTCTACTTTATCACACAAATCAGCAAATTCAGCAATAAGCAGTGCATATAAGCCTTAACGGCAATGTAAATAATAGTACTATAACTCATTTGGAGTGCACTCTAAGAGAATGACTAGGATATGGTGCTTTGTCCCATGAGAGGTACCTCTTAGCATAAGCAATAGGTAAAAGTCTCTGTGTAGCAGCTGTAAAGGGACAATCTTTAGTCATAACTCTTCAGCCTGCTAGCGTTGAGGCCCATTTGTACTGTTGGTGTTCACAAGTACAGTCCCAGTCACCTGCATGCAGAAAATAAGGCTATTAGATAGCTGTATGTTCAGTTGTATAGTCAGTTCTTATAGGGCTCAGTCTCTCTAGCAGCAGATAGTAAATCACAATAGCAGCAGCTCAGCAGATCCAGTGATACTGCAGCTCACCATCTGGTCACCCACAGTGATTAGTCCTCTCTCTGCTTTGAACCCAGGTGGCTCTGGCTGTTGGCACACTTGGACTCAGCACTTTACATAATGCTCAGGCCATCATTATACAACAGTGGAGGTTCTCACTGGACAGCGATGTGCACTCTCTGGGTTCCCTCATGGCAAGAGGAAGTTGTGAAAATGCAGCTCTTCCCCCTCCTTCTTTTGCAGGGTCTGGTGGGCCTGTAGTTTAGGCCCCATTACTTTTAGTGAGTGAGCAGTGCCCTTAAGGAGACTACATGTTTCATGATCCTCCTCCAGCCTTTCCTGATTGGTCCCTCTGCTGTTTGCCTGGAGGGAGGGCAAACGAGCGTGGAATCACAAACAGAACTGCGCTTAAGCTGCACAGCAGAGAAGCTTAGGGTGAGAGGCGGCTGCTGCACACACAGCCAGGGTTGGGGGGGGGGGGGGCTAAGAGCAAGGTATCAACACAGCTGTCAAGGCATCCGGCTACACAATGTTTCAAAAACCAAAATAATTCTTGCTATACAAACATCTGAGCACATCATTTTAAAGCATGTTTATAACAGAAAATCGCCATTTTCTAAAAGGTTTATAAGTGTATATTGATTGGTTTGCGCAAAAGTTATAGCGTCTACGAAATAGGGGATAGTTTTATGGCATTTTTATTTTTTATTTATTTTTATTAGCAATGCCGGCGATCTGGGATTTTTATCGGAAATGCGACATTATGGCGGACAATTTTGACACTATTTTGGGACCATTGTCATTTATACAGCGATCAGTGCTATAAAAATTCACAAATTACTGTGTAAATGACACTGGTAGTGAAGGGGTTAACCACCAGGGGGCGACGAAGGGGTTAAGTGCGTCCTAGGGAGTGATTCTAACTGTGGGGGGCGGGCTTCAATTCACATGACAGCAATCACAGTTCCCGATGTCAGGGAGCGGTGATCTCTGTCATGACACAAGCCAGAACTGGCAAGTACCTTGTTTACATAG
This sequence comes from Lithobates sylvaticus, assembly GCA_028564925.1. Classification (NCBI taxonomy): domain Eukaryota; kingdom Metazoa; phylum Chordata; class Amphibia; order Anura; family Ranidae; genus Lithobates; species Lithobates sylvaticus. The sequence goes on from CM053028.1 coordinate 470,861,221, forward strand.
GCACTTCCCCGTTCTGAGGCTCCGTGGCACGAGTCCTCCGGTCCCACAGGCATGGTCACGCTGTACGCAGCGGGCGCGCACCTGCTATCCCCGGCTCTTAAAGGGGACGTACAGGTATGCCCATTTGCCCACTGCTGCCATTGTGCCGACGTATATCGTCGTGAAGCGGTCGGCAAGTGGTTAAAGTAAAAAAGTTAAAACAATAACTAAAGCATTGTTGTGATATACACCTGTAATGAGGCAAAACTAAACATGATTTAGACACCTTTTAGACCTTTACAGCCTGTTGCGGTGCGTTGATGTTCTGTATTTTGCACATTAACTTGCGTTGCATTAGGGCAACCCATTAATTTTGAATGGGCTGGCAATGAATAACAAAGGACCAAAAACTTGATTTTTTTTTCTAAACCAGCACAACATAAGCCATGAGCCTTATCTTATGCTGGTACATGTAATTGTGCAGCCTTTACATTCTCCTGATCGGCTGAGATATATACTGTATACACTATATTACCAAAAGTATTGGGGCGCCTGCCTTTGCACTGGTCCAAATCATTTGGTGGAGGGGGGATTATGGTGTGGGGTTGTTTTTCAGGGATCGGGCTTGGCCTCTTAGTTTCAGTGAAGGGAACTCTTCAGGCATTAGCATACCAGGATATTTTAAACAATTTCATGCTCCCAACTTTGTGGGAACAGTTTGGGGATGACCCCTTCCTGTTCCAACATGACTGAACACCAGTGCACAAAGCAAGGTCCATAAATACATTAATGAGTGAGTTTGGTCCTCACCTCACCTAGAACACCTTTGGGATAAATTAGAGCTGAGACTGCGAGCCAGGACAACTCGTCCAACATCAGTGCCTGACCTCACAAATGCACTTCTGGAAGAATGGCCAAAAATTCCCATAGACACACTCCTAAACTTTGTGGACAGCCTTCCTAGAAGAGCTGAAGCTGTAAAGGGTGGGCCAACTCAATACTGAACCCTACAGACTAATGCCCTGTACACACGGTCGGAAAATCCGACCACAAAATCCATCGTGGTGACGTTTGTTGCCTACGACGGGACTACGTAGAGGCTAGTAGCCAATAGCTTTTGTCTTGTAATGTGATCTGAGCATGCGTGGCACTTTGTCCGTCGGAATTCGCTACACACGATCGGAAAAAGTCCGATAGGACTTTGTTGTCGGAAAATTTGAGAGCAGGAGATAAAACTTTGTCCGTCGGAAAATCCGACGGAAAAAGTCAGATGGAGCCTACACACGGTCGGAATTTCCGACAACATTGTCTGATAGGACATTTTCCGTCGGAAAATCCGACCGTGTGTACGGGGCATAATTCCGCGTACACACAACCGTTTTTTCCGTCTTGACAGTCTTTCCGACGGAGTCCTGCTGAAACGGACTTGCCTACACAGGTTCACACCAAAGTCCGTTCGTTTAGAACGCGGTGACGTACAACACGTACGACGGGACTAGAAAAAGGAAGCTCAATAGCCAGTAGCCAATAGCTGCCCTTGCGTCGTTTTTTGGTCCGTCGGAATAGCATACAGACGAATTGATTCCGTTGTAAAGATTTGAAACATGTTCTATTTCTAGGTCCGTCAGAATTTTTGAAAAAAAAAAGTCAGATGAAGCCCACACACGATCGGAATATCCGATTAAATGGTTTTGTCTGACCTTTTCTGCCAGAAAGTCCGGCCGTGTGTACGTGGCTTAAGACTGGGATGCCATCAAAGTTCATGTGCGTGAAAAGGCAGGCATCACAAAACTTTTGGCAATATAGTATATATATTTATATATATATATATATATATATATATATATATATATATATATATATATATATTTATATATATATATATATATACACTTATACTGTGAGATGGGCGCAATTTTCCTCTTACTATGAAGCCCCTGTGTTTGGCGGTTAACGTTTTTTGCAGTCATAATGGATCTGTGGGAATTTCAGTCTGTGTAACATACTGTATCCAATTCCACAGTTATTACAGTAAACCTATTAGTGCCACCTGGGTTTGCATATCCACAGTGCTGTCCAAGTGAAGACAGATTAGCTCTATCACATGTTGTGCCAGAGGGACAGTCTCACGAGGACTCTGCCCTCTGGGAGAAAAGAAAGCAGAGAGTTTTTAATGAGAATATTGTGCTTATAATAGCATTCTGTAGCCTAGAGATTTTCCTGTCAAGTCATTTCAAATTCTTTTGGCAGCTTATATGAGTTTTCCTTGCTCATTTAATGTTATTGTAAAACCCAGTCAAAGATAAACATAACGTACACATATATTACACACAGGTGCACACGCCAAATAAAAAAAAAGTTTGAACGTAACTCTTGACAGATTTTGTGACTCTTTAATGGATAGATGAGCTATTAGGAACAGTAAAGGGCTGCACATATCTTGTGGCCTTTTATAGGTTTGAAGGCATTTTTCTGGTGGCTGAGTAAGTGGCTTTCCATACATTTGTCATTAAATATACATTTCCAGTGCTGTAATGCATTTCTAAACATCGAAAGCTCTTCTGTTGTGATTTTATGTAATATAGGGAAGGAGCAGTCTTGGTTTAAAGTGTAGGTATTTGGTCAAAATGTAAAATCATTATATTTATTTCCACATTGAAATTTAATTATTATTAAAGCCTATTTTTTTTAGAATCTTTAAAGCGGTGTTCCGGCCAAAATTATACTTTTTAAATAAAAATACCCCTATAATACACAAGCTTAATGCATTCTAGTAAAGTATGTCTGTAAACTAAGGTCTGTTTTGTTAGTTTTTAGCAGTAGTTTGTTATTTTATAAACTTGCAGCAGGCCGTGGCCATCTTAAGTGTGGGCATCTGAAGCCAGACTGTATTTCTTCCTGGATCTCATCCTTGCAGATCTCGTACATGCTCAGTGCAGCATAAGCAGTGTAATAGGTTTCTGGTCAGGTTTACATAGCAACGACAGTTTGAGAGGAAGTTGCTGCCCCTTCCCAGGAGGCATTGCAAACAGGAAATGATGCGATGGGCCACGGCCAGGGAGGAGGAAGTGAAAAATGAATACAGTAGATATACAGTCTGTGCTGAAAAAAAAATAAAAAAAATATCCAATTTGTTTACAGTGCACAGTTTAGTGAGGGATGCTGAAGAGTTGTAAAAGTGTGTGGAACTCCACTTTAAGTATGTAAACTTACTTTGTGTAGATCCCCACACATTCAGGGCCCGTCCGCCACATGCAGTGCAGTGCTTTTTTTCTGCATCAAAAAAGCACGGAAAGTAGGTTATATGGGTTCCGATGGCATAGTTCACACCAACACAGTGCGTTCCAGTGCTTTTCAGTTCCAGGAAAAAAAAAGTACAATATGCTGCTTTTTTCCTGCACAGAACTGTACTGGCATAGGTGCGTGCAGCCTATTGCATTAGGGTGTGCACCCCAACACATATACGTGTGTATGTGTATATATACTGCCAGTGTCAGTAGAGCCTTGGACAATGTCAGTAGGGCAGAGGTAGGTGTCAGTAGTTTTTATTTTTATTATTTTTTACCATTTAATTTTTTTTAATTAATTTTTTACATTTTTATTATTATTATTTTTAACAATTGTTTTTAATTATTTTTTACCATTTTTTTAATTATTATTTGTAACAATTTGTTTTTTTTCATTTTTTTTTCCAATTTTTTTTTGGAGCCCCAGTAGGGGGGCTTTGGTAAAATATCACGGGTCTAAACAGGGGGCATCCACAGCACACGTCCTGTGCGCACGCCTATGTGTACTGGAAGGCGGTAAAACACATAAGAAAAGTACCAGAAACACATCCGGAACAGATCTGGAGGGCACTTACCACTTCCTTGAATTGTATGACACGTATTCACTCTACCATTTGAGAACACACTGCACATTTCACAGAGCCTGCCTTCTTAAAGTGGTTGTAACCCCTTACAGACCACTTTGACCTACAGGTACGCCTAGATTAAGGCTTACCTGTAGGTCCAAGAAATATCTCCTAAACCTACACGGTTTAGGAGATATTTGCAGAAAGACCGGCACACTGAGCATGCCGCTGCTAACGGCGATAAGCCGTTAGTGGCGGCTCCCATGCACATGCGCGGGAGTGATGTCATCGCGGCTCCGGCCAATCACAGCGCCGGAGCCACGATACCCGGAAAGAAGATGGACGCTCCGTGGAAGAGGGCACAGCGGTGACATCACAGGCTCCTGTGTCAGGTAAGTGACACGTAATAACACATAATTATGCTTTACCTTTGCAGGGAAACAAAGAGGAAGTAAACCCATCAGGGTTTACTTCCTCTTTAAAGTGGTTGTAAAACCTTACACGCCACTTTTACCTACAGGTAAGCCTATAATAAGGAATAACCGTTTAGGAGATATTTAGCGTATCAGCATGTGCCAACGCCATCGGCACCTGTGCACTGAAAAACCGGCACACGAGTGCCGTTTCTTTAGCTGCTGTGCTGTTACCGGTGGCTCCCGCGCACATGCGTGGGAGTGACATCATCACGGCTCTGGCCAATCACAGCGCCGGAGCCCGCGATACCCGGAAATAACTCAGAGAGACATGTCGCCAGCCACAGCGGTGTATGGGGACCACTGCAGGGGCTTCAATCTAAGATAAGTATTTCATAATGAGCTTGTATGCTATGTGTTTGTCTTGCAGGTTTTTATTTTTTTTGGGGGGGTTACAACCACTTTAACTACAGCGGTGCTGAGAGGAGGAGTTTGAGGTGGCAGGGTCAGTACAGGAATCATTGCATGCAGGCAGCAAGGTACCGTGGGATATGTAGTCCTTAGATATTGAAGCTTAAATTGATACTAAACACATAGAGGTGAACTCAATAATACTGCTGTGTTATTTTTTGGCCTTAATTCCCTTTGTTAATGTATTGCACCAAATTTATGAAGCATTTGCCACACTTTTGGTTCTGACAGCAAATTGTGCACCAAATTCACTTTTACATTGTGTCGCACTGAATGGGCCACATCACAGGGGTCATGGGACAGAAGCCCTGCCCCCCCTCCCCATCAGTCAGTCAGTCAGGGCCTGCACTTACCCCATCTCGGAGGCAGAGGCGGCATCTCTCCGGCCTGCGGGCATTTCCTCCCTCGGTCCCCAAGCATCTCCTCCTTCCTCCTCCTGGTGGCCAATCCAATCTCATCTCCTTTTGCCCAAATCAAGTGATGGGTCTCATGACCCACTTCCTGATTGGCCGGGAGGAGGATCAGTGTGAGAATAGTGAATATTCATTCTCTATTCTGATACAAACGAGCCCACCCTTTTTTGAAGCCTATTAGAGCCTCTGGCTCTAATCATGTGCTAAACCCCCCCCCCCATTGGAATCCATGGTCCGGCACCCTGTATGTAGATCAGGGGGTGGCGTCTGTGCGCCCTTAATGGATGGGCTGCCACTGTCAGGGATACTGTCTAATTTACATTATCCCTTCTCTTTCTGTATATGGATGATGGCACTATAATTATTTCAATAATAAAAAATAAAAAAAACATCTAAGTACCTTTATCCTAATTGATATACAGCTGTCACATGACCCAGCTCTTTCCCAGCCTGTCTGTAGGCAGTGGCAGGAGGAGCTTCTAGTCCTGTGCTGCGGGTCACATGTTCAAAATAAAAATAATAAACTGTTTTAAATTGTCATACAAATATATATTTGAAATTTAAATCTTTTTTATTATTTGGTAATAACATGGTGTGGGCAGGTTTCTGCCAGCCAAAGGCTGTGCCACGCCACTCCAGCCTTTGTCTTAGAATAGGAGGGAGGTAAAGCCTCCATCAATCAGGATGCAATATCCCACCCCCATAATGGGAAGCTGTTCAGAGGACATGGAGGAGGAGGGAGGGAGTGTGCTTTCATTTACCTTGCCCATATGACTCTGAACTATCCTTTTGACACCTGTACAATCACTGTCCAAATCTTGTCGCATCAACCTCCGAAACATCTCTACAATACACCCCTTTCTAACCAATGACACCACAACTAGTTCACTCCCTGGTCCTCTCTCACATCAACTTACTGCAACTCCCTCCTCACGGGATTCCTTCAGTCAATCATTAATGCTGCTGCCAGGCTGATCCACCTTACCAACCATTACTGTGTCTGCTACTAATCTCTATCAATTCTTTCACCCAACAAATTAAATTTTAAATACTTACAAAGCCATCCACATCTCCGCCCCCAGCTACATCACTATCCTAGTCTCAAAATACCAACCTACTTGTTCTCTTTGTTCCTCCCAAGACATCTTGCTCTCTAGCTTCCTCGTCACTTCCTCCCATGCTCGCCTCAAGGACTTTTCCAGAGCCTCTCCTATCCTATGGAACTCCCTACCGCAGTCTGTCTGACTATCTCCTACTCCGTTTTCCTAGTCAGAGAAGCCTATTCTGCACCTACCTAACAACTGAACTTTTATTTTCTCCATCAGATAATCCCCCACAGCTATTTACCTTTTACATCACTTGACCCTCCCTCCTAGATTGTAAGCTCTAACGAGAAGGGCCCTCTGATTCCTCCTGTATTGAATTGTATTGTAACTGTACTGTCTACCCTCATGTTGTAAAGCGCTACACAACTGTCTATATAAATCCTTAATAATATTAATAATTATGATAATAATAATGTGTGGCACATGGGCTGCTCAGATGTGATAGGGAGGAAATGCTCAGGATAGAAATGCACTGAAAACTGAGCATGTGCACTAGCTGCCAACACTGCTCTGCAAAATCCCCAACTGCAGTGGGGATATGGACAAGAGGGGGAGACAGAGCAGGATCAACCATGTTTTTTGCAGAATACAGAAAACAAGTACCATAGTGACTGAGTATGAATAGCATGTAATACAGCATTTATGAATAGTTTTTTATGATGTGGATTTAATGACACTTTAAGAGCAGAGACGCTGCAAAGCATGCAAGGAATCCAGGAAGTTGTAGAAAGAGATGGCCAGCAGACAGAACTCACAATATGAAAGGAGGATTTTCAAGCTTATATTGGATTGTCAAATATAACTATTGTTCATATTGTTATTCCAATGCTGATGTTATAAAATGAAAATGTATGCTATGACCATAGTATATTGGGTACAGGGAAAACATACCTGTTTTGGTTTTAAACAGTACAGCCTTGAAAATGGCAGAACATGGGTACAGTGGTTTTGAACCATTTAATTAAAAAAAAATTTAATGTTTAATTTTATAAAGTTATAACTTTTTTTTTTTATTATAAGAACCTTTTTTATAGTAAAAAAAGGCAGATTCTGCATTTCTGTAAAAAAAATATGTTTCTGTATTTCTGTAAGTGCAGTGCATGTCAGACTCATTAAAGAGGGAACTAATTCAATGCGTGTTATATCTTTTCTTTCATTTCTTGCTCAAAGTACAAAGTTACAAAAGTCAATTATTAGTGTGACAATCAATTCGAAATCAGCTGACTGTTCTTGCAGGAATAAAGCCAAGTGGTAGCAAAATAACAAATGACAGAACAGGATGCTTTAATGTACATTACAGAGCTGACATTGGTTTAACGTACTTTTTATATCCTAGGGTATACTCCTGAGGGTACTTCTGATTGTTTAAAGCCCCCCACCATTGGAACTTTATTCTGTACCTATATATTGTTTTTTATTTGCATACCTTTTTCATAGCTCTTTGTCCTCGCCATATTACAAAGTCCACTTTATCTTCTTCATGTGCATGGGTGGTCCCGAATGCTGCAGAGAATGGTGCCATGCAATTGCATTGCATTGTTTTTTTGTAGCATTCTCCTGTGAGCTGAACATCCAGGGGATTGGTTCTTGACACCCTCACAAAAATAGGTTTAAATGAAGGAAGGACTCATTTAACCTGGAAGGAGTGCAGCCCTGGACCCCAGAGCGGTGAGCCTGCAGGAGACAGCACCAGAGAGGAGGTGAGTATTGTGAAAGCTGCTTTTTTTTTCAATAGAATATTTGAAAAATGTTTATATAAAATTGGGTGTACTGAGAATAAAGATATACACGAGTTGGGCTACTTAAACTTAGCTGACCCACGTCAAGGGGTGCTTGTAAAGACAAGGAGAAGGTGTACATTCACAAAGTTGAGAAACACTGTTGTAGCAGACCCTAGATGTCTTATAATGAAAGCAGATCCATAGGGTGAAACCCAAGCTTTCATTTTTACATCAGAGCTGGAAATTCAAGAAGTGGAACACATTTCTATAACATATACCACACTTAGGTACTTTTAGGTACTTTTCGATAAATCTTCCTTAATGCTGGAAGCTCCCGGGAATACCTAAACTCCTCCTGACAATTTAAGATTGAGGGTGTGGAATTTTGGCAAGCACACTGCTCTGAATAGAAAGAGACAGAAGGTATTTCTTTTCACCTGGATAGCCAATAAAAATGTAATGAATAATTTCATATGTAATAGATTAAAGTGTATTTAAAGCTGGGTTCACACTGCTGCAGTAACACACGTTTTGTGTGTGGGTGTGCCATACATTCATAATGGCATCTCAACGCGCCTTGCCAATGGATGTGAGCTGCAGTGCACCTCAATGCTGTGCGCTGTGGTGCACTGTTACATAAAATAGTACAGGCACCTACGGTATTTTGGTGTGTTAGGCAGCCAATTTGAATGAATAGGCTGCTTACACAAAGAATGGTAATGCACATCAATAAGAGTGTACTAACGCACCAAAACAGTGTGACCCCTACCTAAACCCAAGTAGAAAAATTAAATATACAGTATATTGCAGCATTCCAATTCTTAGCTGTTATGGCTACATTATATTTATTTTTTACGATCACTCATAGTACTGTATCTGTAGCGGATCTCTGTTGTCACCCTAAGACAGCAAGTGTGTTAGACTACACATTCTTCCTGTCTTAATCTCCATATGTAGCGCCTACCCTGATTTTCCGGGAGCCTGATGATGACTACCAGAGGTAAGAAGGGCTGACATAATTCCTCAGGGTGCAGGTTACTAGACATAGTGGGTGATGAACAAGAAAGAAAGTTGGACACCAGTCACTTTTATGTTTAAACAAGAGAGAAGTTTATTTCTCAAACAGGAAAAAGAGGGAGGTGGGGGGGAGGGGATAGGGCACAGGACACCCTTAATTACTTTCAGGAACAGGCAGATTGTCAGAATCCTTAGGCAAAAATAGGTGAGCTAAGGTAGACAGCAGTACAGGAAAAAGAGCCTTTAAGGTGAACCAGCACATCTGTACTTTGTAGGAATGGCTGTCTCCTCTAGTAACTGAACTTTATTCACTGCCTAATACACAGATTCCCTTGGATGAGTTCTCTCTTGAAGTCCTCCCAGCCACTTCATAGCCTTCAGCTCATGAAGAGTCCATCAACTCTGGTGCTTCCTTAGAACTCCATCCCTCTCAGAATAGTTTCCGGATCTTTAGCAGGTTTTTCTCAACAGAACCTTGAACACCATGATAGGCCTCGGATAGGCCTAGCAGATGGTGGCCACCTAGATAGGCCTCAGGCTTCAGGCCTAGCAGCCAGGAGCTGTTCCACACACACATCCACCCAGGCCGCAGCCCTGGACGGGAAGACTGACTCCGATCACCTGACTTCTCCCAAATAAATACCTTTTCCCAGCATGCAGAGCAGCAAATATGATTGGCTGAGAAAGGTATGTTTATCCATAACCTGAACTCACTGTAGCTCATCACACTAATGTCAACAGATCCACCTACTGACAAAAGGGTCAAATTTGATCACTAAACACTACAAATTAGCCAGGCTGGCTACCACCCAGCATAACTAAATTTGCCTACAGCCCTATTCTAGGATGAGGGTGCTACACATAACATAAGCGAGAGGTGTACTGTGGGTCACAGAGCTTAACTGGAAATGCCAGATGGTACTGCCTGAGATTTGGTGTAGGAGAGGCAGAGAGCACAGGAAATTTCTGACAGAATCAACAGATAATTTTTGCATTTAACAGATATAACAAAATGCTTTCAAGTAGTATACTTAACAAACCAAAAGGAAGCAGATGAGATGTTCATTAATTCATGCAAATTAAGTACCTTTTTCAGATTTCAAGAAGAAAACCATCCAGTTTTAAAATGTAATTCTATGCAAAACCCAAATAAGCTAAAACCTACTCCCAACCCCTTTACACTGAAGCTGCCATTGGAGAGATCATGTGACTGAACCGGAGTGACTTCAGAATAGGTAAATATAAACATCTTTTCTTTAACAGGATAGATATAATAGGCTTAAACTGATGGTGGGAGTAGATTTTAGCTTAGTTAGGTTTTGACTGTAATTGCACTTTAAGGGCAGCTCCACTAAGAATCATTTATTGGAGACTAGTAATTGCATAGAGGGTCTAAACAACACAACAGAACTTTTAGTGAAGCTAGATCTGAAATTAATATTGTGAGATTTTCAATAAGCAGTTCTAGTTTATACATGTGTCAATCACAAGTCATTTCTGATTACACAAAAGCGACTTTAATAAAATGTTCCCCTTCCATAAAACTTTTATTGCCATGGATTGGCTACTTCATTGAACTTTGGTCCTCCGAGTATGTGACCAACAACGAATGACACCTAATGGAGAAAGAATAACATACCCAAGTAGGTTTCCATATTTTTTGGCATGTGGTCTGTAGCTGACTGGTGGGTATGATATAACAAGGAGATTGCTGAATGAAGTGGACATATCCTGTCCACTTAGGACCTTGCATGCAAGCATGAGAAGACCTAGGGAAATGTGTTCAGAGGCTCTATTGAGCAGTTGCCTTTTTTACTGTAGCATAGCCCATTCACAGCAAATATATAGGCTCCTACTTGTAGCACAAGCCTTACCCAGGTACAGGGTTGTACTGTGGAATTGCCATATGAGTACTAAATGCTCACCTGGATATTTTCTGTGATTTCATACTGCCTGTAATGCAAGGAACAAATGCTATTAATATGAACCATGAGTACAGACACCGTAGCCTGCTTGCTCTCCTGCCATACGAAATATACACTTGATAATGAAGCCAAGCAAAGTTCAGGTTTGAATTCCCATTAGTTCCTGTATCTGAGCCTCAAGCAATTTCTGTTGCCAGAAAAGAACCTTTGCAAGACTCTGGGGTAATGCAGGGAGGAAAAAGGATGTGGGAAGGAGTTTTGGGCCTAGCTCACCTGTAACTGATTTGGAAATAGGTATTCAACTGTCTGCTCAGTACCTGATCATAACTTCCAGAGGATGGGGTTTTCTTCCCAAATAGATACGTTTTGGTCTTGGTGGAAACTGGGAATATTCTTCCCTGGGAGGGAGAAAAAACCCTGGGTGTAGCGTAGGGGTAGAGGAGGTGAAGACCTATGATCTAAGTAGAGATGTCAGAATATGAAGGGGTTATGACTTGTGTTACAATTGGAGCAAAGGCCTTGCAGAATCAGAATCAGAAGAGTGTTACCATGGTACAAGTGTAATGCATAGCATCCAACTATCCCTGATTTCAAGGGACTGTCCCTGATTTGGAACAAAGTCCCTCTGTCCCTCTTTGCTCCTCATTTGTCCCTCTTTTTGGCCTGATCTATTTCATTTTATATAAGATGCATTATTTATCTTTCGAAAAGTGTTTCTCAGAGCTAAACCTTTTATCCAATTTTTAAATTCCTGCATTTGTAAACTTCAAAATACAGTATAAAGGAATGGTAGTGGTAAAAAAAAAAGCACTGTTGGATTTAACTAATGTTTTTTTTTTTATAATTCTACTTTTTGGGGGCATGGCAGGGGGTGTGTCCTATGTCTACATACTTTTGCTAATAGGTGTCCCTCGTTCCCATCTCAAAAAGTATGGTAGTGTTACACATTTAAAGCTGAATTCCAGGCAAACATTTAAATACAAACATAAAACATTTATGAGGCAAATGTTTTTCCCACCAAAGGAACAGCAGCAGACTTTCTGCTTCCTCTGCTGTCTCCGCCTATCAGTTTATTTCTTTACAGCACATTTGGATGCAGCTCACCTGCTTAGCTCCTAGCACAGCCCCTCTTTCTCCTAGTCTAATTATTGCTGTATAGGGGATTGCAACAGGCTAATACTAAGTTAAATTTAGGTACCTTAACTAGTTACAAAAATAAATATTTTGTAGGGATTTGCTGCCCTTTACTGTACTGTTTAGTATCACAGAGTCAGATTTTGTAGGGATTTGCTGCCCTTTACTGTACTGTTTAGTATCGGCCGTCCATAGGGGCGCTTGGGCAAGTTTTTGGCACTTTAAGAGTGACCAGGCGCCGGACACATGGCTGTCTATGGGAAGCTTCCCAGCTGATTGCAAGCTGGGAAGCTGATTTTCCCATGTTTAGGGTGTGTGCAGGGCGCAAGCAATGTGCCCGCAAACACTCCCACTCTCCAGTGATTTGTCCCTGGCTCTTGTTCATTTTTTTCATTGGCCGGAACCTGAGGGCGACTGGACGGTGCTTTTTCAGCACTATGGCGTCACTTCCAGTTTCCCTGGAGTCAGAGTGGAGTGCGGACACTGCAGAGACTACTTTACTGCAACCCGGGACCCTGTGATGTAAGGCGGGGTGCGGATCACAGATGCGGCAGGTGGGTGCAGACCTGAGCCAGAGCGCGGTGTACCAGAGCAGAAGGTGAGTGCGGGGATCAGAGGTGATCGCTCTCACTGTGAATGACAGAGGATTGCAACAGCTGAAGACAGAGTGTACCTGGCTACTGCAATTCTCAGTTTTTGCTGTTTTCAATGGCATGTCTCTCTCCCTCCCGGCAACATGCTTCCCCGAGCCCTCAGACTCCTCTGCATGGAGGCTACAGAGTGACTGCTTCACCCGGTGTGTAGTGTGTCCTGCCGTGAGCCTGGTACCCCCTCCCCCACCTCTGTTCACCTTTCTCAGCTGCTGCAGAGCTTCATGGAGGGGGAGGGTGGGGCTTCTGAGTGTTGTGGTGCAGGGCAGTGACTGGCAGCTGTGGGGTTCCCAAACCCCAAATTCCTCCCCCCTTCCTGTATTTTCCCTTCCTGCCTCTTTACCCTAAATCAAACCCCCCTCCCTGCCCCTCCACCCTAAAAACAGCCCCTCCTCCCTGGCTCTCCACCCTAAAACGCCCCCCCCCCTGCCTCTCCACCCTAAACAAACCCCCCTCCCTGCCTCTCCACCCTAAACAATAACCCCCCTCCCTGCCTCTCCACCCTAAAACGGCCCTCTCCCTGCCTCTCCACCCTAAACAATAACCCCTCTCCACCCTAAACAATAACCTCCCTGTCAGAAACCATGAAATCAGGCCGAGACAGAAGTACAATTAAATCACACTTGTTTAATAATAAATGTAAAAAGAACAAATGTAGTCAAAACATAGCCAAAGTTCAGTAACCGGAACGGCTAGTCAGCCAAGCCAGAAGTCAGGGATCAATGTAGTGGAACAGCAAGCAGGATCTGGAGCCAGAAGGAATGTCAGCAAAGCAAGTCTTGAACAGGATCGCAGGAGATAGTTTCTGTGATGTTGACCAAGGCGAATGCAGAGATCCTCTGGACTGGACGGCTTAAGTAGGCAGGACTGACGAGCAGGATATCACCAACAGCTGAGTAACTGTGGAGAGATAGGAGCTGGCAATTAGCCGACAGCTGAGCGGCCAGCTCAGAGAAGGAAGGGCTTAGCCCAGCCCTGACACTCCCTGCCTCTCCACCCTAAACAATAACCCCCATCCCTGCCTCTCCACCCTAAACAATAACCCCCTCCCTGCCTCTCCACCCTAAACAATAACCCCCTCCTTGCCTCTCCACCCTAAACAAACTAACCTCCTCCCCACCTCTGCACCCTAAACAATAACCCCCTTCTTTGCCTCTCCACCCTAAACAATACCCCCCTCCCTGCCTCTCCACCCTAAACAAACCCCCCTTGTCACCTTTCCACCCTAAACAAACCGCCTTCCCTGCCTCTCCACCCTAAATAAACCCCCCTTGTCGCCTCTCCACCCTAAACAAACCACCCTCCCCTCCTCCACAGGAGATAGTTTCTGTAATGTGAACCAAGGCGAAGGCAGAGATCCTCTGGACTGGATGGCTTAAGTAGGCAGGACTGAAGAGCAGGATATCATCAACAGCTGAGTAACTGCGGAGAGATAGGAGATGGCAATTAGCCGACAGCTGAGCGGCCAACTCAGAAAAGGAAGGGCTGAGCCCAGCCCTGACACTCCCTGCCTCTCCACCCTAAACAATAACCCTATCCCTGCCTCTCCACCCTAAACAATAACCCGTCTCTCCACCATAAACAATAACCCCCTCCCCACCTATCCTCCCTAAACAATAACCTCCTCTCCACCACTCCACCCTAAACAATAACCTCCTCCCCACCTCTCCACCCTAAACAATAACCTCCTCCCCACCTCTCCACCCTAAGCAATAACCTCCTCCCCACCTATCCACCCTAAACAATAACCCCTCCCCACCGTAAACAATAACCCTCCTCCCCACCTCTCCACCCTAAACAATAACCCTCCTCCCCACCTCTCTGCCCTAAACAATAACCTCCTTTCTGCCTCTCCACCCTAAACAATAACCTCCTCCCCACCTCTCCATCCTAAACAATAATCCCCTCCCCAACTCTCCAACCTAAACAATAACCTCCTCCCCACCTCTCCACCCTAAACAATAACCTCCTCCCCACCTCTCCACCCTAAACAATAACCCCTTCCCCCACCTCTCTACCCTAAACAATAACCTCCTCCCTGCCTCTCCACCCTAAACAATAACCTCCTCCCCACCTCTCCACCCTAAACAATAACCCCCTCTCTGCCTCTTCACCCTAAACAATAACCTTCTACCTGCCTCTCCACCTTAAACAATAGCCCCCTTCCTTTCTCTCCACCCTAAACAACCCCCCCCTCCTGCCTCTCCACCCTAAACAATAACCCACCTCTCCACCCTAAATAACCCCCTCCCCACCTCTCCTCCCTAAACAATAACCTCCTCCCCACCACTCCACCCTAAAAAATAACCCCCTCCAAACCTCTTCACCATAAACAATAACCCTCCTCCCTACCTCTCCACCCTAAACAATAACCTCCTCCCTGCTTCTCTACCCTAAACAATATCCTCCTCCCCACCTCTCCACCCTAAACAAATAAAACAAAATAACCTCTGTGTTTAATGATGGGGTTAGTGTGAGGGAGGGGGTCCTGTGTAACAATGGGGGGTAGTGTTGAGAAAGGGGTCCTGTGTAATGATGGGGATAGGGATGGTGGTAAGGGGGATTTGTTTTGTTTAACCATGCTCCTTAAGCCCCTTCCACTGTTAACAGTCTGGCCACACCCACTTTTTGGTGTGACGTGCCGCTTGCTTACATCAGCCTCAAGTGTCCCTCATTCTCAAGTTCTAAAGTTGGGAGGCATGTACTCTGTCCTGTGATAGTGAGCTGTATACTCTGTCCTGTGATGGTGAGCTGTATACTCTGTCCTGTGATGGTGAGCTGTATACTCTGTCCTGTGATGCTGGGCCTGTATACTATTTCCTGTGATGCTGGGCCTGTATACTCTGTCCTGTGATGCTGGGCCTGTATACTCTGTCCTGTGATGCTGGGCCTGTATACTCTGTCCTGTGATGCTGGGCCTGTATACTCTGTCCTGTGATGCTGGGTCTGTATACTCTGTCCTGTGATGCTGGGCCTGTATACTATTTCCTGTGATGCTGGGCCTGTATACTCTGTCCTGTGATGCTGGGCCTGTATACTCTGTCCTGTGATGGTGAGCTGTATACTCTGTCCTGTGATGCTGGGCCTGTATACTCTGTCCTGTGATGCTGGGTCTGTATACTCTGTCCTGTGATGCTGGGCCTGTATACTCTGTCCTGTGATGGTGAGCTGTATACTCTGTCCTGTGATGCTGGGCCTGTATACTCTGTCCTGTGATGCTGGGGCTGATGGTGGATGAGCACTTTGGTGGGTTGCTTTGAAGATTTAATTTATGGATGGACATTGACACTGGAATTTGCATCACTGATTGAACATTATTTTCACTATATTTACAGTCTATTTCTTTGAAACTTTTATAAATTTTGCACATATGTACAATCATCCATTTTGTAGTGTACATAGATTTGCAAAACAATGGAATAAAGGAATATTCCTGAGCTTTGTTTTATCTCATGGTTACTGTGAAATTGTGTGAATGCATCAATGCAGTGCATGTTATCTCAGCTTGCAGAGCTGCAAATGTAAAAATTGCAGAATATACAGCCTCGTGCTACATAACTAAGCCCCATTTCATGCTGAATAAACTAAATTATTAATGTATCTTAAATAGAAACCTATCTTTAGATTTTTACTCCAAAAGCATTTTAGTAAAATAAATATGATAAAAATCAAACAAAATCCGATTTAAATAAAAAAATCTGATTTTTTTAGATTTAAAAATAAAAAAAATATATTTTTATCCACCCTGTATGGTGGTAGGTGGAGTGTATGGCGGTGGGTGGTATGTGTAGGAAAGGAGTGCAGAGTGTATGGCGGTGGGTGGTATGTGTAGGAGAGGAGTGCGGAGTGTATGGTGGTGGGTTGTACATGTAGGCGAGGGGTTTGGAGTGTATGGCGGTGGGTAGTATGTGCAGAAGAGGGGTGCAGATGATATAAAAGTATATGGTGTGAATGAATCCTAATTCATTGGTCCAGCTCTGCAGAGGCCACTTGGCAGTGGCATGCATGGAGCAATTGAAGTTAGCTGTACAGCACTAGTACTGACCTCCTACCCTGCTGCAGACACTGCTGTCACTGCCCCACCCCCATCTCAAGCCCCTTCCCCAAGCCCCTGCACACAAGTTTCAACATCTTGCAAAACCCGCCAACTCACCTCCCTCCACACATCCCAGAACAAACTCCTGCAGGCATCCTGCCAGCGGGATCATTTGCAGCCAGAAGCTCCGCCTCTACCTCTATAGTCTTTCTGCAAGCAGCACTGGATGACACCGAGCGGGGGTGCTAGGGAGTGCTGACAGAGGCGGAGGGAGGAGACTTTGGGTCGGCGCTGTAGTCACTTAGCAGCACTATATTCATATGGCGATGCCGTACATTTACTTAGCAGCATTGGAGCGGCTGCAGAGCGAAACTGTGCAACCTTTTTATGGTGCATTCCCCTCCTGCCCCCCGGCCCAGTCTGTCCATACAATCCGGGGACAATCCAGGGACAGTATCTTCAGTCTGGGCACTGTCCCTGGAAACCGGGGACGTCTGGTCACCCTAGTTTAGTAACACTCTAACCCCTGTTCTATAGCTAGTGCTATCTCAGGGTTCAGTAACCAGCATAGGCTAAAGCCAGGTTAGGCATCTGACGGCCCATAGGTAATTAGAGGTCCGGTTGCATGACAGATTAGATAATACTAAGGACTAAAGCAGAGTCAATAGGCTGTGATCCATGACTATAGTGTATTATAAAGTTACCCAAGTGCCTTCTAATGTTTATTTTTCTTTCTGTCTCTGCTTTTCTCCCAGTCAAGTCTCCCTTTTTTTTAGCTTGTTCCCCCTCTCTCTTTTGATTTCTATCTCTATTTTTACCTCCCCGCCCATTTTTTGTCCATTATTGTATTTCCATCTTCCCCATCCTAGCCCTCTGTCTCTTCTTCTCCATCTTTAAGATCCTTTTTTCTAGGGCTGTGGAAATTAAAGATTAATTCCTCAAATAATCGTTAATTTTTTTGATTGATCAAAATTCTTTTGATCGGTACTCACCAAAAAATGACTTACGTCAGTGCTACAGTTTGAATTTAAAGTGGAGGGCCACCATAAAAAAAAAAAAAAAAAAAAAGAGCATTAATATTCTTAAAAAATAAAAATAAAAAAAACATTTGAAAAAAAATATTTTTTTTACCTTGTCAGAAATCCCTGTTGCTAGGCAGTCTTCCTAATCTGCCTCCTTCCTACTCCGCAGTGATCTTCGGTCTTCTTCGGTCTTCTCTCCTCCTCTGCGTTGTCTTCTGGGTAATGGGGCGCGCTGTGTTCTGGGAACTGTGTGTTCCCTAACACAGCGCGTCCCATTCACAAAGCGCCGCGCGACTCGCGCATGCGCAGTAGGAAACGGGCAGTGAAGCCGCAAAGCTCCACTGCCTGTTTCCCTTAGTGAGGATGGCGGCGCTGGGATCGGAGAGCTGAGGGACATGCCGGCCTCGGCGGCCGACATCGCAGGTGCCCTGGAAAGGTAAGTGTACTTGTTAAAAGTCAGCAGCTACTTTTTCTTTAGCTGCTGACTTTGAAATTTTTTTTTTTTTACACATGAAGCACCGCTTTAAAACGTATTTGTGTGAACTGTGAAGTTAAGTCATGGATTGTGGAAACTAACTAGTGTTGGGTGTATATAGTGTATGCCACATTTACCACTGACTAATGCAGAGTTGCAATGTAAGCAGATCAGATAAAAGTAGTTGGATCTGTATGTGCGTTATAATTAATCAAAATTAGTCGATTAATCGATTTAAAAAAAAAAATTAATCGAACACGAAAATTTTAATCAGTAACAGCCCTATTTTTTTTCTTCTTCAGTCTTTCTCACTTTAAATTTGTATTGGGGTAGCAGGTACACTTTATCCCTGCACAATGGAGATGCCATGGTTTGCCTTTCACTCCACCCACCTATTTTTCCCAGACACGGGGGAATTACCACCGGCAGGTACTATTTAGATTAGCACAATGTAAACGGGATGAAGTAACAGCACGTGGACTTTGAAGCTGGAGATGCACTTTGAAACCAATAAAAAGGCACATTGTGTTTTGTTTTATGGCAGGCAGTAATCTATTTTCATGCTCCTCTCTTAAACCCTATTATCAGTGCTGCAGATTCCTCCACATGACCGGTCCTCTGCAGCGAACAAAAATGTCATCTAAATCCCAAGTGACAATCTTAAGCACTTGGCAGCAGAAGGGCTCTTCTGAGCAAGATTAAGTTAATGGAAGCATTTGGGCAACATCTGCATGTCTTTTCATCCCGGTAATGCCAACTCACAGTACACAAACATGTGATAGAGGATTTCTCCGATTATCACTTAAGACGCATGCTGTCTGAAGGCTCCCTTTGCAGGCATGTTTCAAGAATCTGATACTTAAAGAGAAGGGAGCTTGAAAGGCTGGATAGCTATATCTCCGATGGGGAGGTTTAACCTTTCAGTGAGTTGATACACGGTATCTCTCAGGACATTGAACACTGCAGGGTAAGATCTGCATTGCTCAAAATACGCTTCACTTTTACGTCCCCTCATTTATTTTTTCATCTCATGTGGAATCGTGATTAAATGTCATACTCTTCTGTATGATTTCGACAATGTCTGTCGCCACCAGCACTTTGAAAATGTAATGATGCAAAAGAATCTTAAAAAACAAATTCACTGCTCCTCATTTATATTTTTCTCCTTAGAGAGGTCCAGCGGGTAGGCCGCCCAATGTAATAAACATTATTTTCTTGTTTTACTCAGCACTTTGTACATTTATGTACAGTTTGGCAATGGTTAACCGTGAAGGGCGCGTGCAGAATAATTGTCTTGGCCTGTTTATAGCATACAACCCTGTTTTCCTAAAGAGAGTATCATTTTTGCTTAAAGCACCTCCCGGATAATTTCTTTGACCAAAAAGACGTTTTTGGGGTCCCTTATTGGACCTTCAGGTGCTTCCAAAAAACATAGCTGCATTTTAACATTTTTCCTAGACACATTCTTAACAATCTTACTGCATTAAAGTGTTACTAAACCCAGGACCCTGCATTCACTATATCTGGTCTTCCACAGTAAATAGACATGTGCAATTAGTTTCGTACGAATCGGAATTACGAATTTTTACGAATACGAATTCTGTACATTTTGTTTAGTTTACAAATTTCGGATCCAAATTATCCGAATCCAAACTACCAAATAACTAATTTCAACTAATACGAAAGAAATTATAGCGGATATAACAAATGATTCAAATGAATTCGAGATTCAGTATAACGAATATCGACACTCTACGAATAATAACCAATTATCCGAAAACGTATTAACGTTACATAACACAAGTCTATTGTCTATTGTTCACCAATCACTCATTTCATATTCGTAAACAAAATTTCGTATTTCGTTCTTCCTCTGAGTGATTGGTGAACAATAGACAATAGACTTGTGTTATGTAACTTTAATACGTTTTCGGATAATTCGTTCTTATTCGTAGAGTGTCGATATTCGTTATCCAAATTAACAGAAACGTTTAAAATTTATGTTTCTTCGTACGAATCCGAATTAAATTTTTTGAACAATAGACAATAGACTTGTGTTATGTAACGTTAATACGTTTTCGGATAATTCGTTATTATTCATATAGTGACGATATTTGTTATCCAAATTAACGATTCGTACGAAATTCGTATTTAGTACGAATCCGAATGAAATTTCGTATACGAATTACGAATTATTTTTATACGGAACGAAACAAAACAAATTTTTTGACGGCTCCCATGTCTAACAGTAAACAAAACATGGAAATTCAATTATTTTAGTAATTATAAACTGCTAAATACCTTTTTCTCATCAGTATTATATAGCAGTCTTATGACTTCTATGAGTGTCTAGTTAAAGCTTGAAGGGGGAGTTTTCATTCACCTCTGACTGTCCTATGAGGCTTCAGGACATCTGTCTGGACGGTGCTGATTGGCCCTGTGCTGATCATATGCACCCTCTAGCAATACACACCAAACTACGCATGTGCAGAGCACCCCAAGGCTCTGTTCTATCAGGAGATGGATTGGGGACTGTGGAAGAAGGGGATGATCAGAGAAGAGCCTTTTTACACAATGCAGAGGATTAACCCCTCAGGCTTCATATACACTGCTGCTGGTAAACGGACGTTTAGGAGCAGTTGGCCGTTTTTTTCAGCTGCCCCTGAACTCTCCTCTGTTATTTTATTAGTACATGTACACAGGGTCGTTTATAGTTCTTTCTAGGCAGTTGAGTTTAGAAGCATTTTTTGGAAAGCAAAAAAATGCGTTCAGGACGGATGTTTAGAGGCATTTGAAACGCCTATAACAGCTTCTAAATGTGTGTAAACGTGGTAATTCGCATTTAGCCACGTTTTGTTTACAGGTGTTTTTAATTTTTTACTATTTAAAAAAAAAAAATATTTTAGACAACTGAGTCCATAAAAGTTATCAGCCAGTCAAAAGTATGCAGGGACATTTAATTTGCTGTAAATACAGTACTTGTTTTTTGTTATTTTTGCCATAACAAACAAATGCCTTACGAGTACATAGTATTTTACATGTTAAGCCTTCAGGTAAATGCTGTGCCTGGTGGGTCATCACACGCCCTTTCCACAGGTTAAACGTCATGGAAAAGACTACACTATTCTGTTATGCACAAGCCTCCTAAGTACTCCATTTGCCTCCCATGACTGAGCCAAATCCTCCATTTGTGTATCCATGCTTCCCCGCCAAGACACTGCTGCCCATAGTGGGAGGGTTTCAGCAATAGAGGCACTGCTGGCAATACAGCAATCAGTGGGCATGACTAGGTGTGAGCAGGTGATGTCTGAAAAACTACAGGCTTGTGAATCTGCAGTGGCAATACTGATAACCAACCACATCCCCAGCAACACTTTTTCATGCCACTGTATTGCAAGCAGACACAGCCTTCATGAGGTTGACAACTCTGCTCTGAAATCCGGAGCAGTGAAGCATTGTTGCTAGACCATCACAAGAAGCTTCTTAAGGTGGACTCCATTAGCAGGCTCAGCAGATATTTGTGGGACTTTGCAGCGGGACTAAGAGAAAGCTGTAAGTGCACTTATAAATACGTGAGAGTTGAGATGCTGAGTATGCATATCTCCCAACATTTTGAGATAGGAATGAGGGACACCTACTAGCAAATGTATGAAGGAATAGAACATGCCCCCTGCCACACCCCCTTAACCGCTTGCTGACCGCCTCACGCACGTACAGGCAGAATCATGTACCTGTACATTGCCCATTAAGAGGCGGCCTGTGCGCGCGGCAAGCTCCGTGAGTCGGGTAGCGGGTCCCGCGGACTTGATCGCCACAGGGATACCCGCGATCGTCTCACGGAGAGGAAGAACGGGGAGTTGCTAATGTAAACAAGCATCTCCCCGTTCTGCCTAGTGATAGTGTCACTGATCTCTGCTCCCTGTGATCGGGAGCAGAGATCAGTGATGTGTCACACGTAGTCACGCCCCTCCACAGTTAGAAACACTCACCAGGACACACTTAACCCCTACACTGCCCCCTAGTGGTTAACCCCTTCACTGCCAGTGTCATTTACACAGGAATCAGTGCATTTGTATAGCACTGATTGCTGTATAAATGACAATGGTCACAAAAATGTGTCAAAAATTTATGATGTGTCTGCCATAATGTCGCAGTCACGATAAAAATCGCTGATCGCTGCCATTTAAAAAAATAATAATAAAAAAATATATATATATATATTATTAATAAAAAAATGCCATAAAACTATCCCCTATTTTGTGAACGCTATAACATTTGTGCAAACCAATCAATAATCGATTATTGCGATTTTTTATGTATGTAGAAGAATACGTATCAGCCTAAACTGAGGAAAGTTTTGTTATATATTTTTGGGGGATATTTATTATAGCAAAAAGTAAAAAAAAAATTTTTTTTTCCAAATTGTCGCTCTTTTTTTGTTTATAGCCCAAAAAATAAAAACCGCAGGGGTGATCAAATACCACCAAAAGAAAGCTCTATTTGTGGGAAAAAAAGGACGTCAATTTTGTTTGGGAGCCACGTCGCACGACCGCACAATTGTCAGTTAAAGCGACACAGTGGCGAATCGCCACTGTGGGGTTTGGTCAGGAAGGGGGTAAATTCTTCCGGGGCTGAAGTGGTTAAAGGAGAATTAACCCAAAAAAAGGTTAATTATAAGTGCTTTTTTTTTACTACTACTATTCATTTATATTGGCTTTAAAATTTCCAAATGCAGCTATTCAGAAATTGGATGACTGGAAAACACTTTTTGAAAGATAAAAAGTGAATTTTATATACAACTATATAAATCAGACTAAAATGAGGGACAAATGAGGGAGAAAGAGGGACAGAGGGACATTTCTCCAAATCAGGGACAGTCCCTCAAAATCAGGGACAGTTGGGAGCTATGAGTATGTATGCAGACAGGAGGTGTATGCTAACTAGACCAGTGGCCATCATGAAACAACCCACCTCCCTACCTATACTTTGTACTTCAATTACTATTATTATTATTATACACGATTTATATAGCGCCAACAGTTTACGCAGTGCTTTACAATGTATAGGGGGGACAACACAATTACAGTACGGTTCAATACAAAAGGTACAGGAGGGCCCTGCTCGTAGAGCTTACATTCTAAAGGGAGGGGGTGGTGGTACAAAAGGTAATAGCTATTAAAATATTTAAATAGCTAAATTAAAATATTTCTAATGACAAGTTATTATGTTCTGTATTCGTCCTTATTTATTTTACGTAATTTATACATGATTCTTTCCTAGTGTTTTTTTTTTCCACTGAAAATCACATGGCAGCTTATCACCTGAATGGTAACACAAGAATATTCAGATTCTTCCATACACCTAATTCATTATGATAAGTTTTCTTTTGACAGTTAAGATAGGTAGTTAGAAAAATGGTGTAAAATCTAACAGAATTTCTTGTGCAGCAATCAACATAAATCAGGCACAGACAGATGTTTTGCTCTGCTACGGAACAAACGGAACACTTTGCAGGCAGATCTCGAAGTGACAGTAATATCACATTAGCATAAACGTCAGTGGTCTGAAGCAATGCAAGCTCTATGGCTGGTGGAGGCTTCCCCCTCTTTATTTGCTAAGTGGGGGAGGGAGGGAGGGAGATAGCACATTGTAAGTAACTGCAGACCCTCAAGGCCTACAGACAGATTTATTTGACTTTATTTTATTATTATTTAGCTAACGTATGGGAATAGGCAGCACAGCAGAAAGCAAAAGGATCCTAGGATTTAGATACCTACTGAGATTTCAGTTGTCATGAAAGAGCATTTTCAAGCAGCGGTAAACATAAAATTAAAGTTACTTTATGGTAACGAGCTTCTAATATCATTTGCCAATCATTAATAACTATATAAAATCTCCCATATTTGTAGTAGAATATATGGTATGTTGTTGGAATTAGACATGTGCAATTCGTTTCTTTTTTTTTCGTTTTTCGTTTTTTTTTCGTTATTTTCGTTCGTTCGTTTTCGTACGAATGAACAAATAATTTTATTAATAACGATTTGTTCGAATCGAACGAATCCGATTAATGAATCGTTCGAATCGAACGAAAATCCGAAAAAAACTAATTAGAAACAACGAATGTACGAATGAAGAAAATCCGAAAAATGAAAACAGGAACAACAAAAATGAAACTGAACGAAAAAAATTCGTACATTCGTAACTTTTTTTTTTGCTGAATTGGTAATTTTCCGTGTCTCTTACAATGGCGCTGCTTAACGTGCTTCGAATGGATTGAACGAAAAAATTCGTACATTCGTAACTTTTTTTTTTGAATCGTAATTTTCCGTGTCTCTTACAATGGTGCTGCTTAACGTGCTTCGAATGGATTGAACGAAAAAATTCGTACATTCGTAACTTTTTTTTTTCTAATCATAATTTTCCGTGTCTTTTAAAATGGCGTTGCTTAACGTGCTTCGAATGGATTGAACGAAAAAATTCGTACATTCGTAACTTTTTTTTTTTCGATTCAGAATTTTCCGTGTCTCTTAAAATGTAATAATAGCATACACATTACATAAAATTATGAATTATGCTCCGATTACGAATCTACGAATGTTACGAATGTACGAATAAATACGAATGCATCCGAATTTCGAATAAACGAAAATTAAACTAACGAAAAAACGAATCAACAAAAAAATAACTCTTACGAATGTACGAATCGTTTCGAATACGAACACCGACGACTTACGAATGTACGAATCGTTACGAATACGAACACCGACGACTTACGAATTTAGGAATCGTTACGAATCAACGGAAACGAAAAACGATAGAAAATAAACAAATTTTTTTCGGAAACGAAAAAAACAAAACGAAAATAAACAAATTTTTTTGTTGTGCACATGTCTAGTTGGAATTGACTTTGTTTTGCAGCATATTTTACATGCTATCAGCCATATTGGGCTTAAAGAAGGCTTTTCAATAGTAGTACCTCATGTGCTTGGGACTTCTGAACCTAGCTTTCTGTTTTGTCAGATTCCCCTCAGAAAACTGGTATCAAAGATAGGCCAAGGTAGGGCTAGAAGAGGTGCCCATTTCATGTGCTGCTATTGGGTGGGTGCAGCTGGGGCTTTGGCTTCCCAGCATTTTCTGTGGGACTTAACTGTAAATGTGTCGCTGATTACCCCTTTGTGTATCAGGAGTGCTGATGGAAGCTTCTGTATGAATGAAGCCTGCAAATGATGTTTGCAGTATTCATTCTTTAAACCTTTCAGGAACTGTTTTACCCATGTGACTGCCATGGGGTGGAGAAGGGGTCCATATCCCTGTGTAAGTTTCGACAAAATGGTCTGGAGTTTATACAGGACTTTATTTACCTGGTTCCTATGCCTGAATGTAGTGGCGCGGGATTAATGAAAGGTGGGTGTATACAGTACTTCTAGGGACGTGGGGAAATTGAGTTACCCTTCTCCTGCCTAATCTTAGGGCTGATGGAGAGCAAATGTAATTTCTGTGTGCTGCTTCATGCAACACGTCCCTAATGTGAATGGTCACCTCAGGCAGCTATTGATTCTGTAAAATATTACAAACCCAATAACTTCAACTTATGAAGAGGAAATCTTTGAGTAGTCAAGGCTTTTCAAACTTTCCTATAGTTATTTCAACTCAATGAACCTCGGTTTGGGGGTTGGGGCACTTAAGCTTCCTCACCTTGGGTGCTGGAGGATGTGATCCCATCAGTGACTGTTATGACCAAAATCTATATTGCCTTGAGAAATCAACAGGCATAATTGTGGCAACAATGGGAATGATATAAAAGTGAGCTGGAAGTCTATTTATTCAATAAGAGGTTCCATTACATTTTACCCAGTTTATTTGCAATGTCAGAAAAGCTAAATACTGTCCAATTTCAGACACAGATGGCAAAAAAAAAACAGACAGGAGTTCTAACCCCCTTACTCTATCCAATGTAGAAAAAATTCTTGCCTTCTATAAACGTTTATTTTGCAGACTGAGTGTTGGGAAGTTTTTGCACCTTTATGTAAGTACCCTAACGCATTGCATAGGTCAGCAGTACATAGATACATGGTTAATCTGGTTAAAAAAAGACACAGGTCCACCCAGTTCAACGAACATAGAAAAAAAACAAAAACAAAAAAACACACACACACACAAATAGAAAATCTCCATATATACAATCTTATACCCAAAGTTGATCCAGAGGAAGGCAACCCCCCTCCCCCAACAAAACATGATCCAATTTTCTCCAGTGGGGAAAACAATTCCTTCCTGACCCCCCCCCCCCCCCCTCCAACAGGCAATCAGATATTCCCTGCCTATAAACTTTGCCCATAAATATTAGTTCCAGCTATATTATGTACATTTAGGAAAGAATGGCCAGCAAGCTCTTGACGGAGTCTATTCCACATTTCACAGCTCTAATTGTGACGAAGCCTTTCTGTATTAGGAGATTAAATCTATTTTCCTTCAGACGTAGAAGTCTGAAGAGTGTCCCCTTGTTCTCTGTGATGACCTTAAGGTGCATAACTCAACACCAAGTTCACTATATGAACTATTTATGTATTTATACATGTTGATCATATCACCCCTTAATCTTCTCTTCTCAAGAGAGAATAAATTCAGTTCTTGCCTCCATGCCTTTTGTCAGTTTGGTTGCTCTTCCATGCACTTTCTCCAGTTCCCTGATATCCTTTTTGAGAACTGGTGCCCAAAACTGAACTGCATATTCTACATGAGGTATTACTAATGATTTGTACGGGGGCAAAATGATATCTTTCTCTCTGGAGTCCATACCTCTCTTAATTCAAGAAAGAACTTTGCTCGCTTTGGAAACCACTGCTTGGCATTGCATGCCATTATTAGGCTTATGATCTACTAAAACACCCAGATCCTTCTCCACTATGAATCCCCCCAGTTGTACTCCCCCTAGTATATATGATGCATGCATATCCTTAGCCCCCAAGTGCATAACTTTACATTTATCAACATTAAAGTGTTTGTTAACCTAAAAAAAACAATAATAGATCATGTTCCCATAAAACATGTTAGACAGCACAGTGCTTTTGCTGTGTAATTTGTTCCCTTTTATCACCTAAAAAACCTGGCTGATCCTGCCTGGCTATACCATCCCCCCTGTAAACTGACCACGGTTTATTATGGCTGCTGAGCCCTGACACAGTGGTCAGCTTACATGCCTCTGTCACCCGCAGCCCTGCTATGTCCTTCTCTGTCCTCCTCTCCCTCCTCCCTGCCTGTCTGTTTGTGTCAGTGCCCACCTCTCCCCTCCTGCTGCTCTCATAACTACTATAAAAACCTCCCATTCCCTTTGTAACATAACAATATGTACCCCTGTGCCTGTGTTATATAAAAAAGATGCCAATATGTACCTATATCAGAGCGTCTCCTGGCGCTCATGTGAATCCTCGGCTCTCTCTTTTATCTTCCCCTCTTCCCCAGCTGACGCCATCAGGAATGCTCAGCCCCGCCAGCTGAAGCTGTCAGCCAAGCAGAGGAGAGAGCCAAGGAGTCACGTGATATAGGTTCAGAGCGGCATCATTTTTAGATAACACAGGCACAGGAGCACATATTGTTATATTACAAAGGGGATGTGAGGTTTTTATAGTAGTGGCTTAACAACCACTTTAAACCTCATTTTCCACTTAGTTGCCCAATTAAACAGTGCATTGAGGTTGGCCTGTAAGTTAGAGACATCCTGTAAGGATGCTATTCCACTGCATAGCTTGGTGTCATCTGCAAACACTGAAATGGTACATTTAATCCTAGACCCTATGTCATTTATAAATATATTAAAAAGTAAGGGTCCCAACACTGAACCTTGGGGTACACCCCTAGCATCCCCAGACCATTCAGAGTATGAATCATTAACCACTACTCTCTGAATTTGTTATTTTAGCCAGTTTTCTATCCATTTACAAACTGATTTTTTAGCCCTGCGTGGGGAACTGTGTCAAATGCTTTTGCAAAATCCAACTATACTACGTCCACAGCCACTCTCTGTTTAAAGTTTTGTTCACTTCCTCATAAAAATAAATCAGATTTGTCTGACAACTTCTGTCTTTCATGAATTAATGCTGTCTGTTGCTTAAAATTTTGTTTTTTCCCAGCAAGAACTCATCTATGTGGTCTTTTATTAAACTCTCCAGTATCTTTCCAACTAACAGGTCTATAGTTACTTAAAGATTAACATAGTCGTTAAGACTTTGACCCCTTTTTAAATATTGGCATCACATTGGCCTTATGCCAATCCAGTGGTACTATGCCAGTCATTAAAGAGTCGCCCTAAACATTTTAATCAATGGCATTTAAATAACAGAGCTCAATTCTTTTAGGATCTATGGGTGTATGCCATCTGGTCCAGGTGCTTCATTCAACTTTATGCTGCCTAAATATTTGTGGACCATATCAATTTTGAGCCATCGTGGATAATTTGAGGCTGTGTCAATATCATCCCCATTATGGACACGAGCTCTCCCATGCTCCTTTGTAGACACAGAGCTGAAGAAGGTATTTAATAAATTTGCCTTCTCTATGTTCCCAGTCACCCACTCTAGATTATTTTGTAAAGAGCCTACTTGCTCAGACCTGACCTTTTTACTATTAATGTAATTGAAGGATTTATTTGGGTTTGTCTTACTCTCTTTTACAATCTGTCATTGGTTTTGAATTTTTGTGGCCTTGTTTCCTGTTTGCATAATCTGATACATTCCTTGTAACATTTAAATGATGATAGTGTTCCTTCATTTTTATATTTTTAAAAGCTCTTTTCTTATAGCTGAAAGTAACACACAGTTCAGAGGTCAGTAGTATGTGATGTAGAGTTCAGAGGTCAATAGTAAGTAAAGCAGAGAGCAGGGGATAGTAGTATTTAATGCAAATTGAAGAGATCAGGAGTAGGTAATGCAGAGTTCACAGGTCAGTAATGCAGAAAGGTCACTAGCAAAGGTCAAAAATCTCTAGCATGTAACAATCATAAGTAATGCAGAGTGCAGGGGTCAGGAGTAAAGAACAGAGTGCATGGGTCAGGAGTAAGTAACGCAGAGAGTGCACAAGTCAGGAGTAAAGCACAAAGTGTAGGAGTCAGAAGTGTAAAGGTCAACAGTATGTAATAAAGTGCAAAGGTCAGTAGTAACCTAGTGTTAAGGGGTAAAGAGTAAGTAATACAGAGAGCAGAGGTCAGTAGTAAGTAAAAAAGAGTACAGTGGTCAGTAGTATGTAACACAGGGCACAGAAGTCAGTAGTAACGCAGGGTTTAGGAGTCTGTATAAAGTAATGTTGAGTGCAGAGGTCAGTAGTAAGTAACACAGAGTTTAGAGGTCAATAGTACGTAAAGCAGAGTTGAGAATTCAGTAGTACGCAATGCAGTGTGCCCTGTACACATACTGATGCGCCACACACACACATCTGCAACATGTGTAATGTGTGGGGGTACAGTGTACAGCACTATGTACAATATCTATGCTTAGTGGCCTGCACACCTGTCTTGTGGCTTCACTTTCCATACTGCCTGTTATTCTCAAATCACACTGCAGTCTTCTTCTTAAAGGATCACTCAGCAGTGCTGCCACTGTACCCACTCATCATATCACGTCATTCCAAGGGCTTTGTTCTTATCTGTAGACAAATATGAGAGGCAAGCATGCCTGACTGGTCCTGACCTGTCCCTCACCTACCCACAATCAACAAGCTGCCAACAAAAAGAGATCGACAGAGCAACTGAAACCTAAATTCAGATACTCTGTTGTGATCTTTAAAGGTTTGTAAGGATGAGTAACTTCACAGTGCAAGCAGTTAGAGAGGTAAATGATGGCTTGCTTTATGCTCTTTTACTAATTATTAAGAATATGTAAAAACCTCAGGGATCTTTTGATCAATATTTTCATTCGACTTTCCCCCAAGATTCATCCATTTTTTTTTACATAATATTTAATCAGAATCGTGGGAAATGAAAACATTGGTATTTAGACCCCAAAATGTCCACAGTCTGTTCACAGGTTCGCTTTAAGGAACTATAACCCATATAACAATCTGTGTAAATTGACTTTTACATTTAAATACAACAAAAACTGATAAAACAAACACCTTTACTAAATTGAAAAAAAAAATTTCAGTCATAAAAAAAAAAGCAAATAACACATAGTGATAAAAATACTGCACGTGTTATAGTTTTGTGGATTGATTATCTCCTGCTCCATATGTTTTCCCCTACAGTAGCTGTCCAGGGTGCTTATGGTTGTCTGCCTAAAAGTGTTTAAAAGGCTTTAGATTTTGTTTCAGTATTTGACAAGCTATATATATTACTTGTTCTTATTTTAGATTAGCATTTCCAGGTTAACCACATGTGAAGTATTATACCTTAAAAGATAATACACGCTGACTGCTTTTTCACATCAACATTTGGATCATTGTTTCGTTGCAGATGTGTCGTACTATATTTGCAGGTTCATTATCAATTTCAATATCTTCAACCTCTAACTAGATCACATTGTTATTTCCAGTTTTCCCATTAAGGATGAGCTAGGGAAATTTGGTCTGTCAATGCAGATGGAGGCTTCTGCATTGGAGACTCCCTAGGTTAATATGTGAAATTAACAGCCAGATGTACAGGGCTGCAGTGACTACTACACATTACAATACTGGCCTTGGGATGTGTTTTCTCTGACAGTTGAAGGTAAAAGAGAGAAATAGCTAAAGCAGGGAAGCGATACTGCAGGTGGTGGAGAAAGCTGCGTTTGAAGAGCTTTAGAAAAAGTTGCCTGTTTGCTAATGGGGGAGTTAACCACATGGACCATTATGAGCACTTTGAGAAAACGAGGGGACAATACAACGTATCAGTCTAGTTTATAATTTTCTTCATGCTTCAGTCATCTCTTTTTTTATCTATGTCAAAGCTAGCTAAAGGCATCAGACAATGTGTTAAGGGAGGGGAGGGGAGTGATCATACAATCCCAGTTTAGCTTGGGTAAAACAATAGGGACTTGGCAAGGTATTTTACCCTTTCCTAATTATTTGTCCTTTTGGAAATGTCATTTTGGCACCATTAAGGCCCCTTTCACACTGGGGCGGTTTTCAGGCGGTACAGCGCTAAAAATAGCGCCTGTACACC
Source organism: Lithobates sylvaticus (assembly GCA_028564925.1). Lineage (NCBI taxonomy): Eukaryota > Metazoa > Chordata > Amphibia > Anura > Ranidae > Lithobates > Lithobates sylvaticus. Next base: position 470,892,565 of record CM053028.1, read on the forward strand.
GCCTGAAAAAACCGGCCCCATTGACTCCAGTGTGAAAGCCGGCGGGCTTTCACACTGGAGCGGTGCGCTAGCAGGACCGTAACAAAAGTCCTGCTAGCTGCATCTTTGGAGCGGTGAAGGAGCGGTGTATTTACCGCTCCTATACCGCTCCTTCCCTTTGAAATCAATGGGAAACCGCGGGGATACCGCCCGCAAACCGCCGCTGCAGCGGCGCTTTGCGGAGGTTTTTAACCCTTTTGCGGCCGCTAGCGGGGGTTAAAACCACCCTGCTAGCGGCCGCATACCGCGGGTAAAACGATGGTAAAGCAGCGCTAAATATAGCGCTGCTTTACCGTCGCCGCCCCGCACCGCCCCAGTGTGAAACCAGCCTAAATGTTGGCTATAGATATAAAATTGTCAATCCATCAATGACAGGAAAATGCACGGTTATCCAACGTCTATGGACACTCAAATTTAATCTAAACTGTATAAAGTGAATGAAAACCCTATAGCCCCATACACACGGCCGAATGTCGGGAGACTGTTCAATAAAACTGGCCAAAATTCGGCCCATGTGTATCTCAACCGGCTCCTGATCAGCGCACTCAGCCAATGGCACACCAGAAGAGTGACTGCAGTCAGTGTTTGGCCAATAATTTTTCACCCTTAAGCCCCATACACACGGTCGGACAATCCGCGGACCAGGTCCGTCGGACCATGTCCGTCATACTTTGTCTGATGTTGGTTTTGCGTACACACGGTCGGACAAAGTTGTCGGAAAATCCGATCATTTTGAACGTGGTGACGTTTGTTGCCTACGACGGGACTACGTAGAGGCTAGTAGCCAATAGCTTTGGTCTTGTAATGTGATCTGAGCATGCGTAGCACTTTGTCCGGTCGGACAACCGTACACACGATCGGGTTTGGTGTGATCGGACCGGGTTGACGGCAAATCTTTCCAGCAGGAGATAAGACTTTGTCCGTCGGACAAACCGACGAACACTGTCCGATGGTGCATACACACGGTCTGATTTTTCAACAACCTTGTCCGATCGGACAGAATCCATGAAAAAGTCCGACCGTGTGTATGGGGCTTTAGGTGTTATCAATGCCACCCAATGTTTGAATTTTGGTCTATTCAGCAGGAGTTGGCAGAAGTTTGAACCATGTATAGCTAGTTTAAGGGAAGTAGCTCTGTGTTTTAGTTCCATGTGTACCATCAATACAAGCATAAACAATGGCCTAAAACTCCAAAGAGAAAATCCCCTACAATGCAAAAAAAAGAAAAAACAAATAACTGTCTACCTCTGGTAACTGCGTACAGTCCAACACTAGAATGAATAGGAAATATAATCAAAGATTTGCAACTCATCATAACAGAGGATGAAACACTGAAAGAAATATTCCCACCACCCCCAATGCTAGCTTTAGGGCAACCACCCAACCTCAGACATAAATTAATCAGCAGGAAACTTCATTCTGATTACGAAGTCACAAATAAAGGAACTAAGCCCTGCAACAAAGATGCTGCAAAGTCTCACACACGTAAAAGGGAACTTCATTATCACAGGATCATACAGCTGTACCTCCAGTAATGTTGTATACCTCATTCAATGCAAAAAAGGATCTTACGCTGGTGAAACAGGACAGAAATTACAAACAAGAATGATTTTACACCATTAAACATTTATGGACCACCCACCGCAGTTTTACGTCGGCTGTTTGAATGAGGATATCGTTGTTATGGCAGCAGCTAGCTGCCACAACCCCGGTATTCTCCTTTGTAGCGGACGGTCCGCTACAAGATAAAAGTGGTCTCTGCGGCGGATTCGCCGCAAGATCACTCTTATCGGTGGCGGGAGAGGGTCTCCCCTGTGTGGCGGGAGAGGGTCTCCCCTGTCCCGCCGCGATCCGGTGCCCTCCGCCGTGATCACGTCCTCTTGCTGGCTCAGTAGGAAGACGAGTGAGGGGAAGATGGCCCCCACCCGTCTCCATACAATTGCTGGGCGGAAGCGACGTCAAAAACGTCACTTCCGCCCACAGCTCTTAAAGAGACATTTAAAAAAAAAATAAAATTTAAATTACAACATTTTTATTTAGTTTCTTTCTATGAGACCCCAGATCTCATATTTAAGAGGTCCTGTGATGCTTTTTTCTATTACAAGGGATGTTTACATTCCTTGTAATAGGAATAAAAGTGACATTTTTTTTTTCATTTTAAAACAATGTAAAAATAAAAAATAAAAGGTAAACATTTTTTTTTTTAACACGCCCGTCCTGATGAGCTCGCGTGCAGAAGCGAACGCATATGTGAGTAGCGCCGGCATATGAAAACAGTGTTCAAACCACACATGTGAGGTATCGCCGCGATCAGTAGAACAAGAGCAATAATTCTAGCCATAGACCTCCTCTGTAACTCAAAATATGCAACCTGTAGAATTTTTTTAAACGTCACCCATGGAGATTTTTAAGTGTAAAAGTTTGTCGCCATTCCACGAGCGGGTGCAATTTTGAAGCATGACATGTTAGGTATCAATTTACTCGGCGTAACATTATCTTTCACAATATAAAAAAAATTGGGCTAACATTACTGTTGTCTTATTTTTTTAATTCAAAAAAGTGTATTTTTTACCCAAAAAGCGCAATCGGGACTGACATGCGGGAGTGAAATTGTGCGAGTTCAGCTGAACTCGCACGGCTTCATTCCCGCAGCTCAGTGTGAACCTAGGCTAAAGGGAACTTTAAAACTACTCAGGAAAGGAAAACTTTTGAATGATAATCCTATTTGATCCAAAGGACAATAGACTAAATGTGGATCTAGTTTTCTAAATCAATAAAATTGGCCAAATATGTGTATGTTGTATGTGTTTGTAAGCGTGTCAGGACCCCACAGGGCAAGGACCGCACTATACCACAGATGGACACCAGTGGCAAAAAGCGCCCTGAGGCGATTCAGTTCGCATAGGTTGCGCTATACAAGTCATTCATTCATTCATTCATTCACTATCCAACAGTTTTACGACCACTCTCACTTCTGTGACTCTGTTCTCCTCACAGTCCATAGCCTCTTCTTTCCTTATCTCACTTACTATCCAAGTTAAATTACTACTGCTTTCTTTTTTTGTTTGTGTTTTTTGTTTTAATTGCCTCTCAGAGATTGTCTTAAGCCTAGTAGGCCCCTTTCACACGAGGCAGACTCCACTTCCACGGAGCCCGCCTCTGTCCGCTGGCTCAGCGGGAGATCTCTCTGTTGATCTCCGCTGAACCGGCGGATGACAAGTCCCTCTCTGCTCACTGAGCGGGGAGGGGCTTGCGAGCGCCGCTGGAGAGATCGGATGAAAACAGACAGTGTGTCCGTTTTCATCAGATCTCACCCGATCCAATCCGCCAGCGACGGATCTGGACGTAGAGCCATACGTCTGCTTTTGGCGGATCGGACCGGGTCGGATGTCAGCGGACATGTCATCCGACGCTCCATAGACTAACATGGAGCGCCCGTTCAGATCCGCCGTCAAAACTGACAGGCGGATTTGAACGGTCCGTCCATGTGAAAGGGGCCGTACACACTACTAGTTTTTAGAGTTGGGCCAAACCCCCCCCCCCCCCCCCCGGTTCGGTTCACACCAGAACTCTCAAACATCGCAAAAGTTCAGACCTGAAGCGCAAACCCTATTGAAGTCTATGGAACCTAAACTTAAAAAATTAAATAGTGCCCATTTTGAAGGCATATATGAAAGTTATTGGCCATAAAAAGGGAATGGGGCCTGGATGATGCCCTGGGGGACATCTAATAATGGAAATTTGATTGCTTTTACAGGAGCAGTGATTTTAATGATGCTTAAAATGAAACAATATAAATGATAAATTCCTTTAACCACTTGCCGACCAGACACCATCATTATACTGCGGCAGGTCGGCACGTTCCTGTGAATCTACTAAGTAGGAACAGCAATCTAGCTCCTCCTTTACTAAGTCACACCCCCATACAGTTATAAAAACCTATCAGGGAACCCATTTAACCCCTTGATCGCCCCCTGGTGTTAACCCCTTCCCTACCAGTGACATTTACACAGTAATCAGAGCATTTTTATATCACTGATCGCTGTATAAATGTCAATGGTCCCAAAAATGTCTCAAAGTGTCCGATCTGTCTGCCGCAATGTCGGAGTCTCACTAAAAGCAAGTGGGGCCTACAGGGATAGCTAGGTTGTTTGTCATGTCCTCCATGTTTTTCCATTAACTTGTTGGGTGCCAAGAACTGGTTCACATGAGACCTACCCTGCATCGTTTCTTCTGGGCTACGTTAGGCACTTTGCACTGGGTCACTTTACTATACACATGGGGTACCTTTGTTTTGTGTCATCTTCATCAATGCCCTGGGACAAGGCTGAGGCAAGGCGGGTTTCCACTCTTATACCACGCACACACGACCGAACAAAATAAAAAAAATGTAATCAAAGTACCTGAATTTGACCTAGTATTAGCCTCTTGCAGTCTTTGTACAGCAGAGCAAAACAGAACAAGGAGCCAATTGGGTGTAATGCAGTGCTCATATGCTAACAAGGGGCATGCTGGTAGAAGGAGAGAGCTGGGCTGGGGCAAGACCTATTTGTTTGACTTATTATTAAAAAAAAAGTCTTGAGGCTGCCTGTGCTGCCTGGCAGGGCTGTAAAATGTCAGGAATGAATGGATAGGAATACAAATCCTTCAGCAGGTATTTAGCTGTTTGCCTGGATTTTATCTTGACCACATAGACACAATACCGTTGCCTCAACAACCAAGATTAAAGTCTTTCTAACAAGAAGGACTCCCTGAACTGCATTTTCAGCACTCCTAGTAATTTTTGCATTGTTTCAGTCCAATCTATTAAACTAAGACTTCACCTTATACATAACCAATCTGTTTTAAACTCTGCAAAGTGACATCTACAGCTGGCGGTAGAACGGTTAAGGGTGTCAGGCAAGTGATTGTGTTCTCTGTATGGAGTAAAGCACCTGGCTCTTTGACAGTATCATTTCAAAGTCAGACCCTGGCAGCGTGATCAAATAGGTCCCCTCCTGCTGCAGAGCCGCAGAGGTTATCAGCATATAAAAGTACACTATCATCATGGGATTAGGAACTATGTGGCTTAAAAAAAAAAGAACAGTAACACAAATGATAGCAGGAGCATCCGATACTTTCTTTTTCTCTCTTTCCCACGATTACACTTGTCTAGTTTTTTTTCATATTGCTCACTTTGTCGGCCACCTGTTTCCATTGTATTTTGGCACCTTTGCTGTGTGCAGGTGTTCATTGAGGTATAACACCTCCCACTGACAGTAACATGCCAAAACGTTTAGTCACTTCCTTCTCATCTCCATTGCATCACACACAAGTACAGCTCTGTTCCACGCTGATACATGAGCGGCCCTCCATCCCCATTTCCTGCTCAGTAAAACAAGCATACAGCAGCTTTATGACACCGTGCCAAGAGTACGCAGGTATAGGTAATACACACCAGTTCCATAAAACAATAGTGACAACAATTTCCAGATACATTTGGAAAATACTAACGTGCACTTTGTATCAAGCAAATTGTACATACAACGAAGGAAGGTTCAACTGTAAGGATTTTGTAAGAGCTTTTTTTTTGACCATACTTCTCTTGTTGGTCAAAGGAGTGCACTTACTATTGCTCTCCTGTGACCCAGAATCAGATGATAGTTGGCTGTTGGCCGCTATCAGCTGACGTGACAGAGAGACTCCAACAATGTTGTCAGGATCCACCCAGTTGCCTAATTGACAGCTGCGCCCAACCCTCTTCCCAGCCTGGCACTCCAGTGAGCGCTGGAGGGGTAGAATGGAGATCGGTAACTGACAGTCACTGCTCTCTGCTCTGAGCAGACTGAGAGATGAGCTAGCAGCAGTCATGCTATTGTTTAGTTCTCTGACTTAGAGCTCACATGGGACAGCTGCAGCATCACACCAATGCTGTAGCATAGCGGTGGGTATGTATGTTTTTTTTTTTCCAAAAACCCCAAACTTCTCCTTTAAACTAGATGATGGAAAAGCAAATCTCACTGGGTATGGCTTGTGTACAGTTTTGTAAAGCTTGCTCAATGTTAAAAAGTCTATGGGGGGGGTTGCAAATCCTGCCATAGACGGTGATGGAAAAGCAAATCTCACTGAGTATGGCTCGTTTACAGTGCAAATCTTGGGCCGGCCATAGATGATTTAAATCCCGAGGAACCAGCCGAGATTCAAACCATTAGTGGGCAGACTGATTTACCAAGTTGTTTCCCCCGCCCGCTCCCGCTTCCCCACTGGGAGAAGACAATTGCTCGGCAGGAGGGATTCTGTCTGTGTTGATGGGGGAATCATGCAAATTTCTTTCCTGCAACCACAGTATTCAGTTTTGATAATTTGTAGGAATTGTCCCTGCCATGCCATATCTCTTAAGCTGTCACTGCCATTGGGAATGCTGCACATAGTGTAGCTACCTTTGTTTGTTTTTACTACTGCCATGGGGCACATGCATCAATGCCAAAATTTAAATAATAATAAAAATATTAGCTATCCCACCAAAAAATGTCTGTTCTTCCTAACAGCTTCAATACACATTTACAATATGGCTGCTGTGAGACCATCCTTTTATGGAAAAGGGGCTGGGTTTTCCATTCCCTCAAATCGTTGGCTCTTGTGACTCGGATGAGCAGGGGTACTACATTATAGATTGTTTTTTTATTTCAGGTAACCTGAGAACTTTTCAGGGATTTGCTGAGAACCCATGCCAACAGTGAACCTGAACCTCATTCTTAGTTTTGGATTGAGTAGGGCTGGTTTAGAATCTTTGTCCGATTTTTATTGTTGACTGTGTTCTTGTTAGGGGGAAATATTTGTAGCACCCTCTACCAATAGGTAGGTGCTAGCATAGGATTCTTACTAGGGAGACTGTCAGCACAGGTAAATTTAGGCAGGCCTATGCTGCAAGCTAGGCCTGTCTGTTTTGAGCAGTGGGTGTGACCACCTGTGTTTTAGTTCTGAGGTGCCTCCAATGCTTTCAGGGAGAATGTTCTGGAAGAGGGGCAGGGCCTGGAACTGGAGTGGCAGGCAGCTCATGTGGGAGCCCAGACCAATCCCCAACTGGTATTGCCAGGGGGCGGGCATCCTATATAAGCTGAGGTAACAGGCCACTGGGGGCAGTTGTCGGCTGGGTGAAGTGGAGAATAGAGTACTAGACAGCAGCAGGAGGGCACCCCTTATCTGGGGGGGGGGGGTGCACCGATCACAGGAGAACTGTGAGGGAACTTCGCCTTTACACGGTCATTGGCGATGTCCTCATCATTACACGGTCATTGATGGGGAACTCCTAGAGCAGAGGGGCAGGTGAAGCTGTCGGAACGTACGGTCCGGTTAAGTTCTCCATCAAGGACTCAGGGCAGAGAAAGGTCGGTGAGTGTACCACAGTGAAGGGCTGGATGTGCCAGGAAGTCTGTGAGGGAACTTCACTTTTACACGATCATTAGTAAAGTCCTCATCATTACACGGTCATTGATGAGGAGTCCTGGATCAGAGGAGAGACTGTGGGGAGTAGTGTCAAATTGATGAAGGATTTGCAAGCTTGGGCTGGCTGGTAACAGTGGTCCACCGTTCACAACATGCTTTTAAACTACTAGGCCTCCGGGGAGAGGTACTGCAGGCCTCTGGCCTAGTAGCAGCGAGCAACCAGAGCCAACATGAGAAACTATTCAGAGTGGGTTCTTTTGCTTACAGAAGAAGATGTGACAGGAAATTAATGTGCTACAGCATAAGTATGTGCAGGAGGTGAGGATTTTCTGGGAACTTCACCCTTACACGGTCTTGGGTGAAGTCCTTATTCTTTGCACAGTAACTAATGAGGAATTCTTGGGAGCAATAGTCTGCGGAGGTTATGCAGAAGAGGAGGAGCAATAGTCTGCATGGTGATAGAGGAAGAGAACTGTAGCTGTTAAACATGCGCATAATTCCTTCAGCCTCAAACTATGTGCTAATCTATACAATCTCTAAATATGATGGCAAATTGATCTGTTCCCATATACCCCTTTCCCCAACCAAGTTGTACCCCCCAATAAACAAAAAAAAAAACAAAGCAAATAACTGTGATCATTGTCTCTGAAGTGATATATGGGAGTCTGGCAGCGGGGTGATTTGGTGGATGTTTGTTACTAGTGGCAACAACACCGCTACACATTAAAACCCGAAGAGATCCAAACAATTATTAGCTCTCTCATATCTCATGGATTTTGGGGCATATGTGTACTCTTTTTCAATCTCTCTATACAACCACTCTTCTACATGATCTATTATACCTGTGTAAGGTATGGGTGCTATGAGCTATTTTTAGAATTCACAATCTTGAACTACAATAAAAATCTGCATTTCCACAGACAGGACGAAGGACTTCTGGTTCCAATTTTGACTATTTGCACAGCCACCCATGGCTTGAATTTTGGATGAATCAGTAGAAGTTGGTTGAAATTCAAGACATCTATGGGGGCCTCAAGTGGTGCTTTTCCCTGAAAACAGTATGCCTGAAAGCAAGCTTTACCTGGCCATCTTATGCAATTAACCACTTCAGCCCCCCGGAAGAATTTACCTCCTTCCTGACCAGAGCACTTTTTGCGATTCGGCACTGCGTCGCTTTAACTGACAATTGTGCGGTTATGCGACTGGGCTCCCAAACAAAGTTGACGTCCTTTTTTTCCCACAAATGGGAAAAAAATTGCAATAAGCGATAAATGATTGGTTTGCGCAAAAGTTATAGCGTTTACAAAATAGGGGATAGTTTTATGGCATTTTTATAAATATATATATTTTTTTTAAATGGCGGCGATCAGTGGTTTTTATTGTGACTGCGACATTATAGGCGAACACATCGGACATTTTTGACACATTTTTGGGACCATTGTCCTTTATACAGCAATCAGTGCTATACAAATGCACTGATTCCTGTGTAAATGACACTGGCAGTGAAGGGGTTAACCACTAGGTGGCAGTGTAGGGGTTAAGTGTGTCCTAGGGGCGTGTTTCTTACTGTGAGGGCGTGGCTGTGTGTGAAACATCACTGATCTCTGCTCCGATCACAGGGAGCAGAGATCAGTGACACTGTCACTAGGCAGAATGGGGAGATGCTTGTTTACATTAGCATCTCCCCGTTCTTCCTCCCCGTGTGGCGATCACGGGTATCCCGCGGTGATTGAGTCCGCGGGACCCGCGACCCGATTCACGGAGCTTGCGGCGGGCGCACGCCCGCTGGCCGCCTCTTAAAGGGCAACCTACAGGTACTTGATTCTGCCTGTACGAGCCCTTCTGCTAACGTATATCGGCGTGAGGCGGTCAGGAAGCGTTTAACAACATGATATTTACTTTAAAAAACATAAGCGTATTAAACGGTAACTGGTAATATGAGTGCAGTTCCAGTGATTTTTCATTTCTAACTCATGCTGTGCTGCCATGGGATACTGAAACATCGCACCATAACATTAAAGAGTAACTCCACCTTCTTGGGGGAAAAAAATAGCAAATAAAGAAAAATAATATAGCATATACAATTTCGACACAATTCATATTGTGATTGAATGTTATTAAAAATTACCTTTCATTTTTAATCTGCAGCTGCTGTAATTTTCAGAAAATGCAATGCAATATGGCTACCTGGAGTTGTTCTGTACACAGAATGTGTACAGAACGCTCCCCAGAAACATAATTTCCTGCTTGTGTGATTCAGATTTCAGACATCCCCTGCAACAAAAATGACATTTTTGGTGAGATACTCCCAATAGGAACACATCTAAAGGAATGCAGACCCTGCATCTTTCCTCATTAGTGCCTCGCAGGTGCCAACGCTGATTGATAATTATGAAACCACTCCCATTAGACTCACTTTCCCACATGGGCACTGAGAAACACATAGGGATTTCTTCAGAATAACATAAGGTAGGAATCTGCAACTAAGTTTGTTAACCGCTTCCCGACCGGCGCACACACATATATACGTCGGTAGAATGGCACGGACAGGCATAAGGGCATACAGGTACGTCCCTTTGAATATGCCGCCGTGCCATCGTGTGCACACCGCCAGTCAGGACCCCCATGAGTCCAGTCTGGACTGGATTTCGCCGCAGGGATACCCGCGATCGTCTCACGGGGAGGACGAACGGGGAGATGCGGAAGTAAACAGCATCTCCCCGTTCTGCCTAGCAACAAGTGACACTGATCTCTGCTCCCTGTGATTGGAGCAGAGATCCATGACTGTCACACACAGCCACGCCCCCTACAGTTAGCAACACACCCCTAGGACACACTTAACCCCTACACTGCCACCCCCTGGTTAACCCCTTCACTGCCAGTGTCATTTACACAGAAATCAGTGCATTTGTATAGCACTGATTGCTGTATAAATGACAATGGTCCAAAAAATGTCTGATGTGTCCGCCATAACGTCGCAGTCACAATAAAAATCGCTGTTCGCCGCCATTACTAGTAAAAACTAAATTATTAATAAAAATGCTATAAAACTATCCCCTATTTTGTAAACGCTATTACTTTTTTTTTTAACAGAATAAACGCTATTACTTTAGCGCAAACCAATCAATAATTGCTTATTGCAATTTTTTTTACCCAAAATATGTAGAAGAATACGTATCGGCCTAAACTGAGGGAAAAAAAAAAAAGTTTTTTTTATATATTTTTGGGGGATATTTATTATAGCAAAAAGTTAAAAATATTGTGTTTTTTTCAAGATTGTCTCTTTTTTTGTTTATAGCGCAAAAAATAAAAACCGCAGCGGTGATAAAATACCACCAAAAGAAAGCTCTATTTGTGGGAAAAAAAGGAAATCAATTTTGTTTGGGAGTCACGTCGCACGACCGCGCAATTGTCAGTTAAAGTGACGCAGTGCCGAATCGCAAAAAGTGCTCTGGTCTTAAGTCAGCAAAATGGTCCGGTCTGAAAGTGGTTAAAATCCATCCAATGTACATCGATCAGGAGGGGAATGTTTTTTTCTCAACAAAAGTGGAGTTATGCTTTAAATATATATCGCTCCAATATCATGTAATCTACTACTCTCTATTTTGTGACAGTCTGAGGATATTACAACTCTCTATGCTAGTGAGCTAAGTGCTTGATGATCAGAGGTAACATTCCACTATCTGCCCTTAATAACAAAACTTAGTAAGCTGGAAAACAAGCAGTAGCATTGCTCCTCCAAATTATGCATCATATTTCATTTTCAAAGACTGGTGCACTTTAAACTGTCTGAGCAAAATACTACCGTTTGTATCACACCTTGTTGTGAAAGGAGATCCTTCATTCTTGGTATAAGGGCAGGTTCATGATCACAATAGACAATACTGGCACCAGATACTGACTGACAAACAGTAATAGGCAACGAAACCTGGGAACAGGTGCGCAGTACACGTCCAACTTAAGAGATACTCTGTGACCAAGAGAAGCAATATATGTCAGGTCCCTCTAACCCAACCTTTCTCAAACTTTTTACCCTAGAGCAGCCTTTCTCTTCTCTTTTACCCCAGAGAAACCATTGAAATAAATTTCAGGTCTCAGGAAACTGCTAAACATTATTATACCTACAACTCACAGTATATTAGAGTAATTACTAACTTGTGGACATTTTTTTATAAAATATTTAAAGCGTAGTTCCAGCCTGGGGGAGAAAAAAAATTAAAGTCAGCAGCTACAAATACTGTAGCTGCTGACTTTTAATATAGGGACACTTACCTGTTCCAGGGAGCCTGCGATGTCGGCACCCAAAGCCAACCTGTCCATCGAAGCCGCAGATAAGCGGAGCTTCCACATTTAGGTGGAACTCCGGTTTAATAATGTGGCAAACTTATTGTATTTGACACCCAGATAATTTTTAACTTCCATTCTCTATACCAGGGGTCTCCGAAGTTTCTAAACATAGGGCCAGTTTACTTATTTTCAGAGTTTAGGGGGGTGGACTGTGGCCAGTGGGAGTAGAAAATGCTCCAGTGTCAGCAGGAGTAAGCAATGCACCATCACTGGTTTTAGTGGGAGTAACAGTTTCCCATTGTTGGTGTTAGTGGAAGGAATAGTGCAATATTGTTGGTATCAGTGGAAGGAATCTTGCAATGTTGTTGGCATGATGGAAGGAATAGTGCCATATTGTTGGTGTCAGTGGGAATAATAGTGCCCCATCATTTGTGTCAGTGGGAGAAATAGTGCCCCATGATTGGTGTTAGTGGGAGGAATGGTGCCCCATCATTAGTGTCAGTTGTGGATGAACAAGGGCCGGAAAGAGGCAAGCAAAGGGTCACATCCGGCCCCAGGGCTGCAGCTTGGAGACCACTGCTCTATACAATGAAATTATTTTCACTGATAGATAATTAATAATAATAACAGGAAAGAAAGAGACAATAAAAATGGTGGTGCCCCGTAACATTAGCGACCATAGTAGAAGTAACTGCTTAGGTTGGAGTTTAGTGGAAAATGTCCCCCTGGCAGAGAAAGGCTGCTTTAATCTATCACAGTAGACAGTACCTGGAAACTGGACAGACCAAATGGTGGGTATTAAAACTTGTAAAAAGGTATAAAGTGTCTAGCACTATATAATGTGCTAGAATAGGTTTTTTTATGTTAGTGTAGGAAAATAGTTTGGCTTGACTGGCAGCCAAGCCAGTGTTCTTTTTTTCTGGGTCAGGGTGAGTGACTCAGGGAGGGCTGGATGACTCACAGGCAGCATCTCTGAGACCCCCCTCTGCTTCAAGCGGTACTTTTACCTACAGTACTTTTACCTACTTTTACCTACAGGTAAGCCTATAATAAGGCTTACTTGTAGATAAAATGAATATCTCCCAAACCTGTACGGTTTAGGAGATATTTATGTTTAATGCAGCCGCTGACGTCATGCGGCGCATGCGCGTTTAAGACCCGGCTGAAGGTCCGGCAGAACTGCCAGACCTTGCCGGGAAAAAGACTGTATCCTGGCTTCGGCAACTCACAACGCCGGAGCCGCGATACCCGGAAGACACGCCGAGGCAACATGTCAGCTACCTCGGCGTGGATTGGGCGAGATACCGGCGCCTCGTTCTAAGGTGAGTATTTCATAATGAGCTAGTATGTGCTGCATACTAGCTCATTATGCCTTTGCCTTGCAGAGTTTTTTGTTTTTTAAAAAAAAGTGTGCGTTTACTCCGGCTTTCAGGAACTTGCTGAAAACTTCCAGAAGAATGGGAGTGGAGGTGAGGAGGAGCTACCTGGAGTTTTCACGAGGGCCCTGACCAATTTCCAACAGATGGGTTGGCAGGGGGCAGGCCCCCTCAAATACTCTGGGCCAGAGCCCAGGCTGAGACAGTGGAGTTCAGATGGAACTGGTGTGTAAGGAGGCTGTCAGAGACCCTTGAGCATAACCTCCCGGTCCGGGGGGAGGGGGTTGATGTTGGGTCTGGGAGCTAGGTGCGGAAGGGAGCCTCTTTACAACACACAGAGGTGTCTTGACCAGTGGCACAGGGAGCAGGTGTGAGGACAGCAGGAGCACACTGCCGGGCAAAGCTCCAGGGAAGAAGACAGCCAGATGGGCTGGTGAGTGTTACAGTTGGGGAGGACTGAGAGGCAGCCTGAGAAGACTCGGTGAGAGCAGTCTGAGATGGATGCAGGGTCAGTCTGGGAGGACTGTGGAAGTTTAGCCAAGAATGCTGGAAAAAGGGGCAGCTTCACCCAGGTGGGCTGGCAGTGCCTAAAGAGAACAGAACGACAACTGGGCACTAGGACTTTGCTACACAAACAAGGTGCCCGCGGTCCCTGCTTGTAAAGGACATTTGCTACCTATCCAACAGTGCCAGCGGGTCCTAGAAGTTGTAGTTGTAGTGCTTCAAGCAAGTGTTGTGCTGGAAGAAGCTGAGGAGTGTAAATAGCTGTACAGAATAAGTTTTGTCCCTGAAAGTTCTACTAAAGTCAAGTGGGCATTCCATATTACCCTTCTCCCTACCCAAGCCATATCCATCAGACCTAGGGGGAGTGGTAGAATTTTAATTCATATTCTACCGCTCCCACCAGGTCTGACGGATCCGACTTGGACTTTTGAACTGGCTTTTGTTGAAGGATCTAAAAAACTGTTGCAGCCACAGCATGAATGAATGCATGACTGGGGTGGAGAGGCGGGCAGTTGGTGTCTCTATCTACACCTCAGCCAATCAGAGGAAGCCTTGTATTCGTTGATAAAATACAAGGCTTTCTGTTACTGGCTGAACAGTGCTCAGCACAACTTGATTTAATTCTAAGAACAGAATGGGAAGTCCCCATTCTAAACAAAAGTATATAAACTCCTGAGCTCCCTTTGTGTATACGTGACTCAACTCTCATCAGTAATACAGTGCAAAATTGTTAAACCAAAAAGTGTGAATGATTGCTGCAAACACCTAAATGTGTTCCCACACTCAGTATGCAAATAAATAAATAAATTGATGTTGCGCAACCACTCTTATAATATTATCAGTGTAAAGTAATTAACCACTTGCCTTTTGGACACTTCCACCCCCTTCCTGCCCAGGCCAATTTTCAGTTTTCAGTGCTGTTGCACTTTTAATGACAATTGAGGGTCTTGCAAACCTGTACCCAAACTACATTTTTATCATTTTTTTGAGACAGATAGAGCTTTCTTTTGGTGGCATTTATTCACCACTGAGTTTTTAATTCTTTGGTAAACAAACAAAAAAAGACCGAAACTTCTTAGTTTCTGTTATGAAATTTTGTAAATAAGTAATTTTTCTCCTTCACTGATGTGCGCTGATGAGGCTGCACTGATGGACACCAATAGGCTGCACTGACAGACACTGATGGGTGGCACTGATGGCTGCTAATGAGGCGGCACTGATAGCCGCTGATGAGATGGCACTGATGAGGAGGCACAGATGAGGCTGCACTGATATGCAGCACTGATATGCAGCACTGATGGGCATCCGATGGGCGGCACTGATAGGCATCACTGATGCACTGGTGGGCACAAATTGGCAGCACTTGTGGGCACAAATTGGCAGCACTGATGGGCACTGTTGGGCACAGACTGGCGGCACTGTTGGGCACAGATTGGCAGCACTGGTGGGCACAGTTGAGGTTGCACTAATAATCAGGACACTGATGATTAGTGCCCTGATTGTCAGTGCAGATGTCCCCTGTGGGGATATGCTGGTTTTCGGCTCATCTCTGCGATAACCGGCAAAACCTTTTTATGTCCATAATCAGCTGTAATTGGACACAACACAGCTGATCATGTGATAAAGAGCCTCCGTGATTGGCTCTTTACCCTGATCGCAGATTACTGATTATGTGCGCCACAGGGGGCGCGCAGGCAGCGTGAGCACGGGAGGACGTCATATGACGGCCTCCTGGCAAAGTGCAGGCATCATTTGGCTATAGCGCGGTCACAAAGGGGTTAATAGCTATAATAAATAATGTTATAAAGGTGTCCAGTGAACAAAATCCATTAAAAGTTTATGTTCAACAATGTGCAAAGTTGCTACAATAAGTGTAGTAAAAATATAAAATATAGCCCTCACAACCATTAAAGTATAAAAAACATGTGTGAACAAACACAATCAAATAATTGGCAAAATAAAGTCCAAACATAAATATAAATATCAAAGTGACTCTAGGTGCTTCAATCCGAAGGGAACAAAACGTGCAGGAATATTGCAGATGTATTCAGGTGCAAGACACCCCCTCATGTATCCCCACTCACCAGATCGTGATGACCCCCAGCTTTTCAGTCTGGTGGGTCGCTTTAAGCTTTATAATGGTGTCCAGGGCCAATGGAGTAGTCAAATCTTCAGATCCAATGATTTTTAAATGAAGTTGCTCCGCAAAACGAACGGATACCAGATACTGCCTGCAATACCAGACAGTGAGAATAGAGAGGAAGGCAGCCGAGAAATTAAATGTGTGATTTATAAAGGGAGTGCTCCTAATTTCTCAGCTTGTTACCTGTATAAAAGACACCTCTCCACAGAAGCAATCAATCAGATTCCAATCTCTCCACCATGGTGGCACACAAAATGAAATTCAAGTTATAAACTTTTTGAAAATGCGTTTTTCAGGATTTTTTTGTTGTTATTCTATCTCTCACTGTTAATATAAACCTACATTAAAGTTATAGACTGAACATTTCTTTGTCAGTGGGCAAACGCACAAAATCAGCAGGGGATAAAATACTTTTTTCCCTAACTGTATGTAAAACATTAAAAATAAGTGCCTATGATGTTTAAATTCCAATAATACACTGTCTCACCCTGCTCTTCACATGCTCAGTTGCTCTCTATTTTTAGGTACTGAGCCGAATTTGTAGAGGCTGATCTGTTGGCTCTGGGCTTCAGCAAAATGGCAGCCTCCAGCAAGAAGAAACAGAAAGGCAGGCAATTTATAGCACACACTAACTTTGGTAGCATAATTATTGAAGCAGAATGTATCTTTCTTGCTAAAGAACATACTTTTTATCAAGGAGTTCATGGGCCTGCCTGATTGGATAGTTTAAAGGAGAAGTACAGCCAAAGCTTGTTTAGCTGTACTTCTCCTGTCGATGCACTACTGTGACCCATTTTTTTAGCAGACAGCGGGCTGAAACCGGCTGTCTACATGTAATGTAGGAGATTTTCAGCACAATGTCCTCTCAGTGTGGCGTCAGCCAGCGTTGTTAGCCTGTAGGTGTACCTTCCATCCAGATCCGAGGTCCCGACCAGCAGGATTTCCCTATCTGAAAGTGCAGACTGAGACCGAGGCTTGGCTCCGGTCTACAGTGAATCTCAGGCGTCGAGCATGGTGACATCACTAGCAGGACGACTTTTCAGAGCATGCGCACTGTGGATGAGAAAACAGGCACGCTCCTTCCTCAAGCTTGAGCCACACTAATGCCGCATACACACGGTCGGAATTTCCGATGGAAATAGTCCGATGGGAGCTTTTCATCGGATTTTCCGACCGTGTGTATGCCCATCGGTCTTTTTCTGTCGGAATTTCCGACGGACTTTGGATTGAGAACTTGTTCTTAATTTTTCCGACTGAAAACCTTTCTATCGGATTTTCCAATCGTGTGTATGCAATTCCGACACGCAAAATTCCGACGCATGCTCGAAGACTATCTGACGCATGCTCAGAAGCATTAAACTTCCCCTTTATAGTGAAGTCGAACGTGTTTTTTGCCGTGGTGTTATTGACCGTCAGAATTTGGTGTGACCGTGTGTAGGCAAGACAGTTTGAGCAAAATTCCGTCGGAATTCCGACGGGAAAACCATCAGAGCTTTTTCCGACGAGAATTCCAACCGTGTGTACGCGGCATAAGAGGACATTTTGCTGAAAATCTCCTACATTACATGTAAGTGGATTTATGCACCTGTATGTTCAATAAATGCAACTGGTTCTGATCTGGTGGCACCTTCCTTGTTTCTTTTTACATGTTACTTGGAGTCTGCTCTCAACTTCCCCCTGAAGGCTTGCCCTGGAACATGGACTTGTTGCCATAAACAGGTTTTCTTCCCCACTTGCTTTTTAGTTCATTCATTATTCTCTCACCCAGAATTGATAATTGCATGGTTTTTGAATGAACAATTAGTTTTAAACATTACAAACTTAGTAACAGCACTACTTTTCTGTATTTTTTCTGATACCGGCTGTCAGCTGGCATCACAGAGCTGGTATCACAGAGCTGGTCGGGAAAGATCGTGACCATATTGTCTGGATCCCACATGCCTGGACGGGCACCCAGCTCAGCCTCTAAATGAGCTGCTGAGAGGCTGAGCCGGCCACTCCTGCCCCTTCCACAGTCCAGCGCTCCAGTGTTATTGCCAGGGGGTAACAGATGCAGCATCAGACCAAAAAAAAATAATACATTCCATACAACTCTTTTAAAGAGGTTGTAAACTCTTTGAAAAAAAAAACAAAAACTGTAAGACAAAGGCATAATGAGCTAGCACTAGCTCATTATGAAATACTTACCTTAGAAAAAAAACCTCCAGCGGCACCCGCACACTGTTGAGATGGCTGACATCTTCCCCAGTGGTTCATGGCCTTTGGCGCTGTGAGTGGCCAAAGCCACAATGACATCATGCATGTGTGTGGGAGCCACCAGTCGCGGCACATGGCTCTGAAGAAACGGCATGGGCGGCCGCTACTTTAGAGCGCATGCGCAAGTGATTTCACTGGCTGCATGTACAGTAAATATCTCCTAAACTGTGCATGTTTAGGAGATATTTGCACTACCTATTGGTAAGCCTTATTATAGGCTTATTTATAGGTAAAAGGCAGTAGTAGAGTTTACTTCCTCTTTAAGTAGGTCCTCATATTACATAGTTTTGGTAAATCTAAAAGATATTGCGCAAAAAGTGTACAGTGTATTTTGTATTAGAGAGAAACCAGACTCATGAAAATGAAATGAACTTCCAGGCAATTTACAGCATTGACAGTGATTTAACATTACAAACCAAAAATATCAGTTCTGACAGTCTAGTAGCACAGGTTGTGTAACATTGAGTGTCTCAAGTGGATAAGCACTTTATTATTATTAGTAGAGTGGTATCATGGTCCAAGGTTCAGGGGAAATACAAAAAGCAGACCAGAGAGGTAGAGAAGGGAAAAAGGGGGAAATGAGCAGGGGGGACATGGCCGGATGGGGGGGTTAGGGCTCCAATTGGGCAGCCAAGTAGGTGTTGGGGTCGATGTAGAGCCTTATGGTGCCTGTTGAAGGTTTGCCTGGAATTGTTTTTTAATAAACACCTAGTTATTGGCATGTTATGATAGCTACTATTACTCTAAAGGTGTTTTTGTAGTCTATCCTGGAGTCTGTAAACAAGCATCTATTTTTGACCCATTTAGATTAATATAAATGTTTAGCCGCAGAAGCGCAGCATGTTATTAGCTTAGCCTTTCACAGCGTCCCAGCGTCTGTACCTCATGTATCCTGCCACAGATGTGTGTGTGGGCCTTGCTCAGCCACATTGCATGTCTGACTGCCTGACAAGAGTAAGCAGAGTCATCTCCCCTCTGTGACCTGCACAAAGGGACAACTGCTCATTTCACTAGAGAAGGGGAAGAGCACCGCAAAGGTCTGGAAATTCCACTCTCCACCAGCTGCGAGTGTTGGGGATCTGCCCTCAGACTTGTCAGTGACTTTGCCAGCATCAGATACAGGGCTGATTCACTCAGCTTCTTCTTACTCAATAAGTAGTGTTAATGCTGAAAAAAAAAGAAGAGGAAAATAAACAAAATAAAGTAAAAGCCAGCTGGTCGGTGAGCTCATATTCCCAAGTTACTGCAGACCCCGCAAACACAAGGATGCATGTAAGCTATAGATGACTTATAATCAAAAGATTGTCTTCCTTTCAAAACTGTCTTTTACGTTATTTTGGGCTCAGTTCTCCCTTCAAGTGTTTTATGTTTTCTGCATCTTATAATAATATTGTTATAGGCTTAGATATCTGTAGCACCCTCTACTTTAGGTAGGTGCTAGTAGTAGGGTTTTTGTCAGTACAGGTACATTTTATCAGGCCTAGGCCTGTTTGTTTTGATCTGTGTGGGCTGGGAGTGGCTCAGAGTAGGCTGGTGACTCACAGAGGGCATCATCTTTCAGTTACCTCCCTTCTGCTTCTAGAGGCTTCTAGAAGGAAGGAGGGGAAGAGAGGTGGAGCTGCCTGGGGTGTTCTAAGGAGCCCTGACCAATCCCCAACCTGGATTGGCAGGTGGCAGGCTTCCCTAAATACCTAGAGTCAGCCAAGCTGTGGGGGAGTTGTCAGGTGGAAAAAGTGGGAGATGGGGTACTAGCTGTCGTGGCCTTTGAGGAAGCTCCCCAGTCTGGGGGGGGGGGGGGGTGACCTTGGGCCTGGAGCTCAGGAGTGGAAGGGACCCTCGTACAAACCACAGGGGTGTTTTGACCAGCAGGAGAGGACAGTGGAAGGTATTGCCAGGCAAAATCTCAAGGAAAGATCCACCAGGTATCTGTGAGTGGCAGGCACAGTTGGGAGAGCTGGGAGGTATGCCGGAGTGGACTGAGTGGAGAGAATGCAGTCTGAGATGGACATAGAGCAGCAGGAGAGACTGTGATGTCATGGGCAGTGGAGTTGGGCAGCTGCAGCTGGGAGGGCTAGCAGGGCCCTAAGAGGACTGACTGGGAGCGGTAGTCCACCAAGGTCAGCTAGCACTAAAGACATTCCTATTTGTTGCTACACTAATAGTCCGTAGTCCCTGCCTGCAAAAGGAATTTCTACAAGGCCTGACTGGATCCAGAGTCAGGCCTAACCATGTGCTAGCTGTGCCTGCGGAGAAGTGATATGAGAGGAGGTAATAGTCTGCAAGCAAGTTTGTGCAGGAGGAGTGTGAAGTGTGAATATGTACAAGGAGTGTACATAGTTCTGTCCCAATGCAAATGTTTCTACTCAAATTCTGTGCATTTCATAAATCCCCTAACCCCATCCAAGTTTAACCCCTCAATAAAAACACAAAAACAAAGTTAAGGGACTATTAATTGACTCTGTGTGCTTGAGAAAGTAAATGCCTGGCTGGGCAGGGGGACAGATGGACTACAACTTTCAGCAGCTCCTACGGGGGTACTGCTACATTTGGGGACTCAAACTGGGACATCTGTTCACAGGTAGGGATGAGCTTCGAGTTCGAGTCGAACTCATGTTCGACTCGAATATTGCCTGTTCGCCTGTTCAGCGGACATCGAACAATTTGGGGTGTTTGTGGCAAATTCGAAAAGCCGCGAGCACCCTGTAAAAGTCTATGGGAGAAATCTAAAGTGCTAATTTTAAAAGCCTATATGCAAGTTATTGTCATAAAAAGTGTTTGGGGACCTGGGTGCCCCAGGGGACATGTATCAATGCAAAAAAAAGTTTTAAAAACAACCATTTTTTCAGGAGCAGTGATTTTAATAATGCTTAAAGTGAAACAATAAAAGTGTAATATTCCTTTAAATTTCGTACCTGGGGGGTGTCTATAGTATGCATGTAATGGGCGCATGTTTCCTGTGCTTAGAACTGTCCCTGCACAAAGTGTCATTTTTGCAGGAAAAAAAGCTATTTAAAATCACTCGCGGCTATAATGAATTGCCGGCTCCCGTAACACAGAGAACAGTCATTCATTGAAAGTCATTGATAAAATAAAAATAAGAAAAAAAAAGCGTGGGGGTTCCCCCAAATTCAATTACCAGGCCCTTCAGGTCTGCTATGGATATTAAGGGGAACCCTGCTTCAAATTAAAACAAAAAAATGATGTGGGGTTCCCCCTAAATATCCATACCAGACCCTTCAGGTCTGTGATAGATTTTAAGGGGAACCCCGCACCAAAAAAAAAAAATGGCGTGGGGTCCCCCTCAAAATCCATACCAGACCCTTATCCGAGCACACAACCTGGCAGGCCGCAGGAAAAGAGGGGGGGACAAGAGCGCCCCCCCCTCCCTCCTAAACCGTACCAGGCCACATGCCCTTAACATTGGGAGGGTGCTTTGGGGGTCTGTGACCCCTCAAAGCACCATGTCCCCATGTTGATGGGGACAAGGGCCTCGTCCCCACAACCCTGGCCTTTGGTTGTGGGGGTCTGCAGGTGGGGGGCTTATCTGAATCTGGAAGCCCCCTTTAACAAGGGGACCCCCAGATCCCAGCCTCCCCCCCCCCCTGTGTGAAATGGAAAGGGGGTACTTTTGTACCCCTACCATTTCACCAAAAAAGTGACAAAAATGTTAAAAATGACAGGAGACAGTCTTTGACAATTCCTTTATTAAATTCTTCTTTCATCTTCTTTCTTCTGGTCTTCTTCCTTTCTTCATCCTTCAGTTTCTTCATCTTCTTCTTCCATCTTCTTCTTCCATCTTCTTCCATCTTCTTCTTCCTCCGATCCGCTTCTTCTTGCTCTGGTCTTCTCATCCGGCATCGGCGTCTCTTTTTCTGTGCCGGGCCGCTCCGCTCAATGGGAGGCTCCCGCTGTGTGAGGCTTCACTCCGTTTGACAGTTCTTTTATAACGGAGGGCGGGGCCACCTGGTGACCCCGCCCCCCTCTGACGCACAGGGACGTCATGGGGACTTCCCTATGGCTTTCCCCATGACGTCAGAGGGGGGCGGGGGCCGCCAAATGTGTCGCGTGCAGCCAAGGTCACCCCTGAAGGCCAGAGTGGGCCTGGATTCATCACCGAAAAGTGGGGTAGAGTCTGAGCCTAGTGATTCCCCTGTGAAAACAAGTGACATAGGAGAAGAGGAGTCTGTCGTGGCCTGTGGCCTGGTCGGGGACCTGGTAACTGTAAGTACTGCCCAGCAGGAGCCAGATGTCCCTGAAATGCTGGCTGCTTCTATGTCCCTTGCTATCCCTATCTGGAAGGAGCCAGTGTAAGAGGAGTGTGTGCCCTCAGGTGAGTCAGACTGGGAATGTGGGGATGAAGCCATAGATTGGGGATCCTCCAGACTGTTAGCGGAGTTTGGGTCCCTGAAAGAGATAACAGATTGGTTGTCCCGTAGCAACTCAGAGGAGGAATGGGAGATAAAAGACTCCCAGGTCCAGCAAATCCAGTCCGGGTGGTAGATGTTCCAGATCTGGCTATGGAAGCTAAAGAAGCTGCAGGAACCCCCATCAGTAGCAGACAAATTTTCCTGAACAGACCCTCCACCCCCCAGACCAGGGCAGCTGAATACAGGCAGTGGGTTAGGATGTCCCTGGTTGCTTGTGTCCTCCCAGGAAAGCCCAAAGAACTGCCCAGGTTTTCACGGTTCCAGAGGGAAGTTCAGCGCAGAGTTGCTCTGGAGTGGGGCCTGGACTATCCTTATGTCCCTCCCGAGACTATGGACATCATCAAGAGCTCCTGGAGAGAGTGGGAGGATGACTTGCTCTGGGAAAATTTGGACAGCCCCAAGCACTTGCAGGTGTGAGACCTGGGCCCGTTTTGAGGACATTCCTCGTGAATGGCAGCTGGGGAGAGTTTTCACAAAGACCGTGTGCTTATCGTGAAGGCAGGACGGCCTGCGAAGAGCCACTCGGTCTCCATCAGGGAGGAGAGGTAGGTAGGAAGAGACTGCCTGACCCACATTTTTATGCTTGAGATAGGCTGTTGGAGAGTACAGCCTGTAATAAAAATGTGTCACATGGACTGCTGGAGGGTAGCAGGATGTGACTTCTCTCCTTGACTTTACAGGAACAGACTGGCCTGCCATTCTGGGTGCCCAACGGATGAGACGCATCCCATTGTAAGGACACTTGGGTGAGGCCTGTCCCTATCTAACTCTTTTTTAACCACTTCAGCCCCGGAAGATTTGGCTGCTCAATGACCAGGCCATTTTTTGCGATACGGCACTGCGTCACTTTAACTGACAATTGCGCAGTCGTGCAATGATGTACCCAAACAAAATTTACATGCTTTTTTTTCCTACAAATAGAGCTTTCTTTTGGTGGTATTTGATCATCTCTGCGGTTTTAATTTTTTGCGCTATAAACAAATAAAGAGCAAATTTCAGGTTTAAGGCTTGAGACTGTTGCAGTTCTCATGGAAACGTGAACAAAGGAGTTATAGGCTAGCTTAGGTCATATGGCTTGGGGAGGTGGGCTGTTTTTTTTTTTTTTTTTAATATACAAAGTAAACCTATACTTTAAAATAAACCTAAATAACCTAATAAATCAGGAGAAACAGATGTGTCCACTGGAGCACTTTCCATACAACTTCCACAAAGCCTGTTTCATCTGAATGAGCAAAATGCTGCCAGCAAAAGACCGATGTGATGTTTTGGTCGGAAAATGCGACCGTGTGTATGCTCCAGCAGACTTTTGCTGGCGGCATTTCCGTCAGCAAAAGATTGAGAGCAGGTTCTCAATTTTTCGGTCGGAAAAAGTTCAGATCCGAAATTCCGATCATCTGTACAAATTCTGACGCGCAAAATTCCTACGCAGACTCTGAAACAATTTGACGCATGCTCGGAAGCATTGAACTTCATTTTCTCGGCTCGTCATAGTGTTGTATGTCACCGTGTTCTTGACGGTGGAAAGTTCATAGAACTTTTGTGTGACCGCGTGTATGCAAGCCAAGCTTGAGCAGAATTCGGTCTGAAAAACCATCCAATTTTTTTCCGACGGAAAATCCGCTTGTGTGTTTGGGGCATTAGAGCACTTTTCACATACTAAAGAGTCATGTTACTTGCTCAGGAAGGCATCTGGAATGGAGATCTGGTGGAATGCCTGGTGGGACGAGCAGGAGAGTGAGTTAAAGTTTATATTTAGTTCATTTAAAAAAAATAGCTCAGTAAATGGGATTTAATGAAAAGTGTCCCTTGTGCTGGTAAATACTGTCTTAAAACCTTCTGTGCTGTGCCCCGCCTCCATTTCCCCCACAGTGGCAATCTTCAGGTCCATTCATACATGTACTATAGCCTCCATAAATGAATGGAGGAGGTGGATCTATCATTCATCCACCAATCTTCCATTCATGGAGCACTTTTCATTGGTAAAAGCTTTAGAGGGGGATGAATAAGGGAATACAGTTGGCACTGTTGACAGGTGCCTTTGGTGGGTCAAGTGGCTGTATAACTCCCACAGCAACAGAAGATTACTAAATAGGTGGAGGGGGAGAGGACCGATGATCGTAAACTTTAACTAAGATAGCAGCCACCAGCACAAGGGACATGCCTTGTGAGTACTGTCACTATTAAAAAAAACAAACAAACAAACTTAAGCTTTAGGTGCAAGGGTTTCAGTGCCGGCAATGCATGAGGGTGAACATTAGGGTGGCTACACTAGGGCTCCAGAGAAACCTGAATGGCAGCATAGCCATCCTATAGGAGGAAGTACAGTAGACATCAATTTAGATTCTGCTTAAAAGAAATAATGAACAGAAAAATGCAACATCAATAAAAGAAGCATGTAAGTATTGCTTTTACATATATACTTTGCGGGAGATTTACTAAAACTGGAGCACTCAGAACCAGTGCAGCTGTGCAATGTAGCCAATCAAATTCTAATGCTCCGTACACACGATCGGATTTTCCGACAACAAACGTTGGATGTGATCTTGTTGGCTGAAAGTCCGACCGCGTGTATGCTCCATCGAACATTTGTTGTCGGACTTTCAGCCAACAAATGTTGGCTAGCAGGTAGGGATGGGCGAATGTTTTGGCCTGAGCATCAGTTCTTTGGTTGTTCGGATGTTCTGTTCAGGGCAAATTCGAAAGCCGCCGAAACACCGTTAAAGTCTATGGGACATTAACATGAAAAATCAAAATTGTTAATTTTAAAGGCTTATATGTAAGTTATTGTCATATAAAGTGTTTGGGGACCTGGGTCCTGCCCCAGGGGACATGTATCAATGAAATAATTTTTTTTTATAACGGACCTTTTTTCGGGAGCAGTGATTTTTTTAATGCTTAAAGTGAAACAATAAAAATTAAATATTACTTTAAATATCTTGCCTGGGGGATATAGTATGCCTGTAAAGTGGCAGATATTCCCATGTTTAGAACAGTACCACAGCAAAATTACATTTCTAAAGGAAAAATTGTCATTTAAAACTGATCGCGGCTGTAATGAATTGTCGGGTCTCGGCAATTTAGATAAAAATCATTGAAAAAAGAGCATGGGATCCCCCCCCCCCCCCCCCCCCAAGTCCATTACCAGGTACTTTGGGTCTGGTATGAATATTAACTGCTTGCCGACCGCCTCACGCAGATATACTGCGGCAGAAGGGCACGTACAGGCAAACTAACGTACCTGTACATTGCCCTTTAAGAGGCGGCCTGCGGGCGCGTGCGCGCCACGGCAAGCTCCGTGAGTCGGGTCGCGGGTCCCGCGGACTCAATCGCCGTAGGGATACTCGCGATCGTCTCACAGAGAGGGAGAACGGGGAGATGCTAATGTAAACAAGCATCTCCCCGTTCTGCCTAGTGACAGTGTCACTGATCTCTGCTCCCTGTGATCGGGAGCTGAGATCAGCGATCTGCCACACGTAGCCACATTTACCCAGGAATCAGTGCATTTGTATAGCACTGATTGCTGTATAAATGACAATGGTCCCAAAAATGTGTCAAAAATGTCCGATGTGTCCGCCATAATGTCACAGTCACAATAAAAATCGCTAATCGCCGCCATTACTAGTAAAAAAAAAGTTATTAATAAAAATGCCATAAAACTATCCCCTATTTTGTAAACTCTATAACTTTTGCGCAAACCAATCAATAATCGCCTTTTGCAATTTTTTTTTTACCAAAAATATGTAGAAGAATACGTATCGGCCTAAACTCAGGAAAAAATTTTTTTTTATATATTTTTGGGGATATTTATTATAGCAAAATGTAAAACATAATGCTTTTTTTTCAAAATTGTCGCTCTTTTTTTGTTTATAGCGCAAAAAATAAAAACCGCAGAGGTGATCAAATACCACAAAAAGAAAGCTCTATTTGTGAGAAAAAAAGGATGTCAATTTTGTTTGGGAGCCACGTTGCACGACCGCGCAATTGTCAGTTAAAGCGACGCAGTGCTGAATCGCAAAAAGTGCTCTGTTCAGGAAGGGGGTCAATACTTCCGGGGCTGAAGTGGTTAAGGGGAACCCCGGAACCAAAATTAAAAAAATAATTTAAAACCTCAGCACTCTTTGTACTCTCAAAATTTTTATATCGTCTTCAAAGAAAATCAGATGATGATAAAGGGCTGTGTGGGGCACAATAAACCACCTTGTGCTCCTAGCAGCCTTCATTTGTCATAAAAGTAAACAGCTTCTCCGCATTGAGGTTGTTTTCTTGTGGTAAAGTCTATGGGTGATAACGTGTCTTCTCACAGTAATCCCCTTTTTCCCCTCCTCTTTCACAATCATCTTGCTTTTCTGAGTCAGTTTTTTAGGGCTGGGCTGTTTGGAGTATGAGAGATGTAGGTGAGGTGGCAGAGTGCGGTAATGTTTCTGGCACACATATAATGAATGGAAGAATGCCCACGTCTTCATGAGCATCCCCACGTATAGAAGGCAGTTCTGTGTAAACAGGTTACATTCCACACAAATGGCACATTATAATAGCTCTGATTTTTTTCATTCAGTGTTAAGAACGTATCCTTGCTGAAACAGTTGCTGAGCTCACTATTACATGATCTGATTACACTGATGACTGCCTATTGTACAAGTGTATAATTTGACCACCTTCCATCGTTGATCCACCACTGCTTCCTCCTCCACTGTATGCACTGTCCCAATGAACAGTCATTAGCTAAGTTGTTTTCTAACCTCTTGTGCTTATCCCATATGAGGTTCCTCTTGTAGCTTAGGAGATCCTAACCTGTGTACAATTACCTATCCCTATGGGTTGCCCAGTATATCCCCATGCCCCCTTGAGGTATTCACCATCATTGGTCCTATTAGATTAAAAAAAAAAGACTTAAAGAGATGTCAATATCTTGGATTTTACTTTTACTTTACATATAAATAGTTAGGAAAATAACAATGGACAGAAAAAAAAAGATTTCATCATATTTTTTATATAAAAACAGAAAATCACATATACAAAAGCTAGTTACACCTATTGAGATTTTCCAGTCATTTGTGTGCAATCAAAACCTGGAATGGAGGTACAAATGCTGGCAATGCCATTTTCTCCTTTTTGATTTTAGATTCAATAATGCAAAAGATAAAGATAGGTTGTCAAGTTTTTTAAATAAAATGTTTTCTTAGTAGCCCGATGGGTGACATTTTGGTTTCTGATTTAACAAATTAGTAATTTCTTGGTGAAATTAATTTCTCATTTCTAAATAACACATATCTCATTCTACCATTTTTAACAGCAGGAAAGGCAATAAGTTAAATCAAGTATAAAAAATTAGTATTCCTTACTAAGAGAACAAGAAATGTTTGTGACAGCACCTGTCTATAACCACAGAAGGGGCACACATACGGTATCCTTTCTAGCTAGTTTATAAAGTCTACAATAGGTCCAAACGTTAAGTCAAAATGTTTTAGCCATATATCTATAGAAAACAGCAAATGTAAATGACAGGTACCTAACAGGATAAAGCTGAGTTGGTTCCAGTTCATTAATGTGGAAACTGGTGAGTTGCTAGCTTTCATTTTCTACTTCGATTGAGGAAAATTTCAGTATGAATATGCTTGGCTGTTCTGTGCTTTTTTGTTACTGAAAAAAGAATGTTTGCAGCAGTGCATGCATTAGATCAGGGATCCTCAAACTACGGCCCTCCAGCTGTTGCAGAACTACACCTCCCATGAGGCATTGCAAAGACATTCACAGACATGACTAGGCATGATGAGAATTGTAGTTCCTGAACAACTGGAGGGCCGTAGTTTGAAGACCCCTGCATTAAATAATGTAACATAATTTCCTCCAAGTCAGTCAGTTTCTGGATTATATTTAAAATGTAATACAAAATTCAAACATCTCGAATAATGCTATAGGCACAGAGTGGTGTTGAACAATCCATAATTTTAATCAAATTCACCAAAACAGCATGAATTAAAAAAATTCTTGTTTTCTCCATTGTGTCACTCTGCTCTATATCATCGTATTATATCTATATATCAGATTTGCTTTAAAGGATCTTTTTAAAGGACCGGCGCTGCTAAAACGCCGGTAAAGCGGCGCTAAATATAGCGCCGATTTACCGCCAGCGCCCCCACCGCTCCAGTGTGAAAGTAGCCTTAGAGTCTGCAAAAGACCTGAGACTGGGGCGGAGGTTCACCTTCCAGCAGGGCAACGATTCTAAACATACAGCCAGAGCTACAATGAATAGGTTTAGATTAAAGCATATTCATGTGTTAGATTAGAATGATCCAGTCAAAGTCCAGACCTAAATCCGTTTGAGAATCTGTGGCAAGACTTGATAATTGCTATTCACAGATGCTCTCCGTTCCGTCCGACAGAGCTTGAGCAATATTGCAAAGCAGAATGGGCAAAGATTTCACTCTCTAGATGTGGAAAGCTGGTAGAGACATACCCAAAAAGATTTGCAGCTGTAATTGCAGCAAAAGGTGGTTCTATAAAGTATTGACTACAAATGCACGCCACACTTTTCAGATTCACAATTATGTGCAACTATGTGTTGGTCTATCACAAAAAATACCAATGGAATACATTTACGTTTTTGGTTGTAACATGACAAAATGTGGAAAATTTCAAGGGGTATGAATACTTTTTCAAGGCACTGTACACCTGTTTAATTGCTTGGTAACACCTAATTGCTAATTAGACAATCATATAACAGCAACTCAATGCATTTAGGAATCTAGACGTGGTGAAGACAACTAGCTGAATTTCAAGCCGAGCATCAGAATGTGGAAGAAAGGAGATTAAAGTGTCTTTGAACGTGGCATGTGCTGGTGTGGTGTATTTCAATAACTGCTGATCTACTGGGATTTTCACACACAACCATCTCTAGGGTTTACAGAGAATGGTCTAAAAAAGAGAAAATATCCAGTGAGCAGCAGTTGTGTGGAAGGAAAATGCCTTGTTGATGTCAGAGGTCAGAGGAGAATGGGTTTGGGATGATAGAAAAGCAACAGTAACTCAAATAACCAAGTAAATCGTTACAACCAAGGTATGCAGAATACCATCTCTGAATGCACAACACATCGAACCTTGAAGCATATGAGCTACAGCAGCAGAAGACCTAAAATGGGACAATAGAAGAATTTGGCAACAACATGAAAGCATGGATCCATCCTGGCTTGTAACAACCATTTAGGCTGGCGGTGGTGGTGTAATGGTGTGGGGGATATTTTCTTGGCACACTTTGGGCCCCTTAGTACCAATTGAGCATTGTTTAAATGCTGCAGCCTACCTGAGTATTGCTGCTGACCATGTCCATCCCTTTATGACTACAGTGTACCCATCTTCTGATGACTACTTTTAGCAGGATAATGCACCATGTCATAAAGCTTAAATCATCTCAAACTGGTTTCTTGAACATGACAATGAGGTCACTGTACTCCAATGGCTTCCACAGTCACCGGATTTCAATCCAATAGAGCACCTTTGGCATGTGGTGGAACAGGAGATTTGCATTTTATATAATTTGCATCTGCAACAACTGCGTGATGCTATCCTGTCAATATGGGCTAAAATCTCTGAGGAATGTTTCCAACACCTTGTTGAATTTATGCCATGAAGAATTAAGGCAGTTCTGAAGGCAAAATGGGGTCCAACCCGGTACTAGTGTAAAGGCTGGCTGTATTTGTGGGACGAGCCTGAAAGGGCTATTTAAGCATCCTCCTCTGTCAGGGCCAGTGTTGTCGGCATTCTGGGTTCCCACCCACCCGTTCCCCCAGCCCAGGGGCGGACTGACAAGTCGGTGACTCGGGCGCCGCCCGAGGGCCCGGGGCCATTAGGGGCCCGGACTCGGCCACATGAGGGGCCACTTGAAACGGCTGTATTACATGCCGCGATGCCGCTAACAATACTGCTAGCGGCCCGCGGCTCCCCGCCGGCCCCTCCTTCCCTCCCGTCCGTCCCAGGTGCTTCTACTGTATGCGTTGTGACGTCACCTGGGACGGACGGGAGGGAAGGAGGGGCCGGCGGGGAGCCGCGCGCCGCTAGCGGTATTCGCGGCATGTAATACAGCCGCTTCACTCGGCCGAGTCCGGGCCCCTAATGGAAGTAATGGAAGAGAAGAGAAGAGAAGAGTGGAGGGGCCGGCGGGGAGCATCAGCATCAGTGAGTAAATTACCAGGGCAGGACCGCCACAAGTGATGATGGGGGGGGGTCCCCCCAGCCCACAGTGTCCCCCCAGCCCACAGTGTCCCCCCAGCCCACAGTGTCCCCCCAGCGTCACCCCAGCCCACAGCGTCCCCCCAGCCCACAGTGTCCCCCCAGCGTCACCCCAGCCCACAGCGTCACCCCAGCCCACAGCGTCACCCCAGCCCACAGCGTCCCCCCAGCCCACAGTGTCCCCCCAGCGTCACCCCAGCCCACAGCGTCACCCCAGCCCACAGTGTCCCCCCCAGCGTCACCCCAGCCCACAGTGTCCCCCCAGCGTCCCCCCAGCCCACAGTGTCCCCCCAGCCCACAGTGTCCCCCCAGCGTCACCCCAGCCCAGTGTCCCCCCAGCGTCCCCCCAGCCCACAGTGTCCCCCCAGCCCACAGTGTCCCCCCAGCGTCACCCCAGCCCAGTGTCCCCCCAGCGTCCCCCCAGCCCACAGTGTCCCCCCAGCCCACAGTGTCCCCCCAGCGTCACCCCAGCCCAGTGTCCCCCCAGCGTCCCCCCAGCCCACAGTGTCCCCCCAGCCCACAGTGTCCCCCCAGCGTCACCCCAGCCCACAGTGCCCCGGGTCCCCCCAGCCCACAGTGCCCCGGGTCCCCCCAGCCCACAGTGCCCCGGGTCCCCCCAGCCCACAGTGTCCCACCAGCGGCACCCCAGCCCACAGTGTCCCACC
Source organism: Lithobates sylvaticus (assembly GCA_028564925.1). Taxonomy (NCBI): domain Eukaryota; kingdom Metazoa; phylum Chordata; class Amphibia; order Anura; family Ranidae; genus Lithobates; species Lithobates sylvaticus. The sequence goes on from CM053028.1 coordinate 470,923,913, forward strand.
AGCGTCACCCCAGCCCACAGTGTCACCCCAGCCCACAGGGTCCCCCCAGCGTCACCCCAGCCCCCAGTGCCCCGGGTCCCCCCAGCCCACAGTGTCCCCCCAGCGTCACCCCAGACCACAGTGTCTCCCCAGCCCACAGTGTCCCCCTGTGTGCATGTCCCCCCCCTGTGCATGTCCCCCCCTGTGTGTGCGCTCTCCCTCCAGTGTCCCCCTGTGTGTGCGTGTCCCTCCCTGTGTGTGCGCTCTCCCTCCAGTTTCCCCCTGTGTGTGTGTCCCCCCCCTGTGTGTGCGCTCTCCCTCCAGTGTCCCCCTATGTGTGCGTGTCCCTCCCTGTGTGTGCGCTTTCCCTCCAGTGTCCCCCTGTGTGTGCGTGTCCCCCCCTGTGTGTGCGCTCTCCCTCCAGTGTCCCCCTGTGTGTGCGCTCTCCCTCCAGTGTCCCCCTGTGTGTGCGTGTCCCCCCCCCCTGTGTGTGCGCTCTCCCTCCAGTGTCCCCCTGTGTGTGCGTGTGTGCGCTCTCCCTCCAGTGTCCCCCTGTGTGTGCCTGTCCCCCCCTGTGTGTGCGCTCTCCCTCCAGTGTCCCCCTGTGTGTGCCTGTCCCCCCCTGTGTGTGCGCTCTCCCTCCAGTGTCCCCCTGTGTGTGCCTGTCCCCCCCTGTGTGTGCGCTCTCCCTCCAGTGTCCCCCTGTGTGTGCGTGTCCCCCCCCCCTGTGTGTGCGCTCTCCCTCCAGTGTCCCCCTGTGTGTGCCTGTCCCCCCCTGTGTGTGCGCTCTCCCTCCAGTGTCCCCCTGTGTGTGCCTGTCCCCCCCTGTGTGTGCGCTCTCCCTCCAGTGTCCCCCTGTGTGTGCGTGTCCCCCCCCTGTGTGTGCGCTCTCCCTCCAGTGTCCCCCTGTGTGTGCGTGTCCCCCCCCTGTGTGTGCGCTCTCCCTCCAGTGTCCCCCTGTGTGTGCGTGTCCCCCCCCTGTGTGTGCGCTCTCCCTCCAGTGTCCCCCTGTGTGTGTGTGCCCCCCTGTGTGTGCACTCTCCCTCCAGTGTCCCCCTGTGTGTGTGTGCCCCCCTGTGTGTGCGCTCTCCCTCCAGTGTCCCCCTGTGTGTGTGTGTGTGTGTGTGTGTGTGTGTGCCCTCCTGTGTGTGCGCTCTCCCTCCAGTGTCCCCCTGTGTGTGCGCTCTCCCTCCAGTGTCCCCCTGTGTGTGTGTGCCCCCCTGTGTGTGCGCTCTCCCTCCAGTGTCCCCCTGTGTGTGTGTGCCCCCCTGTGTGTGCGCTCTCCCTCCAGTGTCCCCCTGTGTGTGCGCCCCCCTGTGTGTGCGCTCTCCCTCCAGTGTCCCCCTGTGTGTGCCCCCCTGTGTGTGCACTCTCCCTCCAGTGTCCCCCTGTGTGTGTGTGTGTGTGTCCCCCTGTGTGTGCACTCTCCCTCCAGTGTCCCCCTGTGTGTGCCCCCCTGTGTGTGCACTCTCCCTCCAGTGTCCCCCTGTGTGTGCCCCCCTGTGTGTGCACTCTCCCTCCAGTGTCCCCCTGTGTGTGTGTGCCCCCCTGTGTGTGCGCTCTCCCTCCAGTGTCCCCCTGTGTGTGTGTGTGCCCCCCTGTGTGTGCTCTCTCCCTCCAGTGTTCCCCTGTGTGCGTGTCCCCCCCCTGTGTGTGCGCTCTCCCTCCAGTGTCCCCCTGTGTGCGTGTCCCCCCCCTGTGTGTGCGCTCTCCCTCCAGTGTCCCCCCCGTGTGTGTGCTCTCCCTCCAGTGTCCTCCTGTGTGTGCGTGTCCCCCCCTGCGTGTGCGCTCTCCCTCCAGTGTCCCCCTGTGTGTGTGTGTGTGCGCGCGCATTCTCCCTCCAGTGTCCCCCTGTTTGTGCGTTCCCCCCCTACAGTGTCCACCATTGTGCTCTCCCTCCCCAGTGTGCCCCCCCCCCCAGTGTCCACCAGTGTGCTTTCTCCCCCCCGCGACAGACAGACAGACACACAATCCCCCTGTTTGCTCTCCCTCCCCCCGTGTCTCCCTGTACAGGTGTGGCTTGAGTGTGGGGACCAAGGGGGCCCCATGATCTTCTATTGCCCGGGGGCCCCATGAGTTGTCAGTCCGCCCCTGCCCCAGCCTTTCATACATACTCAAAGTATTTTCTCATTCTTACATTCAGGGTATGCCCTCTTCTCAGGCATACTGACCAGCTAGGCCAAGGCACACCTCAGGCCTTGGTTCTTAGGAATATCACATTTCCCGCTTGAAGACTCTGACTACAAGCAAGGTGTACCTAAAGTGGCCGGTGCGTGTATGTGTTCCTGGTAAGTAAGTATCCAATATAGCAATCCAAAAAAAAACTAAATCCAGAGCAGTCATGGCACGCCACTTTTCTTTATTTAATTGTAAATTACAAAGGCAAAAAATTATTAATTGAACATTTCTTGTGCAAAGCACATGCCTTTTAGAGGCAGGATCAACTATCTTGGAAAAGTGTGTGCTTTGCAGGAGAAACATTCATCTACTAAATGTGTTTTAATTGTATTTAGCCTTTGGACTTTATGAAAAAATAAAGAAGGGTGACATGAGTGCCCTGCATTTTGTTTTCTTGAATTGCCATGATGGAATATAGCCAAATGTCTATAACAATTTTAAAAATGTGTTTCTGGTACACAGTACTGAGGCTGTTGTGTCTAATTTTAACACAGTATTAAAGAAAGCCTGAAAAGGAGAAAAAATATTTCCATAAGTGTTTGCTGATGGTACAAAGCTAAGCAGGGCAATGACTTCACAACAGGATATAGCAACTTTATAAGAAGACCTATTTAAAATAGGAAGCTATATGCAAGATGAACTTTAACCACTTTCAGACCGGATCATTTTGCTGGCTTAAGATCAGACCACTTTTTGCGATTCGGCACTGCGTCGCTTTAACTGACAATTGCGCGGTCGTGCGACGTGGCTCCCAAACAAAATTTACGTAATTTTTTTCCCACAAATAGAGCTTTCTTTTGGTGGTATTTGATCACCCCTGCGGTTTTTATTTTTTTTGCGCTATAAACAAAAACAGAGCGTCAGTTTTGGAAAAAACGCAATATTTTTTACTTTTTGCTATAATAAATATCCCCCAAACATATATTAAAAAACATTTTTTTTCCTCAGTTTAGGCCGATATGTATTCTTCTACATATTTTTGGTAAAAAAAAATCGCAATAAGTGATTATTGATTGGTTCGCGCAAAATGTATAGCTTTTACAAAATAGGGGATAGTTTTATGGCATTTTTATTAATATTTTAATCAATCAAATTGCACTGATTACTGTAAAAATGACACTTGCAGGGAAGGGGTTTACCACTAGGGGGCGGGGAGGGGTTAAGTGTGTGCTGGGGAGTGTTTCTAACTGCAGGGGGGAGGGGCTGTGTGTTACACTACACTGATCAGCTCTCCCGATTACAGGGAGAGCTGATCAGTGACAGTGTCACTAGGCAGAATGAGGAGATGCTTGTTTACATCAGCATCTCCCCGTTCTGACTCTCCGTGAGATGATCGCGGGTATCCCGTGGCGATCGAGACCGCGGCACCCGCGACCCGACTCACAGAGCTTGCGACGGGCACGCGAATGCCACGGTGGCAAATTCAAAGGGACGTACCTGTAAGCCCTTTTGCCTGTCCGTGCCATTCTGCCGACGTAAATATACATGCGGCGGTTGGCAAGTGGTTAATAATGAAAAATCTAATATTTTTAGCTCCCATGCACTTGGGAGCTAAAAATATGAATGAGAGTTACTCGCTAAAGGGAAACTTGAGGATGGATGTCCTAGTACATGACAGACTCAGCTAAATAGCATGCAATGCCAAGATACAGCAAGCAAGCCTAGTTAACTATTAGAATACATAAAAAGGATATTTACTTAAGGGCTAAAACTATAATTATACCACTTTACAAAACTCTGGTTTGGCCACATCTTAAGTATGCCATAAAATCTTGGTCACCAATCCTCAGGAAGGATGTGCTTTAACTGGAGAGAGTCCAGAGAAGGACATCAAAGCTAATAAGAATGCTGGAGCACCTCAGGTATGAGGAACGACTACAAGCATTAAAAGTGTTCTCCCTGCAGAAAAGGGTGCTTAAGACGGGATATGATCTCAATATACACATCTTTGAATGGTGACTATTCATTCTAAGGTCTTTAAAGAAGACACACCACCACACAATGAAGTTGTTCGAGAAGCAATTTAATGTTAACCACTTGACCACTGGGCACTTAAACCCCCTTCCTAACCAGACCAATTTTCAGCTTTCGGTGCTCTCACACTTTGAATGACAATTAGTCATGCAACACTGTACCCATATGAAATTTTGCCACTGAAGACGTTAATTACGAAACGCGTACGGCTCTCACACGCACACCACGTGACTTTCAGGAACTAGGGCTAGTGGGTGTAACGCAGCTGGCACGCACGCCGCATGCCACACCCCCACAGCTACCTATGCTATATTTGTTATAGAGTTGCCTCTTCAGGATAGGCACTTTAGGCATACGGATTTTGCCCTTGATCTGTTTGGGTTTATTTTATTTTATGTTTGATTTTTTTAACAAATTTTTTTAATAAATGAACTTTCTTGGATACTACACCATGGGAGCCAATCTCTTTTTTTTATGAGGAATATTACTGCATATATCTGCCACTGATTGGACATCCAAAATCGCTTTGAGGAACTGTGGATGCTGCAGTTTGAGACCACCGGACCGTATTGTGGAGTTACAGGCGTATTACCCCTGCAGGGGTCATAGAAGCTGGTGAGTGGGGACACATAAGGGGGAGCACACAATTCACCTGTCAAGCACTGTGAGCACCAAAAGTCACCTGCAACTATTTTTCAATAGCACAAACAACTATCTATTTTAGAATGGATGCACATATGTGACTCTAGCAACTGCTGAGATTTTGACATTTTGTGTTTCTTATGCAGTTTTGTCGCATTTTTTTGCAATTTTTCTTAATTTTTTTGTTTCTTGCGATATACATATATATTTTTTTTCCACAGCACTGTGGGACTTTATTTGCCGTGGAACTTTCACATGTTTATTAGTCATCTGACTATTCACAAACACGTTTAGGTTTATTGCCTACACATGGGAGTTCACTTATGGATTTCTTTTGGATTTATGTTATAATTAATATTTTTCATGTCATGTTATGATTATCTTTGGGATTTACTCACTATTTATCATTGTTGGTTTACCACTCTGAGGACATAACCCCCTGTGGTATCCGTGAAGGGTCAGTTTTATGAGGAGGTCTTTTGACACTTCATTGACCCTACAGGATACAGGCGGTAATCCCAGTGCTGGGATTTATTATTATTATCTCTCTCACATTTATATATTTTTTTCACAATTATATTGCATGAGGAGGTCCTTACAGCCTTTAAAGAGTGAATTGCTAGATCGCTCTTTAATATACAGGTAGCGCCACTACCCCTATCTTTTCATTTATATTGGCAGAGTATTGCAGAGTATATTGACAGGGTATTGCAGAGTATATTGGCAGGGTATTGCAGAGTATATTGGCAGAGTATTGCAGAGTATATTGGCAGGGTATTGCAGAGTATATTGGCAGGGTATTGCAGAGTATATTGGCAGAGTATTGCAGAGAATATTGGCAGGGTATTGCAGAGTATATTGGCAGGGTATTGCAGAGTATATTGACAGGGTATTGCAGAGTATATTGGCAGAGTATTGCAGAGTATATTGGCAGAGTATTGCAGAGTATATTGGCAGAGTATTGCAGAGTATATTGGCAGGGTATTGCAGAGTATATTGGCAGGGTATTGCAGAGTATATTGGCAGAGTATTGCAGAGAATATTGGCAGGGTATTGCAGAGTATATTGGCAGAGTATTGCAGAGTATATTGGCAGAGTAATGCAGAGTATATTGGCAGGGTATTGCAGAGTATATTGGCAGGGTATTGCAGAGTATATTGGCAGGGTATTGCAGAGTATATTGGCAGGGTATTGCAGAGTATATTGGCAGAGTATTGCAGAGTATATAGGCTGGAATGGGCACTGAGCAGCGCTGTGGGAACTACACATCCAGCCCACAGCGCTGCTGTAAACGATTTCTCCCCTATCTGTACCGATCAGTATAGAGAGGGGAGGGAGGAACCAGACGTGACGCTGGTTTATTGTTGTGATCGCTCTGTCAATTGACAGAGCGATCACGTGGTAAACGGCCGCTATAAGCAGCCATTTACTGTGATCTGTGATGCGCCGGGTCTTCCGGACCCATCGGTCACGGATATTTCCGGGTGCGCACCCCAGGGGGAACAAGATTCTGAGAGGACGTCAATGGATGCCCTCCCAGAATAAGCCGACCCCGCTGTAGCCGTCTTTTGGCTATAGCCCGGTCGGCATGTGGTTAAACTGCATTAGGGGTGCTTTACTGTTAGAGCGGTAAGGATGTGGAAATCCCTTCAACACTTGGTGGTGTCAGCCGGGAGTGTAGATAAATTCAAAAAAACTTTTAGATGTGTTTCTTGATGAACGCAATGTACAGGGATATGAAAAACAGTAGTCACACACACACACATTATCAGGTTGAACTGGATGGACTGGTGTCTTTATTCAACATTACCAACTATGTAACTATATAAATAGGATGAAAAAACAAAAATACCTAGGATTAATAGTGGTTAAACAGGAAAAATAAAGAAAACATTTTTATTCATAACTACAGTCTTCCCCATGGAGGAGTCACAAATTTTACAAAAACTGAAGAACCACGGTGTCTGCGACCATCTCTCCAGCCAAAGTGTTTTGTTTGGTGTAAGTATGTACATTTTTTTTTTCTTTTACATTTCTCCTGCTTATGCGCTTGCCCTCGTCCAGACTGGATAGCATTTATATGTTTATATAAATATTTTTGTTGATATATGTATGTATATCTTATACACCTACAATGTATTTATGTCTGTATTTTTGATCTATAGATTTAAACTACATGTAACAAGGCATCTGTCATTTGAAAATGTGAATTCCTGCGAAAGCGACAGTGACCGTGAAATGCGTTGACTCTTTGGATATATGACAATTGCCATTTACAATTTTTATACGAAAATATTTCTATATGGTGATATCACTTTGGAGTTGTGATCTCTATGGTTATTTACATTTTATCAGATGTTTTGTAATAAAATATGTATTTTTATGAACTTAAATACCTTTGATACTTAGTACCTTTGATACTGGTTGGTCATCATTGGACAACCTCTATTTACTTTGTTTGGTTCTCATACAGGAGCCACTACTATGCCGCGTACACACGATCGGACATTCCGACAACAAAATCCTGGATTTATTTTTGACGGTTGTTGGCTCAAACTTGTCTTGCATACACACAGTCGCACAAATGTTGTCGGAAATTCCGAACATCAAGAACGAGCCAAGAAAAATGAAGTTCAATAGCCAGTGCGGCTCTTCTGCTTGATTCAGAGCATGCGTGGAATTTTGTGCGTCGGAATTGTGTACACATGATCGGAATTTCCGACAACGGATTTTGTTGTCGGAAAATTTGAGAACCAGCTCAAATTGGAAAATCCGATAACAAATGTCTGATGGAGCCTACACATGATCCGACAACAAGCTCATATGGAACATTTGTTGTCGGAAATTCCGACCGTGTGTACGCGGCATTAGGGCTCCTAATGAACAGAGCAGAATCCCAGCCTGTATCCTGTACCTCTGATAAAGCCCGGTACAGATAGGTACATTCCCCTGGACATTAAACTCCAGTATTCTACCAGGCACTTAGGTAACTGACATTCAAAGCATGATGGGGCCTCTGGAGATGATAACTAAATCCAGAAGATGAAAGCCAGTGTGGGTAGTCACACGTACTCATCCTTTTCCTTGTATCACAACTTAGTGAGTCCTAAAGTCAAAGGCTGTATTTGTTTTTGAGGTTTGTGACCCATTAAACAGTGATTCCTTTTCAGAATTAGATAGCTTTGGAGCCTGCAACTTTAAAAACAAGTCAACAATTTGAACTCCTTTAACACCCTGCCAACAGGTTTCCTTTAAGAAGAACAGAGGCTTTATTGAAGAACGCACATGTTTGGGCGCCAGGTTCCGTCCCTAGAACTGGTAGCGATTGCAAAAGTTTCCAGCATTCTATTGCCAACCACAAAATTACTCATATACAATGCATACCAGGACGTTCGCTGTTGTGGGAGATCACAACTTACATGTTCGTCTAGTCCCTTAGCCCACAAACAAGTTTCAGTATTGCACTCGACCACCCACATCCTGAGCCTTAAAAGTACTAAATTATATAGCTTTTAAATATTTCTATGAAGGAGGATTTATTGTGCTATAGGATCATTTGTTACATCTAAATATTCGACCGTTCATGTTCATGTGAAAGATCTCACTTTAAAAGAAAAGTGAAACCTCTGCACTATAAATTTTGTTACTAGGATTTATGTGTTTTTTGTTTTGTTTTGTTTTAAGGCGATGAAAAAAAAAAAAGTAGACCATGATATTTAAAGATTTCATGTAGTCTATGAGAAAGCAGTTTTCTTTTACTTGTAAAGATGCTCCGAAGTGCTGAATGACATTTAAAGTGTATGTAAACCCTAACAATCCCTTTTGGTCTTTAAAGTGGTTGTAAAAGTAGAAGGTTTTTTACCATTCTCTTCCTTAAGGTAAAAAACCCTCTGCATGCAGCTCCCCCCTCAGTCCCCTTATACTTACCTGAGCCCAATTTGTATCCAGTACTGTGTCTGAGGGCAGCCTCTCTCTCCGCTCTCTCCCTCCTCACTGACATTGGCTCCTGCTGCTGTCAATCCCAGCTAGTTAGCAGAGAGTGGGGGGCGTGGCCGAGACGTGCTGCGTATGTCTATGGACATATGTCTATGGCATCCATGAAGGCACAGGGGAGGACAGCACTAAGACCCCTTTCACGACATACCGCCCATAGCGTCTGCGGTAAAACGCCACTATTTTTAGTGGCGTTTTACCATCGGATTTGCGGCGCATTTCGGCCGCTAGCGGGGCGCTTTTACCCCCGCTGACGGCCGAGAAAGGGTTAAAACACCCAGCAAAACGCAGTAATAGCGGCGTTCTGCCAGCGGTATTACAGCGCTGCCCCATTGATTTCAATGGGGAGCAGCGCTGGAGGGAGTTCACCGCTCCAAGAAGCTGCTGGCAGGACTTTTCCTGACGTCCTGCCAGCGCACCGCTGCAATGTGAAAGCCCGAGGGCTTTCACACTGCAGACAATGGTGCAGCTGTTTTAGGGCGGATTACAGGCGCTATTTCTAACGCTATACGCCTGCAAAACGCCCTTGGTGTGAAAGGGGTCTAAGGCAGCAGTTTCAATGCCAGACATTCCTTCCTCGGTGCAGCTCAGTAACGCTGAGCCTGGTAAAATCCCTTTCCCCCCTCCCTTTCCCTCTCCTCCTCGCGTGCTGCTGCACTAGTGAGCGGTGCTTGCCAGCACAGCTGCCCACTATGTTTCTTCCCCAGCCATCATATCAGCCAGGGAAAAAATGTAATATAAAATGGAGCAGAGAAGAGGATTGTGGGACATATAGTCCAGAGGACTGCCAGCCCCACTGTAACATGGGAACTGCAGCCCACACAGCATGCTCAGCTGAATGGGAGAGAGAGAGACAGGAGCCTGGGAAAGCTTTCAGGGAAGTACACCCAGGACTCCAGAGGGAGAGGACAGTGCTGAGAGAACACCATCAGAGAGGGAACCCCGCTGCCCTGTGCCACCAGAGGGAAAGCCACACAGCCTAGCGCCATCCCTGGCGGAGAAAGGAATGGAGTCATTGCAGGAATACAGATCTGGGTGCTACCCAGCGGAGTCGCCACGGGCAATTCAGCGTGAGCTGTCTCCTAATCAGAGGAACCATTGCTGTATTGCTGGGTCAGGTGAGAGGGTCCGATCGGCCATTATCTACTAACGTCCTTAGGAACTGCAGTCTCTGACCATCTCCTGTACTATGTCTGCAGTCTCTGATCATCTCCTGTACTATGTCTGCAGTCTCTGACCATCTCCTGTACTATGTCTACAGTCTCTGACCATCTCCTGTAGTATGTCTGCAGTCTCTGACCATCTCCTGTACTATGTCTGCAGTCTCTGACCAGCTCCTGTACTATGTCTGCAGTCTCTGACCAGCTCCTGTACTATGTCTGCAGTCTCTGACTGTCTCCTGCAGTATGTCTGCAATCTCTGACCAGCTCCTGTACTATGTCTGCAGTCTCTGACTGTCTCCTGTAGTATGTCTGCATTCTATGACTGTCTCCTGTAGTATGTCTGCAGTCTCTGACCATCTCCTGTATTATATCTGCAGTCTCTGACCGTCTCCTATACTATGTCTGCAGTCTCTGACCATCTCCTGGACCATGATTGCATCCTCTGACTGTCTCTTGTATCATGCCTGCAGTCTCTGACCGTCTCCTGTACTATGTCTGGGGGCTCTTTCTAACAGACTCTCTAACAGAAGCCCTCTCTATGTGCATCAGAGAGACTTCCATCCAGGTCTCATTGATGTGCGCTCTTCCTGTATTTTCTTTATTGTTAAAAGATCATGGGAGGATCCCAGGGTAACGAAGACTTCTTAGGGGAGCATCTCTGTGTTTGAGTCGTTGCCATAGAAACATTTGTAAAGGGAAGGAGTTGGTAAGATGACCACCCCCATGTGGGGGCGCCAGAAATATTTCTGCACCCAGGCGTCTGTGACCCTTTGCTTCAAAAATTATACCCCATGTAGCTTTAGTGGTGCTTCAAACCATCGTCAAGGCCTCCATAGCAAAGCTTGCTTGAAGCACCTGCAGCTTTAAGCTTCGGTTTGTTTTGGAGGTATTGCAGGTATGAGATGTCAACACACACACAGGGCATCTGCCAAGCTTCAACAAAAGCACCACCGAAGCAGCATTGAAGACTCACAGAAGCATCAAAAACACATCAAAAAAGCATGTTGAAACGGTAGGTGCTTTAATGTGTGTGAAGTTAAAGCAGGTGTAAATAAGCCCTATGTGAGGATTGTCGGCTTAGGACAGGAAGTACTGTATGTAACTGGCAGGATTACCAGGTGAAAATAAAAGGAAACAAAGCTTGAAAACGAATGCAGCCACCACTCCTAAAAGCTGGTGAGCAGCAATATATTACATTTTTGTTCTGGATTTAGATACATTTTAAACTTGTCGTACCAGGCTTAGGCTGATGTCATACAGGCAACGAGTGATCCTTTCACTGGTGATTTGTTGAAATTGCCAGTTCAGGATCACTAAGAGGCTGCCTGTTTGTCCCTATGGAGTTGCTCCCCTGGTAGCTGTTTTTTGCATCGCACTGTTCACTTTTTTTTTTATTAATTTTATTGAAAGGTCACACAGTAACATTTTATTAGGTTATACTGGCCACCACTCAGGGCGAGGTGGTGGACCTTCTCGCATTGCGCTGTGCTTGAAAAAAGTAGTTCATGCAGAACTTTTTTTCAGCTCACACTTCGGCAATGCAGTGGTGTGAACCAGCCAAGTGGGACTGAGCTGGAATAGCCGCCCAACACTGTCCTACCGCAAAAAAAAAAAAAAATCAGTACATCAGGATTGATCAATTTTCAGATATATACCATAGTTTGTGGACTCTATAACTTTCACACAGACTAAATAGTATGTACTGATTTGGGTTATTTTCACCAAAGAAATGTAGCAGAATACATTTTGACCTCTGGCTGTATTATGTGAAACTACAACTACTAGCTGACTGATGGAGAAGAGCAGACCACTGGGAGAGACTATAAGAGGGAAGGATCGAGGCATGGTGTGCTCTCTTGGGATCGGCATGGATCTGCATGCAGGGAATCTGTGACAGAGTGAGCAGCCTGCTCTGGCAGAGTTACCCAGTGGATATCTGAAGGGACACCTGCAGACAGTTCCCCTTCACTGTTTGGCAGCAGCCTAGAGGCCATTCCTGTTCCATCCATCCTGCAGAGATATCGGATTTGTGTGAGCCGAGATGCAGTGCAGCAGAGGCCGGATGTCATCCCTTGAGCCACATTCCTGAGAGATCATCATCATCTTTACCATCATCATAACCACCACCATCATCATTTTCTGTTCCAGTGTGGTGAGCGGGCAATAGCCTAGTCTTATAGACACTGTATACAGACACCATTGTCTCTTGCACTCATTACCATCTTTAGTACAAGGATCTGTACCAACATATCATAGACACTATATACAGACATCTTTGCCATCCATTGTTCTGCTGTTGCTTGTAGTTCCACAGAATGTAACATCTTTAAAGTGGTTGTAAACTCTTTTTGTTGACTTTTACCTAGAGGTAAGCCTAGAATAAGGCTTACCTCTAGGTAGTGGAAATATCTCCTAAACGTGCGCCGTTTAGGAGATATTTCACTTGTAGTGCACTGATGTTGTCATCGGTGCATGCGCTGTGAAGAAACGGACCACTGTGCCGTTCTTCCCCCAGCGTGTGCCGTGACTGATGGCTCCCGCACGACTCACGTCACGTGACTCCGGCCAGTTACAGAGCCGGGGTCCGTGGCCCCCGAAGGAAGAGGGGCGAAGATGGATGCAGCCTGCTCAGCTGACAGCGCAGGCTTTGTTTGCAGGTAAGTGTCGTATAATGGGCTAGTATGTGATGCATACTAGCCCATTATGCTTTTCATTTACAGGCCTTGAGAGGAACAAAAGAGGAAGTAAAACCCATCAGGGTTTACTTCTTCTTTAAGTAAGTGATCACTTTGAATCCAGTTACAGTTTTTAATTATACAGGAAGATTGTCTGCTGATTATACACAGCTTATTGGGTCAGCTACTTTGCTTTACCATACAAAGTTTCTTGCATGCAATTAAACATCTAAGAGCTAGTTGAAGATTAACCGGATTGCCACACAGCAACACAGGACTACTTTCACCTCCCCACTTCAGAGATTTGTTTTACAAATCACTCTACAAGCTTCAGTAAAACAAATCTCTGAAGTGGGGAGGGAGGTGAAAGTAGTCCTGTGTTGCTGTGTGGCAATCCGGTTGATCTTCAACTAGCTCTTAGATGTTTAATTCACCAAAAACTCTCTGTAAGAGCAGGTTGACTTGTAATACAGTTCCTGTTTGCTAAAAGATATACTTGTTTATCTATTGTTCTGCATTTATGTGTGAAGGAACAGAAGATAGGGGTCTGACACTCATACGAGCCATTCCTCTGCTCTCCTGTAGCCTATTCACATAGGCATTATATGCATTTATTTGAGCATAGAGCTTATAGTGTTCATTGTTGAATGTTTGAATATTATGGGTGATTGTTGTTTCATTACCAATAACATTCCTGTGAGAGACAACATTCTAAAGTGTAAACTTAAGTTGACTCTTTTATTTCTTTTTCGTTCATTCTCATTGAGTAAACTATTGCTGATTTAATCATTTGTGGTGTATTTCCTTTTTACTGCTGTTATTTAATGGGGAAAAAAAAATGTATGAACCCAGGGTGTCAGAGGTGGCACAGGACTCACAGGGTCAGGGCAACCAGAGGGGTACTGATTTATCTTGTGACCCTCAAGAGGGCAGCGCTAGATTTATTACAGAAACAACGAAAACACTATTTTTTTCAAAGTTTTTGGTCTTTTTTTTTGTTTATTTAGCAAAAAGTAAAACACCCAGTGGTGACTAAATACTGGTACCACCAAAAGAAAGCTCTAGTTGTGTAAACAAAATTATAAAAGTTTTGTTTGGGTACAGTGTTACATGACTGCACATTTATCATTCAAATTGAGACAGCGCTGAAAGCTGAAAATTGGCTTGGGCAGGAAGGGGGTAAAAGTGCCCGATATTGAAATAGTTAAGGTATTCCCAGTCAAAAACATTTTTTTTTGTTTTGGTTGTAGTATGTAATAATCAGTTTTTTATTGCTCTCTGTGTCCCTGCTGTGGAATTCTCTTTTTATTTCTCCTTCTGACTATTGTCACCTATTTTACAGTTGGCACCAGAACAGGAGGTGTGGACACCTGTTCCAGTGACAATTGTCTAAGGGGGGAATTCCCCTCACTTCAAAAATGTTTTCCTTTGTCTTCCTGTTGTGTTTCTGGGACAGAATGTCAGGGGAAACCACAACACCTGGACGCAAACAGCCAAAACAAAAATAAAATAAAAAAAAATGAAAAAAGGGGTTCAGCTTTGGCCATACAAATGCTTGACATATGAAGGACATAACCCACAGTCTCTTACCAACCTGTTATACATACTCTAAACCCCTCAAATCCCCCACAAATGACGTGACAAGGTTTTTGGAGTAAATGGCCTGACAACCTTTTATTAACAATTACCGTAAATATAATAAATAACTTTTAAATAACCGTTAACCAACTTTTTATATATATCCTTTTTTGGGGTCTTCGAGGGCAATGACACACAACCTGGTCACTGCAACCAACTCTTTTAAACTTTAGGCCTCTAGTCGCAAGTCCCCGACTCCAAGACGGTACCCAACCTTCGCAGTGACCTACCTTTTACCCCTTCCTGGTTAACTCCTGGTTAAATGGAAGCTACCTGAGAACCCCATACCCAACCATGTTATATGTATATAATAGCCATTTTCTCCTCCTCCAAAGACCCAACACTGCCGGGCTGTCCTGACAGCCCCACTTTTTATTACCCAAACCACAGGAGGATGGGTGGGAATCTCTCTCTCCACCGCTCACAGACTGACGTCACTTCCCCCTCTCCTGTTCTTCCTAACCACGTGCGCATCCCTGCTCTGACCACCCCCCTTTCTTTAACGACTTTAGGACCGCCTCCTGTAGATTTACGTCAACAGAATGGCACGGCTGGGCAAAAGCACGTACCGGTATGTCCCCTTTAATTGCCTAGCTGTGCTGGCGGCACGCACGTGACCCGGTCCTGAGCACCGTGACCGCAGCTGCGGGATCAGTGGACCCGATCGCCGCTGGTGTCCCGCGATCAGGTCACAGAGCTGAAGAACGGGGAGAGGTCTGTGTAAGCAAACCTCTCCCCGTGCTTCCTACACTGCCTGTCACTGATCGGATGTTCCCTGTCATCGGGAAAGCCGATCAGTGACATCAGACGTAAAGCCACGCCCCCTACTGTAAAAAAAAAAAACACACACACGTCACACTAACCCCTCCCCGCCCCCTAGTGGTTAACTCCTTCACTGCCACTTACATAGGAATCAGTGCATTTAAATAGCACTGATTTCTGTATAAATGACAATGGTCCCAAAAATGTGTCAAAAATGTTCGATGTGTCCGCCATAATGTCGCAGTCACAATAAAAATCGCTGATCGTCGCCATTACTAGTAAAAAAAAAATATTAATAAAAAATGCTATAAAACTGTCCCCTATTTTGTAAACTCTATAACTTTTGCGCAAACCAATCAATAATTTTACCAAAAATATGTAGAAGAATACGTATCGGCCTAAACTGAGGAAAAAATAAGTTTTTTATATATTTATTGGGGATATTTATTATAGCAAAAAGCTAAAAATATTGAATTTTTTTCAAAATTGTCGCTCTATTTTTGTTTATAGCGCAAAAAATAAAAAACGCATAGGCGATCAAATACCACCAAAAGAAAGCTCTATTTGTGGGAAAAAAAAGGACGCCAATTTTGTTTGGGAGCCACGTCGCATGACCGCGCAATTGTCAGTTAAAGCGACGCAGTGCCGAATCGCAAAAAGGGGCCTGGTCCTTTGGCTGCAAATTGGTCCGGGGCTGAAGTGGTTAAAGGGGACAACTTTTCCTATACTAATGCATGAATGTGGCTGTCCACATTGTCATGCCATCCCTCCATCCATCCCTTTCTTCTCCTTACTCCAGGACTTCCTTTCAAATCACTCTGTCATTTTAGGGTCACTAATACAAAATGCATATCTGTAAAATAAAACGCAATATACCTATCATTCTCACAGTCCATGTGTTGAAGCACTGCAGCTTTGGTATTTCTAGATGCTGCAGGTGTAATCTTCCTGTCCCATGCTGCAGTCACGCATTCCAGGAGGCAAACCTAGAGTTCCAGGAAGTAAAGGGAGATGGATTAACTAGTCCATGGTGAAAATGGCTACCATGAGAAGAATGGTCAGGAAAATAAAAATAATGTATGCACAGAATAAAAAGCTTTCAATTATCTCTAAATATCCGTAGATTGCTATTACTAAACATTTCTTTTTTTTTTTTTTACAAACTATTTTATTGAGTGCAAAAGGTGGTACAAAAAGAGTACAAAAATATGCTGAAACTTGACAGTAATCATATGTTTTACATATGTAACAATGTAAAGGTACAAGTAATAAGGTAGGAATTCTTAACAATGGTACAATAGTTTTGAATATGGTCTATAGTACATTATAAAGGATAGATTGATGATTTATTACTAAACATTTCTAAAGGTGCCTTTATTGTAACTTTTATGATAAGGGTGAAGTTCCTCTTTACCTGGTGTCACCCTGATCCTGACCTCACTATTTAATAAGTTATTGACTTTGAACACGTATGCAGCAAATGAAGTTTGAAAAGACCTGCATACCTGTTCTATATTGAGGCTTCCCTGCATAAGGAAACATTGGAGCCCAAACCTTTAAAAGAAAAGTCACGCTTTTTTTCACAGGTTACGTTTAACCAATATCAATGCCTGTAAATGCTCTGTGTTCTCGCAAAAAAAAGCCCTCCACTTCTATGAGCACAGTTATGGGATTTGGAGCCCCTGACCAATTGTCCCCTAGTGCCCAGTAAGCAAGTGGTTAATGAGAGTGATATACATATTTGCAAGCACGCCACAGGTCTTCAAATAACGTTTAAAACGTTTTTATTGAAAAATTATAACATCATAGTGGAACAGGTGCAATGGTTTGAAGCTGTGCATGGCCCCTGATGAACGGGCTGCTGAGCGTAACCACCGGGATACTGGCCTAGCGTGAACCTAGGCTTAGAACTAAGATAAAGATATAAGTAATATAAGAAGCTAGGGCCTGACCCAGACCACCAGACTCCACTTATAAATAAAATATCATACAGTATATGAGAAAAATGATGGAATACACCGATCAGCCATAACAACAGCTAGTATTGAGTAGGCCCCTGTTTTGCCACCAAAACAGCCACTTCTGCTGCCAAAACAGCCCTTACCCATCATGGCATGGATTCCACTAGACCTCTGAAAGTATACTGTGGTATCTGGCACCAAGCCACCAGTAGCAGATTATTCAAGTCCTGTAAGCTGCAAGGTTGGGCCCCCATGGATCAGACTTGTTTTTCCAACACATCCCACAGATGCTCAGAGGATTAAATTCTAGAGAATTTGGAGGCCAACTCAGACTTGTTGTGTTCCCCAAGCCATTCTTAAACCATTTGTGGTAGGGTGCATTACCTTGCCGAAAGAGGCCACTGCCATCAGGGAATACTATTTCCATGAAGGGTGTCCTTGTCAAGTAATATCCACCTGAATGTCAGGATCAAGGTTTCCCAGCTGAACAATGCCCAAATCATCACATTGCCTCCACCAGCTTGCCTTCTTCCAATCTGCATCCTGGTGCCATCTCTTCCCCAGGTAAGTAAAGAACACGCACCCCCCCCATCCACATGATGTAAAAGAAAATATGATTCATCAAGCCAGACCACCTTCCATTGCTCTCTGGTCCACTTATGATGCTCACATGCCCATTGTAGGCTCTTTTGGCTGGGGACATGGGTCATCATGGACATCCTGACTGGTCTGCGGCTACACATCCCCATGCAAAACAAACTGCGATGCCCACTTTTTCTGCTTTCAACACATCAACTTCATGATCAACATGTTTACATGCTGCCTAATATATCCCATTGTAATGAGATAATTAATGTTATTCACGTTACCTGCCAGTGATCTGAATGTTATGGCTGATTTTCTACAGTAATTTTGTCTACTACAACCAAACTTTATTTAATGACCAGATTCTATACTCTGCAGCACATTTATGAAAGTTGTGCCTTTCTTTATGCATGGAACTATTTTTTCCACAGTAGAATGCATACATACTCAGGCCAGTATACAATAAAAAAAATAGAATAAAATCAGCCGGTTCTGACAGAGATCCCTAGAGCAAACTGGCCTATGCAAAATGAACATTACTAAGGAAATTGGGGCTCTCCCTTATGCAAATGGATGTCAAGAATTCAACAGCTGTGGAGTGTGTTCACATCTGTGCTCTAATGTATCCCAGTTAATTGTCACTTCCCACACTGGGTACACTCATCTCTTTGTTAATAAGAGAGCCTGTACTGAAGATTTGCATTGGCAAGCACAGCAGATCTACTACCCCCTGCTCCATTGTGTGCATCCTGGAGTCGATGCACTTGGATAACTTGGCCATATATGCACCTATTGTGCTTTATTACAACATGTCCATGTGCTATGGGGCCCGTGAGTCACAAGGGAAGCAGACCACCAGCTTTACATTTGATAAACTCAACTTATTTTTGCTGCAATAGCAGTTTTATAATCAAGATATAGTCACTGTTATCTCGATGTATATATATAATTTAATTGTATGCTCTTTGGATAGAAGTCTATCATTTATGATTACCAAATAATGCTGCAATGTTTTAAATACGGGAAAGAAAGAAAAGAAAAGAAAGATAATGACACAGACATATTTTGGTTGATTTACTAAAGGTGCAAGGGCTGTGCACTTTGCAAGGGAAATTTCACCTCATTCCCTAACCTATGGGAAACTTACCTTGCAAAGTAATAATTCCCTTGAAAAGTAAAAGCCTATTTGCCTGTAGTAAAACAACCACATTGCTCAACTCAGGAAAGAAAGCTAACACATTAGCATAAGAACTGTTCTATTCGGTCTAATGAAATATGAAAATCCCAGCCTCATAGCTAAAGTACAGCCATAGGTGTGCGCAGCCTATTGTAGTAGGGTGTGCTCCTCAAAGCTCCAACACATATGCCTTTGTGACATATTAACCAGCCTCTTCCCCACTCTTCATCCTAAAACAATTGGGGGGAGAAGGTGAGCACACAGGGGGACCTGGGTAACAGAAAGAAAAGGAACTGGGACAAGAGGGGTGGCATACATTGGTACCAATCCCCTGTATTTTCCTCCCGTGGCAGCCGAATATCGGCGAGAGGAAGAGGAGGAGATGCCTACTTTCAGCTGCCGCAGAAGAAAATACAGATCAGTCCATTAATTTCCACTCCAGCCGCCTATCCTGTCCAGGTTCTGGGGGTTGGCAAGTAAGGATCGCGGCTTACCTGTCACCTGCCCACAATTGATAAGTTGCCAACTCCAGGATTAGGGTGTGCCCAGGCACACCTGGCACATCCCTTGCGCACGCCTATGAGTACAGTTCATATCCTTATTCTAGTCTGTTAGCTTTGTGAATTGAACCTAAAGTATGTATTTTATATACTCTTTTTGATTTTGAAGAGAATTAGCCAATTTGATAAACAGGACCAAGCCAACAGTACTGGAAGAAGGAACACACCCTGTCATTTCTTTAAGCATATGTCCTAACCTTACACTCAGTTTTTGTGTTTTCAGAAAATCCATGGAAACAAGGCGTACAACATACAAAGGGCATTAACCTCTCCCCCGCCATTTTTAAATCTAGGTTTCAGCTTTTACCTTTAAACAGTCCAGTAGGAGAGCCTTATGGGTCTATTTATCAAGGCTTCCCTTCCAAAATTCACATAACTTTCACCCACCTGTCACATATGATTCAAATAGAAAAGTGGGTGAATCTTATGTAAAAGTTGTGTGAATCTTGGGTAAAACATTGATAAATACACTCCTTAGGGGCCAGTTGGTTAGCGGCTCTGAATTTTTCCCATGACTGCCCTCATGGAAGTTAGGACAGTGGCGCATCTAGCACATCTGGCACCCGGGGCTGGTAATCCCCCCACCACTCACACACACACATAAAAATGGTTGAAAGAAATAAAGCAAATTGTGTGTCAACAGTGGGAGGGGCTTTAAGAATTACAAAAGGTGCTAATCTCAGCATTAAACTGTATTTGATTAGAAAGCTATTGTCACGGTTGCCCACCTGGCTCCCCCCAAACCCCCCACCTGCTCACCATTCCCCACATTGTCCAGCGCTCTGCCATTGCCTTACCTGCGAGTGGCCAGAGCAGAGGAAGGTGGGGCTGGTTGTCATGGCAACCCGACGCCAGCGCTTGGGTTGCCTAACAACAGGATAGCATCCCACTCTGAAGATAAATACCGGAGTGGTGCCCGGGCACCCTCACTCTCCCTGCTTGCTCTCGCTTTCCTCACTCTACTGATTGGCTGTGTGTGGTCTCGTGCTGCGGCCAGACCCCACAGACCCCCGTTCCTCACGATCCAGATACAGCAAGCTACAGAAGACCTCTGCCCAGCCTACCTCCCCTACCAGCCCTGGATTTCCCGCTTCTGAATGTTCTGGCTGCTGGCTGGTGAGTCCCATTTACTCCTGCTGTGCCTTGTTGTGCTGAGGATTTAACCCTCCAAGTGCCCCGTGTTATGGACCAAACCCTAATCCTGCCAGATGTCTGCTATCCCTGCTGTGTGTCCAGGCCTGTGTTAGGGACTTAACGCTTCACCTGCCAGAATTCAGCTATCCCTGCTGTGTGGCCCAACTCTGTGTGCCCAGTGCTGGGTTATGGACTTAGCCTTTCACCTGCTGGAGTTCTGCCACCCTTGCTGTGTACCCTGCCCTGTGTGGTGGACTTGACCTGTGCTGTGCCAGTTTGTTTTGAACTCTGACCCTTGCCCACTCCCCGCCAGTTCCAATCTTTCAATGAAAACCTTATGTTTACTCCTACTCTCCGCATGTGTTCTGTCCCACCTACACCTCCGTCACAGCTATACCAAACCAAGCTGATAAAAGGCCAGGGTATGCAAGATTACATAAGGTACATCTTGGAAATGGTTGAATGTCTGAAAGGCATAGGAGAAGAAATTAAAGATTTTCATGTTGCAGCACTATTACTAAGCAGCTTACCAGAAGGTTATAAAATGCTTGTCACAGCACTTGATGCACATTCAGATGATGAACTGACATTGGAATATGTTAACCACCTCCCACACAGCCACTGCACATATAAGGCCGAGTGGGCGCTTCCTCCTTCTGAGTGGACATTCAGGAACGTCCCTCAGAAGGAGGGTGATCGCGTGCGCGTGCCTGTGCAGTGGAGCGATCCCGGTGCGCTTGTGTCACCCGGACACGACACATCTCTGATCAGCAGGAGGGCACTGTGATTGGCCCTTCTGATCACATGGTGGCTGTGTCCAATCACAGCCATCATGTGATGTAAATAGAGAGCCGGTTGCTAGGCGATCAGCTCTCCTCACGCGGAAGTTGTCAGTGCGGAGAAGAGAGCAGATCGCTGAAGCCAGCTGGTGATCAGTGAGTATGAGCTGTTTTTTACAGCTTTTTACACACTGATCACGGGCCCAGTGTCCCCACACATGTCCCCACACAGTAAAAACACCTGTCCCCCACATATGTAACAGTAAAATTTGATGGGCACAGTGAGGCTGCATTAATGGGCACTGCCTCATTTGATGGGCACAGTGGGGCTGAATTGACAGGCACAGCGAGGCTGCATTTGATGGGCACAGTGAGGCTGCATTGATGGGCACTGTCTCATTTGATGGGCACAGTGAGGCTGCATTTGATGGGCACTGCCTCATTTTATGGGCACAGTGAGGCTGCATTGATGGTCACTGTCTCATTTGATGGGCACAGTGAGGCTGCATTTGATGGGCACAGTGAGGCTACATTGATGGGTACTGCCTCATTTGATGGGCACAGAGAGGCTGTATTTGATGGGCACAGTGAGGCTGCATTTGATGGGCACAGTGAGGCTGCATTTGATGGGTACTGCCTCATTTGATGGGCACAGTGAGGCTGCATTTGATGGACACAGTGAGGCTACATTGATGGGCACAGTGAGGCTGCATTTGATGGGCACTGCCTCATTTGTTGGGCACAGTGAAGCTGCATTGATGGGCACAGTGAGGCTGCATTGATGGGCACAGTGAGACTGAATTTGATGGGCACTGTGAGGCTGCATTTAATGGGCACAGTGAGGCTGCATTGATGAGCACAGTGTAGCTGCATTAATGGGCACAGTGAGGCTGCATTTAATGGGCACAGTGAGGCTGCATTGATGAGCACAGTGTAGCTGCATTAATGGGCACAGTGAGGCTGTATTTAATGGGCACAGTGAGGCTGCATTGATGGACACAGTGAGGCTGCATTGACGGGCACAGTGAGGCTGCATTTGATGGGCACTGCCTCATTTGTTGGGCACAGTGAAGCTGCATTGATGGGCACAGTGAGGCTGCATTGATGGGCACTGTGAGGCTGCATTTAATGGGCACAGTGAGGCTGCATTGATGAGCACAGTGAAGCTGCATTGGTGGGCACAGTGAGGCTGCATTTGATGGGCACAGTGAGGCTGCATTTGATGGGCACAGTGAGGCTGCATTTAATGGGCACAGTGAGGCTGCATTGATGAGCACAGAGAAGCTGCATTGATGGGCACAGTGAGGCTGCACTAGATGGGCACTGTGAGGCTGCATTTAATGGGCACAGTGAGGCTGCATTTGATGGTCACTGCCTCATTTGATGGGCACAGTGAGGCTGCATTTGATGGGTACTGCCTCATTTGATGGGCACAGTAAGGCTGCATTGATGGTCACTGTCTCATTTGATGGGCACAGTGAGGCTGCATTTGATGGGCACAGTGAGGCTACATTGATGGGTACTGCCTCATTTGATGGGCACAGAGAGGCTGTATTTGATGGGCACAGTGAGGCTGCATTTGATGGGCACAGTGAGGCTGCATTTGATGGGTACTGCCTCATTTGTTGGGCACAGTGAAGCTGCATTGATGGGCACAGTGAGGCTGCATTGATGGGCACAGTGAGACTGAATTTGATGGGCACTGTGAGGCTGCATTTAATGGGCACAGTGAGGCTGCATTGATGAGCACAGTGAAGCTGCATTGATGGGCACAGTGAGGCTGCATTTGATGGGCACTGTGAGGCTGAATTTAATGGGCACAGTGAGGCTGTATTGATGAGCACATTGAAGCTGCATTGATGGGCACAGTGAGGCTGCATTTGATGGTCACTCCCTCATTTTATGGGCACAGTGAGGCTGCATTTGATGTTTACTGCCTCATTTGATGGGCACAGTGAGGCTGCATTGATGGGCACAGTAAGGCTGCATTTGATGGATACAGTGAGGCTGCATTGATGGGTACAGTGAGGCTGCATTGATGGGCACTGTCTCATTTGATGGGCACAGTGAGGCTGCATTGATGGGCTCAGTAAGGCTGCATTTAATAGGCACAATGAGGCTGCATTGATGGGCACTGCCTTATTTGATGGGCAAAGTGGGGCTGCATTGATAGGCACAGTGAGGCTGTATTTAATGGGCACAGTGAGGCTGCATTTGATGGACACAGTGAGGCTGCATTGACGGGCACAGTGAGGCTGCATTTGATGGGCACTGCCTCATTTGTTGGGCACAGTGAAGCTGCATTGATGGGCACAGTGAGGCTGCATTGCTGGGCACTGTGAGGCTGCATTTAATGGGCACAGTGAGGCTGCATTGATGAGCACAGTGAAGCTGCATTGGTGGGCACAGTGAGGCTGCATTTGATGGGCACAGTGAGGCTGCATTTGATGGGCACAGTGAGGCTGCATTTAATGGGCACAGTGAGGCTGCATTGATGAGCACAGAGAAGCTGCATTGATAGGCACAGTGAGGCTGCACTAGATGGGCACTGTGAGGCTGCATTTAATGGGCACAGTGAGGCTGCATTTGATGGTCACTGCCTCATTTGATGGGCACAGTGAGGCTGCATTTGATGGGTACTGCCTCATTTGATGGGCACAGTGAGGCTGCATTGATGGGCACAGTGAGGCTGCATTTGATGGATACAGTGAGGCTGCATTGATGGGTACAGTGAGGCTGCATTGATGGGCACTGTCTCATTTGATGGGCAAAGTGAGGCTGCATTTGATGGGTACTGCCTCATTTGATGGGCACAGTGAGGCTGCATTGATGGGCACAGTGAGGCTGCATTTAATAGGCACAGTGAGGCTGCATTGATGGGCACTGCCTTATTTGATGGGCAAAGTGGGGCTGCATTGATAGGCACAGTGAGGCTGTATTTATTGGGCACAGTGAGGCTGCATTGATGGGCACAGTGAAGCTGCATTGATGGGCACAATGAGGCTGCATTGATGGGCACTGCTTCATTTGATGGACATAGTGGGGCTGCATTTGATGGGTGTATTCGCCTCGTTATTGGGATGCTGGAGTGGGCAGAAAGGGGTTAAGGACATGCAGTGAAATGTGGGTGTAATTCAAGGGTGATAGACCCTTTCAGTTCTTAATCATGGACTGCACTGCCTCATTTGATGGGCACAGTGAGGCTGCATTTGATGGGTCCTGCCTCATTTGATGGGCACAGTGAGGCTGCATTTATTGGGTACTGCCTCATTGATGGGCACAGTAAGGCTGCATTTGATGGGCACAGTGAGGCTGCATTGATGGGTACTGTCTCATTTGATGGACACAGTGGGTCTGCATTTGATGGGCACAGTGAGGCTGCATTTGATGGGCACTGCCTCATTTGATGGGCCCAGTGGGGCTGCATTTGATGGGCACAGTGAGGCTGCATTGATGAACAATGTCTTATTTGATGGGCACAGTGAGGCTGCATTTGATGGGCACTGCCTCATTTAATGGGCACATTGAGGCTGCATTTGATGGGCACAGTGAGGCTGCATTGATGGGCAATGTCTCATTTGATAGGCACAGTGAGGCTGCATTTGATGGGTACTGAAACATTTGATCGGCACAGTGAGGCTGCATTGATGAGCACAGTGGGGCTGCATTTGATGGGCACAGTGAGGATGCATTGATGGGCACTGCTTCATTTGATGGACATAGTGGGGCTGCATTTGATGGGTGTATTCGCCTCGTTATTGGGATGCTGGAGTGGGCAGAAAGGGGTTAAGGACATGCAGTGAAATGTGGGTGTAATTCAAGGGTGATAGACCCTTTCAGTTCTTAATCATGGACTGCAGCTGACATTTTGGGATAGTCTGATTTTGAAGTTAGGCCCCTTTCACACATGCGGACCGTATGTCCGTTTTTCATCCA
This sequence comes from Lithobates sylvaticus, assembly GCA_028564925.1. Lineage (NCBI taxonomy): Eukaryota > Metazoa > Chordata > Amphibia > Anura > Ranidae > Lithobates > Lithobates sylvaticus. The sequence goes on from CM053028.1 coordinate 470,949,049, forward strand.
TCCGTTTTTGGATGAAAAACGGACATACATGCATGTCTATGGGGCAGCGGGTGTCAGCGGATGAGCATCCGCTGACACCCGCTATTGTCCGCCTCCGCAATTGTCCGATTCTGCAGACGGAGGAAAACCCTATTTTTTCATCCGTCTGCAGAGCGGATCGGATGAACACGGACAGACGGTCCGTGTTCATCCGATCCCCCATACGGGAGAGCGGAGAACTGACAGGGCGTTCCCTGCACAGTGTGCAGGGACCGCCCTGTCATCAGCCGGCTCAGCGGGGAACAGCTGTGCGATCCCCGCTGAGCAGCGGATCTTCACGGGGCGGATCATTACGGATCCGCCCCGTGTGAAAGAGCCCTTACTCAGCAGCAGGAAGTAATTACCCACCAGACCTGCAACCCTCAGACTTGAGTAGGATATTATTTGAGTCAATAATCTAGATTTGCTTCCTTGTCCACACAGATATATATGTAGCTTACTCATTCCCTTATCGTTACTCTTTATCAGTGTTGGTCATCTTACTTTAAAAAAGTAATTTAGTTAAGTTACAAATTACTTCTCCCAAAAAGTAATTGCGTTAGTAACTCAGTTACTACACTGGAAAAGTAATTAGTTACTCAGCAAAGTAACTGACTTTTTTTTTTAAATATTCTATACGTGTAACTAAGGGGCGGGTCTAGTATTACTGTAACCAAGGGGCGCATTTATTATTGTTATATATCGTGTAACCAAGGAGCTGCTCTATTATTACTCTAACCAAGGGGCAGATCTGTTATAGCGTGTAAGCAAGGGGCGGGTCTATTATTATTATATCGTGAAAGGGGCGGATGGCTACAGAAGAGGGCGAATGTTAAATTAATGGGCAGAGCTCGATATATAACAATAATAATAAATGCGCCCCTTGGTTACAGTAATACTAGACTCGCCCCTTAGTTACACGATAGACGCCCCTTGCAGAGTAGCACGAGCATCGTGAGGGTGCGGCATCGCCTCATACAATTACATGTTGCGCTGTGTAGAGTTCACTCAGAGCTGTTTAGGTTCGGCAATTTTCGGAAGCTCCGTAGTCCTTCGTACTGCGCAAGCGCTGCGCCTGCACAGTACACAGGGTCCTTATCCGGCGGGGGAACTTTTTTGGCAGGACACCGGAATTACACCACTGCCATCTAGTGACGGTAGATGTAATTGGGGTAACTAAGCCAAAGTAATGGGAACTGAGTTACCATGAGGGGAAAAGTAATCAGTTAGATTACTAGTTACCATCTAAAGTAACTGAGTTACGTAACTCAGTTTATTTTAACTCAGTTACTTACATCACTGCTCTTTATCCTTCATTAACTCAAAACGTTATCATTTTAGAGTGTCAGCTCAAATGACCAAGGGTCTCTCTTCATGGCTTGTTAAATGTTTTGCTATACAAATATGTGTCTGCTTTGTAGTTGCAGTATTTATATGAATTCTTGTTTGTAGGGTCTCAGAAAAACACCTTTTAAATGTAGGATTGTAAATTTGGCCTACAAGATGCAACCCAACCATATTACTATGGATAACTGCTTCTTTTTTTTTCAACCGCAATCTTTTGTTTGTGTTCTTGCGCACAAGGGAAACAAATGCCAGTTTCTCACTCTGCAACACCACTAGAGCAAGTTTGTGGTTGATACATATTTTCCTAATTGCCTCTCCTATTACCAACCTGTCTGTCATATCCAATGCTTTTTTATTGACAGTTCAGAGGCTGTACTGCAACTGAAAGGAGATATGTAACATGCAGTGTACGCCTGTCATGCATGCTTCACTGATAAAACATGACATACATTACTAATAGTTCTTTGCTTTTCAAAAAGAGATACACTTAAAGTTGTTCAACAGAGCAAAAATCTAAGCACAAAGTGCAGTTATCCCGAGCAACCAGCCAGAATACATCTTTTATTGATCTGAGTATAGTAAAGTAAAAATTGGCTGAAATGGGTGCATACACAAAGGCATTGAAGTTTGTATAAATACAGCTTTATGTAATAATACAGATAGGATTGTACTCTTTCAAAATATTTTATTGGATTTTTGCACTTATTGAAACCAATGAATTGCAAACATAACAATACGTTAATATTAGATTGTACAGTACAGATTAGACAAAGGTGAAATCAACACAGTAGAAGACATATAATAGGTAAGTCTTGTTAATGGGCCTCAGATAGTTATGACCAAATTACAATTCTGGTAGCAAGCCTTTGCCAGAGTCTCTCAGGAACGGCGGCGGCTGGTAGAATTTTTTTTTTGGGGCGGTGCCAAACAGTATAACACCCTCCCACCCGGTCGGTAGGTAGCACTTACCCCATCACGGGCGAGTTGCCCCTGCTTGGCGGCAGCCTTCTGTTCTGCTCTCCATCACCGGCAGCTTCCCATTCTCCTGCTCTCCACAGCGGTGGCTTCTGTTTCCTCCCTCCTCGGCTGACAATCGGGAGTCTTCTCTTTTCGGCCAATTGGAGAACGGGTCTCACACCCGCTTCTGATTGGCTGGATTGAGGCTCAGTGTTTCAACAGTGAATATTCATTCGCTGTTGAAACACACCTGGGTGTGCTATGGGTCGCATGCTCTGCGACCCGAGCCCACCCTATTTTGAAGCCCAATAGAGCCTATGGCACTAATTAGGTGATTTACAAAAATCCCCTGCCGCTGTAATTCCCAATGCCGCTGAATAGGGGGTGGGCACGGCGGCCATGGATAGATTCATGCAATGCATGAATCTATCTATTACCATATAGGGGGTTGCCTGGAGAGAGGAGGTAGCGCCCGGGCGCCCCTAAGGAATGGGCCACCACTGCTCAGGAATATGTCTGGTTTGGGGGAAGGGTGTTCCCAGTTTAGGTAGCTTTGGGTTACTTTTCCATGTAATGGACATGGCACATTATAGAGCAGGATATTAAAGGATAAGTTTACCTTTCCAATACATTTGTAACATGTTATGTCCTGAATATGGGTGTAACATGTAACATGTTACAAAAGGTGAACTTATCCTTTAGCAAGCAAGCTATGCCCAGTGTTTAAAACAGCTTTATGGTGCCTTGGGTAAACACAAACATCCTAATATGCCTTCGAGCATCTCTTCCGCATATAAAGATGTAAACCAGAACAGGTGCACAAGCTATAACTTGTTTATCCAACATAGATAATTTAAAAGAACTTTTCTGTATATATTTTCTTTTTCTGTTTTTCATTAAAACAATAGATTTAAAAGCTAAATCTCTAAATGTTCTAAACGGAAATTTAGTTTATTTCTAATTTCTAATAATGGAATATTTTGCCTTTGTGAACTGTCAAGTTAAAGTGAAACCTCTGAAATCAAGCAACAGCTAAATAGTTCCTATTTGTTAGGCTACTTTCACACTGGAGCGGTGGGGGCGCTAGCGGTAAAGCAGCGCTATATTTAGCGCCGCTTTACCGGCGTTTTAGCGACGCATTGCGGCCACTCGCGGGGTGTTTTTACCCCCCACGAGCGGCCGAAAAAGGGTCAATACCGCCCGCAAACCGCCGCTATTTCGGCGTTTTGCGGGCGGGTTCGGCGCGCTCCCCCATTGTTTTCAATGGGACCGGGCGCTATAGGAGCGGTAAATATACCGCTCCTATAGCGAGCCAAAGATGCGGCTTGCAGGACATTTTTGAACGTCCTGCAAGCGCACCGCTTCAGTGTGAAAGCCCTCGGGCTTTCACACTGAAGGAACAGCAACAGCTGTTTCGGGTCGGTTTGCAGGCGCTATTCTTAGCGCAATAGCGCTTGCAAACCGCCCCAGTGTGAAAGGGGCCTAATAGCTGATGTTTTAAAAGAGCCTATATTAGAACAACTAAACAAAACAAGAAATTATCATTTGTGTAGTGCTACAGTCGTAGGAGCAGCTGATTTTAACTAGTTCTTCTCCAAACAGTGCAGGGCTACCAATCACACAGACAACAGTCTATTCACTCTGACTCCATTAAAAAGCCTATTGGATGTCTTTTTAAGATTTATTGTTTATATAACTTGTAACAGGAGAGGGGTTTGGGGTGGTATGGAGTACTCCAAAAGTGCTAACTTGTAACAGGGGGACACATTTCACTAGGTGGCACTTCTTTAACCACTTCAGCCCCGGACCAATTTGCAGCCAAAGGACCAGGCCCCTTTTTGCGATTCGGCACTGCGTCGCTTTAACTGACAATTGCGCGGTCGTGCGACGTGGCTCCCAAACAAAATTGGCGTCCTTTTTTTCCCACAAATAGAGCTTTCTTTCGGTGGTATTTGATCGCCCCTGCGGTTTTTATTTTTTGCGCTATAAACAAAAATAGAGCGACAATTGCAATATTTTTTACTTTTTGCTATAATAAATATCCCCAAAAAATATATAAAAAAAATTTTTTTTCCTCAGTTTAGGCCGATACGTATTCTTCTACATATTTTTGGTAAAAAAAATCGCAATTAGCGATTATTGATTAGTTTGCGCAAAAGTTATAGCGTTTACAAAATAGGGGATAGTTTTATAGCATTTTTATTAATATTTTTTTTTTATTAGTAATGGCGGCGATCAGCGATTTTTTTTGTGACTGCGACATTATGGCGGACACATCGGACATTTGTGACACATTTTTGGGACATTTGTCATTTATACAGAAATCAATGCTATTTAAAGAGGAGGGCCGGGCAAAAAAAAAAATTAAAAGTCAGCAGCTACAAATACTGCAGCTGCTGACTTTTAATAATCGGACACTTACCTGTCCCGGGGTCCAGCGATGCGGGGGAACGAGACCCCCCCCTCGTTCCCCGCTCCGCTCACGACGCCGGCATTCTTAATGTGGGAACCCGGCTGGGCTTCACAGCCGGGCACCCACTGCGCATGCGCGAGCGGCGCCGTGCGCCGTGATTCGACGCTCACTCATCTGGGACACATGACATGTCCCAGATGACTGTGCGTTGCCTACAGGAAGTGACTTTTAGCCCGGGCTATGAAGGTGGCAGACTTCGAGGGACCCCCTAGCAACAGGCATTTAGAGAGTGAGTAAAAAAATTTTTTTTTTCCAATTATTTTTTTTTTATTTTTTTTATGATTTTTAAGCCCCTTTTTGTTTTTTGGTTGCAACCCCACTTTAAATAGCACTGATTCCTATGTAAATGACAGTTGTAGTGAAGGGGTTAACCACTAGGGGGCGGGGAGGAGTCAGTGTGACGTGTTGTGTTTTTTTTTTACAGTAGGGGGGCGTGGCTGTACGTCTGACGTCATTGATCGGCGTTCCCGATGACAGGGAACCGCCGATCACTGACAGTCAGTGTAGGAAGCGCGGGGAGAGGTTTGTTTACATAGACCTCTCCCCGTTCTTCAGCTCCGTAACCTGATCGCGGGATACCAGCGGCGATCGGGTCCGCTGGTCCCGCGGCCGTGGTCACGGAGCTCCCGACCGGGTCGCGCGTGCGCCCCCGGGCAGGCAAATTAAAGGGGACGTACAGGTACGTGCTTTTGCCTGCCCGTGCCATTCTGTTGACGTATATCTACATGAGGCGGTCGGGAAGCGGTTAAACAGACTTTGAACCAGAAACAAAGGGGAAGACCAGAACTGGGATCCTGTAAGTGCTGTATCAGATAGAGCTTCTGCTGGCACCCCAAAAGTATGACAGCACACAGACACTAGGATGCTGAGCTCAGGTCAATGCTCACATTTCCCAGGGCAGCTACACTAGGCACTCTTCAGTAAGTTCTCTAGACCAGATCTTTAGTTGAAACTGTTTAGTTAGCTCCAATGGGAATAGCCCCACCCCCCTCTGCTATAACTGGGACCTCAATGAACATAAGCAGACTCCAGCAGCGCTGCCTCAAAGGAGCAGCAGCCCCTTATGCCGCGTACACAGGGTCGGAATTCTTGTCGGAAAAAGCTCTGATGGTTTCCCCCGTCGGAATTCCGACGGAATTTCGCTCAAACTGTCTTGCCTACACACGGTCACACCAAATTCCGACGGTCAATAACACCGCGGCATGCGACACGTTCGACAGCACTATTAAAAGGGAAGTTTAATACTTCCGAGCATGCGTTGAATTGTTTCCGAGCATGCGTCGGAATTTTGCGTGTCGGAATTGCATGCACACGATCGGAAAATCCGATAGAAAGGTTTTCCATCTGAAAAATTAAGAACAGGTTCTCAATCCAAAGTCTGTCTGAAATTCCAACAGAAAAAGACCGATGGGCATACACACGGTCGGAAAATCCGATGAAAAGCTCCCATCGGACTGTTTCCATCGGAAATTCCGACCGTGTGTACGCGGCATGAGGCTGGGAACTTCTCCAGCAGGACAAGAACAAGGTTGCTTCAGATACAAGGCTATTCATGCCCCTCAGCCACCTACTGGGCACACCTCCCACAAGTATTGGCTGCAGCACAATAAATATTTACGCTGCCTATTTGACTCTCCCGGCCCTCTATTCTGGAAGCAATTAAAAATCAAAAAAGGAAGAACTCCGGACAGCCGCACACCGAGAAAATAAAATCCAAAAAGTTTATTTAAAAGCAAAAAACACTGCAATCCATACACGGCAAAAAAGGGGGTACAGAGCTGACGCGTTTCGCACCACAACTAGTGCTTACTCATAGCTGGAAGCAATTAAACCTGCAGCCTGTGAGCTCTAGAACAGCCTAGAGAAATCAACAGCTGCTGTAATGGTTAAAGGGGAGTCAAAAAGAACTACATTTACCTATCATCCTACAAACCTACCTAGTAGGGTGCTACATCTGTAAGGGTGCTTTCACACTGGGGCGTTTTTCAGGAGCTACAGCGCTAAAAATAGCGCCTGTGTAGCTCCTGAAAAAAGCGGGTCCCTTCACTCCAGTGTGAAAGCCGGATGGCTTTCACACTGGAGTGGTGGGCTAGCAGGACGGTAAAAAAAGTCCTGCTAGCAGCATATTTGGAGCGGTGAAGGAGCGGTGTATTCACCGCTCCTACCCATTGAAATCAATGGGACACCGCGGGGATACCGCCGGCAAAGCGCAGATGCAGCGGCTCTTTGCGGGGGATTTTAACCCTTTTTCGGTCGCTAGCGGGGGTTAAAACCACCCCGCTAGCGGCCGCATACCGCGGCTAAACCGATGGTAAAGCAGCGCTAAATATAGCGCTGCTTTACCGTCGCCGCCCGCATCGCCCCAGTGTGAAGCCGGCCTAAAAGATAATTATTTTATTTTGTATTTTGTCAGAGATATGGAGTCCTAATATGTTTGTTTACCATGGTGGATCGGTTGTGATAAATACTGGAACAGCTGTCCGTCATCAGTAACCCCTCCACAAAGGAACAGGGACACAGAGGTCAGCAAGTGTACTTAATGCTTCCACAAACTAACAGCTAGTATAAAACTTACATCACTGCACAGGCCAATACTACAGGGCAAGGCACAAGTGTACTGGCTTCACTAAAGTGTCAAAGGCACAGCTATAGGCTTTTGTGATAACCTTGTCAAAATTTGTGCAAATTTCTTATTCCTGACAGGCTCTAGCACTTGTTATATTTGTGAAAATTGTTCTTAGTGGGTACGGAACCTTATGCATTCTGAGAGAGTTGAACTGAACTAGGTGATGACATCAAGATCTGCAAAGGCAGCTTGTAAATCATGCTCTCAATGTTTCTCTCATAATGTCAGCCATCTCTGATCTTCTACATAACATGTAGCTCTCATGGCAGTCCACACAGTCCCCTATATCATTAAAGCAAGCACTGTAAGTACCTGAATTTGACCTGGTATCAGTACCTGTAAAACAGCAGATATGGGTTATGGCCACAAATGATGAAAGACCATGGTACCAAATTGTACTTTTGCATAATCATGAGCATGCTTGTTCTTAAGAAGTGAAGACCTATGCTCACCTGCTACTTTAAGGAGAAAATAAAAGCAACCGACCAAGAAATGTTCAACCCAGCTTATCAACATTACTTTGTGGAGGGCTTGGTCAGTAAAATGTCTTCCATGGCTGGGTAGTCTGGAGATGGCTTGAACATAGAGATGTTTGGGTAGTGGGTGGAGCTTGATCAGAGTGATGTCTTCTTTGGTTGGGTAGTTCTGGAAATGCTTCGTCAGTTGGATGTTTACTATGGGTGGGTAGTCTGGAGAAGAGCTTAGTCAGAGGGAGTCTGCATGTTTGGGTAGTTCAGAAAAAGCTTTCAAGAAAACCGTCAAGAAAAAGAAAGCCTTGCTTAGAGGGTGTATGTCTGTCATGGTTGGGTGGTATGTAGAGAAGGTCCAAATTTCTCTGTCATCTGTAGGGTACATAACCCATAAAGCCCTTAAAAAGCTATGCTGTAAAAGTTGTGAAGGGTTAAACTCCGGGGTGTCATAAGGGTCATGACTTTCAAATATCCAACTATAGATAAATTTGGATCTTTGATTGATGTTTGCCCTTTGTAAAGCCTTTACAGGAATTCACAGAAATCTGTCAAAAATGCGGACAAGGCAGATATTTGGCTTGAACGTACCTCTATGTACAACAAGCGTTTACAGTGTGAAAAAAAAAAGATTTTACATAAACATCTCGCATAACTACAGGTCTATTGTACAGTTACTTTGATTCTTCAACTGTATTCATTTCATGCTGACAAGGAATGTAAATGGATCAGTGCTGTATGTGATAGTGATCTGGGCTGTGCCACACCTAGAAATGAACACTGACAGGAGGGTGTGTAGTAGAAGATTCAAACATAATGCTCTGAACTGTATCTAGGGAGTCATGTAAAAACACCAGGTGCATTGCTGCCGGTTAAAATTTCCATTTACTTCACCTGAGGCTGCTTTTGAAACATGCACCATGGTACGTCACTGGGAGAAATTAAAAGTAGTTGGAAGGGCTGCTTTCCAAACCACACTGACCCAAGGAATGTGTAGAAGGAGACAGCGAGGGTAGTCATCTTTTCTATTTAACAAAGGACATAACCTATTGTGATGTTCAGAGCTGCTCAGATAAGAATCAAATATCATTTACCTGTAGTTTATAAAATTTCTGTTTTACCTTAAAGCTAGCCCGTATTGGCAAAATAACAGTTACCAGCTGGTTCCAACAATAATCTCATGTCTATGGGGTCAGAAAGATGCCTGCCAGCTGACCACACTCTGTGGGAATGATAATTGCCCCAGGTCTTATTCTCAGTGCCCCAGGTCTCCTTTGCAGTAATTACTCCAGTGATGCCAGCCATGATGCATACTACACTTTTGGTTCATGTAGTTAATATACTTTTGATTACATTTAAAATATAATTTCTTTTTATCAAGCAATAATGATACACTAATGCCCCGTACACACGGTCGGAAATTCCGACCACAAAATCCATCGGATTTTTTCCGACGGATTTTGTCCGACACTGGTGTTGCATACACATGGTCGGACAAAGTTGTCGGAAAATCCGATCATTATGAGCGTGGTGACGTTCGTTGCGTACGACGGGACTACGTAGAGGCTAGTAGCCAATAGCTTTGGTCTTGTAATGTGATCTGAGCATGCGTGGCACTTTGTCCATCGGAATTTGCTACACACGATCAGAAAAAGTCCGATAGGACTTTGTTGTCGGAAAATTTGAGAGCAGGAGATAAAACTTTGTCCGTCGGAAAATCTGACGGAAAAAGTCTGATGGAGCCTACACACGGTCGGAATTTCCGACAACTTTGTCCGATAGGACATTTTCCGTCGGAAAATCTGACCATGTGTATGGGGCATTAAAGTGAATGTATAGCAAGTTGTTTCCTTATTTGGATAGAGTAGGAACATGTTAGAATCCCTGAGATTAATTTATTTGTCCTAGGGACCACTGTCACCTGATCAGAAAGTGATGGGAAAATCCGAAATATTAAGTTGTCACCAGGACAATAATACACAAGAAATCTTCCAATGGGGACACTTGCTCTAGTGACAACTGTCTAAAGCCCCATACACACGTTCGGAAAATCCGACCACCAAATTCATCGGATTTGGTCCGACGGATTTAGTCCAAAACTGGTGTTGCATACACACTGTCGGACAAAGTTGTCGGAAAATCCGATCATTCTGAACGTGGTGACGTTTGTTGCCTACGACGGGACTACGTAGAGGCTAGTAGCCAATAGCTTTGGTCTTGTAATGTGATCTGAGCATGCGTGGCACTTTGTTCGTCGGAATTCGCTACACACGATCGGAATTGGTGTGATCGGACTTTGTTGTCGGAAAATTTCTCCAGCAGGAGATAGAACTTTGTCCGTCGGACAATCCGATGTAAACTGTCTGATGGTGCCTACACACGGTCGGAATTTACGACAACATTGTCCGATAGGACAGAATCCATCGGAAAATCCGACCGTGTGTATGGGGCATTAGAGGAATTTTGCTTACTTTGTAGAGATTTGTTCTCACTTCCTGTTATGTCTCCGGAACAAGAAATAAAGATGTTTTTCCGTAATAGGACACAGACAGCTAAAAATTAATTGACAGCGGGTTTAAAGGCTAAGTTCACCTTTATATCGAAATTCCAGCTCCCCTGAGTACCAATATAGAATTAATGTACTTCTTTTGCAGAAATAAAAAAGCTTTCTATTCATTCTACACAGTGTCAGTGCTTTTTGTATAAACAAAAATTTCCATTGCTTCCTGGATAGTACACGGGATGTAGTTCACCAAATGACCTCATTAGCACACACCCTGCACCATCTGGCCACCTGTTCCAGTTGATCAATACTACCCACCTCTGCAGGTGCATGTTTTTTTAAATGCAATCAGTGATCACTGTTCTCACGTAATACACATGCATCAATTGGTTTTCTACCTTAACTTTCCTCTTGCATAGATCGTTCATTTGGCAGAGTGTGCAGAAGCTGAGTGATCAGATAACAGCCTATGTGGATAGAGCTGTAGCATTGAAAACAGGCGAAGTATGTCCTGGGTTCTGTAAAGCTCACGTACACTCTACAATCAGATTGTATAATCTCCTTTCAATCTACCATCAACTATGTAGTGCACAATGAAATTAGGGTACAAAAACATGGATGCCTGTGTATTTACCAAGAACAGTGATCACTGTTTGTATTTAAAAAACATGCACTGCAGAGGTGTGTGGTTGTGGTCTCCTGGGGTAGGAGGGTACTCCAGGTTCTAAGGTCTGTCCAGGAAGTAATAAAAAAGTTTTTTCTACAACAAGCACTGACACAGAGGCAGGGGCGTTGCTAGGTCTGCAAAAGATCTGGGTATAGAGCCCATAGCAGCCGTTACCAACCTTTTTGCAGGCTTTGTGGAATGTCACTTGCCACCGTCACCTGCCACCAGATGTGGATTTTCACTTGCCACTGTTGCCTGGCACCAGATGTGCACTGGTCCATTTAGTTCTGAGTGAGGGCAGGTGATGTGAGGTGGGCAGTGAGAGATGATGTAATCTCGCTGCTCCCTGCCACATCTCGCTCCGACATTGAAGAGGCCCAGCTGTGAGGGCGGAAGAGCAGTGATGCAGGGGCGGGTGGAGAGAGATGATGTAATCTCTGCTCGCCTGTCCGCTCGCTTCTCTCATCCGCTTATCCAGTTCTCTTGTGCAGCCCGCCGCACCCGTGGCCCGGCTGCAGAGAGGCCATGGCCCACTGGTTAGGCAGGGACCCCTGTGGCAAAAGACTCAGGGCTATGGGCCCCAGATTTGGTTCTATAGCCTCAATAGCCACCCCCTAGTGATGCCACTGCACAGAGGTAAGGCTGTGTAGGATAAATAGAAAGCTTTTTAATTTCTGCAAAAAAAGTACATTAAAGCTATATTGGTACATAGCAGACCTGGAATTTAGAAAAAAAATTGAACTTAGCCATTAACCCTCCTCTACTCTAACCAACATGGTAGAAACGTTTTTTGCTACACATATTAGTTGATTTAAACATTAACTGTTTAGAGGTACACAGTATAAGGTGTGGTGGAAGCAGTGGTTTTGCAAACTAATGTTGGGTGTTCTTGATTTAGTTCTGAAGAAGTGCAACTGGGAAGGGTTGAGATATCCAAAAAAGTGAAGATACCAAAGTGATAGGAGAAAGAGGATAAATATGAGGACAGGAGACAACCTTACCCATTTTCCATAATGTGACGTTATGCTACAAGCCCAACAACCTTACAAGCTAGGTGTCGAAGAGTTTACTGAGTCATTTAAGACCTTAGCAATGTCTCTGTTGGGCAGTTTGGATAACCTGTCCCTGTAGCTATTGTTCTCCCATTAGATAACTGAAAACAGCTCATGACCCTGTTCTCCCCCTCCCTACGCTGCTCTGCACCTGACAAAAATGCTTGAATGATGCTGGCTGATCATGTTTAAGACAATGCAAACTGATAGAGGTGCGGGGGGGGGGGGGGCAGAGTATGCATTGCATAGCCAGTTGCATTACTCTTATTTTGTACACCACATAGGCAGCAAAGTGATAAAAAGGAATAAAATAACATAAGCAGTAACTTGGGCATATAGGTGACAGTAGTGTATAATGCCTGTGTAACATGTGCTGATAGTCTCCATCAGACAAGAACAAAATTGGGAGACAGTGACAGAGTGTTGCCCCTATAACAGCAGTTCCTAAAAAGAATCTGTATTGCAAGATCATGGGGTATTATTTTAATAAAAAAACTCAAATTTAAAAATAACTTTAAAAATGTACAACTTCATTTTTTTGTCGTTTAATAAAGTAGGTATTCATGATACCCCATTTGCAAAAATTATGAGCTTTCTAATAAAAAAGTCCAGCACTGCCTTCATGCTTGTTTGCCTTTTTTGTGGGGGGGAGGGCAGGTACCTACTTTTGACAGGTACACGCTCTCTCTTCTGGTTAGATTGTTGTGGTGGATTTGCCAGAAGTTCTCCTCCCCACTCCCTGCCAGAAACCTTCTGGGACATGTCATAGGTCCCAGAAGGCTGCGGGACCATTCACAAAGCACAGTGCAGCTCACGCATGCACAGTGGACAGCCACCCATGAGGCAGCAACAAATCACAGCACAGGTTTTCCCACCTTTAGAACAGAATGATTACTGTAGCCGGATATAGCCGGAAGTAGTAATCATAGGAAAAGTTAAATCGAATTTAATTTAATCAATAGATTGACTTCAGTACAACTAGTCTGCCCATAGATGAATCGAAAATTTGGCTCCTGCTGAACCGGCCAAATTTCGATCATGTGTCATTGTTTAAAACTAACCAGGGGGATAGGCTTTGGGTATGTCAGCTCACCAGCTGTCATACTAATATGTAATATTTCAGATATATTAAATTGAAAATCTAGCAAAAATATAAAATTGTGGTTTTCTTTTTCTGAAATACCCTTTAAATTCCCTTTAAAGTGAACCTGTGCTTTTCCCCTGTATGGCAAAGCAGCAAATTTGTTCTAATTGCAGCAGCTACAGCAGCATCTGCTGCTCCATTGGGCCACCAGGAGAGAAGACCGATAGCCTTATACATACTTCTTGTGATGCCTTTAAGGTTACCTGAACCCATGTGAGTTTTTCAACAGCTAGTCTTTACCACAAATGATAAAAGAATATACTAATGCGTAAACCAAACTAATTAATAGTGAGTAGCTGCATACATGAAATATGTTCCCACACATGATAACTAAAAATAAATAAATGCGGCGTTTTCTCAGTGAACAAAGTATCACTGCTATAATAAATAAATCATCAAGTGTAATGATAATCAAATAACTAATTCATCAATGGCAAAAAAAGTGCCAAGTGCAAATAATCCTCAATCCAGATGTAGATGTAAAGCCTTCACAGTGAAAATAAATATAATATATAATTGTCAGGCCTTCCGGTCTCGGCCACGACCGGAAGTGACGTTCTCCCGGCTCGTCCCTACGCGTTAAGTCACCGATCATGTGAATTCATACCCTTCATGGAGTCACGTGAGCAGTGACGTAATGAGTAGGTGACGTAAAAGTTAATATATTTATTATTGATTATTATTGCATTATTATTTGATTATATATTATATTTATTTTCACTGTGAAGGCTTTACATCTATTTCTGGAATGAGGATTATTTGCACTCAGCACTTTATTTGCCATTGATGAATTCGTTATTTGGTTATCATTACACTTGATGATTTATTTATTATAGCAGTGATAATTTGTTCACTGAGAAAGAGCCACATTTATTCATTTTTAGTCTTTACCACACACATCACAAGGGAAGAAGGGGAATCACTTGCCCCCAATACCTGAAGTATCAGGTATTTTTGTGTTCCCAGATGGAAAGCTAAGTGTGAGAATGCCATTATTGTGAACCTGTAAGGGCACACATTAAAGACACACCTGATTTTTTTGCTATTTATAACCCCATGGGGAAGATTTTTCCTCACTTCCTGTCCAGGTGATTGTTGTTAGACTAAACTGGGCAAGAAGAGTAATCCCCTCTGTGGGAAAACAGACGACATATAAAATACTATAGAAAAATCTCCTAAATGGAAATCCAGATAGCACTTGGAACCACTGAGAGTGACCAACCCTTACTTTTAAAGTGACTCTATTGCTATTTTATAAAGATGAAATAAAGGTCTTCCTGCATATAAATCCATAAATACTCAGCTGTCCTACTCACCTGAACTGCCACTGAACTCTGCTGGGTTGAAGAAATAATCTTGCTGAAAAATCCTCAGCATCTGGCACATTTCCAGGTGTGTCAGATGCTTGGTCCACCACTGTGCATTGGGTTTCCTTCCTTTTTTTGCTATGTGCTGTGGTGACATAGGTGCCGGTGGAGCAATCCACAGTACAGCAGGGAATACCATTATCCTACACTTATGAAGGGGTTGAATGCAGCCAGCAACAACGTTTCTGATTGTTGCCACATCAGTCCCAGTGTAGCCAGCAATAGCATTCCTGATCACTTCCACACCAGTGCTAGGGTTACCAGACCAGTGCAGCCATCAACAGTGTTCCTGATTGCCACCACACCAGACAAGTGTAGCCAGAAATAGTATTCCTGATCACTGCCACAACAGTGCTAGGGTTGCCAGACCAGTGCAGACGTCAACAGTGTTACTGATCATCACCAAACCAGTCTCAGTGTCACCAGACCAGTGTAAGTCAGCACTGTTCCTATCTCTTATCTTTTTACCACAGCAAAGTTCAGCAGTTTGGATAATGGGCCAGGTATAGTAATGATTTGCTTTGGAAAGATTTTTTTTTCCATCTATTTAAAATAGCCAAAATAGTTGCTTTAAAGTATTGTTAGCAGCATTGCATATGGCTTGATAAAAGAATAGGCACCAGGGTGACAACATCACACCAGCAACAAAGATTGCATAATGTATAACATAGTTAGGGATGCTTAGACACCACTTCTAAAAAGCTTGGATAGGTTTCTTCTTGAAAAACAAAAGATAAAACATTCTAATGACAGTATTTGTGGGCCAGCCTAATTAGTTCTGACACGTGGCACAGTAACAAAGCTCATAATACTATTCTGATTTAAGCACTAATTTTATTTTAAGCCACACATTTTATGTATTTCACTAAATCTTCCAAACAGATTTTTAAACAACATATTTAAATTAAGGAAACAAGACTAATTAGGCTGATTGAAACATCCTGCAGCTGAATTTTAAACACAATAGCTATTTTGTATTACTCAACTTGGCAATCACTTATCACTTGAATGTATATATTCCCTTCGCCCAACCATACTCAATATCAGAGATAATTTCATTTTATATGTAGCAGGTTATGTAAAAATGGTAGAGGATAGTTTTGTATAATAA
The DNA here is from genome assembly GCA_028564925.1 of Lithobates sylvaticus. NCBI lineage: Eukaryota > Metazoa > Chordata > Amphibia > Anura > Ranidae > Lithobates > Lithobates sylvaticus. The sequence continues at coordinate 470,964,781 of CM053028.1, forward strand.
AAACACATCATTTCAAAATTAGCAATTATCTCTTAAAAGATTGTGATGTTCAGCAGAGGACTTTATCTTCCCAATGTGTAAAGTAACATCAGCAAAAGAAAAGTTCTAAGAATAACTTGCGATTCTTTCTGATTAAAAAAATAAATAAAAATTTACTGTACAAAATCAGATAAACTCAGAGAATATGTGCGCTTTTAAAACCACTTAGCCGATCAAGCAAGTTTGTAAAGTTTTACTTTTGTCTGTTCTCTTTTCTGTTACTGCCCTTTGAGAACTGTGTGGGGATCCTACAAAGAGTTCTTTTACAATCATGCAGTCCCAATGGATTGCATAATATGTCCGCATAACCCTTTCAGCAGAGTGTGAGACCATCATCATCATCAACAGGACTGGGCCGAGTCAGAGGTACCTGCCTTGGGTGCCCTGCTGTGGGACAGTGGGGGAGCACAGCTGGGGTGGGAGCAACTCCTGCATCTGCATTACCCAGCTGTGTTCTGAAGAATACAATAGGATATTGTGGCTCTCCTTGTGCAACCAGAGACGCTCTACTGTACTATCAAGTATGATAGCCACCAGCTCTATACCTGTTGCAATCTGTAGGACTGAGCTATCATTTTGATAGCTCAGGTCCTCCTCTGCATTCGTTTGCTACTAGTGTGGCTTTCATTCATAAATTACTCTTTAACTGTTTAACTAACATTCAAAGATTCAGTACCCTATCACTGGCATCGATAACCCAATATAAGAACCCATGATATAAAGGTCATACCAGTTCAGCTTTCCTTTTATGTCAGCAGACACTGGTCAGCATGTAAAAAGAATGATGTAAAAGAAGGCATCCCCAGGATCTCATTAAAGCACTGGTGGTCAACTAATTTTATATATGGGGCCTTAAGTTTAGCCACAAAGGGGTCAATTCACTAAGAGTTAAACAATGGCCAGTAAAATGCGGTAAAATAACGCTTGCGGTAAATCAGTTTTGAAAGTGCAATTCAATAAGAATTTTGTATTAAATAACAAATGTGGTATTTTTTTCGACTGAGCGGTAGTTACTGCATTTTTTCATGCAGTAATTTACCACATTGAGCTGGTTGCTAAGGAGTGGGCTGGGAAGCCGGCCGCCTCATTCTTAACAACGGATAACTCATCAGCTATCAGCGGGTTTCCCGCTCCATACAAGACCCATATCCAAGCATGCAGCCCCGCAAGCCAGGAAAGGGGTGGGAATGAGCGAGTGCCCTTCCTCTTGAACCATACCAGGCTATATGCCCTCAACACGGGGGGTGCTTTGGGACGAGGGAGCTCTGCCTGGGCTGTGGTTGTGGCAGTGTGCAGGCAGAGGGCTTATCAGAATCTGGAAGCCCCCTTTAACAAGGGGTCCCCAGATCCTGCCCCCCCATGTAAATGACTCATTCACCAAAAAAAGTGTAATTTAGGAAAAAAAACCACAAAGACAGTTTTTCACAACTCTTTCATTAAAAATCTAAAAATAATGTCCCCCAAAGTAGATCCATCATCAATCATGATGCCCGCTGCCACCACCGGACCCAAAAAAAGGAAAAAAGAATTCCGCTCACCATGAATGCTCCCGCGGTCTGCCTACTCTGCCGTGTGACATTTCTTAAATAGTTATGGGACAAGGTCATCCAGCGATCTCCCCTGGTGACATGGCCCCCTTGTGACGTCACTGACCCAGAATGCACCAGGGGGGTGGTGCCACCAGGTGATGTCGTCGGGTGGCTCCGCCTCATAGCTATTTAAGAAATGTCACACAGCGGGGCATGCAGACCGCGGGAGCGTTCATGGCGAGCAGAGATTTTTTTTTTGGGTTCGACGGTGGCGGCGGGCGTCGTGATTGAAGATGGATCTAAATCCGGAGACATTTTTCTTTTTTAATAAAGCAATTGTCAGAAACTTTTGTACTCTCTTTTTTTTACTTTTTTGGTGAATGAGTAGGGGTATTATGTAACCCATACTCATTCACATGGGGGGTGGGATCTGGGGGCCCCCTTGTTAAATGGGGCTTCCAGATTCCGATAAGCCCCCCTCCCGCAGACCCCCACAACCACAGCCCAGGGTTGTAGGGAAGAGGCACTTGTCCCCATCAACATGGGGACAGGGTGCTTTGGGGTGGGGTGGGGCACCCCTTCCTCATGTTAAGGGCATGTGACCTACTGGGCTGCATGCTCGGATAAGAGTCTCGTATGGATTTCGGGGGGACATTTTTTTTTTTTACATTTTAGCGTGAGGTTCCCCTTAAAATCCATACCAGACCCGAAGCATCTAGTATGCTTTGGGAGGACCCCACACTGTTTTTTTTTTCAGAATTTTTATTGCCAGAATGTTTTTTTTACATTTAGCTGTCAGTGGGGAACACGCTGAAAGCTGATGGGTCATCCGTTGTTAAGGACGTGGTGGCCAGCTTCCTCCAGCCCACTCCTTATCAACCAGCTATTGGGGGGGGACCCCCATACTGCTTCTGACAAATACCCCATGTGATACCACCAGCAAAACCCTGGTGATAAATATTGCATGTTTTTTTACTCTGTTCCATTTGTGAATTGGACTTAAAAGCTTACTTCATGTGTTCTGGGCGATTTTTTTCCAGAACATTTTTTTATTTTTGCGATAAATACTGTATAATCATTAATTATTAAAAAAAGAAGTCTAGTGCTTTTCCGTTTACTGGTTCAGGTGTGAAATTTTGCCTGAATTTGCACGTGAAACGGACCCAAAAACGCACAGGACCCTTTTTGAAACCATACTGAGGCCGCCCTGGAAATCTGTGAACTGGCTCCATTGAGAGCCAGTCACATTCACATGTCATGCAAACTGGATGCAAATTAAAAAGCATCCTATTCGCATATATGTGAACCCAGGCTAAGGGTAAAACTTTGCTCAAATGCAAGACGTATACACATTATCTATGCTATAAAGCTAATGGGTATCAACTGTGCTTCAAGTTTGTAGAACCTTCGGGGTATCTATTATAAGAACAGCAAAGAAAGGATGAGTTATTGCAGATTTTGATAGTTGAAAGACGAACGGTTCAAAATATGTTAGAGTATACCTTATATATGTTTAAATATACTGCATAAATAACCTGAGGTGTTATAGATCCTTTCAACTAGGCCTCAAAGAAAATCACCTGAGAAGAAAGGCAGGGGAAAAAAAATTAAAAATCAAAGAAGTGCCAGCACACATATAACAATAAGAAAATAAATAAAAATACAAACAATGCTAAATAAAACAAACAATCCTAAATAACACCCCCCCCCCCCCCCCCAAAAAAAAAAAAAAAAAAAAAAAATCACCCTCTAAACAAAAACAAAAATGTGGATTTTTTAAAGCAAATTTCACATAAGAGGCTAAAATACCAAATATACGTTAAAGTGGATGCAAACCCGATTCATGAAATTTGAGCTGGACATATATCTGCAGTGTTTTCTTATCTCTCTTCAAGCACTAAGTCCTGTGGCTTTCTCCTGCTCCATTCTTCTGTTATCAGCATGATAACGTCTGACAAGTTCTCTGACACAGGAGATAAAACCAGTCTGAATTTTGTGTCATGGTGGGTGATATAAATAGATTAGCAGAAAGCTGCTCTACTCACAGGACAGCTCTAAAAGTCTCTGCCTATCTGGAGGGGGGTGTGTGCCTTTTTTCCAATCAGCTGTCTCTGAGTGTAATCCAAGACTTCTCTCACAGTGCAGAATGAGGAAGTGAAAATTATAACATGACCATGCACTTTCTAAACAGTATATAAAGATGAAGACAGCACATATACGTGTAAAACCTATGTAGGGAGATTTGTTTTATCCCTGTGTATCATCTGAGGCTGTACACTTCACTGGGTATATGTGAGGGTTTACATCCACTTTAATTTTACACTCCATAGAAATTTTGATACAATCAATTTTGCCAAAATCATCAATCTGCCACTCTTAATGTTGAACTATGGTTTCCAAATTTGGTTAAATATTTTTGGTCTATTACTAAATAGAAATACATCTTTTTGAGATGTAACAACTTGATAAAAGTCTCATAACGTTCTCTAAGATGGGAGTTATTTGGTCTTCCAATACTTGGGGATTAGAGATTTTGTTGTGATAATGATAGTGTACATAGCTTGTAAAGCTGGCCATACACTGAGCAAAATTCGAGCTAAGTGGGTTGCCCTTTGGTACATTCCTATCCAACATCCTCCAATCTGAAAATCGAAGCAGCGCAGCTTCTTGTTAGCTGAACAGTGACTGTATCCAACCAATCAAATTGGCTGCATCCAAATTATAATGGGTTGAGTCAACTAAACCTTAGTTTTTTAAGTTTATTTTTTTTAAATTATGTTTTATGTCTGTTTTCTTCTGTATACTGTATGTAAAGACTTCAATCAAGAGTGAGGCTTTGACACAGGATTCCCAGAGCATGATGTACTCTCTAAAGGACAGAACACAGCAGAATCTCTGAGTCTCCTTGGACAGCCTTGTGAAAGTGACCAAATGATAAGGGGTGTACTAGAGCTGTAATTGATGGCATTATTTATAAAAATGCTTCAGCCTGGTTGAATTGGGTTTTTGAGTCACAGATCTAAACAGTGGTGGCTGGTGCTCAGAATTTTTTTTTTGGGGGCAAGCAAACTAAAAAATTCTGAAAAATACTGAAAAAAAACATCAAATGCAGCCACTGTGCCCGTCAAATCTCGCCACTAAGCCCGTCAAATCTCGCCACTGTGCCCGTCAAAAACCCACACTGTGCCCGTCAAAAGCAGCCACTGTGCATCATCATATGACGCCACTGTGCCCATCAAATGCAGCCACTGTGACCCCCCTGCCCGCCGACGGTGGTGATGACGGTGAGCTGTGTGATAGGGGTTGAGCAGTGGGTCAGGTGGCGGCTCCTGTTTCTCCATTTGTTTTGTCTTCCTTCCTGGCTCCTTCTAGACATCCAATCGCAGAGCCTGTGCCTTCAGCCAATCAGGTGACGGGTATTAGACCCGCGCCTCCTGATTGGCAGAGAGGCGGTTCAGTGTTAGAAAAGCAAATATTCATTTGTTTTTCTAACAAACCTGGGTGGACTCCTTGTTCACCTTTTTTGAAGCCTATTAGAGCCTATGGCTCTAATCAGGTGCGTTTGATAATCTTATTGTTAGTACACTGCTTTCGTCCGAAATTATACGAAGGGACAAACATGAAAAATTTTCTTGTACGATACCAGATTGAACAATTTTTGTTTAATCAGTACAGTTTACAAAATACAAATACATTACATCACTTTCAAATTTTTATTCTGTCGTACGAGAATTTTTATACTTTAGTAACCTATTTGTTTTTTCGATATGGAGGCTAGCATGCAAAAAAAAGGACCATCATTTGTCCGATAATCTCACTGTATGTACTAGGCTTTAGGAATGTTCTGCAATCAAAGGGAGGCGGGGGGAGACACTCCTCTCTCATATTCCATTGTGTGTATAAGCTTCAGCTATTGAGTTCCATAAACAACTGACTCCTTTAATAATAAAGAATTTTTATTGCCTTTTAAGATTAGTCAACAAAACATTTTTAGGGAGCTGCCAATATGATCCCTAAATTGAATATGTTAGGCTAGGGATATGGTAGCTGCCAGGGAAATTGCAAGCAGTGTTGTCAGGGAGGCATTTTTCCCTGCTAGACTATAGAACACCTCCCTCTTATGTGATGAAATCGGATGGAGATTGTGGTGTTCCTTAGTCCAGCGGAAGACAACTAGACAGAGCTGACAACTTTACTTGGGATATCAGTGCAGCAGGCATGGGCGTCCGCAGGTAGGGGCAAGGAGGGTCATGGAATCAGGGATCGGATCTTAAATTCAGCACAGTTGCATCGCCATCAAGGTGCTGTCAAGCCCCCCATCAGTGTAGTGTGACTTCGGACTCTTTTCCCTGCTCAGTCCAGCAGAGAACTCGGCGGCGCTGTGACAGGAGAAAGGCGAGCTGCGGTCTATCAGAGGTTTCACCCGCTCGCCCCCCCCCTTTCTCCTGTCAGGGAGAAGAGACGGTGGCTCTCACCAGGTTCCCCTCCCAGCTTCCTACCTGCTCCGTTCCTTCTCTATTGACCATAACTGAGGGCCAATCAAAGGAGACTAGGAGAGAGCGCTACAGGGCAAAGAATAAGGAGTGTGCTGGGCATAAGCCAGAGAGAGAGCCACGCTGCCCAGCGCCACCAGAGAGAGAAAGACTGAGCCACTACCAGGGTACAGACATGCTAAACTACTGACCAGTAGCCCCCGGGTAACTCAGAGTGAGCGATCGTCCATCTAGAGGATCACTGCTGTAGTTTCACAGGGTCTGATAAGAGGGCCTGTTGGCCATTATCCATTACTTATTCTAGGGACTGTACTACGTCTGCAGTCTCTGACCATGATAATGTGATAATGACATTGTCGAAAAGGGGCGGTGCATGGGTGACCCTAAAATGATGCCTCCCCCTGAAAAAAGTTCTGCGGACGCCCATGACAGCAGGGTCAGTGTTGTCAGCTTACTACAAGAAGTTAAGAGCTCACTGGTTTTCTGGCAGACCAATGTGTATTTTTCTGTACTTGAAAAAGACAAAACATGGGTAAATTTTGCATGTATTTAAGAGATGTACTAAATATGTGTTTTTTTCCATTTGGAAAAATGAATTTTAGGAAGAAAACTCAGAGCCTGGGATTTCTGCTTTCAAGTTTTAATAGGGGTTAAACCTTGTAAAAAGCCCCTCCTTGAATATATCTATTTATAACACAACACACCCTTTCAACCTTCTTTCTGTAAAAACACTATCCTGCCAAACCAGAAACAGTTGGGAGGTATATGCATACACAGAATATTAAGTGGAAAGCGGAAAAGCTTGTGAAGAATAACGTATGTAATATAATTCCCAACTGAAGGTGAAGGCTCAGCTGATACAGGTGTGGAATCAGCCTGATTACTTGTACCTCATTTATGCAATAGCCTTCTAAGCCCCCAGGCCATCTTGTACTATTACATGCACCTGCGTTCCAGCTCTTCCATGTGAGAGTGAAATTCTCATTTGAAGCTCTACAACCTGATTAGTTTTTTTCTTTTCAGGATCACAGAGAATTTGACCTTTTCATCAATTAACTCTTGGCCTCCAGTGAGAGTGCTAGACTGGGGTGTCATATGAGATGAAGTGGTCAGCTGTGCTTACACTCCCTCAGGAATGTCTCTCATGAAATGGTGGTCACTTGTTCATGGCTCCTGGCTCTTTATGAGATTATATCCTACAGACACAAGCCATTACATTTTCAGCCTTCATTTCAAGGTGCAAATGATAATCTGTTATGGTGGGACAGCTTTAGGGTGGCTTTACGCAGATAAATCTCCAACCGGTAAACATCACTTTGCTGAAAACCACTTCGATATTCCCTCTGTTGGGATAACACATAGAATTAAAGGTTAACTTCCTTTTCTCTGTAGAAAAATACACAGATCTTTTATTCATTTTTGGACACTGGCAGCCTCTAATTACCTCTCTAGGTAGTACAGTCATCTATGAGGTGTTCACATCAATTGTATGGATTGTTTTTTTTCATGCATTTTTTTTATGCCCCGTACACACGGTCGGATTTTCAGACGAAAAATGTCCTATCGGACAATGTTGTCAGAAATTCCGACCGTGTGTAGGCTTCATCGGACTTTTTCCGTCGTATTTTCCGACGGACAAAGTTTTATCTCCTGCTCTCAAATTTTCCGACAACAAAGTCCTATCGGACTTTTTCCGATCGTGTGTAGCGAATTCCGACGGACAAAGTGCCACGCATGCTCAGATCACATTACAAGACCAAAGCTATTGGCTACTAGCCTCTACGTAGTCCCGTCGTAGGCAACAAACGTCACCACGTTCAGAATGATCGGATTTTCCGACAACTTTATCCGACCGTGTGTATGCAACACCAGTGTCGGACAAAATCTGCCGGAAAAAATCCGATGGATTTTGTGGTCGGATTTTCCGACCGTGTGTACGGGGCTTTAAAGTCATGGAGCCAAACAGTTCTTATGTCTGTGGACGGATCTCCACAGACATCTCCAGCCAACTATTCTTAGTGGAAATTGTGTTCCATTATGGATACCATGACCAATCTCCTCTGTTGAGGTATGACTGCCTCTGCAACCATCAGCATGAATATGTGGACAATCCAAGTGTATCGGCCACACTTGGACAAGTGTGCGCTATGCGTGGAAATTTAGTTTTTTCCCTCAGAATAGTAATGGGGTTCTGAGGGTTAATTGTGCAGGTTAACTTTGGCATCAGTTTGGCTGGGCTGTGCTAGGGTTCTGCCTGGTCATGGGGGCAGTGAGGTACCCATGACAGGCCTAGAACCAGGCCTGGTTGGACGTCTTAGCTATCAATCTTCCCCGGAGCCAATCAGTGGGTGCGCCTGGCCCCGCTGTGTAGTCTGGGGAAGGGTACTTAAGGTGCTGAAGTCACGTGTTCGGCCGTAGCTGTCTGTTCCTGGACCGGGGTAGCCCCGCGAGGGGTCCCGGGCCTGGGAGCATTTGCCGTCCCGCAAGATGGTCAGTTTCACTAGCCCCACAGACCCGCATGGTCTGGGGCAAGGATCCGTCTGTTCCCAAGTCTCGAAACCAGTTCGAGGCGCAGAAACTGAAGGAGGATTCAAGGTGTCCGGGTGTGCTCTCAGCCTTGGAGGGGCACCGCAGCTTGTGTAAGCGACCGGGGGAGGACTCTTCGGAGGAGGGCCAACAAGCTGGCATCTCAGAAAGAGCCTGGAAGCTGAGTTGTATGGACACTAGAGAATCCACACTTCCGCAGTACTGCCAAGGAGACAGAGAAAGTTCCAGGTACTGGGAAAGGTTCCTATTCACCTTCAGTTGAAAGTTTATTCTGTGTCAGAGACTTTTGCAAGTTTCTGGATCACATTGTTAACTGCCATAACCTCTGGCTGGAGGTTTGTCCAGCATTGAAGTACCCAGCTGCGAGTGGCTACTCTCTGGGTTTTATCAAAGACATTCTGTGGATGTCAGCAGTTCAAGGTGCCTGAGTTTCTTCACCCTTGCCCTCTATTCCTAACTAGGACTGTGTTATGTTGGATGTTACCACTGCAAGAATAAAAACCTTTAAAAGGACTTTTATTGTGTCAGCATTCGAAGTTGTTGGGTATCAACCCTGGGAACCCCTGGACATTCGTCAACAAGCCAAGCGGAGGTAACCAGTAAGCCCAAACTCAAGGCCGCCCCATTGTGGGTTATGGCCGCTACACAAGTATTCCTGTTTATGGAAGGATCTTTCCTAAGAAATTACAGCAATTTGTTCACACAGGCACCCCTCTTTTTGTTGGTTGGTCTAGAGGTTGGTTCACCTCCAAAAACATAAAAAAATGAAGTTTGGTCTATATTTGATTTCTCTCTGCAGTGTAAACTACTGTACATACTGTATACAATGTGTAATAAGGATTTTGTCATTTATAACAACAGAATGCTAAGCAGTGCGTAATTCATACAAATTAAATACCTAGACCATTATTTTTTAAGCCAGTTCTCAATTACCATGAGGGGCCCTTTTTACACATATGTATTTAAAGTAACATGCTACTAGCCACTATTGACCTAACTACATAGGAATAAATTATTTAAACTGCACTTTTATACAGTACAATCCATAGGCCTTACTGCAGGAGAATAGACAAGTGTGAACAGTTAAAGCCAAGTCAGAGATTTTATTTAATGATACCGAACAATCTAAACTCTTGCTGGCTACACCTGATTTGTAAAATCTTTTAATTATTGAGCCAAAAGGTGGATACAAAGCTTATGCCGCGTACACACGGTTGGACTTTCCGACGGCAAATGTGCGATCAGAGCTTGTTGTCGAAAAATTCCGACCGTGTGTAGGCTCCATCAGACAGTTTCCATGAGAATTTCTGTCACACAAAATTTGAAATCTGGTTTTCAAATTTTCCGACAACAAAATCCGTTCTCATAAATTCCGTGTGTAGACAATTCCGAGGCACAAAGTGCCACGCATGCTCAGAATCAAGCAGAAGAGCAGCACTGGCTATTGAACTTAATTTTTCTCGTCTCATCGTATGTGTTGTACGTCACTGCGTTCTTGACATTTGGAATTTCCGACCAACTTTGTGTGACCGTGTGTATGCAAGACAAGTTTGAGCCAACATACGTTGGAAAAAAAACATGGGATTTTGTTGTCGGAATGTCCGATCGTGTGTACGTGGCATTAGTAGTGTAAAATGAAAGTTGCCCTTGTAGCTTAGCCCCAAGGCCTGGTACACATTGCATTTTGGCAATAAAGGCTTGTTTCAAGCTACAGCTACCAATCCCTTTTAAATACACTGTATTACTAAAAGTATTGGGACACCAGCCTTCACACGCACATGAACGTTAATGGCATCCCTGTCTTAGTCCGTAGGGTTCATTATTGAGTTGGCCCACCCTTTGCAGCTATAACAGCTTTGACTCTTCTGGGAAGGCTGTCCACAATGTTTAGGAGTGTGTCTATGGGAATGTTTGACCATTCTTCCAGACGCGCATTTGTGAGGTCAGGCACTGATGTTTCATCCCAAAGGTGTTCTATTGGGTTGAGATCAGGACTCTGTGCAAGACAGTCAAGTTCCTCCACCCCAAATTCACTCATCCATGTCTTTATGGACCTTGCTTTGTGCACTGGTGCACAGTCATGTATATTACATATATTACTGCTCCACCATACAATGTCCTTGTCACTGGTATGAATACTACCTGTATGCGTCACACCCACTAACATTCAATTACAATATGACTTGTGTTGCAATTGTATACGCTATATTATTTTCTTTTGATTTGTTATTTTTTTTGTCATGCGAAAGTAGAGTTTCCCTTTAAGGGAGCAGGAGCAGCTGAAGAGACACCGACCATGTCACCAGAAGCACTTGAGCAACAGGACCAGGTGGTGGCTGTCTGAAGGTTCAGCAGCATGCTTTAACAACTGAGTTCATACTTGTGAGTAGGGATGAGCCGAACACCCCCCCCCGTTCGGCTCGCACCAGAACCCGCGAACGGACCTAAAGTCCGTGCGAGCTTTAGAACCCTATTAGTTATAATGGATGCGAACGTTCGAAATTAAAAGTGCTAATTTTAATGGCTAATATGCATGTTAATGTCATAAAAAGTGTTTGGGGACCTGGGTCCTGCCCCAGGGGACATGTATCAATCAAAAATTTTTTTTAAAAACTTTTTTCAGGAGCAGTGATTTTAATAATGCTTAAATTGAAACAATAAAAGTGTAATATTCCTTTAAATTTCGTACCTGGGGGTGTCTATAGTATGCCTGTGAAGGGGCGCATGTTTCCCGTGTTTAGAACTGTCTCTGCGCAAAGTGTCATTTTTGAAAGTAAAAAAGCTATTTAAAATCACTCGCGGCTAATGTTAATTCACGGCTCCCGTAACACAGAGAACAGTGATTCATTGAAACTCATTCATAAAAAAAAGTCATTGATAAAAAAAAAAAAAATGAAAAAAAAAAAGCGTAGGGGTCCCCCCAAATTCAATAACCAGGCCCTTCAGGTCTGGGATGGATATTAAGGGAAACCCCAGCCAAAAAAAAAAAATGGCGTAGGGTCCCCCTCAAAATCCATACCAGACCCTTGAGGTCTGGTATGGATTTTAAGGGGAACCCTAGCCAAAAAAAATGGCGTGGGGTCCCCCTCAAAATCCATACCAGACCCTTATCCGAGCACGCAACCTGGCAGGCCGCAGGAAAAGAGGGGGGGACGAGAGCGCCCCCCCCTCTCGCCTGAACCGTACCAGGCCACATGCCCTCAACATTGGGAGGATGCTTTGGGGGTCTAAGACCCCTAAAGCACCTTGTCCCCATGTTGATGAGGACAAGGGCCTCTTCCCCACAACCGTGCCCGGTGGTTGTGGGGGTCTGCGGGCGGGGGGCTTATCAGAATCTGGAAGCCCCCTTTAACAAGGGGACCCCCAGATCCCGCCCCCCCCCCGTGTGAAATGGTAAGGGGGTACAAAAGTACCCCTACCATTTCACCAAAAAAGTGGCAAAAATGACAGGAGACAGTCTTTGACAATTCCTTTATTAAAATCTTCTTTCTTCTTTCTTCATCCTTCGGTTTCTTCATCTTCTCCTTCCTTCATCTTCTTCCATCTTCTTCTTCCATTTTCTTCTTCCTCCGATCCGCTTCTTCTTGCGCTGGTCTTCTCGTCCTTCTCGTCCGGCATCTTCTTCCGTCGGCGTCGGTGTCGGTGTCTTCTTGGGCCGCTCCGCGCAATGGGAGGCTCCCGCTGTGTGAGGCTCCGCTCCATCTGACAGGTCTTTTAAAACGGAGGGCACCTGGTGACCCCGCCCCCCTCTGACGTCATGGGGAAAGCCATCATGGAATTCCCCATGACGTCCCTGTGCGTCAGAGGGGGCGGGGTCACCAGGTGCCCTCCATTATAAAAGACCTGTCAGACGGAGCGGAGCCTCACACAGCGGGAGCCTTCCATTGCGCGGAGCGGCCCAAGAAGAGACAGAGACACCGACAACGACGCCGACGCCGACGGAAGAAGATGCCGGACGAGAAGGACGAGAAGACCAGCGCAAGAAGAAGCGGATCGGAGGAAGAAGAAAATGGAAGAAGAAGATGAAGGAAGGAGAAGATGAAGAAACCGAAGGATGAAGAAAGAAGAAAGAAGATTTTAATAAAGGAATTGTCAAAGACCGTCTCCTGTCATTTTTACAATTTTTGCCACTTTTTTGGTGAAATGGTAGGGGTACTTTTGTACCCCATTACCATTTCACACAGGGGGGGGGCCGGGATCTGGGGGTCCCCTTGTTAAAGGGGGCTTCCAGATTCCGATAAGCCCCCCGCCCGCAGACCCCCACAACCACCGGGCACGGTTGTGGGGAAGAGGCCCTTGTCCTCATCAACATGGGGACAAGGTGCTTTAGGGGTCTTAGACCCCCAAAGCATCCTCCCAATGTTGAGGGCATGTGGCCTGGTACGGTTCAGGCGAGAGGGGGGGCCGCTCTCGTCCCCCCCTCTTTTCCTGCGGCCTGCCAGGTTGCGTGCTCGGATAAGGGTCTGGTATGGATTTTGAGGGGGACCCCACGCCATTTTTTTTGGCTAGGGTTCCCCTTAAAATCCATACCAGACCTCAAGGGTCTGGTATGGATTTTGAGGGGGACCCTACGCCATTTTTTTTTTTTTTTCTGGCTGGGGTTCCCCTTAATATCCATCCCAGACCTGAAGGGCCTGGTTATTGAATTTGGGGGGACCCCTACGCTTTTTTTTTTGTTTTTTATTAATGAATGACAGTTCTCTGTGTTACAGGAGCCATCAATTCATTAGCCGCGAGTGATTTTAAATAGCTTTTTTCCTGCAAAAATGACACTTTTTTGCAGGGAAAGTTCTAAGCACAGGAAACCTGCCCCCCTTCACAGGCCACCTATAGACACCCCCCAGATGTGATACTGCAATGCTGTTCTAACAGCATGCACACACATATCCCAGAAATAGAGCACATATTGTTGTCAGCAGTCAGCAGCACACTGACACGCTGACACTGACTGAAACATAATATGCGAGGCCGCCGGCGCGGCGGCCTCTTATACCGTGGGGCGTGTACTAAAGCCCCTGAGCTATAATTGGCTACAGGCATCCTGCCTGTAGCCAATTATGGCTCTCCTCGCTGCCGGCGCTGTGATTGGCCAAGCATGCGGGGTCACAGTGCATGCTTGGCCAATCATCAGCCAGCATTGCACTGCGCGGGCCGCATCACACGAATTTGATGCGAGCGGCCCCAATAGTTCTGGGCTCGCCGAGCGAGCGAACACCCGGTGCTCGATTCGAACATGGGTTCGAATCGAACACCGGGCTCATCCTTACTTGTGAGGCAGAGACAGCAGCAGGCAGAGGAGAAGTTCATGGAGGAGGCCAGTGGTGAAAAAGGCCATGGAGCAGGTTTCAGCAGGTTCATTGCACACCACCCAAATCCCAGAAGTTTTATGTGGGCAGTTGAGATAGTTGAGGACACTTTTGGGGACTTGGGGTTCTCTGCTGTATGCCATTTGCAGTGAATAGGCTCATTGATGCTGAAGGTCGCTACTGGCCTTCCACCATAACCAGTTGGCCTAGCTAAAATCCAGTGGCAACATAAACTGCTTGCCAACCACCTGATATTTGATACACCACATACTGTGTATAGAGTTAGTACAATATATTGCTGTCTTTCTTTCCTGAGAAAAAAATCAACTCAATGTTAGTTATATGTAACAATGTGTATCCCATTACCTGCAGACTGCTGCTTCCTGTTAAAATATTCCCTTTAGTGCCCTTTTCATAGCCAAGGATATTGCCCTGAGTCACTATCTTCCAGCACTGTGAGAGTAAACAGCTGCTGCTTATCTAACCTGGCCTCTGCATTGTGTATGTTACATGCACCTGACCCCTGCACATTATATGATACTCACTCCTGACCTTACACCCTGTACATTACAAACTCCTGACCCCTGCACCCTGTACATGACATACACCTGAGCCCAGCAATATGTACATTACATACTCCTGACCCCTCTGCCATGTACATTACACACCATGCTCCTTCTGATCCCTGCACTTTGTACTTTACATACTTCTGACATCTCTACATTATGTACATTGGACTTTTAAGCCACTGTTAATGCAATTGTAGCCATGCCCCCGTAGGGGTTGCTGAATATAGTGGTTCACCTGTCATGGTGCCCAGCCAGACATCTATCTTTCAATCACTCAGAGACATAGAACAGTCCATAGGCTTTGTTTTTGTTTTTTATTGAGGGAACTGAACTTGGATGGGAAATGGGGAATTATGGGATGCAAACTTGTGCAAACTTGCTTGGGACTTCTATATACACTCCAGTATATACACTCCAGTCTTCTCTCCAGCACAAACTCTTGCCTAAGACCTCTTATCCTTCACTTCCTCCAGCATGCCACTTGCTGCATACTGTTACTCCTCCAGCACTACCTTTGCTGCAGACTAGCCACTCCTCCAGACTAGCTAGCACTGCATGTTTAGGCCTGACACTAAGCCAGTCAAGCCTCAGTGAACTGCCTTTTGCTGGCAAAGACCTCGGCCCTTGTGACGTAGAATAGTTAAGGTGCTAGCTGTTCTCTATTCAGCTACCACTCCCAGATAGCTCTCTTCAGGCCCTGCCAGCCAGCCTGGCTGCAAAGACCTCTTTCCACTGGCCTTCCCACAGTCCTCTCGTCTGGTTCTGCACCCATCTCAAACTGCAATCTCCAAGTTCTCTCAGGCGTGTCTCCCCAGTCCTCCTGACTGTGCTCCACTCACCAGCCCTCCTGGCTGCGACCAGTTGTCCTCCCTGGAGACTCTTAGAAGTGTTCTCTCTCGCTGTCTTCTCACTTGCTCTCTCATGTGCCTCTGTTTCCAGGATCTCTTCACTTCCTCCTGGATGCACCCGACCCCCGGCCCAGGGTCACCCCCCCCCCCGGCTGGGGAGCTCCCCGTGGGCCCCGACAGTCTCCACACTCTTTTATTCTAGCTCTTCCACCCAGCAACTCCTCCCTAGCTGGGCTGATCCTGGATATTTCAAGGAGGACTGCCCCCTGCCAATCCAAGTTGGAGATTGGTCAAGGCTCCTCAAGATACCCCAGGCAGCTCCACCTCTCCTTCCAGAAGGAAAAGGGAGGTGACAGTGATGCTACCTGTGAGTCACCCAGCCCTGCCCTGCCCTGTGCCACTCCCAGCCCAGAAAGAAAACAAACAGGCCTAGCCACCAACTAGGCTTACTTACATTTTCCTACTCTCAGGAAAAAAAAAAGATCTACGCTATTGTAGAGTACTCTGGTATACTGCCCTCCTAACCTTTGGAGGTTCAGCAAGGCTACCAAAGGTCCAGTTTTTATTAACAGGATCATGCAAGGTAAAGCCAAATCTGAAGCAGGTTGGTCTTGCAGATATGGAGCATTAGCAAGATCAGAAACACTGTGAGCTCAGTGAGTGAAGATCTACAGTGGGATACTGTGAGATAAGTAAAGGACCGTTCTGTGTTACCAAGAGTTATGTACAACTACCGTTAGTGACTGTTGCAAGATTAGTTGCCATAGGAGACAGCGGTCCTACCTATACAGAAGTGTTATCTGTCTGGAGGCCTTTCACTGTATAGCTGTCTACCTATAGAAGTCTCAGAGTCTGCCAACTACCATTGTATCTACTCAAGAGATGTCTTGGCCCTGACCCTCTCTCCCCCAGTTCTGTTAGACAATAAAACTCTTGTTTGCATCCAAAAGTGACTGGCGCCCATAATTTCTTCTTGCATCACACCCACCATGCCTGGTAACCCATTCTACAAGGAAGGATGTCAGCTCTCCCTAACCCTTCAGGTCACCATTAGGCCTCTGGGGCCCCGGGACCTTGCCACATGTGTATACTCTTCCTTTCTGGTGAAGGGTGCTGATAATGCAAACAAATACATTTTAGACAATTTTGCACTTCCAACATTCACCACAGTTGGGGGGATGCCTTTTCTGTTCTAACATGACTGTGCCTCTGTGTACAAAACCAAGTCCACGATTTGATGAGTTTGGTGTGGGTGTTTTCTTGTCCAACCTGACCTCACAAATGCTCGTTTTAACGAATGAGCACAAATTCCCCCAGACATACTGCAAAATCTGGTGCTTGCCAAATTCATATTAAATCACCATGATTTTGGAATGACATTCCAATAAGCTCATAGAGCTGTAATGGTCAGCTGTGCACAAACTTTGGGCCATATAAGGTATAAGGTCCATCTTAAATGTTCAGTATATTGCTGAGAAGGACATCAAGACAGACACGGCACAGCTGGAGTTCCATATACTGCAAAACCCGGCAATGACTTGATTTTATCCAATCTGACATTGTTAAACAGACTTAGTACTGAGCTCCAAGTATGTTTGAAATGGTGTCCTTTTTCTTTAGGCAATAGGTATAATTTTTTCATGCAAACTCCGGCGTCCTGCAGGTTTAATTTATATTAGGACAGGAAAAATCTAACCTTTCACTCTACTAGGAATTAAGAATGTGAAGCTTTGATTATAAGTTGTCTGGTAAATTCCAGACACGAGCTGTGATAAATTAGGTACCTGGAGAATCTTACTGTGTCTTTTTCATTAACTTACATAGCTGTCGGGATGTGTTTACTAACATAGCCGAGGCTGCGCCTGTTGAAATTCTAGCTCTGACACTATATGCGACTATTGAGAAAATACCACGCAAGACAGATTTCCACTGATATATTGAACCATAAAATACAATTATGTAGTGATAGCATCATTACCAATAGTTTCCTAATGGCCTAGGCAGGAGGGACCAGTGTACGATGCCACCCTAACCCACCAGTAGCTGCCTGCCCAAGTCTTCTTGGCAGGCAGGCTAGCATTGCTGTGTGTGTGTAAAGGCACCGTCTCCTGCTGTTGATCTACACTGTGAGTTGCTAATGCTTTAACTTGAGGCAGAATTTATACTATCTGAACCTAATCCAACTACATCATCTGCCTCCCAAAACTGATATATGTAAACCCAATCACTAAATCTCATTTAAAGTGTATGTATACCCTAACAATTAACTTCTCCTATTTGCTTTCTCTTGGTCTGCTTAATATACCATTACATCTTTTTTTATCTGTTCGGCAGGGCTCAAGTCCTGCGGGAACGCATGGGAACGGAGTTCCTGTACTTTTTCCACAACAGGAATTGAAGTTCCCGTTAGCAGCTGTGTCCTGCAAGACTTTGAAGTATGCAAGCTGTGTGGCAGGTGCTGCACCAGCTGCTGCCGACACAGCACGCAATAGTAAGTGACCATTCAGGCATTGCCAGTAGGGGGCCCCATGACAGCTTCCGCTTCGATGTACCTGTCAATCACAGCTAGCTGACGGGTAGATCAGCTATTCTGCTCACAGGACATGCAGGGAGAGAGGTGAGCTGAAGGAGGGACATCAATTTGGGGTGGTAAGCTGAACACAATACCTGGCAAAGTTTAATGCCAGGAGGGAAGTTTATGTGGAAATATGGGTTGGAATAGCAGCGAGTGTGTGTTGGAGCCCTGCAGAGTTTGCAGCCCCCCAAGCTAACATACATCCCTTAAGCAGGAACACATCACTATCTCCCCAAGCATTCTGTCCAGATAATTTATGACCTTTCCGTTTAACCCTGTGTTATCCAAACTCTGTTAAATGAAAAGTGTAAACTCACCACATAAACACTCTATATACAAAATAAAATTCCCCAATAAAGATCAGAACATGATGTTCACATTTGCATGGAAGCACAATTGAATGAATGCTGATTATTCAGAGAATTACCGTATTTATGTTTATTGAGGATTGTTTTTTTTTTTTTTTTTATGTACTAACAGTTAAGCTTCATACACACAATACGAAAATTGGATGAAAAATACCACTTTTGAAGCGTTCGTGCATATGAGCGTATTTTTTTTTTTTTTTTTTTTGTGGGCGAGTGGATCTTGGGTGGGAGTTCCCACACTTTTTTCCCCAGGACTTGACCCCTGCTGTTCGGTAAGGCTCCATTCACATACAAAAAAAGGTGATGCGCTAAACAAAATTGCTTATAATGTGATATAAAAGTCAAACTGTAGAAATCACAAATCCGTGATAATGCAGGTAAATCCAAAAACCCTCCACCTTGTGCGTGCACCATCACCACAGGCAAAATAGACTCTTACCAAAGAGCCTGGACACTTTATTATGAAGGGTCAAAAAGGCTTGATGTAATAATCTTTGCAGGAGTCATCCACTGGAGATGTGTCCTCAGACCAAAAAGGGCATTAGCTGAATAGTCAAACCAGCCTCCATCCACCCTACGATCAGATCAATCATATAGATTAAAGAGACACCAGATAGTGTAAAATCCTAAAAAGCGAATTTAATAAAAAGGTATTGCACTTACATCAATTCAGATAAAACCAGCGTTGGACAAAAAGGCAGCCGCCATATAGGACATCCAGGCAATGTGCATAAGAACGCGATAGCAGGAAACAGCTCTTTACCCGACCTGTTTTGTCACAAAGAGGACTTCTTCTGGGGCATGAGCGTCATTTCCTGCCATCGCTTTAAATAGGAAAAACAGGCAGGTCAAGCCTCACTTTAATTTCTGCATTCAAGCCTTGTTTTCATTCCCATCGCCGTAAGAGAAAATGGAAATCCAAACCTCACTCTCATGCAGACAGGAACAAAATTATAGAAAGAAGGCAATTCAAGCCTCACCTTCATCTCTGCAGCCACAAGCGAGGAAGGATAAAGACATCCACACCTCACTCACATAAAATAAACTAATAATATTAAACTCCATCTAAAACTATATCAGACAGTCAGTCCGCCACAAACACTACATCCATAAGATCAGTAAGAACAAAAGTCACATTATTCCTAAATTGAATATAAAGAGGAACTCTAACTGATCTACAGCCTTAGGCTACAGATATGAGTGTTTGGCTGAAACCCCAATAATAATAGGAGCGAAACCTCCAATAAATTAAAAAACATTCACTAATCAAGAGATAATACATCAAATAGATACAAAACCAGTTAAAAACCCCAAAAAAGGGGGAGCCAACTAAATCAGAAGTTATCTATAAAAAAGTTGACATCCCAATCAATATTCAAACCATGTGGAACATAACTTTTAGGCTGCTTTCACACTGGGGCGGTTTGCAGGCGCTATTGCGCTAAAAATAGCGCCTGCAAACCGACCCGAAACAGCTGTTGCTGTGTCTCCAGTGTGAAAGCCCTGAGGGCTTTGACACTGGAGCGGTGCGCTAGCAGGACGGTAAAAAAAGTCCTGCTAGCTGCATCTTTGGAGCGGTGAAGGAGTGGTGTATTCACCGCTCCTATACCGCTCCTACCTATTGAAATCAATGGGAGACCGCGGGGAGGTTTTTAACCCTTTTTCGGCCGCTAGCGGGGGTTAAAACCACCCCGCTAGCGGCCGCATACCTCGGGTAAAACGATGATAAAGCAGCGCTAAATATAGCGCTGCTTTACCGTCGCCGCCCGCATCGCCCCAGTGTGAAGCCGGCCTTAAAGATATATATCCACTTGATTTCCGTTTTAGACAGCTGACCTTATAACTCCCCCGTCCAATAGGTAACAAAATGATCAGTTCCCATAAAGAGAGTGCCAGATGGATCTCTAGTGTGCACAAGATCATAATGTCGCATACCCTTTGCGAATGTTAGCTATATGTTCATTAAGTCTAACATTTAACGCACGGGTAGTCCATCCCAAATACTGTAGCCCACATGGTCATTGGAGCATATATACCACATGCGTGGTGCTACAAGTGATGAAGTGTCCAACTGTATAATTCTTATGAGTAACTTTGGACACAAAATCACAAATTTTCCTTAAATTATGAAAAAAAGATGGTCTAACAGGAGGGTCTAGAACATTATTCGCCACCCTGTCTTTTAAAGAGGTAACACCTTTAAATATGACCTGGTGTTGGGACGGAAGGTGTGCATGTCCACACACCAAAAAAACTAGGGACGACGCCTGAAGAATGTTAGGACTTTATTAGGTTGATTTGTTGGATGTGTGTGTTTTCACTTATAGTGAGGGGTGCATTCAAAAAATTCCTCTCGGTCTGTTTGTCTCTATCTGCACTGAGGAGGTATCAGAATTGTCCTATCACTGAAAAAACACTCCCTTTTCAAAGGCACTCATGAAAAAGTATCCCTGTTGCTCCTACATTTTCTGGACCCAAGGAACTGTCCAATGCTGCAGTGTACTAACACTCCTATCCTTGATCTAGGGAGTATAGGCATTCAAACATATTGATCAAAAACTCCTCCCCACCAAATATATCCCCATACTCCCTAGATCAGGGATAGGAGTGTTAGTACACTGCAGCATTGGAAAGTCCCTTGGGTCCAGAAAATGTAAGAGCAATAGGGATACTTTTTTGAGCGCCTTTGAAAAGGGAGGGTTTTTCAGTGATAGGACAATTCTGATACCTCCTCATATACTCCCTCTAATTGCTGCAGTGCAGATAGAGACAAATAGACTGAGAGGATTTGTTTGAATGCACCCCTCACTATAAGTGAAAACACACACATCCAACAAATCAACCTAATAAAGTCCTAACATTCTTTAGGCGTTGTCCCTAGTTTTTTTGGTGTGTGGACATGCACACCTTGTTTGAATTGACCATAGTAGCATAGGCTTAGGTTTTATTTAAGCATACCCCTTTAAACCACACCCACTGTTACTACAATTTGGCCACACCTACAAATTTCTGCACGTTCTTTAGGTGTCGTCCCTCCGTTTATTGGTGTGTGGGCATGCACACCTTGTTTGAATTGATTATTATTACAAATAGGAGGGACAAATAATTCTGATATAAGAGGCCATTTTTAATTGAGATGCTATGCTACTATGGGTCAAGGGAGTGCAAAGCTAGAGTGCAGGCATCAGTATTAAGTAATACATACTGTACGGGGGTCAGGAGTAAGTAAGTAATGCACAGAGTTCAGAGGTCAGGATTAAATAACAGAGTTCATTTGACTACTCAAATTTCTTCTCTTCCACCTTGAGCGGAAGAAAAGAAAATCACTTGACTGTCCCATTAACACATTCAGTGTTGACAGGGGAATGCCTCGACCAGTGCTATCATATTATGCCAGCAGGGATCGCACGGAGCTATCTGGTTGGCAGAATGCAACGGTTACTGCTAGCAGCTATAGCTGCTAGCAGTAATCATTTGTAGAAAAAATTGGCAAGCTGTTTGTACCCAAGTCAATCAATGGATCAACTTGGGTACAATCAGCCTGTCCATACATGGATTGAAATTCAGCTGGTCCCTGCTGAACCAGCCAAATATCAATCCATGTATGGCTGGCTTTAGTAACAAACATATTACTAGGGTCAGGAGTAAGTAGTACACAGTGTTCAGGGATCAGGATTTGGTAGCGATGGGAGTGGAGGGGTCAGGATTAGGTAACACAGAGAATTCAGGGGTCAGGATTACGTAATGCTCAGAATTCAGGGGTCAGAATTAAGGCAGGCCATAGATTACTTGATTTTCTTTCCTTTCACCTTGCATGTGGCCATGTATAGTATTCTGCAATTAAGGGTCACTAAATTAAACATGTTCCTCTGAGCAAATTGCAACACAATTTTGAAATTAACATACTCTATATTGGTTCCTTTGCTAGCTGCCCAGTTAGCCCAGACTGTAGGATTTAGATTTTTTGTGTTTAATTGAACATATTCCCAAACTTCACAGGAATAGGGAGCAACAATGCTGGCATGCTTTAGCAGCTGTAGGTGTTCTGGACACACACACTGAATACCACGGGACCAGCAGGTTTAATTACAGCCCATTTTTGGCTGTTTCCTAGATGAGATGTAGGTATGGCTAGCCCAGTGATTTGTTGGTTAGAATAGGTGTGCCTCTTATTAGCAAGCAACATAACAACCTGATAAAATGCTATTCTATTTAATTAAAATGATCTAGTTTATTCGATTTTTTTTAGGTTGCTTTTGTACTTATTATTGCACTGGTTGCTTGCAGTTTTTGTACTTCTAAAGGCCCATACACACAATCGGACTTTTTGACAACCAACATGCAAATTAGCTGTTTTGGACCAACATCCGACCGTGTGTACGCTCCATCGGACCAACTTTTTCCAGGTTTCATCGGACTTTTGTTGGCTGTGCGAACGGACCAACTTTCTGCCAACAAAAGTCTGATGGACCAAAGTCCGACCGTGTGTACACAAAACCAACGGACTTTTGTACAAACCAATGCAGAACCAATGCAAAAGATCAGACAACAATACAGAAGTTAACCAAAGGTGGCGGTAAAGAGCAGAAAAACCAAGTGATTTGGTGAAAGTTGGCTAAAAAAGTCCTGCCGTGTGTATGCAATACCAACTTGGGGCCAACGCCCTTTGGACAAAAATCCACGGGAAAGTTGGTCCACGGTCCGATCGTGTGTATGAGGCTTTATTGTGTTGAGATTTTCTTTTGTCATGTTTGTTATGCCACGTTTCTGCTTTTACTGTTGCCTGAAGAAGGAGCTATGTGCTCTTAAAGTTACTTATATTCTGATCAATAAATGGCCGTTAATTAAAGTGGAGTTGCACCCAAAAAAAAAAAAAAAAATCATGAATGTTCCTAAAAAAAATAAAAAAAAAACATTTGGATTTTTTTTTAACTCACCTCTAAATGGCTGATGCTAGGGGGTCCCTCGTAGTCTGCCTCCTTCAGTGCCTGGGCTCGTGACATCACTTCCTCTCGGTGCAGGAAGGGCTCAGCTCTGCCCCCTCCCAGATCCCAGGTCCTAGATGATTGCGCGTCCGCTCGCGCATGCGCAGTGGGTGCCCAGCTGTGAAGCCAAAGCAGGACGCCCACAGTTACAATGCCGGCGCTGCCGAACGGAGGGGGAGACGAGCAGGGCTTCGATCCCCCACATCGCTGGACCCTGGGACAGGTAAGTGTGCGATTATTAAAGTCAGCAGCTGCAGTATTTGTAGCTGCTGACTTAATTTTTTTTTTTAAATGGCAACACCACTTTAAGCATACAATGTACTGGCGAGATTCAAGTCTTTGAAGATTCCTGGTAGCAGCGCCATCAACTTTATGTCACAGCAGCAACAACCTTCATTGAGCTGAAAGCTGTTTATTTTCTTCCTTACATCAGGATTCCTAGTGTGACATGGGCCTAAGATTGGGAGGGGGACTTCCCCAACCAAAGAGACTGTTGCACTTTAATAAATCCGCAAAATTCTTATAATAGATATCTGCTCGAAGAGAAGCCTTGCTTTTCCATTCCTGGTAGGCTGGCAGCAGTGTTGGTCATCTTACTTTAAAAAAGTAATTAGTTAAGTTACAAATTACTTCTCCCAAAAAGTAATTGCGTTAGTAGCTCAGTTACTACATTGGAAAAGTAATTAGTTATGCCGCAAAGTAACTGACTTTTTTTTAAATATTCTATACGTGTAACTAAGGGTACTAGTATTACTGTAAGCAAGGGGCGCATTTATTATTATTGTTATATATCATGTAACCAAGGGGCTGCTCTATTATTACTCTAACCAAGGGGCAGATCTGTTATAGCGTGTAAGCAAGGGGCGGGTCTATTATTATTATATCATGTAAGGGACGGAAGGCTACAGAAGTGGGCGAATGTTAAATTAATGGACAGAGCTCGATATATAACAATAATAATAAATGCGCCCCTTTGTTACAGTAATACTAGACCCGCCCCTAGTTATACGATAGATGCCCCTTGCAGAGTAGCACGAGCATCGGGAGCATGCGGCATCGCCTCGTACAATTACATGTCAACTGTGCCTGCGCAGTATAGAGTTTAGGTTCGGCAATTTTCATAAGCTCCGTAGTCCTTCGTACTGCGCAAGCACTGCGCCTGCGCAGTACAGGGGGGTCCTTATTTTGGCAGGGGAACTTTTTTGGCAGGACACCGGAATTACACTACTACCATCTAGTGGCAGTAGAAGTAATTGAGGTAACGCCGCCCAAGTAATGGGAACTGCGTTACCATGAGGGGAAAAGTAATCAGTTAGATTACTCGTTACCCTCTAAAGTAACTGCGTTATGTAACTCTGTTTATTTTAACTTAGTTACTTACATAACTGGCTGGCAGTTGATAAGTGGGTATACACAAGAAGAATCATATCACACTAAAATAGAGCGTTTGTTCCATTTAGTGAAACACATCAAATATACTAAGCATATTTGCTCTCCATGAAGTTGTTAAACCCCCAGCAGCGAACCAGTTAACAAGGACTAATGAAAAATCCCAGATAAACAGGTGGGAAGAAAATAATGACTCTAATAAATATCACGACCTAACAGCTTATTTTTACTCCTTGCATTAATAATCTTTTCTGTGACTGTGTCACATGTAGCGGTCACCCAATGTGTTAATTCTGCAGAGGAGGACTCGGAACAGGTTAGCAACACAGATGATCTAGCAGATGAAACATATTCATTTAATCTGGCAGCACAACGGTGATGTCAAATGTGGATAAACCTACGCTTAAAATATGTGTATTTTGGCTCCAAACATTGTGTACTTGTTTTTCTCTGTGTATCCCTGCTATGCAATTAAAAACTGCACCACAGTCGGTACCCGTTTTATGACGTCTGGTTGATAAATAGCTTCGCCTCGCATCTTGATAGTTCATTATTTAAATCTAAATGCGGTACACCAGGCTATCAAGTTAAATCTTCAGCTCATGCCGTCTCTTCTTATTGCAAACTTTTTTTTTTTTTTTTTTACCCCGCCATCTACCTCGGCTCCTTTCAAGCAGCTGCCAGAATTCATATTTTTGTCAGACGAGAGAATCGAGAAAATGAAATATTGTATCTTGCATTATCGCAGGCCTTTTCAAAGTAGCAGAGGCTGTTTGTTACTACAAAGTCATAAAGATATTCTTCCCCTCGTTTTAAATCTTCTACCGTAGCTTTGTGATTTAACAAAACGACCGGTTCTGGCATTAAATGTAAAAAGCAGTGCATACCTCGAAGAATGATTTAAATATGTGTGTTTTCCATTATTACTCGTAATAGAACATCTGCTGCAACAGAACAGCCTGTGGCCCTCCAGGACTCGCAAAGCGAGATAGAAATATCTCGCTTGCTTTTTTTTTCCATTGGTAAACAAATGTTAAGGCAATATGTGCTATTTTTTTTTCTCTTTTACTTATATTTTCAATGCAAGAATTCCATAAAAATAGTTTTTAAAGTTGAGCTTGGTTTAATGAACTCTTGCTACTCGCTATTAGCTACTTGCTATTAGAATGTGAAAACGTGTTTTATTCTGGCGGTTTGCTTTATCTAACTTTAAAGTGAGATCGTAATTATAGATTTATTTATTTCTAAGGGGAGCATTCTCTTTATAAAATAGGTTTTAAATCTGTGTACTGTCCATTTAATCAAAATTTGATGGAATTTAAGTTTCATTTAGCACATTGATCAAATTTTTGCAGTACCTATTGTTGCTATGTCTGTATCCTACCCATAGAAAGGTTTTTAGATACTATCTTTAGTTCTATCAAAGCGTAACAAAGAGTGTTCAGTGTTCCATCTAGGGTCATGACATCCAGCTACCATTGTGGTGAAGTATACTCTTGATATATAGCACTGGTATAGCCTATGTACAATAAAGTACATATAGGAACCATAATGACGTTGGGCTTGTAGCACAGCCAGGTTTCTTATCACAATAACCAGATAGCTGTCATTGAGTACCAGGCTTCACAATGTTTGCTGAAGATGGGCATGCTACAAAGTTATCTATCTGTAAAAAAAAAAACGGGGTCCATGCTTCCAATTTGGCATTTATGCTATTGACTTTAATAATTGGCTCATGTTGGAGTATCTGGTTTTGAGAGGATATATGGGCTCCTTGACCATAAAAATAAGAAAATACATATTCTTCTGTTTTACTTTCTCGTTTTAACATAACAGGGATGGAGGCAGATGAACCTACCCACTCATTACCTCATTTAAAGTCCCAAACCCCCTTTCCACTCTTCAATGATTCAGGGATAGAAGCACACTAGCTAAGATAGCATATGGAATTTACCTTATGTTACATATATGTAGCGCCATAACCCCTACGGGCAGCTATGTATTTTCTGGGCTTACCGATTACCTCCTCCTGTAGCTTAGTACCCAGTAATTTCAGAGGCCGATACTCAAAAGTCCTTTTGAGGATCTTTATTTGCAAAAAGTAACCGTTCAAACATAACACAGTCTTTTAGTTGGGGATAGAAAGCATGGGTGATAAAGCTCAGGCACTCCAGAACTGCTGTCATCAAGCAAATGTCTCCTTAGATAGCCCAGAGAGTAGCCACTCACAACTGGGCTCTTCACTGTTGGATACATTCTTGTCTGTAGATTTAGCAGCCAACAAGTGATTCAGAATTAGCAAAAGTCTCTTTTCCTATGGTACCTAAATCTTCCAGCCGTTTCGGCGATACCGTAGGAAATGCGGATTCACTAGTGTCCATACAACATCAGCTCCCAGGCTCCTACCGAGCAGCCAGCTTCATGGCCCTCCTCCGAAGAGTCCTCCACTGGTCGCTTGTACGAGTTGCCGTGCCTCTCCAATCCTGAGAGGACATCTTAGCCAATTCTCCATAAGGGGTCCTAGTAGATGATAGGCTCAGCAGTGGCATGCAATGCCAAGCTGCTGCTAACAAAGCAAACAGAATATTGGCATGCATTAAAAATGGGATTAATTCCAGAAATAAAACGATAATTCTCCCGCTCTACAAGACTCTGGTCCGGCCGCACCTAGAGTATGCTGTCCAGTTCTGGGCACCAGTCCTCAGGAAGGATGTACTGGAAATGGAGCGAGTACAAAGAAGGGCAACAAAGCTAATAAAGGGTGTGGAGGATATTAGTTATGAAGAAAGGTTGCGAGCACTCATCTTATTCTCTCTGGAGAAGAGACGCTTGAGCGGGGATATGATTTCAATATACAAATACCATACTGGTGACCCCACAATAGGGATAAAAAAAAATTGCGGAAGGGAGTTTAACAAGACTCGTGGCCACTAATTAAAATTAGAAGAAAAGAGGTTTAACCTTAAACTACGTAGTAGCGGCAAGGATGTGGAATTCCCTACCACAGGCAGTGGTCTCAGCGGGGGGGTATCGATAGTTTCAAGAAACTAATGATAAGCATCTGAACGACCGCAACATACAGGGATATACAATGTAATACTGACATATAATCACCCACATACGTTGGACTTGATGGACTTGTGTCTTTTTTCGACCTCACCTACTATGTAACTATGTAACCTACTATGTAACCTAATCTTTGCTTTAATTATAAGATAACAATAGGTATTTGTGCAAACCTTTCCAGATATCACTAATCTTTTGTGACTATTTCTTTTCATACTCTCTCAGAGTTTAACAGTTGCACCAAAACCAGCAAAGCAGTTGGAATACAAGTTTCAGTCGCTTTACATTTGCATGGCAGCTGGGCTTATTCATTAGAAGACAAGGACAGTATATATTTAGGGAAGATAATTATACAAAAAAAAAAAAAGTGTAGAGAAACGTCGTAAATCACCGATCAAGTTTTACTTTTCCAAGCCACAATGATGCAATTTTAATTGTCCTAATGTAGTCGGAGCAAAGGTTGTTTTTTTAAGTGCTGCCACTTAATTTAGAGGTTGCGATAATTTCACAGTTCACGTACCTGCTCAGTCCTTTTATGTATTGACAGTTCAAAGGCAACAGTGTGAGGCAATGTAACGTCCTTCTGCACTGACACACACACCTGTTCTCCGAGCCACCTCAGCTAATGAATAGCTACTGATAACAATCCTCTCTGTTCTGAGCCCATTTGCACCTGTGTATCTGACTCACCTTTAAGGTCTAATTAGGTAATTAGCAGTTCTCTAGAAAGGAGAAAACAATGAACTGGTCATGCAGCAATGATGGATCAGGAGTTGGTGTTAAAGAAAAGATTCTGTAGGGGGTTGTATTAAAAAAAGGGCTTATTAAGTCACTGCTATGGGCTCACAGCTGTAAACTTCACACAAAATGTCATGACTGCTCTAGGGAAAGCATAGCTATTCTTTATACCTGTGATATAATGCCTTCATGTCAGCATGATAGTGTAGCAGGTACTAGTGGTGTCTTGTAGTACGAGTGTCCTAGTGATAGTATCTAATTAGACCTCTGTCTGTATAGAGTTTTAAATTTAAACCGATCAACAAAAATCATCTCATAAGATTATATGCACATTTAAATGTAATTTATGGAGGCTATTTACCTGTTAACCGATTCGGCCCCCGGAACATTTTACCCCCTTCTTGACCAGAGCACTTTTTGCGATTTGGCACTGCGTCGGTTTAACTAACAATTGCGCTGTGGCGCGATGTTGCACCCAAACAAAATTGACGTCCTTTTTTTCCCACAAATAGAGCTTTCTTTTGGTGGTATTTGATCACTTCTGTGGTTTTTACTTTTTGCACTGTAATCAAAAATAGAACTACAATTTTGAAAAAAAAACGCAAATATTTTGTACTTTTTGCTAAAATTTATATCCCCAAAAAATATATATGTAGCGTCGGTACTTCTGATAAGTATGCGCTATGTCTCTAAATTTAGTTTTTTCCCAAAACTGTAGTTGAGTTTTGGGGCTAATTGTTCTAAATTATGCTTTGGCATCAGTTTGGCTGGGCTGTATTGAGGTTCTGCCTGGTCATAGGTGGGGTGTGCACCTGTGAGAGGCCTGGAACACAGTCTGGTTGGACGCATTGGGTACCAATCTCTGCTCGGAGCCAATCAGTGTGCATGTTTGTCTCGCTGTGTATTCCGGGAGAGGGTACTTAAGGTTTTGAAGTCACGTGGTTCTGGGTTTCCGGTCCAGAAGTTGTTGCTGACTCCGTGGTCCTGGTCCTCTTGACCAGCCCCCAGAGGCCCTCATGGGTGCGGGTCCATCCATTTCTGAGCCTCGGAACTGGCTAGTTCGAGGCGCAGTAAGTGGAAGGAGGATTCTAAGGTGTTCCGGTGCCGTTTCACATTAGGAGAGGCCCAGCAACTCTACATGCAACCAGAGGAGGACTCTTCAGAAGAGGGCTACGCATGAGGCTGACTGCTCGGTAAGAGCCTGGAAGCTGAGCTGCCATGGACACTAATTGAATCCGCATTTCTTACAATATCGCCAGACCGGCTGAAAGATTCTGGTACAGTAAGAAAAGTTCCTACCTTTACCTTCCGGTTACAACTAAGTTTTCAACCAAGTCTGTGTGAGAGACTTTGCAAAGCTAGAATTACTTGTTGGTTGCTAGATCCAAGCTCAAGGATTTATCCAGCAATTAAAGAATCCAGTTGCGAGTGGCTATTCCCTGGATTATGTACAGAGAGAGACTTTCATTGAAGTCAGCAGTTCCAAGCACCTGAGCTAAACTTTATTCCTATACCCTCTATTCCCAACTTAGAGACTGAGTTTGTTCAACTGTTTTAAGCAAATAAAAATCCTAAAAAGGAATTCAGGTGTCGGTCTCTACAGTTACTGGGTATCAACCCTGAGAACCCCTAGACAAGACCAACGAGTACGAGCTGGAGGAGGTAATCGGTAAGCCCAGAAAAACTCAGCCGCTCCTTCGGGGGTCAGTGTTACATATAAAAAAACGTTTTTTTTTTCCTCAGTTTAGGCCGATAGGTAGTCTTTTACATATTTTTGGTAAATAAAAAAAATCACAATAAGCGTATATTGATTGTTTTGTGCAAAAGTTATAGCGTCTACAAAATAGGGGATAGTTTTATGGCATTTTTATTATTATTATTATTTTTTTTTACTAGTAATGGTGGTGATCTGCAATTTTTATCGGGACTGAGACATTATGGCGGACACATCGGACAATTTTGACACATTTTTCGGACCATTGGCATTTATACAGAGAACGGTGCTATATAAATGCATAGATTACTGTAAAAAATATCACTGGCAGGGAAGGGGCTTACACTGGGGGGGATCAAGGGGTTAAGTGTGTTCCCTAGTGTGTGTTATAACTGTGGGGGGAGGGGACTATGTAGGGGAGATGATAGATTGCTGTTCATACTCAGGATCTGTCTCTTCTCCCCTCAGAGAACTGTGTGTTTACACATACAGATCACATTTCTCTGTGTGCCCGAGCAATCGCGGGAGCCCGGCGGTGATCGTGACCGCCGGGCACTCGCACGGCTCTGGGGGCGAGCAATTCTTCTTGCGGTGCGCATGTGCCCCTAATTCTTGCCATTACTATATTATTATTTAAGGGAATTATAAAGCGCAGTCAATTTACACAGCGCTTTACATATACATTGTACATTCACATCAGTCCCTACCCTCAAGGAGCTTACAATCTAAGGTCCCAACTATAACCCCCCCCCCCCCCCCCACCACCAAAAAAAACAGAAATAAACTCTCCTGCTCCAGAGGTTTGTCACAATATCAACAAATCAATAGTGCGCATTTTGTTTTTAAAATTTTAAAAACTAACGCTAAATTAAAAAAAAAAAAATTAATCTTACCTAAAACTCACTGATCGAGACCTTTGACCCTGCCCATCACCTGTGACCATGCCCTTTGACCTTGACCCTGACACTAACCTAGATCTAGCCATTTATCTTTATTTAGCCCATTCACAGCTCATTAGAATGAAAAAAGTGTGACTTCAATGTTCAGATAGGGATCGAAGGCTACCCAAGCTCATCTCTATTCTTGAAACCCATTGTGGACTTCAGTATCTCTGCATCTGTGTTCCAAGGCCAATGGAGTTTTAAAGGGTTATTCCCCTTTTGCTTAAAAACAAAACAAAAAAACAGACAGTCAATAACAACAATACCATAAACAGTGGCAAAACAATAGCAATAAACAGTTACACCAACAACACAATTTGCAAAAGGGATAATAATGAAATTATAGATATTGGTTATTCAACAACCTGGGGCAAACTTTGTACCTCGCAGCACCTGATTTTAAAGTGGAGTTCCACCCAAAAGTGGAACTTCCCCTTTAAGTACTAGTGACCCCCTGACATGCCACATTTGGCATGTCATTTTTTTTGGAGGGGGGGGGGGGGGGGCGGGTACCTAGTTTTCACAGGTACCCAGCTCCCACTTCCTCTCGTGGCGCCACGGCGCCGAGCAGAAGTTTCCCTCTCCCCCTCCCTCCCTGCAATCTTCTGGGACACGACACAGGTCTCAGAAGATTGCCCAACCCTTCATAAAGTGCAGCGCAGATCACGCATGAAGCCACAGCCAGGCGCCCACACTTGCAATGCCAGAACCGCAGTGATGAGGTGGAGAGAAGCAAGGCTTTGGATAGCCGCATCGCTGGACCATGGGACAGGTGAGTATCTGTTTATTAAAAGTCAGCAGCTACACTTTTTGTAGCTGCTGACCTTTAAATGGGTGCAACTCTGCTTTAAGAAAATGCTCTAACTATGGGAAATACACAAGGGGCCTAAAAACACAATCCCTCCTTATCCCATTCCCACTTGTCAGCGGGGAATTCCGCTGACAACTGATGGTTGTTATGCACAGGGCGACCAGCTATTCTTCAAATAGAATTCGGATCGGTTAATGAGTTTTCAAACGATTCACATTTTAATGGTTACAAAAATTCAAAATGCATTAGAAAATGAAACTAAAGCTGGCCATACATGGCCGAATTTCGAAAGAATTTTCTTTTGAAAATCTGAAATTTTGTGCATTTTGTGATTTTGTGATGGTGTCACCATTGATTTAGAAATTCAACCAACCAAGCCTCCAATTTTATCTCCTGTTGCTACAGAAAATAATTTTTGTGGCTGGGAATCTTCTTTTCTATCCGTGAATTTTCTTTTCTTGCACACATGGGCATTTCTTTTTCGAGTACATTTTTCGCACGATTCTCTAATTATTAATTCAAAAATAGTTTGTTTTTCAAAAAATTTCCAACATACCGATTACTCAAATTCGAAAATCGGCTGTTGCTGCAGCACACTAATGGTGCGAAATTCGATCAAAAATTCTTAGATAAGATTTTAGAAAGAAAATTCTTTCGAAATTTGACCCATGTATGGCCAGCCTAAATTAATTTTTCTGTTCTGCACATGTCTAGCACAGCACTCTGTGAAGCTTTGGTTAGCATGTTGGTGCCATACAAACATAGAAAGCTAATCTTCATGTGTTCTGATGCAGATTGTTAGCTTCAATACTAAAAGAAGAAAGGAAAAAATACTGCAAAGGGAATATGACATATATGTTAGTTAGTTTGTTCGGGATTGTTACATCCAAGGATGGATATCTGATGTGGCTGAACCTCTGCCACAACCTAGGTCACCTAGACACTTGGAAGTTAAGAAAACTAATTCGAATTTCCAAACAAAGGTGTTTTTATACAGTATCACTATTAAGCTGGCTATACACTGATCGAAATTCAGATAGTTTAGCAGAGAATGTCCCTAAAGAGACATTTTGGAAAAAATTTCTTGATAAGCGGCTGCAGCCACTGATCAGTGTATTGATCAGTCTAATGATTGGAAAAAGGAAAAACCTTCTTAGAACATTCTTTTCCTAAGAATTTTCATTCCAAATTCTATCCACTTATGGCCAGCTTGAGATAAACCATTATGTTAAAATGGACTTTCAAAAAACATAAAAAAAAACTAAAGCTATCAATTTTAAGCAGTTAGAGCAACAAATTTTAACCCCTTCCCACCACCGCCTACTGGCAATTTAAGTGGATCGAAATGTCAGGAGTTGGAGGTGGACATTTTGATCATGTGACTGCTGTGATTCGCTTTCACAGCGGTCACATGATCGGAGAGCTCCCGATCCTAAGTATGCACTGACTGTTTAGTTACTGTGCTGGGAGTGCACAGGGAGTCCACTCTCAGCACAGTAATCTGTTTACCTATAGATGTATATACAAGGCCGCCCAACATTAAAGCCCTCTTGCCAAGAGGCTGCATATATACATATGACCGGCGAGATGTGGTTAAAGGAGAAGTACAGCCAAAGCTGGTTTGGCTGTACTTCTCCTGTGGATCACAGGAGTGTAGTTCATTCTGTGAGCTAAGACCTGTATTCAGCAGGCTGAAGCATCCCTGGCAGTATGGTTTGGGCAAACTGGCATTTTTGTTTGACAGCTTGGTTTGCATGTAAATTTGGAGAAAAATATAAATAAAATAATAATAATACACTGTATACTATAATTACAGGTATTAACCCTCTGCAATTACCATAATACAATATTTTTTACTCTAATGGCCCTTAATACCTGCCTTGACTTGTTCTAATGCCACGTACACAGGAGCGGAATTTCCGACAGAAAGAGTCCGATGGGAGCTTTTCATTGTATATTCCGACCGCGTGTATGCCCCATCGGACATTTTCTGTCAAAAATTCAGACAGACTTAGAGAACATGTTCTGTATTTTTCCGATTGAACAAATTACTATCGGAAAAACGACGCATGCTCTGAAGCAAGTACGAGACAGAAGCTATTGGCTATTGAACTTCCGTTTTCTAGTCCCGTTGTACATGTTGTACGTCACTGCGTTCTGGACCGTCGGAATTTGCTGTGACCGTGTGTATGCAAGACAGCTTGAGTGGAATTCCGTCGAAAAAAACCTTCAGGGTTTATTCCGACAGCAAAACCGATCGTATATTCGCGGCATAAGTTCTACACCAAACTGTCAGTAATTTGAGAATTCTCTCCCTTTGAGGACCTGAATATTGCGACAATCCCATTAAAGCCGGAATAAGGAAACTAAAAACCTACTCCTATGGACTGTAGTAGTATAAATGACCTAACTGGTCTGGTAGTTTTGTTGCCATAGAAGGTTGTGTTTGTGGGCAATCTTTGTCATGGTCATGTCTACTATGTCATGTCATGTCTACTATGGGCTTGGATTGAAACCTCAGGGTTTTAAATTTGTAGTTCTGCTTTTTAGGCTACTTTCACACTGGGGCCGCCTGAGCGTTAGCGCTAAAGCAGCGTTTGTCTTATCGTCACTTTAGCGCTGTTTAAGCTGTGTTTTTAACCCCCGCTAGCGGCCGGAGAAGGGGTTATAAACGCCGGTGTTGCATCGCTTTGGAAGCGCAGCCAATTCAGTCCAATGGGCAGGGCATTTTGGGAGCGTTGCATACTGCGCTCCCAAACCACCCCAAAGATGTTGTTACTTGCAGGACTTTTTCTAATGTCCCGCAAGTGCACTACCCCAGTGTGTAAGCAGTCAGGCTTTCACATTCGGGTAGCAGGGGAGGCAGTTCTCAGGCGCTTTACAGGAGGCGCTATTTCTAGCGCTAAAACGCCTGAAAACTGCCTCAGTATGAAAGGGGTCTAACATTTTTTTAGCATTGGTTAAAGGTTCCTCATGGCAGTGTTCAGTTTCCTATGCCTTTTTTTTTTGCCTATTAGCCTTAAAAATGGCCTCCGTTTTTAAACAGGATCACCACTTAAAAACGTTAGTGCGATTCGCCTCCAAGTTCAGATTTGCTGCTTTTTTAACAGTATTCGCAGATCCATCTGCCCATCAAACCCTGGCAGATTTGCTCATCCCTAATCCTGGTATATGATGTGTTTCTACCAGTTTGGGCCTTGGCAACATTTATACGTCAAATAAAGAAAAGAAATCACAGCTAAAACTGTGATCATCAAGTTTTTCAGTCCAGATAGGAATGAGCAAAAACCATTTGGCAAAGTTTGAATTGCTATGATTTTTGGTGTTTCGCAGCTGATGAATCAATTCACAAAGGTCGTGCTGGAAAATGTTGCCTTAAAATGTCATTTTTTTGCACAACAGATGCTCTAAAACATGAAAATAACAAACTGAACAGATATGCATGACAGCTTTTCATAATCTTTAATGTTCTTAAAATGAAACTCTGCTGTGAGAGCTTCATTTTAGAAACATTCTTAGATTATGAGACGTGGGAATTCAGTCTAAGGCGATGCCATCTTCAGGAGATGGGATAACACTCTCCCTTCATGGCCCCTTAGCTGCTTCTCACTGCTATGTACTCGTTTTATTTCGGCAAAAGCGTTTTCATGATAAAAATTTGAAACGTCGTATATAAACTTTTATCGCATAGATTTTTCTGGCTCATGACAGTTTTACTACCATGATAGTCTTGCTTGAAATGTCGCCAGAGTTAGCGTTTAGGGTTAGGTTGTACTTATGTTGTACAGATAATACAAATACTGTTATGTTTATTGTTTTACCAGCTACATTTTCTTGAAATTATATACACTAAATACCTCCTTTTGAGATCACCAGGGAAATCATCCATCCGAAAAGGAAGACACTACAGACAAATGCACCTTCTGAAACGTACATTTATCGAACATGTATATATACACTATATTGTCAAAAGTATTGGGATGACTGCCTTTACATGCACATCATGAACTTTAATGATATCCCAGTCTTAGCCCCCGTAAACACGGTCGGAAATTCCGACCACAAAATCCGTCCGTTTTTTTCCGTCGGATTTTGTCCGAAACTGGTGTTGCATACACACGGTGTTGTCGGAAAATCCAATCGTTCCAGACGTGGTGACGTTTGTTGCATACTACGGAACCACGTAAAGGCTAGTAGCCAATAGATTTGGTCTCGTAATTTGATCTGAGAATGCGTGGCACTTTGTCCGTCGGAATTCCCTACACAAGATCGGAAAAAGTCCAATCGGATTTTGTTGTCGGAAAATGTGAGATCCTGCTCTTAAATTTTTTCCGTCGGAAAAAGCCTGCTAGAGCCCACACACGATCGGATTTTCCGACAACATAATCCGATCTGACTTTTTCCATCGGAATATCTGACCGTGTGTACAGGGCATAAGTCCGTAGGGTTCAATATTGCGTTGGCCCACCTTTGCAGCTATAACAGTCATACACAGAGGGAGGAGCATAGGTTTGCGCAACCTACTGCATTAGGGTGTGCACCCCAAAGCTCAAACGCACGTGTGTGTGTATGTGTCTATATATATGGCCCTGGCACATTGATCTCCCTGCCGGGACAGTGAAAGAGAAGTGCGTAAGCACTTCTCTTATGGCAGAGCTGGTAAGAAGGAGATCTTTCCCATCTCCCCGCTGCCCAAAGGGCTATAATGCTAATGCGCACTAGGTAATTAGAGTGTGCCCAGGCACACCCAGCACACCCTGTGTGCATATCCATGGGGAGGAGGAGATGATTGTTATTGTTTAGGTCACATACACTAGCAGGATGGAGATGAAAAGGTTAATGTTCAAAATAAGATAGGTGAAGGGGTTAATATACAGGTCACTGCAGAGACAGTACTGAGGTCAAATATTCAGGAGAGAAAAGGGAAGTGAAAGCAGCAGCTGATCTGAAACGAATGAATGATTCATTCATTCATGGGTTCCTCCTTCCTTCTCTTCTCCAATTGTAAGAGGAAGGGGCAGACTTACCATTGTAAAAACTACAGATATAAATACAAGGAGAGAGGTTGTAAACCCTAGAAAAAAAAAACCTGTAAGACAAAAGACATAATGCGCTAGGATGCATCGCATACTAGCTCATTATGAAATACTTACCTATAGGTAAGCTCTCTCAATGGTGCCCGCACACTGCTGAGATAGCCGACATCTTCCACAGTGTTTCTTCTGGGTTTGCGGGCTCTGACGCTGTGATTGGCCGGAGCTGCCGGTCA
The DNA here is from genome assembly GCA_028564925.1 of Lithobates sylvaticus. Classification (NCBI taxonomy): domain Eukaryota; kingdom Metazoa; phylum Chordata; class Amphibia; order Anura; family Ranidae; genus Lithobates; species Lithobates sylvaticus. The sequence goes on from CM053028.1 coordinate 471,001,968, forward strand.
AGGCACAGGGCCCTGAAGAAAGACATGGGTGGCCATTTCTTCAGAGCACATACGCCAATAACGTAGATGTATATAAAATAGGCACATAAGAATGGAGGCATCCTGTAGGGCTGTCATCAATGTCCGTCAGCAATGACTCCGGCTCCCCCCGTGGAGATCTTCCACTCCTTATTAGGAAGTCGGCCGTGAGGTGGAGCGGGTATCAGAGCAAGGCTTGGGGAACTTGTGGAGCTGCGTGAGGGGCGATGATGTCACTGGGAGTGCAATGCATTTCCGAGCATGAGTCCAGCGAGTGTAGTGGCATTCGCACTCCTTCTTCAAGCTTTATATTGTAAAATCTACAGATTGCTATGATTGGTCATTACAGTGATCACGTGGTACAGAGCAGCTCAGATCGACTCTGTACACTGTATCTGTAAACCAAGTCATCCGAGGACAACTCAGTTCACAGCTATTAATGGGCGCAGCAGCTACCTGAGGGTGATTGCTGCTGTGCCAATTATAAACAACACTGCAGAAATAAGCGCCACTTGGTTATTTAAAGCTGTACAGTGATAGGGAGGCACAGAACTTCAATTCCTGATTTTCACATCATACAGCTGCAACATTGGTGATTGATCATTGTAGTTCCATACTATAACTTGTAGATCCAATCAGTAATTCTAGTAACTAGTGGTGCACCAAAATTTCGGTTGAAAATTGTGTTTTTGGCTTTCGGCCAAAAGAAGAAAAGGTGCCCATAATAGCACCGAAAAGGGAGGTACTGTAAATATCTTCCAAACGTGCGCCGTTTAGGAGACATTTACTGTGTTTTGCGCCGATTATATAATTGGAGCATGCGCTGTGAAGAAACGCCCCCCCGGTCCCTTTCTTCACGAGCGAGTGCCATACTGGTGGCTCCAAAGTGCATGCACGGGAGTGACATCACTCCTCTGGCCAGTCACAGAGCTGGTGTCTGCAGCCCCGGAAGGAAGAGGGGCGAACATGGATGCGGCCTGCAGCGGGATGGTGCTGGCTTAGTTTGCAGGTAGGTGTCACATAATGTGCTAGTATACTAGCACATTATGCTTTTAGTTTGCAGGGGCAAAGGTAAGAAGTAAAACCCATCAGGGTTTACTTCCTCTTTAAGTAAGAGATTGCAGACATGATACAAGAGATGGTCAGAGACTGAGGACATGATACACGAGATGGTCAGAGACTGAGGACATGATACAAGAGATGGTTAGAGACTGAGGACATGATACAAGAGACGGTTAGAGACTGAGGACATGATACAAGAGACGGTTAGAGACTGAGGACATGATACAAGAGATGGTTAGAGACTGAGGACATGATACAAGAGACTGCAGACTGCATTTTTCTTGAGCTTTTCTTGCACTAAAGGTGCCAATAATGGCCAACAATAAATTCATATTAATTTTAATTGATCATATTAATTAAAAAGTCGAACATAAAACAATTATATATAAAAATATAAATATATATTTTTAACCACCTCAATACAGTGCATTTTCACCCCCTTCCTGCCCAAGCCATTTTTTAGCTTTCAACGCTGTCACACTTTGATTGACAATTGTGCAGTCATGCTACACTGTACCCAGATGAAATTATTATAATTTTGTCCCCACAAATATAGCTTTCTTTTGGTGGTATTTGATCACCTCTGCGGTTTTTATTTTTTGCGCTATAAAGAAAAGAAGAGGGACAAGTTTGAAAAAAAACAATATTTTTTAGTTTTTGCTATAATAAATATACAATTATTCATTTTTTTAACTAATTTTATCCTCAGTTTAGGCCGATATGTATTCTTCTACATATTTTTGGTCGCAATAAGCGTATATTGATTGGTTTGCGCAAAAGTTATAGAGTCTACAAAATAGGGGGTAGATTTATAGCATTTTTTTTATTATTATTTTTTTTTACTAGTAATGGCGGCGATCTGCGATTTTTATTGTGACTGCAATATTGCGGTGGACATATCAGACACTTTTGACACAATTTTGGGACCATTCACATTTATACAGCGATCTGTGCCATAAAAATGCACTGATTACTGTAAAAAAATGTGACTGGAAGGGGTTAACACTAGGGGGTGATCAAGGGGCTAATATGTTCCCTGGGAGTGATTCTAACTGTAGGGGGAGGGGATTCACAAGGGGAGGAGACCGATCAGTGTTTTTCTGTATACTGAGAACACACCATCGGTCTCCTCTCCTCTGACAGGACAGTGGATCTGCGTGTTTACATACACAGATCCACGGTCCTGCTGTGTTACCGGGCCATCTCGGGTACCCGGCGGACATCGCGGCTGCCGGGTAGGTGCACGGAGTCCCCAGTGACACAGCGGGGCACGCGCGCGCCCCCTGGTGGCCCAGGAAGGGGAGGACGTCATATGATGCCCTCCCGCAACGAGAGCTGCGCCGCCTGCCCATCAATTGACAGCCGGCTGTCGGCAAGCAGTTAAAACTGTAATTTTCGGTTTCGTTTTTCGGGTAAGTGCATCCTGCATTTTCGTTTTTGGTTTTGGCACCAAAATTTCCATTCGGTGCACCCCTACTAGTAACAGAGTAAGAGGTCCTCTTTAAAAGCCCTGATCTGTAGAGTATAATTCCATGTTATTTTATCCCACTAACACTGTTATCTCTGGAGTGGACTGATACTGAAACCTGAACACAAATCTGGGTCAATGTGCTTAACATGCCAAGTCTGTTCACCATCACATCATCATGTTGCATCACCGATGAGGACATTCCGGTAACAGGGCCAATACAACCGACCACATAACCTTTAGAAGGGAAATCTGATTTTTTTTTCCCTTATTTTATCAGCAAATGACTAAGTTTACTTATTTCGTGATGGAATAGCAGCAGAATGTTCCAAGCTGTGTAAAAAAAATCTCATTGACATTTACAGAACTGTCAGGGATTTTATGTTCAAGACCTGCCTATGACTAAACCTCTTCTAGAGGAGAAAAAAAAAGTGTTTTCCTGAGAAGAAAACGAAAGGTCATTATTTGTATGATGGTGTCCCCCTCCCCCACAGAATATAATGCTGCATATCAAACAGCTTTCAGTGTAAACTCTTCACAGACAATCACGTACAGTTACCTGCATAGGAACTCTCCTTCTAAATGTTATCTGCCTAAATGAAACCTGTTCTGGGAAGATATGGGGACTGCCATTGCTGAGCTCTCCACCTAAGGCCGGTTTCACACTGGGGCGGTGGGGGCGGCGGCGGTAAAGCAGCGCTATATTTAGCGCTGCTTTACCGTCGTTTTAGCCGCGATATTCGGCCACTAGCTTGGTGGTTTTAACCCCCGCTAGCGGCCGATGTTACCGCAGTATCCCCGCGGTGTCCCATTGATTTCAATGGGTAGGAGCGGTATAGGAACGGTGAATACACCGCTCCTTCACCGCTCCAAAGATGCTGCTAGCAGGACTTTTTTTAGGCCCCTTTCACACCTAAGCGTTTTCAGGCGCTACAGCGCTAAAAATAGCACCTATACTGCGCCTGAAAAAAGCGGGTCCTTTAACTCCAGTGTGAAAGCCCTCCGGCTTGCGCTAGCAAGACAGTAAAAAAAGTCCTGCTAGCAGCATCTTTGGAGCGGTGAAGGAGCGGTGTATTCACCGCTACCCGCTCCTACCCATTGAAATCAATGGGACACGGCGCGGCGCTTTGCGGGGGGTTTTAACCCTTTTTTTGGCCGCTAGCGGGGGTTAAAACCACCCCGCTAGCGGCCGAATACCACGGCTAAAACGACGGTAAAGCAGCGCTAAATATAGCGCTGCTTTACTGCCGCCGCCCCCACCGCCCCAGTGTGAAACCGGCCTTGTCGTCCTGCTAGCGCACCGCTCCAGTGTGAAAGCCCTCCGGCTTTCACACTGGAGTTAAAGGACCCGCTTTTTTCAGGCGTATTACAGGCGCTATTTTTAGCGCTGTAGCGCCTGAAAAACGCTTAGGTGTGAAAGGGGCCTAAAGCTGCCAGCTGTCATGATAAACCAAAGGGTTTGGTACTTTTCCAAGACAAGTATGCCGATCAAGAGTGCTGACTTCACTCACACTTTCCTGATCTGAATATCAGTGCAAGTCTTTTTGAATTTTTGGGGGACCCCACGCCTTTTTTTTTTTTTCTTAAATGCACACATTGTACAATACAAGTCTAAAGTTTATTTGCACTTTTTCAACCAAATTGGGATAATTAAAAGGTTGATAAAGGGGTAGGTGAAGAGTGAACCTGCAACGGTGAGTCCATACCTCCCAACTTTTTGAAATGGGAGCGAGGGACATCTACGGTATTGGCAAAAGTATGTAGCCATAGGCCCCACCCCCGGCCACACCCTCATAAAGGAGAATTATAGGGAAAAAAATTATTTGTTAAACCCACAAATGCTTTCTTTTACCACTACTATTCCTTTATATTGGGTTTCGAAATTTACAAATGCAGCAATTTAGAAATGAGATGAAAGGTTTAGCACTTGGAAACACTTATTGAAAAATAAATAGTGTATTTTATATACAACTATATAGTTTAGACCAAAATGAGGGTCAAATGAGGAGGAAAGAGGGACAGAGGGACTTTGTTCAAAATCTGGGAGCTATTCTCAGGTGAAAGTGCTAAACAAAGGTTAATGTGTATCGGTGATATAAATATTGGTTGAGTATAAATTCATATAAACATAATTGTGTTCTCAATCTAACGTACTGTACTTAAAAAATGCAAAAAAATTTGTGTGTGATGCTCTTAATAGGTATTTTAGTGCTTATTTCCTAGGGTGTGCATATGTATCCCAAGCACACAATAACGTGAAGATAAAACATCTTAAAAAAAAAGAAAACATAAAAAAAAAAACGAAATCAGTAAATTTCATCAGGAAAATCAAAAAAGCAGTCCATATGTGAAAAATGCATATAAACACATACATTATTAAGTCCAGTCTTTAGTGCAAATTTTCAAGATTCCCAAGTGACTTGTGCAAATATCCAAAGTGACTTGTGCGTTCACTTAATCACAGATTATGTGCGGGAAGTGACATTTGTGCTACCCTTCAGTTCCACACTCACCAGATCCTCCCACCCCTGCAGGCGTAAACCGCATGTAGTAGGTATAATTATAGTATCCAGAACGATGACCTCCTCCGTGGCACTTCAAAACCGTGGGGTATCTTCATATGCATAAAAGAGACGGGCACTCATAGCGTAAGTCCAAATGGGTTGAGTTTTTTTGTGGTAGTGCATTAAAAGCAAGACATATCATAGCCAAAAAGCATAACAACTATAGCAGTTCAAGAGAGCCAGGCCTGCGTGTGTTCCACAGGCCAGAACAGCGCAAAACTGGAGGTGATGTGGGTGCGTACTAGGCTCCTACTTATGCGTTTTGTCATAGGACGTCATCTGAGGTGGTGACCTAGTACGCACCCACTTCACTTACAATTTTGCGCTGTTCCGGCATATGGAACGCACGCCGTCCTGATCTCTTAAACTACTATAGTTGTTATGATATTTGGCTATGGTATGTCTGTCTTTTAATGCACTACCACAATAAACTCAACCCATTCGGACTTACGCTATGAGTGGTGTCACACACATCCACGCCCCCATACAGTTAGAAACACGCCCCTAGGAACACTTAATCCCTACACTGCCACCTAGTGGTTAACCCCTTCACTGCCAGTGACATTTTTACAGTAATCAATGCAATTTTATAGCATCGATCACTGTATTAATGCCAATGGTCCCAAAAATGTGTCAAAATTGTCCGCTGTGTCCGCCAAAATGTCGCAGTCACGATAAAAATCGCTGATCACCGCCATTACTAGTAAAAAAAAAAATATTAATTAAAATGCCATAAAACGTAAAAAATAAAGCGTTTTTTTTACAAAATTGACGCTCTTTTTTTGTTTATAGCGCAAAAAATAAAAACCGCAGAGGTGATAAAATACCACCAAAAGAAAGCTCTATTTGTGGGAAAAAAAGGACGCCAATTTTGTTTGGGAGCCACGTCGGATGACCGTGCAATTGTCAGTTAAAGCGACGCAGTGCCGAATCGCAAAAAACGCTCAGGAAGGGGGTAAATCTTTGCGGCTGAAGTGGTTAAAAAAGCATGAAAATGTTAAAACATTAAACATTTGCATGCAAAAATTCATCAGGAACATCAGTCCCACCTCATCTGTGCCGCCTCATCTGTGCCCATCAGTGCAGACTCATCAGTGCTCACCAGAGAGGGAGAAAACATACAAATTTATCAAATTTTATTTATTTTTTCAAAATTTTCGGTCTTTTTTTATTTGTAGCGCAAAAAATAAAAAGCCAGTGGTGATCAAATACCACCAAAGGAAAGTAAATTTGTGGGAAAAAAAGATAACAATTTCATATATCAAAGTGCGACAGTGCTAAAAGCTGAAAATTGGCCTAGGCAGGAAGGGGGAGAAGTGCCCAGTATTGAAGTGGTTAAATTTGTACTTGCAAGACCGACTGGAGCATTTTATCTTCACACCGACTTTAAATCATCCTATAATCATTAAGATGTACAGCGTCTCAACACTTTGGATAGGAGTCAGACTTGCAAATCAATGTAGTAAAAATCTCATTGTCAGCACTGAGGCAGCGGCATGTCTGAAACTGACGTCTTACGAAAACACAGGCCTACCACATACCTCTTTTTTTCCTTCTGATATTCTTTATTTGTGTCTCTGAAAGGTGAAATCATTCCTATATAGAACACTTGCATTTCCTGTGTTATTCTTGTGTCTATTGTATGCGGTTCTCGGATTGAAAGATGCACAATGCCCAGCTATATATATATATATATCACAATCTCAGATGAAGCCGGTTTGGTCTGTCATTCTGTAGACCACCAGGAGAAATTGGCACACTGTCCCTTGTTAGGCTGTTTTTCCTCCTTCGGCATTTTGACATCTATTTTGATTCCTCAGTGAAAAGATTGTATATACAGCAGTAATTTGTTACACTTACAGAAGAATTGACAGCTGCTTGTATATGGGGATAGGAAAACAATAATGCCTAATATAGTATATCTGTGCTGAAATTATGGTGCATCGGTTCTTAGTACAAGGAACATTTTTGATTGTTGACTGAAATAGTCTGTCATTTAACAGATAAAGAAATTATATCTGGCAGGGGCCTTTGCGATTTTAAAAGGGTGGCCTACTTTTTAATAGGGATTAGGTTTGGGTTCACCACTACTATGGGTAGCTTGGGTATCCTGCATGTTTAGCATTGGCCATTCCAGCAAATTGTTGTTTAGATTCGCCCTAGAATTTTATAATAATGGAATGCCTGGTCTTTGAAATATAGCCAGCAGCAGGCTTAAAATGGGCCAACAAGGGGCTTTTGTATATAACTGCCCCCTCACTAAAAGGTGGGTTGTGACGGAACCGTCCAGCACCCAGCTTGGGTGCTTCCGCCAAGATATAGCTTCCTCCAGTCTGGACCCAGGAACCAGGTATTATAGCTGAATATTGCACCCAAGAATTTAGGCGACACTAGCTTTGGCGCTCTGGAACTGGAACCAACTTTATTGTAAAATCACACAGAATATATAGCACACCAGATCAGGTGAGCCCAATCACATTATCGTATGCAAAGGAAACTGTATACAGGAATATAATTAACATAGCTAAGGAACAGTCAACATACACAGTATGCTAATCCACCTCTAGAAACTCATAGCTGACAGTGATTTAATTAACATGAATGAATTAACAACTAGCCACTTAAACTAGCCTAGGTGACCAAACTGTCCGGCACCCAGCCAACATCCCTGGATAAAAAGTACATTACACATTATTATAAGTATAAACACATAACATCCGAAAAATGGTTCTATAACAAGGTAAAGTGGTCACAATATTAATCACCTCCAAGATGATTGACAGACTCCCTATGCCATAGATACAATTAAAGTTAGGCATTCCCCAGTTAGACCTATTATCACTGAATAAACCTTTCTGCTGCTGGCCAATATTATACTACTGTATCTTCTGCATTATCTTAATTTTTGTAAAAAAGCACCAGCTCGTACTCTTTGTCTCTAGTAAATGTGAGCTTAGACTTGCTATCAGTGGTGACTTGTCCATAGTGGGCGCACAGGGGTCGCCTCCCCTATTCATGCGTCTGGCCCCCTGACCTACATATCAGTGATGCCGGACCATGGATTCCAATGCGGTGGGGTGTTTTTTTTTGAAGCACCTGATTAGAGCCAGAGTCTCTAATAGGCTTCAAAAAAGGGTGGCCTCGGAGCGCAGAGCATTGCCTCCCAGTTGTATGACCATAGCATATGAATTTTTGTTATTATCACACTAATCCCGACAATCAGGAGGCAGGTCTGTGAGACCTCTTTCCTGATTGGCCAGAGCATCAGGCGATCCCATTGGATGCCTAGCGCTTTGGCGGAAGATCCAGGAAAGGACACCACAGCCCAGCCACACAATAGGGGGAAGTGCCAGACCGCCCATGCGTGGGGAGGGGTGGGATGAGGAGAGGGATATAGTGCTGTTTCAGTGCCATGCCACGTGCCAGAAGGGGGGTTTGTTTGCCGCCCCCCCCAAAATTAGAACCCACCAGCCGCCACTGCTTGCTATTTAAAATGGGAAGGATGGAGTACAGCTTTAAGGTTTTTTTTTTTTTTAACATAAAATAATAAAAGCTTTTCTTGTTTACCTTTTTCTTGCTACCCTTAACTAATCTTAACAACTCCTTCTTTTCCTTTTTTTTATCTTTTTTTTCAATTATCTTGTTTATACCCATTTTAATTCAATTGATTTAATCTGTTAGAGTTTTTAGTAGTTTAAGCATTAACAAACCTCACAATTTAAAAAAAAACTTATTTTTTTTTTGTACCAGGAACATTATGTTGATGTCAAGGAAAAAAAAAACAAATTACAAAATAGGGTTAGTCATTTCTGCTTATAGTAATGCTTGTTTTAAAATGATCACTTTTAAAAAGTCATATTTTTTCATTTTTGTTCTTACTTAAAATAAATAATTCTTGCACTAAAAGAAAGCATTGTTTGATTCGGAACACACACTAATGTCAGACAGATTGGTGGATTGCTCTATATATTTTTCTGTTTTACACTGCACATGCTTGATGAAAAGATCCTGCGAGGCTCTGAAATGTCTCTTTTGTACCTATGATGGGATCACTGAATAAAGCTTTGGACCCATTCTGGAGATCCTTGGTGTGCTGGTGACATATTTCTCTAGGTAGACATTGGGGTTAATTTACTAAAGGCAAATGGACTGTGCACTTTGCTAAGTACAGTGGCACTATGCAAGTGCAGTTGCTCCAGAGCTTAGTAAATGAGCAGAAGCTCTGCTGACTTCCATCATCCAATCATGTGCAAGCATAAATGCTGGCGATGCTGGCAATCAAACGGTGATGGCCGCTGATTGGACGATCGGCTCCGGTAATTACTGAAGAGAGCCCTGTGTATGTAAACACAGGGCTCTCTTCTGACAGCAGCAATGCAAAGCAGGAAGTAAAAAACAGCACATTGCTTAGTAAAAACAGCACACACAGTACACATGTTGGGCACACATTTAACATGATTGCCCCAGATGTTAACCACTTCCCTGCCAGTGTCATTAGTACAGTGACAGTGCATATTTTAAGCACTGATCACCGTATTAGTGTCACTGGTTTCCAAAAAAGTGTTAGGTAGTGTCCGACTGTCTGCCGCAATATCGCAGTCCACTATAAGTCGCTGATCGCCGCCATTACTGCAAAAAACATTAATGAAAATATCCCATAGTTTGTAGACGTTATAACTTTTGCGCAAATCAATCAATATATGCTTATTGGGATTTTTTTAACCAAAAATATGTAGCAGAATACATATTGGCCTAAATTGATGAAGAATTTATTTTTTTTTTTTTTAAATTTTATTGGATGTGCTTTATATCAGAAAGTAAAAAATTATTTTTTTACCACTTACTGACCAGACCATAGCCAAATGACGGCACAACGCGATCGACTAGTTCTGGGAGGGAGGTCCAGGGACGTCCTCCTGAACTCGCACTTGCTGCGCACCTCGTGGGTTCAATGGACTCGGTGCATCGCGGTAGAGGGCCAATGACAGTGGCCCTTTACCACGTGATTGCTCTGTCCAATGATGGAGCGATCACTTGTCAACAAACTGGCAGCTGTCTGATTCAGCTCTCCCCTCTCCTTGCAACGATCAGTACAGTGTGTGAGGAGAGGTGCAGCAGCGCTTGTGGGCTGGATTTGAAGTGCCCACAGCACTGATCTGTGCCCATTAAGCCTCATCCATGCCTCATTTATGCCCATTCAGCCTTATACATGCCTCATTTATGCTCATTCATGCCCAATTATGCCTCATTTATGCCATGCGTCATTCATGCTCATCCATGCCTCATTTATGCCCAGCCATGCCTCACTAATGCTTATCCATGCCCACACATGCCTCATTCATGCTCATCCATGCCCAGCCATGCCACATCCATGCCACATCAGTGCTCATCCATGTCACATACGTGCTCATCCATGTCCCATCCATGCCACATCAGTGCTAGTCCATGCCATATCCATGCCACATCAGTGCTCATCCATGTCACGTCAGTGATTATCTGTGCCTCATCCATGCCACATCAGTGCTCATCCGTGCCACATCCATGCCAAATAAGTGCTCATCCGTGCCACATCCATGCCAAATCAGTGCTCATCCGTGCCACATCAGTACTCATCCATGCCATATCAGTGCTCATCCATGCCACATCAGTGGTCATCTGTGCCACATCCATGCCACATCAGTACTAATCCATGCCACATCAGTGCTCATCCATGCCACATCCATGCCTCATCAGTACTCATCTGTGCCACATCCATGCCTCATCCATGCCACATGTGTAAATAAAATATGTTTTCATTTTCTTTCTACATTTTCCAAAAACTTGTGGGGAAAAATGACACGTTGAAAAGACTCATTATGTCTCATAGATTATGTGTTGGGGTGTTTGCTTTCCAAAATTAGGTAATTTTTTGGGGCGTTTCCATTGTCCTGGTGCGCCAGGGCCTTCAAAAGTGCAAGAGGTAGTCAAGAAATTAAATGTGTAATTTATGCTCCTAGATCGCCTGATGGTGCTCCTTGCATGTTGGGCCTCTCTATGTGGCCAGGCTATAAAAAAGTCCCACATATGTGGTATCGTCATACTCAGGAGGAATAGCAGAATGTATTTTGGGGTGTAATTGCAAGAATGCATATGCTGTGTGAGAGAAATAACCTGTTAATATGACAATTTTGTGAAAAAAAAAAAAGAAAAAAAAATCTTAATTTTGCAAAGAATTGTGGGGAAAAAAATGACAACTTCAAAAAAACTCACCATTCCTCTTACTAAATACCTTGGGATGTGTATATTACAAAAAGGTGTAATTTGGGGGATATTTGTACTGTCCTGGCTTGTTAGTGTCTCAAGAAATGATAGGCTGTCAGTGCAGCAGGTGTGAAAATTTTTCAATCATTGGCACCATAGCTTGTAGACTCTTTAACCTTCACACAGACCAAATAATATACACTTCTTTGGGTTATTTTTACCAAACATATGCAACAGTATAAATTTTGGCCAACATTTATGAAGAAAAATCACAAATTTGCTAAATTTTATAACAGAAACAAAGAAAAAAGCATTTTTTATTTACACAATTTCCAGTGTTTTTTTATTTATAGCGCACAAAAATGAAAAACCCAGTGGTGATTGAATACCACCAAAAGAAAGCTCTATTTGTGTGGGAAAAAAGATGACAATTTCATATGGGTACATTATTGCATGAGTAATCGTCATTCAAAATTGAGAGCACTGAAAGCTGAAAATTAGTCTGGTTAGGAAGTGGGGTATAAGTGCCCAGTAGGCAAGTAGTTAAACACATGCTATTGACAAACTGGGCACACAAAAGTGATGCTGCCTTATTTTTCTAGGTCCTACTATTTTGCATGTATTGTGCGAATTAAAGCGTTTGTTACCCCACCACTTCATATTCCTGAAATGTGCCTGTTGTAGCATGTACTTGTATGAAAAAGTATCCTGTTCTCTTTGTATTGCTTCCTATATGTGAAATCCCTGGTGTTCCTGCCAGTCCCATTAAAAACTGACGACACTAAGCAGGCAATCACAATGTGGTTAGCTCTCTGGTTATGGTGGGAACTTAGTTTGCTCTCCTCCAATGATCAGACTTGTCCTGACACGCCCCTGCTGCACAGCCATTCAGTGGGAAGCTCCGCGTACTTCTGTTTCTTCCCCCCCCCCCCCCAAGCTATTATGCAGCTGAGAACAGAGGGAATGTGATCACTTTTAAAAAATAATGTATATTGTATATATCTATTAAAAAAAAAATTGCCTTTCATTTCTATTTAAACTGAATGGGTTGTTTTACAAGGTGATCATTTACAATCACTTTATAATAAGAACAACCTTTTTAGAAACATTATGTACATTATATGCAAATGCACCACTGAAAGGAGAAAGATGGTGCATGTCACTTGAGCTCCTGAGAGTCTTGTGACTCCTCCATGCACCTGCCCCTTGAGCTCTACTAATGGATGTTCACACCACTGTTTTAGCTTACTTCTCTAGATACTAGCCCATAAAAACATTATGGTAAGTGTATACCTCCCAACTTTTTGAGATGGGAATGAGGGACACCTATCAGCAAATGTATGCAGGCATAGGACACACCCCTTGCCACGCCCCCTTAAAGGAGAATTGTACAAAAAAACAAGATTGTTTAAACCCACAAGTGCATTTTTTACCACTACTATTCCTTCATATTGGCTTTTGGAATTTAAAAATGCAGCAATTTAGAAATCAGATGGAAGGTTTAGCGCTGGAAAACACTTTTTGATAGATAAAAAGTGCATTTTATATACAACTATATGGATCAGACCAAAATGAGGGACAAATGAGGAGGAACATGGGACAGAGGGACCTTGCTCCAAATCAGGGACAGTCCCTCGAAATCAGGGACAGTTGGGAGCTATGTAAATATGACTCCAGATACACTATTTACTAGCTATCATTTTTGAAAGTGGTGTAAACAAGTTTTGTGTTCAACCGTACAACAAAAAAAACAAAAAAGTCCTAAAAAAACTTTTGGGAGTGGAAAAAAACAACAAAAATCCACCAAGAACTGGTTTCATGCAGGATAACATAAGGCTGCAGCATTCTAGAATCCTAGCAATTCCGAGCAACATAAGCAGCCACCTGGTGAGTCAGGCATGTGTTCTTCAGTCAGCTGGGAGGAATGTGGAGAGTTCGGAGGCTGCCTGTGCTTGTTATCAGATTGTTATTTTACTTGACAAGGATAAGTGGATCTCAAGGTTTCCATCTTTGGCCAGAACATTACTGCATTGCTTATGGTGTGCAATGCACAGCGGGCTCCATTGACTCCCCGTGAGATATAAAACTATGATATTTATATAGTGCTTAGCACAAGGATTGTTCTATAACGCTGAGATTCTATTACCTGTTGCAACAAGATCATATATGTATTCTCTAGAGTGGGCCAGTGCTAATATTTTTAAAGGCTTAATATACAAATTATACAATGTAAGGCTGCCGAAAACACATATCATGTTTTCTGTGGATGTAACTTTAGCTATTTTAGGCTTATGCTGCCGTAAAATAACATGATATAGACAGATGCTACCTGGTCATATTAGCATACTTAGAAATTTTCATATATTTTGAGTAAATCTTCGCGTTTCAGAATATCTCAGGGTTATTCTCTCACCAAATTATTTTTACACTTTTCTTCCTTCTATCATCATTTATTATGTGTTTATAACCTTCGCATGGATAATGTTTTACATATCTGTCTGGTTATACATGTGTAACAGTCTTCCAGTACACACCCAGGTTGCAAGACTTGGGATTGCAGCTATTAGGATTCAACAGATATCCTGTGAGTCATTACTAAATCCTAAATTAACTACTTCTAGCTTTAATGCATTTCATAGCAAAACCTTTTCTTTATTTTTCCATAGAGTACAGAGCTGGACCATCCACAGGTATTTAAGAGAAGTGACCTGTCGTAATACCAAGTATCAATGGCATGCTTCCATCCCGAGTTAATGTAGGCGATTCGCAAGGACTCCTGGGATACATGACAACGCTATCCCAGGCAAGTGGGACTTTAAATGAAGCATGTCAATTCAAAATAAAAATAATGAATACATGCGAGTAGGTAAAATTATTTGGATTATTTGGCTCTCTGCACACTGAAGACGGAGAAGTGAGTGATCAATAGTCTTTGATTGCTCAATTGTGAGTGATCAATAGTCTTTGATTGCTCAATTCTCGGTTTAGAAGCAGTGGGGAACAGATGCAGCATCAGACCAATGCTGCATTCACCTAGGTGATTATGTATGTTTGTTTCTTTCATGCCCCCACACCTCTTTTTTAAACTGCAACACCAGTTACTGTAGTTTTGGATGACATTAAGAACATAAGAACTACTGTCCAGCTCTTACTGATATCTGTGTCCCTGTTTGCTTGAGTTGATCTAACTCCCTGTCTTCTATCAGTTCCTGGTAAAGCTTGTAGGAGGAGTTTTCATGCTGCACTGGGTGTCACTTTAAGTGTAGGAGTTTCTTTAAAGTTCACTAGAAAATCTGTCTGTAAGCCGCCGCATGAACTTACACTGGACCCCCCCCCCCCCCCCCCCCCCCCGGTATAAATTGCCAAAATTTGATTGGCTGTGTTGTCCCATAACTCTCCAAACACTAATGACAATTGGGAAGCTTGAAATAGTCCAAGCTAATAACTTGGCTGTATAACTAGAGGCCAGTGTTGATGGGCTTTTAACATTCATTCAGAATTCATTTGACCTGCAGCTGATCTACTTTTTGACCTGTTGATCTACTTTTTGACCTACTTCAAGCTGCTTTTCCATTCCTACAGAAGTAGTATTGTATGGCAAATAAGCATTTTTGAAGCTAACGAAAGCCCCTCAACACAAGCATCCTCAACAAGTAGTTCTGGATGTACATTGGGACTAAGGATGTAAAGAAATGACAAGTATTATTATTATTATTATACAGGATTTTTATAGCGCCAACAGTTTGCGCAGCACTTTACAATATAAAGGGAGACAATACCGCAACACTACAATTCAATACAAGAGGGTTAGGTTGGCCCTGCTCCTGCAAGCTTACAATCTAATTGGGAGGGTCTGGTGAAACAAAAGGTAGTAGACTGTAGACTAGAAGGTCTCTACTAACTGTCCTACAATACCTGTGTTCTAGATTTACAGTATGATGGAAATTATGACATATGTTCCCTTGTAAAGAGATGATGCTGTACTTCATAACACAAAACAACACAATGGTAATTCTTGTACTTTTGTAGGCCATGAAAACAAAGTGGTAGAAGCTGTAATTTCCTTTGATATACTTCTTTCCCTAGTGTATTGCATTTAAAGGATGAGGAAAAAGCCTTCACTGTGCATGTGTCCGACACAACTCTATCTCCTTGTCCAGTTTTTAGGTTAGGATAAGGACACGCATTTGTCTTCTGCAATACAATCCTAATAGACCTCTGATAGATTTAAGGCACTTACGTGGGTTTTTTTGGAATGCAGCCCAGACTTTAACAGACTTTTTGCATTATGTTTTAGCTGCATACCGTAGATAGAGCTAGTAAGGTCTCTAAAGCCTTTTAGGAACCATAAGGATTCTGCTTATTAACATGTATTAGGTACAGTAGCAATATTCACTCTGTCACTTTAGCTGCCAATGGAATTATGTTGCTTTTGCTCCCCTTAGCGATGAGGCAAGCTACCATAAATCCAGATTTAGATGCACTTACAACTGCATGCATTGCTATTGTTAGCAGGCATGTCTTTAAATAGTTGCCTTTCACGCTTGAGTACTTGTGGCCAAAAGTTGAGGTCACAGAACTTTACTGGTGTACGCTTACAAGTGCCGCTCATTCTTCAGAGTTGGCATCCACTCGACTTGAAACATAGGGTTCTTCCTCTGCTGTCACCACCTCATTTGCTCGATGGGTGGTACCACAGCGGCCAACACATGCTGTAATATAAAACCAACAGTTACAAGGGATGTCACTAGTGCTGTCTGAAATGAAACCAGAAGAAGTCATAGATGTAGAGTTTCCTTATTTCCCCAGCTGGCTTCCTGTGTAATTTGTAGTTCTCTGCAACACCCTTGTGACAGATTATAGATAACTTCCTAGAACAAAATCTCTAACCAAATATAATATTTAATCCTTTAAGAAAATCTCTTACCAAATATAAGATTTAATCCTTTAAGAAGTGTACTTGTCTAAGCCATCCAAAAGGCCTTATTTGATACAACATAAAAAGGGATTTTTTTAAACTCAAGCCCATTACATTAAACAAATATTGTTGTTTATTCTGTCATTAGCGCCTGTTAGTGCTTTGCAAAGTATGTCAGATTTGAGCAAAACAGAATGTAAGTTGTTGCTATAGTGATTAGTGATTAGACTTTATTATTTTATATTTTTTTAAATATTATTTCATAGTGTTTTTTTTATACTTGGACAGAGCTTGAAATAACCTATGCGATTTTTTTTTTTATTAACTACGTACCCCCCATCTAGGTAGGTGAGCCTTTTCTACTTGTCCTTTTGGTCATTGTCTTTAGAAGAAATGGCCGCACACACTGTCGATCAAAATCCTTTTTATTTGGACATCCCACAAACTACAGGAATCAGAATGCTGGGTAGATGCGTTTCGCACACTTCACGTGCGCTTAGTCATTACTAGACATGTGCATTCGTTTTCGTCCAAATGCATTTTCCTCCGAATTTCAAGTATTTTACATGCAGAATTCGAAAACCGAAAGATCCGACATAAACAATGCTTTTTTTTCGTTTTGGTTTCAACAGTTCGATATAGATAGGAGATTCAACATGACGCTGACAATAGTGATCTGTGTCCATCGAACCTGTGGTCAAATGTGCCTAACCTTAGCTCTATTAGTCCAAGATTATTCTACATAGAGAGAAAAGGTTTAACATTATAGAGACAATAGCAAAAAAGGTTGATTGTGCCTAACCTAACTCTATTAGCCCAAGATTATTCGACATAGAGAGAAAAGATTCGACATGAAGATTCAAAGAAGCAGTCGCCGCGAGCGGACATTATTGTCAAATGCTCTGCCCCTAAGGGCTATAGAAGAATTCTAATGTCTAGTAATAATGACTAGTAATAATACGCTGTCAGACATGTGCAATTCGTTTAGTTCCGAATTCGTTTTTTAACGAATTTTGACAAATTCGTTAATTCCGAATTTTTCAATTTCAGAAATTTCCGAATTTCCAAAATTACAAATTTCGAATTTTCGGATTTCCGAATTTCCGAATTTCGGATTTTCGAATTTCTAAATTCCGAATTTCGGATTTTCGGAATTTCCGATTTTCGGAATTCTGAATTTTCAGATTTTTCGTAACTTCGGATAAATTCGTACTCGTTAGTTTAATAGGTAGTTATTAATTAAACTGATTTTCTTTCTTTTTTTCAGATTTTCAAATTTTGGGATTTTCAAATCTTTGAATTCCCGAATTCCGAAAATTCTGATTTCCGAAAGTACGAAAATTCGGAATTCCGAAATTTGGAAGTTTAATAATTCAGAAATCCGAAAATTCGAAAATTCGGAATTTTGGAAATCCGAAAATTTGAAATTCGGAAATTCGAAAATTCGGAATAGCTCCCACAATCAACTGCAGTGCCTCCTCTCTGTGATCCCAGGTGGTGGGTGGGCTTACTCTGGCTACACACACAGCCCAGCAGCAGTGACAATAGCCTGGTCCCTGCCACCAGACAGAGCAGTGCTGCGGACCAGAGCAGCGACAGACCAGGGACTACAAAAAATTTAAAATTGTCAATATTCCATTGACAACTATCATAGACAGGATACCCCCTCACTTTGGGGATATATACATTCACTTCTAGTTGTGTCCCAAGTAGATAAGAGAAAGCAGCAGGAGATCTTCCTGCTTCACTGGCGCCAGGTCCTTCAATTTTTCTCGATATCCAGATCTTCTGGTTGATAAAAAGTGGGCAGTGGAGTGGTTAGCTATTGCTGCATTCAGTGGTGTTATTGGGAGGAAGGAGCAGGGGAATGGCTTGCCAACGCTGTGTGTGTCCATGGACACACACATAATCGGCCAGGAACATACACAAATGCACATGGGTATCTTCTTAGCAGCAGGCAAACTAAGGAGACACCTAGCAAATGGGAAGGGGTGCCTGTGGTTTTGGGACTGGCCAAAGGAGGATGATAGACTCCATTTAAAAAAATAAATAAATTGAATCACCATATTATTTAGGCGTGGGTCTCCTCCCTGATGCTGAGTAAAAAAAAAAAACAATCAGTAAACTTCAGCTTTAACCGTACTTCTTATACCTCTGACAGCCGGTGACAGCAGGACAAAAAATGAAGGGAGAAGAGGTCATCAGGACAGCACAGCAAGTCATAGGCAGTACTAATAACCTGTCAGAGGTTCTAACCCTACCACTTTATTTTTTAAAAGGTTTGCCTCCAAATAAATGGTGTTTTGGGCCTCATGTTTAGAATTTTTCAGAATTGTAAATAAAAACTCTACTGTATTCTTCTTAAACTAAAGGCACACTATTATATTTATTAATTATATTTCAATGATAGATTTAAGCATTGGACTGAACTGAAGCAATTAATTCACATAATGACAGTAGCGGTCTGACAACAAAACACCAGCAAGTTTTTTCTACAGCATGTGTGTCTCATCAGTGTGCAAATATACATAATCAATCAACATATACATAAGTAAAAAAGTACACAAACAGAAAAGATTTTGATACACTTAAAAGAATAATTCCCCCCAGAGGCTCATAGCAGAGGGAGGATGGTCATATACATAGCCAATATGCAGAAATGTTCTCTTTATGCTATTGTCCTATGAAGCTATGATAAATGGGTATTCTTCTGCTTTTTCAGCTGTGTCCAGATACAGAAATGTATTTTATCAAGCAGTTCCAGGCAATTAGAGTTCCTTCAAAATATGGCACCCTGGGATTCAAGAACATATTTGTAGCCATAGAATGCCGTAACTGGGAGGGCCCCAAATGCTGAAGGAAACAATACCCCAAATGGCCCCATCAGAGTGAATTTTTATTGTGTAATCAGAATCAATTTACATTTGGTGGATAATATAATAGGAAAAGGGATGTGAAAAAGTAATCTTGGGCTTCAGAAACTACTGTATTTATCGGCATAGAACACACACAGGCGTATAACACGCACCTTCATTTTAGGAGGGAAGTTTCAGGAAAAAAACTCAAATTTTAAATAAAGAACTTTGAAGCAAAATAAGGGTCAGTGCCCATCAATGCAGCCTCACCATTGCCCATCAATGCAGCCTCACCATTGCCCATCTGCAGATAAATGCCATCTGCAGTCTCACAATTGCCCATCAATGCAGCTTGATAAATGTCCATCTGCAGCCTCACAATTGCCCATCAATGCAGCTTGATCAATGCCCATTTACAGCCTCACAATTGACCATCAATGCAGCTTTATCAATGCCCATCTGCAGCCTCACAATTGCCCATCAAAGCAGCTTGATCAATGCCCATCTGCAGCCTCACAATTGCCCATTAATGCAGCTTCATCAATGCCCATCTGCAGCCTGATCAATGCCCATCTGCAGCCTCACCATTGCCATGAATGCAGCCTGGTCAATGCCCATCTGCAGCCTCACCTCAGATTACTGCTGCCTCGGAGGGGACAGGGAGGGGGGAGGGACGAGTGCCATCAGATTACATACAGCGAGAATCTCCTGTTTACTCTGCGGCCTCTTCAATAGAAAGTCCCGCCTCCTGGCCTGGCTTCTGTGATAGACAGAACACTGGTCCAATCACAGCCCAGGAGATGGGACTTCCTATTACAGAGGCCAGTGAGTAAACAGGAGATTCTCGCTGTATTTAATCTTACGGCACTCGTCCCGCCCCCCTCCCCATTCCCTACTAGGCAGCCCAAATTGCAGTATCGGCGTATAACACGCACACACTATACACCAATAAATACAGTAAATTAAAAAAAATATTATTTTTATGTCACTGGTACATTGGCTGATGAGTTCTTAAAGTGTTACTGAACCCAAGACCCTGCATTCACTTTATCTGGTCTCCCACAGTACACAGAAAATGGAAATGCAATTATTTTAGAAAATATAAACTGCTAAATACCTTTTCTCATCAGCAGTATATAGCAGTCTTCTGACTTATATCAGTGTCTGGCCGAGCATTGGTTAAAGCTTGTAGGAGAAGTTTTCATTCTCCTCTGACTGTCCTGTGAGGCTGCATGACTCCTGAGCCTCTGTCTGGACAGTGCTGATTGGCCCTGTGCCAATCACATGCACCCCCCCCCCCCAAAAAAAAACTCTCTAGTAATACACACCATACTGAGCATGTGCAGAGTGCCCCCAAGGTTCTGTACTATCAGGAGATGGATTGGGCACTGTGGAAGAAGAAGAGGATCAGAGAAGACAGGATCAAACAGCCTTTTAGACATTGCACAGGATAAACCCCTTAGGTTCCACAGTGAGTATTACAAGAATGCTTTACTACATATACAGACTGATTTTACTGTTGTGGGTTTAGTAACACCAAACCAGCATTTTTGCTCTAGATGCCCTATAGATGCCATATGAGGCTACTACCTGCACATTTAAATTCCTTTATTTGTCAAAAAACTTCTTCTAGCCTATGGAGCTGGCTGCCAGCAGTTCATCCAAGGTTTGGGCATCTGTCCCCTGAACATGACCCATATATAACTCAAAGACAAAGGAAAAGGGGGCGGGGTGATTTACTAAATAGACATTGTGACGGGAGTCACTTTTAGCAGGAGGCCTGTGGAACCCAGAATCCCTTGGAGAGGTTGGGAAACCCTTGTTTCAGCTCCCCATGCAACTCCTATGTCTAAGTTACCTTGTATCTATTAGGGGCACAGGGTGCCTGAGAACCCTGTCTTATCTGTACTAATATGACTCACTATATAATATATATATACAGTATTTATATATTGTCTCATACTATGGTGTGCTCTCTGCTGGGTCATTTGGGGTGTGGTTGTATTCCATTGTTCTATTATGACTGTCTGCCTTAAAGTATTATGAGATGTGCATGTGTATTTGCTGTGAGGAGGGAGCAGGGAATTCCTCCAACAGCTCTCCCTGCTGATTGGACAGTCTACTGAGGAGAAGTTTGAATATCTCTGTGCGTCTGTGTTCAAAAAAACAGTTCATGGTCAGCAGCCAAAACGAGTACGATCTGATATCTCTATATTCAGACTGGAAGGAAGCGGTGTATGACAAAAGCACTCAAGCGGAGTTTGAGACTTTCGTTACAGACATGTAGCCAGGTTTTCATTTTGAGAAAGAGAGCTATTTAGGACACTGTGCTGCAGTGTCTTTGTGCTCCAAATGGACTTCAGCTGAATGGGTTGTCACTACCTTGCCTCCATCCAATATGGGGAGCTGACAAGCAGAGGGAGCTCAAGAGACTTGATGGTTGGCAGCATTGACTCAGGGGAAGTTCAGGAAGGAAACTTTACCATCACAGTCTATGGTCCATTGGACTACAATTCCCAATGCGTCCAGGGTATAAGGGAGCAGAGAATTGTATTTTCTCAGGATGAATACCAAGGAACTTTCTCTTTCCTGTGAGGAGATTGAGGTGTGCACATCACATCGCTGTGTACAAATCAACCTGCCACAAGCCTACAGCCATGTGCTGAGGGTTGGAGTCACTCCAGGCAGATCCAGTGGAGAGCTGACATCTGGACAGTGAAGCCTCTGTTTCTGTATCTCTGGGACAAGTGAGAGGACACTGCTGCTATTAACCTGTTACTGCTAGAGACTGAGCACATAGCGACTGGCCATCTAACTACTGCTTGCACTTTACTGGTACTGCACTCATAGGCACCACTGTAAAGACTATGCCCCAACACTAGCCGGCTGAAAAACTAGGGCTAAATGCAGCTCACTCAGATAGCTGCTTCACAAGAAATGTGCCTATTGTACATAGTAAATGGTGCCTTTTTAGGGAGTCTTAAATTTCATCACTGTCATTAATATAGAGTACGCACTAAAGTGGATAGCCTATTGTTTACAGAGGAGTTATCACAGTATTAATTATCATTGCTGTTACTCTTTTCTAATGCTTTTACTTATTGCTGACTTTGTGGATTACAAGGTTTCCTCAAATTTTTTTTTTTTCCAAAAAGAAGTTTATTGTAAATAGAAAGAACAGTAAATACAACAAGCTACATATCGTGATAATGCATAGCATGAGGTACATTAATACATGTAGACATCAGCTATCTGAAACAGTGCATTCATTGATAAACAGTTGACGTTCTTGAGGACTATAACAACGTTCAGTTTGCCGTAAGTGCAGACAATGGCTTAGGTATAAAACTACTTGACTGTTATAGTAGGGGCTAGGCCCGAAATCATGTGGATTAACAAAATAACATATCAAACAATACAATATGGTAGTTTCAAGGACTACCGGGCACCAACGCGTGCCAGATTATTATTCCGGTGTCCCAGTGAGCGGGGCATGGTGTAGGAAATCCGTGGATGCGGTCTCGGACCACAGGCATCCACAGGTGTCTTACTTCTGGGAGACACGGGTAGGCCAAACCATATGGCCTTATCGGAAGATAGTTATTAACCTGGGTTGGGGAAAGCACGTGGCTACAACTTTACTTAGAGCAACCTTGATGTCCCAACGAGTAGGGGTGTGGGGTTTGATATCGCTTGTAGTAAAGGAGATATGGGGAGATGGGGCGAAACGGGAGTGGATCCATAGTGTGAGTTTTGATGGCCCGAGAGTGAGGAGGGGGAAGGAGATATCCGTCTTTTATATTCATCAGTTGTGGTAAAGTGTTGCCAGCAAGACCAGACCATACTGTATTTAGCGGGAGAGTCTCTAGCTTGATGGATTAGATTTTCTAATTCAGCTGGTTTCCTCAAATTTAGCTGCTTAGAACGCCACTCTATGCTGCTATAGCCTAGTGAACATATTGTCTAGTGAACTGTGACTGACCCAATCCTTTACTTATTTATGTGCCGTCCACACCGGGAGAAGACAGTGGCTATAGCAGCTGCTTGCGATAATCGGAAGCAAATCTGGCAGGCTGGTTGTACCCAAGTTGATCGATCGATCAACTTTGTACATTCTGCCTTCCCATTATTGGTTCGAATCTCGGCCAGTTTCTACTGAAATGGACGAGATTTGAACCGTATAGGGCCAACTCAAGAGTTGTGAGGGGATGAATTGATGGAGAGGTCTGTTGTTAGGAAGAGCTGGGATAGGCTCCCCAGAAGAGATGAGTTTTTGGAGATCATCTAACAGAGTAGGGGATTGCGGCAGACCGAGTACGGGATAGCCAAAGAGAATGGGGTATTAAGATCTAGTTAATGATCCACCAGATATAGCAGGAACCCATTATAATGGCCACAGCAAGTGTGCAGTCCCAAGAGCTCAGAGATCTCATCAGGAGGCATAAAAAAATGATATGGTAAAACTCTTTAGCATGGTTTTGGGTGGGCTGACCCTTTAATAAAACATTGTTTCTATATAAAATGTGTAATTTATATTTAATTGAGGAATTTTCTCATTATTCATTTAGACTCTGAGCTTTGCTGTGCTATACACAGTGGGTGGATTTACTAAAGGCAAATGGACTGTGCACTTTGTAAATGCAGTTACACTCTGCAAGTGCAGTTGCTCCAGAGCTTAGTACAATGTAAATGAGGTGAAGCATCACTTTGCAAAGAATCAAATGCAAGGAAAATATAAAAACAGCATTTTTGCTTGCACATGATTGGATGATGAGCTTCCCCTCATTTACTAAACTCTGGAGCAAATGCACTTGCAAAGCACATAGTCTATTTGCCTTTTGTAAATCCACCTGATGATTCTACCCTACTGCTGTTTCTATATGTTGGCAGACTCATTGACAACAGTGCACTCCTGACAGACAGAATAATTGCATAAATTCAATGAGAGCTCCCTCTAGTGCTTAATATACAAATTTCTATTTCCAAAACAATAGCAAAATATGGAAAAATAAGCTTTCAAAAATGTGAAAGTCAAACCTGAAATTACATAAACACTGCAATAAAAGCTTAAAATACACTCTACCTGAAAATACCAGCCACTTTTATTTTAAGGTACATTACTGGATTGATTTTAAAAAAAGAAGCTGACTTTTATGGACAATCATTAAGTCAAAGCATGACTGCATAAAACAGAACATGGACAAACTTCTGTC
Source organism: Lithobates sylvaticus (assembly GCA_028564925.1). Taxonomy (NCBI): domain Eukaryota; kingdom Metazoa; phylum Chordata; class Amphibia; order Anura; family Ranidae; genus Lithobates; species Lithobates sylvaticus. Next base: position 471,026,306 of record CM053028.1, read on the forward strand.
TCTGCCCTGAGCTGGTTTTCTGGCATAGACCAGGGGCTTTCCAACTTATATTATTGAGATTCAATTTTTACTGGGTGTTACATTTTGCTTTCACTCACCACCAGGGATATCACCAAATATGATTCTGCCAGGAATCTACTCCTATACCGTATGCCTCTACACTGTTCCAAGTTTAGAAGCAGGAAATCAAAAGCAGGGCATGTCTACCCAAACATTGTCAATGGCTTTAAGGAAAGGTTGAGTGGACTACATGTTCCTGTTTTTTATTTTTAAAATTTCAGGGGTATGATACAAGAATTATGTCATCATGCTGCGCCCTTAATGACATCACTGTTGGCCCTATTGAGAAAAGACTGTCTCTAATATACCCAGCACTCCCCATTCAGTGATCTAAGCACAGAAAAACATCTTCACCTCTGTTTTACACCCTTCGGGCACACGGGTTTGTCCTAATAGACTAAATCCCAGGAGCGTCTGCCTGGCTCCTAATATCATAACAACCATCTTGTTTTTCATTGAGTATGCTGCGGTGTTTGCAGCTCTACATAGAAGGCTGTGGTTTTACTTAATACTGAAGGCATGCAAGTCTGTTGACTCGTGTCTACTAATACAAGCAAACAGTGTCTGTGTATACAAAAAATTATTTTTATTCTTTGGGCAGCTGAAATCTTGGGTGGTATGGAGTGTTAGTGTTGACTATACAGTCTAGCTCTCATCATCATCTATCACAGAAGCCAAATTGGTATCACAATTTTTTTTTAGTTTTATTATAAATTGTAATGCCAACTTTGGTTAGCATGTCAGTTGTTTTTTTCTCCTTTTTCTTCTGGTTGATTCCCCTACTTGGCTCATTTGCCTGTAGAAATCATCATTTTTATATAGGTTTCTTTGCGTTATTATTCCTAATTCTATTTAAAGTCCAAATACAAATATCATGTTTTTATACAGTGGGGAAAATAAGTATTTGATCCCCTGCAGATTTTGTAAGTTTGCCCACTTGCAAAAAAATTAAGGGTCTATTATTTTTATCATAGGCGTTTTTTAAATGAAAGAATATCAACCAAAAATCCAGAAAAAACACATGACTAGTGTAGCCCAGATATGACCCCCTAGCTGAAAACCATCTTACTCCATATATTTACTTACTTAATAAATAAGAGACCACACCAGTTATGGAGTTAAATGGCCATAACAGCTATTTATTAAAAATACCAAAATAAGAACTCCAATTTTCTTATTATAATAAATAAAACATAAATAACATAAATAACACCATAACATTAACCCTTTCAGACCCCTGCTGAAAACAAAACAAAACAGGTTAAACCCCCATATTTATTGGTCAGTGACGGAGCAAAAGTGCTTATAACACAAACCTGATATCACCGATATCAACCACAGGGGGCACTGCGGGAGATAAAGAAACCCGTGGGTCTCTACCGTACCACCCGATAACCAACATTCCCGCAGTGCACAATAACCATAAACATCAACAACGTTTGATGTAACAAGGAGGGGCCATCTATTGATGAGCCCCCCACACACTTACCACCTCTATAACAGCTGCCGTCACTGACCAACAAAATAAACAACGCCAACCCCCTTAAGCTGTCATGACGAAAACAAAAAACTCTTCCCACGACCTGAAACGACAATGAAAACATTAACACATCCAATAACATACTTCCTAAGAAAAAAGGGGAGGGTGGGTGGGAAAAAACCTGCCTCCTCGTGTCCCGACGCTCCCGCACTGCCTGGCTAGCTCCACCCCTCCCTTTTATATGGCCGCTCCCCCCTGCTACATTACAGGGCCCTCCCCTGCCCTGTTAACTCATTACTGGCCGAAGTGTGTCACTTGACACACTGTCATGTACGGCCCTGCATTAAGTTCCCTTTCTGTCCACTGCACTCCGGTCTTTTCTTGACTAGTGTAGCCCAGATATGACCCCCTAGCTGAAAACCATCTTACTCCATATATTTACTTACTTAAAGTGGAGCTCCACCCTCTTTTTTCACTCATCTTCATTCTCTGCCTCTCTGTCCCCCTAAACACATTTGGCATAAAAAATTTTTTTTTTTTTTAAACTTACCATTTTATTGCAGATTTTCTTCTCCACTTCCTGTTTCCGGCCGCGGCGCGAACGTGTCATCCCCTGGCCGCTATGCCTCCTGGGAGATGTTTGTCATCAATCCCAGGAGGCAATAGGCGTCACTGGGCCATAGCATCGCGTTATTTCAAAACCGGAAATAACGCGATGCCGGCCGGCGACATTTTCAATAAGGGCAACACATAAGGGCAACACTCCACTGACAGTTTCACACACTGAGCGGCTCTGTGCTCAGTGTGTGAAACTGATTTGCAACTGAATGGAGAGACTAGCTGTCAGCGTGATGTCGGGGGTGGGGCGGGACCCAGCCCAGCAGCTATCAAACACAGACACCAGCCAATGGGATGGGATCTGGGCGGGCAGAAACGTGTATGTGGCCCCGCCCACTTTCTTAAGCAGCCCAATCATCATCTGGTATTTGATAGCTGCATGGCCCCGCCCACCCCGGGTCCCGTCCACCCGACATCACGCTGACAGCTGGTCTCTGCATTCAGTTACATATAGTGTAACTGAAAAATGACAAAATCGGCTCAGTGTGAAACTGCCAGTGTCAGCCAATGCCAATCAGTGCAACCTGCCAATGCCATCCAGTGCCACCTGCCAGTGTCAGCCAGTGCCAATCAGTGCAACCTGCCAATGCCATCCAGTGTCAGCCAGTGCCAATCAGTGCAACCTGCCAATGCCATCCAGTGCCACCTGCCAGTGTCAGCCAGTGCTAATCAGTGCAACCTGCCAATGCCATCCAGTGTCAGCCAGTGCCAATCAGTGCAACCTGCCAATGCCATCCAGTGCCACCTGCCAGTGTCAGCCAGTGCCAATCAGTGCAACCTGCCAATGCCATCCAGTGTCAGCCAGTGCCAATCAGTGCAACCTGCCAATGCCATCCAGTGCCACCTGCCAGTGTCAGCCAGTGTCACCCGCCAGTGCCAGTCAGTGCCTACCGCCAGTGCCAGTCAATGCCAACCTGCCAGTGCCAATCAGTGAACACCCACCAGTGACACCTGCCAGTGCCAACCAGTGTCACCCGCCAGTGCCAGTCAGTGCCACCTGTCCGTGCCAGTGCCACCTGTCAGTGCCAAGTGCCAGTACCACCTGCGAGTGCCAATCAGTGCCACCTGCCAGTACCACCTGCGAGTGCCAATCAGTGCCACCTGCCAGTGCCAATCAGTGACACCTGCCAGTGCCAGTGCCACCTGCGAGTGCCAAGTGCCAGTACCACCTGCGAGTGCCAATCAGTGCCACCTGCGAGTGCCAATCAGGGACACCTGCCAGTGCCAATTTAACGGGCACAGTGGCTGCATTTGATGGGGCACAGTTACTGCATAAGACGAGCACAGTGGCTTTATTGGACGGGCACAGTGGACAACCCCACCGCCCAGCCAAAAAAAAAAGCCTGCGCCACTTACACACCCCCCCCCCCCCCCCCATTGACAGCCTTGGACTTCGGGCTGAAGCCCCTGGTCTTTTTGCCACCTAGCAACGCCCCTGATAGTGACCCCCCTGTACTGCAGGCGCAGCGCGTGCGCAGTACGAACCTAAACTCCGCCGGGGGAACTTTTTCGGCAAGACACCGGGAGGAAGACGTACAGCTTGCCTGGCAAAAAGATGGAGAGAAGAGAGCTGAGCACATGGAGGGATCATCTGTACTCACTCGGCAAACAACATCACCCCATAGCGGCACAGACGAGATGGTGAGTACAGGGCACAGCCATATCGTCACTCAACAACTTTTATGGAGTCTCACCCTGACCGTTTTTTCTTCTCTGCAATCTTCTCCTTTCCTCTTTGGGGACCCTGGTGTGCGGGGGGTCCTCTCTGGGGATCCTGATGTGAGGAGAAAGGGTGCTCTCTGGGGACCCTGATGTGAGGAGGGGGGGGTGCTCTTTGGGGTACAAGTGGCTACATTTGATAGGGGCACAGGTGGCTGCATTTTACAGGCTATTTGCTGGGGGTGTTGTGATGCAATTTGCTGTGGGTGATGTGATTTGCTTGAGCGATGTAATTTGCTGTGGGCGATGGGGTGCGATTTGCTGCGGGCGATGTGGTTTGATGCTGTACGATTTGCTGTGGGCGATGCGGTTTGATGCGATTTGCTTTGGGCGATGTGGTTTGCTGCGGTGCGATTTGCTGCTGGCGATGTGGTTTGCGGTTCGATTTGCTGTGGGCGATGTGGTTTGATGAGGTGCAATTTGCTGCGGGCGATGTGGTTTGATGCAATGCGATTTGCTGCGGGTGATGTGGTTTGATGCAATGCGATTTGCTGCGGGCGATGTGGTTTGATGCAATGCGATTTACTGCGCGTGATGTTGTTTGATGCGGTGCGATTAGCTGCGGGTGATGTGGTGCGATTTGCTGCGGGTGATGTGGTTTGATGTGGTGCGATTTACTGCGGGCGATGTGGTTTGATGCGGTGCGATTAGCTGCGGGTGATGTGGTGCGATTTTCTGCGGGTGATGTGGTTTGATGCGGTGCGATTTGCTGCGGGTGATGTGGTGCGATTTTCTGCGGGCGATGTGGTTTGATGTGGTGCGATTTGCTGCGGGTGATGTGGTTTGATGCGGTGCGATTTGCTGCAATGCGATTTGCTGCGGGCGATGTTGTTTGATGCGGTGCGATTTGCTACGGGTGATGTGGTTTGATGCGGTGCGATTTGCTGCGGGCGATGTGGTACGATTTGCTGTGGGCGATGTGGTTTGATGCGGTGCGATTTGCTGCGGGCGATGTGGTTTGATGCGATTTACTGAGGGAGATGTTGTTTGTGGTGCGATTTGCTGCGGCAATGTGGTTTGATGTGGTGCGATTTGCTGCGGGCGATGTGGTTTGATGTGGTGCGATTTGCTGCGGGCGATGCGATTTGCTGTGGGCGATGTGGTTTGATGTGGTGCGATTTTCTGCGGGCGATGTGATTTGTTGCGGTGTGATTTGCTGTGGGCGATGTGATTTCGATTTGCTGTGGGTGATGTGATGCCTTAGAAATGCATCTTAACTTGGTCTACGCCAGGGAAATGTAATTAGCGGACCTCCAGCTGTTGCGGAACTACAAGTCCCATGAGGCATAGAAAGACTCTGACAGCCAGAGGCAAAGGCATGATGGGACTTGTAGTTTTGCAACAGCTGGAGGTCCGCTAATTTGCAGGTAGGCAATAGCAGAAATAATGCAATTTTAATTTTATTTCCTGGTTCCTGAAGGGAGGAGGGGAGGAGAGGTTTGCATAGCTTGGGGTGATGTGATGCAACTTCCTCTGACACTGCCGTTGCTATGGTAACCTGACCTGAAATCTATTACACTGCTTCTGCTGCACTGAGCATGTGCGAGATCTGCAAGGATGAGATCCAGGAAGAAATACAGTCTGGTTTCAGATGCCCACACTTAAGATGGCCACGGCCTGCTAGAAGTTTATAAAATAACAAACTAATGTTATAAACTAACTAAACGGACCTTAGTTTACAGACTAACTTTACTAGAATATATTAAGCTTTTGTATTATAGAGGTATTTTTATTTAAAAAGTATAAATTCGGCCGGAACTCCCCTTTAATAAATAAGAGACCACACCAGTTAGGGAGTTAAATGGCCATAACAGCTATTTATTAAAAATACCAAAATAAGAACTCCAATTTTCTTATTATAATAAATAAAACATAAATAACATAAATAACACCATAACATTAACCCTTTCAGACCCCTGCTGAAAACAAAACAAAACAGGTTAAACCCCCATATTTATTGGTCAGTGACGGAGCAAAAGTGCTTATAACACAAACCTGATATCACCGATATCAACCACAGGGGGCACTGCGGGAGATAAAGAAACCCGTGGGTCTCTACCGTACCACCCGATAACCAACATTCCCGCAGTGCACAATAACCATAAACATCAACAACGTTTGATGTAACAAGGAGGGGCCATCTATTGATGAGCCCCCCACACACTTACCACCTCTGTAACAGCTGCCGTCACTGACCAACAAAATAAACAACGCCACAGCCTGAAAAGGGAGACCCCTCACCCTTGATGGCACCTCCACACCCGCAGGGCCGCCTGAATTCCCTCCTGCAGCCCCAATGACCATAGGTCTATCCCCACATCAGTCAGATGTACACCATCCCGTCTCAGATACATCCCCACGTTTACCTCCAAATCCCGGTGGCGAATTACTAGACCACCTTGCCATGCTAGAAACCGTCCCACTACTTTATTTATCCTGATCCGGGCTTTGTTCAGCCTGTACACGGATCTGGCCATGCGCCACGACGTCCTTGCCACCATATCGGACCATATCAACATGGTCCCAGGGAAAGTGGCGCGGAGGAACATAATGTCTGCCTTAATATCCGCTATTAAGTCCCTCACAGTCCTCACCCCCAAATCATTACCGCCGGCATGAATGACCAGCACATCAGGTGGTCGGTCCAACCAAGCGTACCTCTCCACCTCCAGCACCACCCTGCCCCACATCATGCCCGGCCTACCTAACCACCGGATAACTGCCTCCCTCCTGGAGATACCCAGCTGTCTCCCACCTGGTCTCACGTCCCCCCTCCTGGCACCCCAGCACACGTACGAATGCCCGAGGATCCATACGAGGAGCTGTCGCCCTGCATCTGTAATAACAAGCACAGCATTACCAAACACAACCCACATAATACTTCAACTTTATGCTGCACCCCTGAACCGTAACCACACCTCACACCAAAATTATTAAAACATTTTATTTTTTTATTTTTTTTTATTCACACACCAACTGTGGCCGAATATAACTACGGAACCGCTGCGATTCCCATCTCCCCAAATTTTGCACATCCACCTCATCCAACCCGTACCTGGCGGCTTCTGTAGCCGCCCCAATACGGAAGGAGTGTGAGGCGTAGGCGTGACTGTCCAAACCCAACATCCCCGAACACTTTCGCAGCACTGCCACGAATTGAAATTTGGATAAGTACCGTCCATCCTCATGTAATAACAGTGGCCCTTCCCCCCCCCGGTCTTATTGTCAAAAACTTTTGTCACCGTCAGCACCGGGCAAACCCCACAACCTTGTATTGCATACAAACTCACCTGCGTCCCTTTTCCACTTTGGTCCGTTTTCGATCTTCTCAACCTGACATTGATCCTATCGTCCCTCAATTCCACATCCTGAACCAACAAACCACCCGCCACCTGTTTTGAGGGACTGACCAACTCCCCAATCCTAAATGCCCCAAAGAATGCTAAAGCAAACGCTGCTAAAAACAAGTTCACCTTGTATCCCGATTGGCACACCCCCATGAGCTGCCCCCCTATGTCTACCAAGTTACCAAATGTGATAGGGCGCCGCTTATCCTTGCTCCTATGCGATTTCCTATACCCCTTAATAGCCTGCTTCACCCAGAAGTCCTTCGTCAAATCTTCCCTTCTCCTCAATTTGAACCAAAACGCGAGCCCCGCCATCCTCTTCTCAATCGCAGATACTGATTTTCCAACTTCCATGTCCCTTGCCACCAGATCAAGCAACAACAACCTGTCCCCCGGATCCTCTCCCCCGGACTTAGCTACAGACTGAAGGTCGGTCCATTCCCTCCACACCTTGGAGTATGCAGACCACGTTGACTCACTTACAGACCTCCGGATCCAATCCGCCGTGGTTCCAATGCTAACTCCCACATCCAGCCCGGGCATGGAACACCCTCCGCTCGTGCTGCCGGTGCCAGCTCCCTGAACTTGTCCCACTGAAAGCGAGACAAGGCATCAGCTAACGTGTTCTCTATACCCGGAATATGAACAGCATACAGAAAGATGTTCAACCGCATGCACCGCAGCACCAACTGCCGCATCAATCGTATAACCGGAGGTGAAGCTGCAGACATATTGTTGATCACCTGTACCCCCCCCCCCCCATATTGTCGCAGTTCAACCTCAACTTGAGGTTCCTGCAAGATTCACCCCACAACTCTAACGCCAGAACCACCGGAAACAGTTCCAGGAGTACCAGATTTTTCTGAAAACCCAACTCTACCCACGACTGCGGCCAGGGTTCCGCACTCCATTGTCCCTGAAAGAAAGCCCCATAGCCTGTAGATCCCGCGGCGTCCGTCACCAACTCCACATCGAAGTTACTTACCGGTCCCGACATCCAAACGGCCCTACCATTGTACCCTTCCAGGAACTGATCCCATATCCGTAGGTCCTCCTTATGCTCCTTGTTCAACCTAATGAAATGCGTGGGCGCCCTCACACCCCTAGTCGCTGCCAACAACCGTCTACAAAATATCCTCCCCATAGGAATAATTCTACACGCAAAATGTAACTTTCCCAACAAGGATTGTAGCGTGCGCAACTGAACCTTTTTACACCCATAGGTTTTTTCCACCAAATTCCTCAGATCCACTACCTTTTCCTCCGGCAACCTACATTCCATGGCCATGGAATCTATCACTATGCCTAAAAAACTCAACTCTGTACGTGGGCCCTCCGTTTTATCACCGAAATTTGTCCGCAATGTGCTGCAACGTGGACAACAGTATCGCACACACATTGGAAGCGGGAGGACCCACGCACAAAAAATCATCCAAATAGTGGATGACGGAATCAATCCCTGTAACATCTCTCACTACCCATTCCAAAAAGGAACTAAACGCCTCGAACATGGCGCATGAAATGGAACATCCCATCGGTAAACACCGATCTACGTAAAACTTTTCCTCCCAACAACATCCCAACAACCTAAAACTCTCCGGATGCACTGGTAAGAGCCGAAATGCTGCCTCCACGTCAGATTTCGCCATCAGCGCCCCTCTTCCATACCTCAGCACCAATCGCACCGCGGCATCAAATGACGTGTACGATACCGTGCACGCTTCCGGGTCTATAAAATCATTGACCGAACCCCCTTTGGGAAACGATAAATGATGAATGAGCCTAAACTTATTCGGCTCCTTCTTGGGTACCACCCCTAACGGGGACACCACCAAATCCTCCAACGGCTTGTCCTCAAATGGTCCCGCCATCCTGCCCAACCCCACTTCCTTGGCCAGTTTCTCAGACACTACCTCAGGGTGTTGCAAAGCTGATTTCAAGTTTTTGGCCAGTGGAGGAACCGCTGACAATGAGCATGGAATCTTGAAACCTTCCCTGAACCCCCTGCCCAGCAATAACGCCGCCGCCCTATATGGGTATCTATTTAAGAAAGGCTGCATCCTTTCCCAAATCACCGGCGTCGTCCCTCTTATGCCCAAAATCTCCAGCCCGCTTGCCCTTTTTAAAACATCTGGCGAGTGTGTGGCCCCCCCCGCAACCTGAGCATTCATGTTTAAATTTACATGTTCCCCCAAATTTACAGGCCCCCTCATTGAACTGCCAACACACTCCCCACTTCTTTCCAGCCGGAGATCCCGAGGAATGGCTACCTCCGGCCCCCCCTTGAAATGTCTGTGCCGGCGTCTTGGCAGACGCCATCAGCTTCATCCAAAGGCTGATATCTTTGTGGTCCCACCGTAATGCCAGCCCGGCCGGACCGCCCTACGCTGTCGGAACTGCTCGTCGTACCGTAACCACGCTGTTCCCCCGTAGACCCGATAAGCTTCCCCGATGGCGTCCATGTAACAGAACAACGCCGAACAATGTTCAGGGTTTTTCTCACCAATCACCCCCGCCAATATAGCGAACGCCTGTAGCCAATTGGCGAAAGTCCGGGGAATCAGCCTATACCTTCTCTTTTCTTCATCGTCTTTTTTACTGCTATCCGGTTTAACCCTATCAAGGTTGAATTTTTCCAGGGGCAGCAAGGAGAAAATCTCCACATACTCCCCCTTCCAAATCTTCTCCCTGACCTCCTGTTTTAAGTGAGCCCCCAGGGGTCCCTCAAAACAGACGTATACCTCGCATTTTGCTGCATCCGCCATGCGCACAATATCGTCCCTCGCCGTCAGTTCCTTCGTCCCCTTTTCCGTCTCACTTACCTTGTCCGTTCCCCCTTCCACCGTGGCAATCTGACTGTTGGACGTAGCGTAAGCTACCACCCCTTCCCCGGCGGCCGCACCCGCCTCTGTTCCACCAACTCTCGAATTTACCCCGCCTTCTGGAGCCTCACCCCTATTACCAAAACGGCCTATCAACACCCTCAATCCCTCCAACAATTCCTGTATCTGCCCCGACCCACTCTCCGCCCTCACGCTCACCGCTCGCGGTTGGTCTGTTACTGCCAACGACGGCGCGGGAGATGGCCCTGGGCTCCCCCCACTAGTACCCGCACCCATCAATGACTGTAAAACTTTAACAAAAGCACTGTTGTCAGTGGACTTACCGGGCTGACCGGGCGGGGGTCCCACAGCCGCTGCACGAGCCTCCACCGGCGGGATAGGGCGACCGAGCTCCTCCTCCTCCTCTTCGGACAATTCTCCTTCCGACCGAGATTCTTCCTCCTGCGCACAAGACAAGGAACGCTCCCTCGGAGAGGGGCTCCTGTAAGTAGCATGTCTTCTTCCACCCGCACCTCCGTCAAGCTGCTCGCTGCTTCCCATCTGAACCGAACTCCCCCGTGCAGACGGGCCGGTACGGGCTCCGCTCCTGCTGACCCGATTCCCTGCTGTGCTGGCTGGTGGCGCCCCGCCATCCCTCCCGCCCGCCGCCATGTGAGACCCCCTCCCCCCTCTCGCCGATGCTCCCCTGGCCCTTCTGTCCTCTCCCCCCGACTCGTGCAGAGCCGCCGGGGGATTTGCTGTAAAGGCACGTCTGGGGGCCGATGCCCACCTCCTGGCCGTTGCCCGAGTGGCCTGTGAATCCCCACCCCCCTGCTCGTGCAGAGCTGCTGGGGGGGACGCAGTACTTGAAGAGCCTGTTGCACCGGCCATCTTCTTCCCTTTTGCAGCCCTCCCCCCACCCCCCTCCCTCCAGTGTTCCTACTTCCCCCCATCTCGTGTGGCGATGCTGGGGCCGTTGAGGCTGCTGAAGCACTGCCTCCTGGGGATCCTCTCCTTAGTAGGCCCAAATCCCCCCCCCCCACTGCACCAGGCCTGCTGCCTGTCCTTCTGCTGGCCAGTCCTGCATCCTCCCTCTGCACCCTTTTTGCTGGTGGGGTAGATCGGTCCCCCCTGGGGCTCCTTACCATACCAGACGGTCCTGCTGTGGCCCCAGGGGAGTACCGCTTCGGCGGCCTGGACACGCGGCCGCGTGACGCTGCGCCGCCATCTTGGATTTCCCCCACTGCAGCCCGGTCTTCTGTGGAGCTCCCTGCTCCGTCCAGCAGCGCCTCGATTTGCCTTCTGACCCACTCGGGTCCTTGTTCCGCCGCCGCCGCCCACACAAGGCCGCAAAGCCGTCGGCCATGTTGTCTGTGTAACGAGGAGCAGAGTGAAAAAACCTGCCTCCTCGTGTCCCGACGCTCCCGCACTGCCTGGCTAGCTCCACCCCCCCCCCCCCCCCTTTTATATGGCCGCTCCCCCCTGCTACATTACAGGGCCCTCCCCTGCCCTGTTAACTCATTACTGGCCGAAGTGTGTCACTTGACACACTGTCATGTACGGCCCTGCATTAAGTTCCCTTTCTGTCCACTGCACTCCGGTCCTTTCTTGATACAAATGTTAGAAATTGAGTTGCAGTTCTGTGAGTAAACTATGTATTGGATCCCTGAGCAAAACATGACTTAGTACTTGGTGGAGAAACTCTTGTTGGCAAGCACAGAGGTAAGACGTTTCTTGTAGTTGGTTACCAGGTTTGCACACATCTCTGGAGGGATTTTGGTCTATTCTTCTTTACAGATCTTCTCTTAATCCTTGGCAACTCAAAGTTTCAGCTCCCTCCATACATTTTCTATAGGATTAAGGTCTGGAGACTGGCTAGGCCACTCCATGACCTTAATTTTCTTCTTCTTGAGACACTCTTTTGTTGCCTTGGCGTTATGTTTTGGGTCATTGTCATTCTGGAAGACCCTTCCACGACCCATCTTCAGTGTTCATACCACCGAGGAAACAGAAGAGTGTCTCAAGAGGAAGCACATTAGGGTCATGGAGTGGTCTAGCCAGTCTCCAGACCTTGATCCTACAGAAAATGTATTAAGGGAGCTGAAACTTCTCACGTCACTTCTGGTCCGCTCCGACCACGCCCTATGTGTTACGCCACGTCACGTCTCTCCCTTAGCAGTTTTTGGATTTGAAAAAAAAAAGAACTTTACACTATATTGGAATCGATCACTTGGACACTTGCTAGTTTACTGAACTATTCATGTTTTGGTTCAATATTTATGCATAGATTATGTTGATTTATATGGTTCATCACTTTTAACTATTGCATATGTAGCGGGGTCGTACCCCTTTTAGGGGAAGAGACTACATCCCCCATAATCCCCCAGGCTCCCGGGCTGCTTGTTTCCGCCCGAGAGGCTGCTGGGGGAGGTTATAAAAAGGAAGAGCGGAGACCGCCTCTTCCTCTTGGGACACTTCCTCTACTGAGGCCTGACAGGACTGGCCTGCCTCTGCTGACAGAGCGTGTGACGCGGAGACTGCAGCCAGTGGAGACACCTGTGCGGACCGGAGCTGAAGGCCTGAAGCCTGGGCCTTGCAGCAGATGGAGTGAGACTCTTCTACCTCAGAGTCAGCAGCAGCGGAGCGGAGACTCTTCCCTACAGACGGTCGGCCGGAGCTGAGGACCGGAGCGCAGGGGCTGTGACTGAAGAGACCAGAGCCGCCATTAGAGGGACCGGAGCGGAGGACGGTACCCCAGGATTGGTGAGAGAGCCGGAAGGCTCATCCTGCATTGATACACACGTTTTATGCCTACTGAACTGCCTAGGCGCAATTTACCTCAGAGCAGCAATGTTACTTTCGGTGGATTACAAAGATACCATTTAAAGCTACATGTGCACCACCTCTACAGATTTATTGCCGGTGAAGAACACTGTACTAGTACAAGGACTGAGCTCTATTACTAGGGATCAGGCCTGGTCCGTTAGGTAGGCGCAGATAGATTTATTGCACCTCAGGGGTGCATAGCATGCGGTCGCCACACTTGGCGCTCCGTTTCCCCATTGCTAGTTGATACATATATGTGTACATGTTTAAGTGCATATTGCAGGGACCTGCTAAAGTGTTGTAAGTCATATGTTTAAATGCATGTTACTATTTCTTTTCCTTACTGACAAAGTAAAGCCAGTTATTCTTATTTCAGCAGTCTGCTTGTGAGTTCATACCAATTACACTTAGAGTATAAGTGACATTTTTATGTGCATAGATACATACCCCTTTACTAACTGTGCCAGAGCGGGTAGAGCCAAATTGCCGGGGGTTGGTGGAGCTGTACTCAGGGACCCAAAACAAACCAGCGGCTCTCTTAACTGGGGGTAGCGCTACACATATAAGTATGAAGGTTTTATGTTGATTTCACACTGAGGCAGCAGAGGAATTAATTGTGCAACACCACTTACATCCTTAATTGTCTACCAATAAATTGGATGCTGCTGACTAGTGAGGGTACATGCTGGGGAAAGGTTCATTCAGACCCAAAGCACGTCGCAGAAATAGGAAGAGACAGCCTGGCCACTGTACACCTTGCCCAGCCTGAGTGGTAAGCAGGTAAAAGCAGCCTTAGCTCAATTAATCCATGTTGGGGGCGTGGGCTGGATGAATTGAGCTGAGGCTCCTTTTACCTGCTAACCATTCGGCTGGGTGAGGTGTGCGTTGGCCGATGTCTCTCTTCCTATTTCTATAGTTAGCGTTAGGCTGAAATTATACTTTAAACTGACAGGACTTAAGGACCGGAAGGATTTGCCCCCTCAATGACCAGGCCATTTTTTTGCGATACGGCACTGCATCGCTTTAACTGACAATTGCACGGTCGTGCGATGCTGTACCCAAACAAAGTGTATTTCCTTTTTTTCCCACAAATAGAGCTTTCTTTTGATTGGCATTTGATCACCTCTGCGGTTTTTATTTTTTGCGCTATAAACATAAAAAGACCGACAATTGAAAAAAAAAAACAATTGTTTTTACTACAAGAAAAAATGTCTTCCTCAGTTTAGGCCGAAATGTATTCTACATATTTTTGGTAAAAAAAAAAAGAAAACACAGTAAGCGTATCTTGATTGGTTTGCGCAAAAGTTATAGCGTCTACAAGATGAGGGATATAGTTATGCCATTTTTATTAATATTTTTTTTCTTACTAGTAATGGAGGTGATTTTTTGCGGGACTGCGAACAAAGGGGCTAAATTTGTGTCCTAGGGAGTGTTTCTAACTGTGGGGGGATGGGATTGCCTGCAGGAGGAGACCGATCACTGTTCATAATCAGTATGAACAGCAGATCTGTCTCTTCTCTCCTGACAGAACGGAGATTTGTCTGTTTACATTGACAGATCTCCATTCTGTCCCTCTCAGGAGCGATCGTGGATGCCCGGGTGAAAATCGGGGCCGCCGGGCACGCACATCGGCTCCGTCATTGCGCCGCGGGGGCACGCACGCCCCAGAGCTCTTAAATTGACCGACGTACATCTAAGGCGATTTGCCCAGGGGCAAAGTATAACTAACTTAAATAACAAACATGTTTTACTCACCTGCTCTGTGCAGTGGTTTTGCACAGAGCAGCTGTGATCCTCCTCTTCTTGGGTCCCTTGCCAGCGCTCTTGGCCCCTTCCTCCTGCCAAGTGCACCCATATTGCAATGGGAGCACGCAAGCAGGCTCCTACCCGAGCCACAGCTCTACGTGTCCATTCACACACAGAGCTGTGGTTTGGCTCTCTTCTCATTGGCTCACTGGCTGTGATTGACAGCAGCCAATGGCTTTTGCTTCAACCTCAGCCAATGAGGCCGGAAAGTCCCTGGAGAGCCGAGGCGGTCGTGCACATCGCTGGATTAAGATGGGAGTCAGGTAAGTATTAGGGGGGGCTGGAGGGACTGCTGCACAGAGAAGGTTTTTTACCTTCATGCATAGAACGCATGAAGGTAAAAAACTTTGAGCCTTTAGAACCACTTTAAGTGCTGCCTAAGAAACATTTAAAAACGCACCCACCTCGTCACTTGCAGACTATGGCCTCATGGGAAATATAGTTTAGATTAAAAGCAGAATACCAGGTTGGAACTGAGATGTTCCACCTGGCTTTATCCTCTTACCAGCGCCTGAGGAGTTAGAATGCATTCAAACACGAGTAATTACGTCACAACACTAAAATACAGCTTCCGTTCAAAAGAATCTCTTTGATCATGAAGGCACTGCATCGGTTTTACTTACCTAATAGTGGAAGCTGTAAATAAGAGCATAGCATGATCCTGGATTTGGGCTTTAAAGTGCCCTGCTCCTCCCAATGTGTGCCCTAGGGGGCGCTTTAAATAGCATTTCAAATAGCATGTCCAAAACATGTCTAACAGAGGGCATAATCAACAAATATTAGCAACTCTTTATTATTTTACATTGCTCTTTGTTCATCAGTTCAAACAACAGATTACTTACAATTGTCAATCCATTTAGTCCTTACTACCAGTAGCACCAATTGCTGTACTTGATTTTACACTGGCAGAATGACCCTTTAGAATGTCAAACGCACACACACATTTTTGGACTGTGTTCAATCACCAGTAGGCATTGTGTCACTGCTCATTCAGGTCTATTATTAGCACAACAGCTGCTATCTGAGACACCGCGGAGGCCCTGTTTTTGCTTAAGGTGGATGTAATATACCCAGTGAAGTGGCCTCAGATGATACACAGAGATAAAAAAAAATACTCCTACAATGGTTTTACCTGTTTATCTGCAGTCTTCTCTTCCCTACACCCCTTCAAATAGGCAGAATCATGTTAAAATGTCTTCATCTGTTTGTATCACAGAGAAGGGGGTGGGGAGCTGCAGTTACACTGTGTGAGAGGTGATTGGAGAAAAGGCACACACCCCCCTCCGCACATCAAACTGGAATGAAGGAAGGATACAAAGCTGTGTTCTGAATAGACAAGCTCCGTGCTGAGCTCCCTCCCTAGTCACAAATGTATCTCATGTGTTGGGAAACTTCTCAGAAGTGAGACATGCTGCTAACAGAGGAAGGAAGCACCAGAGAGAAACCACACTTAGAGCTTTGGAGAGAGATTAGTAAACACTACAGAGATATGTACTTTGTTCAAATTTCATGGCTGAGGTTTGCAACCACTTGAACCTATTCCTGCCCACGCATCTATGGACGTCCTCTCATTATCGCGCTTCCCACTCCCCCCCACCCTGCGGTGCGCATTGGCAGGGATCTGTGATCGCTGTGTCCTTCAGACACAGCTGATCACAGATCAGGGTAAAGATCCAATCACAGTGGCTCTTTACCATGTGACCAGCTGTGTCTAATCACAGCTGATCACAGTGTAAACAGTATTTGCTGGTTATCGCCAGTCCTCTCCACACGCTGACAGCGCGGGAGGTGAGGAGAGCAAATATCCAGCAAATCAACACAGGGAACATCTACTGATAATCAGGGCATAACAAAGGAAAGACGCACCAGAGAGAAATGACACTTAGCGTTTTAGAGAGAGATAAGTAAACACTACAGCTATATGTACTTTGTTCAGATTTCATGACTGAGGCTTACATTCACTTTAACCTATTTCCGGCCGCCCTATAGCTGGAAGACGGCTACAGCATGGGCTCACATTCCTGGGAAGACATCTATGGACATCCTTCCATGATAGCACTTTCTGCACCCCCCCCCCCCCCCCCCTCGCAGTGCGCATTGGCAGGGATCTGTAATTGTCTTGTCCCTCAGACACAGCTGATCACAGATCAGGGTAAAGATCCAATCACAGTGGCTCTTTACCATGTGACCAGCTGTGTCTAATCACAGCTGATCACAGTGTAAGAAGTATTTGCTGGTTACCGGCAGTCCTCTCCTCACGCTGACTTTGAGTGACAGCAGTGGGAACCAATGGTGCCGCTGCTGTGTCTCACTCTCAGCCAATCAGGAGGGAGAGTCCCGGACAACCAAGACACTTGTGGACATCGCTGGACAGAGATGGGGCTCAGGTAAGTATTGAGGGGGTGGCGAGGGGGGCTGCTGCACACAATGCATTAAGATAAAAAAAAAATCCTGAATTTACAATCCCTTTAAATGGTAATTGATTACTAACTTCCAGTTAAGACATTTAAACAGAGTTCTTACATTTACACAGGCCTGCACTGCTGATATCATAGACAGCTGACACCCATCCTGTGAACAGTGTGGGAGAGGACTGGTGAGGAGGAAGGAATGAGCAGAAGTGACCTTTGGGTCATCTTTGATTTTGTAAGGATGAGGTATGAGACAGCCTTATTCAAAGCTAGAGACAAGCAGTATATAGCAGCTGTATATAACACCTATGTTGTAGTGTCACTAATGCCGACAACCCACAAATTTAGTGATTTTTAAAGAGATGATGTTAAAGAGTAACTCCACTTTTGTTTAGAAAAAAACATTCCCCTCTGGGTGATCTATGTACATTGCAGGGATTTTAACAAATGTTGTTGCAGTGTCTTACCTTTTGTTATTCTGAAGATATAGTTGTTTGTTTGTCTGTGTCCATGTGCATCTGTATGGGAGTGGTTTTATAATTATCAATCAGCTGCTGCACCTGCATGGCTCAAATGAGGAAATTGGCAGGGTCTGCATCTCTTTAGCTGAGCAGCTTACCAAATATAAAATTGTTGTTGCAGGCGGTGACAAAAATCTGACTTAGTGCAGCCTTCTGGGAAAATCAGTAAGCCAATCACTTAAGCAGGAAATTACATTTTTCTAGGGGGCGTTCTGTACTCCATCTGTGTATAGAACGCCTCTAGGTAGCCATATTGCATTGCACTTTACAGAAAATTACAGAGTTACAGGTAATTTTTAATAACATTCAATTACAATATGACGTGTGTCGCAATTGTATACACTGTATTATTATTTTTTATTTGCAATTTTTCTTCCCATGAAAGTGGAGTTACCCTTTGATGATAAAACATATGACAATCTGAGGTCAGGAGACAGTGGCAAGCTGTGTCTGGTGGCAAGTGACAAGCTTAGGGTTCCCACTGATTCTGCATTAAGGTGAGTTGAACAATTTCATTATATATTACAATGTAGTCATAGAAATAATGTGATTTCATCATCCTGACACCATATCAAGCATGATATCGGGATGATTTAATTGCTAACACCAGCAATTCGCACAACACAACACAACTTTTCCCTGTCAACCCCAAGACTACATTAGTCCCAGAACCATCCCCACCCCCCCGGTCCTTGTCAAAATTTTCTTCCACGAAACCGGTCCCCCATGCTAAAGTGACATCGCTTCCTCCTAGCGCTCTATGATAGAGATAGTCGCGCAGGAGGGAAGGAGTGACCGAATCCATCGTCGGCGAGGGTTTTGAAATCAGCTTTTTTGGGGAAAAGGGTGGGGGTGTCCCTGAATAGCAGTTTGGAAATGTGGTCACCCTAGTTCCCAGGGAGAATTACAATGAGGGTTATTCCAAGAGTTGGGGTTCCAGGGAGGGTTTAGGGTTTAAGGTTAGGGTTTCACTGAGGTTTAATATGAGGGTTGGTGTTGGGTTTTCAGAGAGAGTGAGGGTTAGTGCTAAGGCTGGGGTTCCAGGGAGTGTTATGCCACGTACACACGAGCAGAATTCTCGTCAGAAAATACTCTGATGGTTTTCCCATCGGAATAACGACGGAATTCTGCTCAAACTGTCTTGCCTACACACGGTCATACCAAATTCCGACGGTCAATAACAACGCGACATACAACATGTTATACGGCACTAAAAAAGGGAAGTTCAATGCTTCCGAGCATGCGTCGAATTGTTTCCGAGCATGCGTCGGAATTTTGTGCGTCGGAATTGCATACACACGATTGGAATTTCCGTCTAAAAAATTAAGAACAGGCTCTCAATCTAAAGTCCGTCGGAAATACTGACAGAAAAAGACCGATGGGCATATACACAGAAGTTCTGGCCGTGTGTACGCAGCATTAGGATGAGTGTTAGTGTTAAGTTCAGGGATCTAGAGAGAGTTAGGATGAAGGTTATTGCTAGGCTTGGGATTTCAGGAAGGGTTAGTGTAAGCCTCCGTACACACGGTCGGAAATTCCGACCACAAAATCCGTCTAAATTTTCTCCGACGGATTTTGTCCGAAACTGGTGTTGCATACACACTGTCGGACAAAGTTGTCGGAAAATCCGATCGTTACGAACATGGTGACGTTCGTTGCGTACTACGGAACTACGTAGAGGCTAGTAGCCAATAGCTTTGGTCTCGTAATTTGATCTGAGCATGCGTGGCACTTTGTCCGTCGGAATTCCCTACACACGATCGGAAAAAGTCAGATCGGATTATGTTGTCGTAAAATTTGAGATCCTGCTCTCAAATTTTTTCTGTTGGAAATTCCGACGGAAAAAGTCCGCTAGAGCCCACACACGATCAGATTTTCCAACAACATAATCCGATCTGACTTCATCCATCGGAATATCCAACCGTGTGTACGGGGCATAAGTGTAGTGATTGCAGGGAGGGTTAGAGTTGGGTATCAGTTTCAAGGAAAGGTT
Organism: Lithobates sylvaticus; assembly: GCA_028564925.1. Classification (NCBI taxonomy): domain Eukaryota; kingdom Metazoa; phylum Chordata; class Amphibia; order Anura; family Ranidae; genus Lithobates; species Lithobates sylvaticus. Next base: position 471,045,909 of record CM053028.1, read on the forward strand.
AGAAAGATGGTTGGGATGCCAGGGAGAGTTGGGATGAGTCTTATGCCACATGGTCGGACTTTCCGACGGGAAATGTTTGATGTGAGCTTGTTGTCGGAAAGTCCGACGTGTGTATGCTCCATCGAACATTTGCTGTCGGAATTTCTGGCCACAAATGTTTGAGAGCAGGTTCTCAAATTTTCCGACACTGGCTATTGAACTTCCTTTTTCTCGGCTCGTCGTATGTCTTGTACGTCACCACGTTCTTGACATTCAGAATTTCCGACAACATTTGTGTGACCGTGTGTATGCAAGACAAGTTTGAGCCAACATCCTTCGGAAAAAATCCACAGTTTTGTTGGCGGAAAGTCTGATCGTGTGTACGCGGCATTAGTGTTAACTCCTTCCCTGCTAGTGTCATTTATACTGGGATCTGTGCATTTTCTTTATCACTGATTGGTGTCACTGGTCCCCAAAAAGTGTCACTTAGGGTCAGATTTGTCCGCCACAATGTCGCAGTCCCGCTAAAAATAGCTGATTGCCACCATTACTAGTTAAAAAAAATAAAATAATAAAATGACATAAATCAAACCCATAGTTTGTAGATGCAATAACTTTTGCGCAAACCAATCAATAAACGCTTATTGGGATTGGGATTTTTTTCTACCAAAAATATGGAGCAGAACACATATTGACCTAAACTGATGAAGAAATTTGATTTTTAAATTTTTTATTGGGAATGTTTTATAGCAGAAAGTAAGGAATGTTGTTTTTTATTCAAAATGGCTGCTTTTTTTTTGTTTATGGCGCAAAAAATAAAAACTGCAGAGGTGATCAAATACCACCAAAAGTAAGCTCTATTTGTGGGGAAAAAAAAGGGCATCAATTTTAATTGGGTATAGCATCGCACCACTGCACAACTGTCAGTTAAAGCAACGCAGTGCCGTATCACAAAGAATGGCCTGGTCAGGAAGTGGGTAAAACCTTCCGGGGCTGAAGTGGTTAAAGACCACTGCTTTAGGCTGGATTCACACCTATGCAATTTTAGTGCTTTTTGCATTTTGCAGATTTGCACTACAGAACGTGTTCCATAGGAAACCATTTTAACTATTTGCCTACCAGGCACGAACACCTCCTTCCTGACCAGGCCATTTTTCAGCTTTCAGCGCTGTCGCATTTTGAATGACAATTGCGCGGTCATGCAACGCTGTACCCAAATAAAATTTTTATAATTTTTACCCCACAGATAGAGCTTTATTTTGGTGGTATTTGATCACCTCTGCGGTTTTTATTTCTTGCGCTATAAACAAAAGAAGAGCAACAAGTTTGAAAAAACATAACATTTTTTACTTTTTATTATAATAAATATCCAATTTTTTTCTTAAAACAAAGTTTTTCCTCAGTTTAGGCCGATACGTATTCTTCTACATATTTTGGTAAAAAAAAAATCGCAATAAGCGTATATTGATTGGTTATAGCGTGTACAAAATAGGGGATAGATTTATAGCATTTTTATTATTATTTTTTTTACTAGTAATGGCGGCGATCTGCGATTTTTATCATGACTGCGACATTGCGGCGGACATATCGGACACTTTTGACACATTTTTGGGACCATTCACATTTATACAGCGATCCGTGCTATAAAAATGCATTGATTACTGTATAAATGTGACTGGCAGGGAAGGGGTTAACACTAGGGGGCACTGCAGGGGTTAACGTGTTCCCTATGTTAGTGATTCTAACTGTGGGGGGAGGGGACTGATTGGGGGAGGGGACCGATCGGTGTCCCTATGTACAAGGGACACACCATCGGTCTCCTCTCCAGTGACAGGACGTGGATCTGTGTGTTTTACATACACAGATCCACGTCCTGCTCGATTACCGGCAATCGCGGGTGCCCAGCGGACATCGTGGCCGCCGGGCACGTGCATTGGCTCCCCAGTGCGCCCCCTAGTGGCCAAATTGTAGACGCCTTCATATGACGGCGTCCCACCACAAGAGCCGCACCATCCCGCCGTCATTTGACAGTGGGCGGTCGGCTAGTGGTTAAATGAACTGTAGTGCAAATCTGCAAAAAGCACTAAGGCTCGATTCACATCTATGCATGTTGCTTTTGAGTGTTTTTGCAGTGCTTATTGCGGTGCTTGCCGCGTTTTTGGACACACATTTTTACCGCGATTTTGCCGCGTTTTGTGTTTTTTTTTTTACACTTAGCAACCAGCTATATACAGTGTCAAAAAAAAAAAATGAAAAAAAACACAAAACGCAAATCGCGGTAAAAAGCTAGTAAAAGCTAGTAAAAGAGTGGGCAAAAGAGCAGAAGAACCCGGCAGAAGGCATCGGGAGAAGAACCGGAGAGTGGAGAAGTCGGAAGAGACCCCCGGAGCTGCCTAATAAAAGACTTGTCAAAAACTGTCTACTGTATTTTTTAACACTACACTACTTTTTTTCCAGGTGAATAGGTAGGGGTACAATGTACCCCATACTCATTCACATAGGGGGGGCCGGGATCTGGGGGCCCCCTTATTAAAGGGGGCTTCCAGATTCCGATAAGCCCCCCGCCCGCAAACCCCGACAACCATCGGGCAAGGGTTGTCGGGAAGAGGCCCTTGTCCCCATCAACATAGGGGCAAACTGACAACTGATGACTCATCAGTTGTTAAGGACGTGGTGGCCGGCTTCCCGGTCCCCTCCTTAGCAACGAGCTATATACAGTGTAAAAAAAAATGCAAATCACGGTAAAAACGCATGTCAAAAAACGCGGCAAACACAGCAAAAAGCACTGCAGAAACGCTCAAAAGCAACATGCATAGATGTGAATCGAGCCTTAAACTGCATAGCCTCCAACTAAATTGCTAATCAGAACCCCAGCTGCTGTATTAAAAAAAAAAAAAAATAAAAATCTATATATATATCCAAAATCTATGAACTTTAATTTGGGAAATATTTACTTGAATATATATGTATATATATTGTCAATTCAAGTAAATAAATCCCAAATTAAAGTTTATAGATTTTGGAGATATATATATATATATATATGTGTGTGTGCTGATGCACTCTGAGCGCGGTCCTTGTCCCTCCTACATACAAGCCCCAAGGGGTAAGTATGAAAGGTTTAGAGGAATAGAACTTCCTTGGCTGTGATATATGTGGATGCCTGAGTTATGAGCTGTCTCACATTTTCGACTGACATATTTTGTACACAGGGATGAATGATTTAATACAACCTCTGTGATGACACAAAGTAGTTGTGTTGCTCCCAGTCAGCTGATTGTGGGTGCCGTTCTATTTTAAACCCACGTGGAAGTATGTTTTAGGACCATCTGCTAGCGGCCTCAGCCCAGATGATAGAGTTAGCGCCTGCCCACAGTATCCTCTCCTCCTTCAGACGGTTCCAGGAACAAGCAGTGAGTCAGGCGTACAGCTGAGCTCACATTCAGCTAACCCTGATATCCTCTGTGTCAGGCTGGAATGTACAACCACCTCTTCACAGGTGTGCGGCTTCCTGCTGAGCCTTAAAGGTGAACGCACCCTGTGAGCGCACTGCTGGCGGCTGTGAATTACAGACGCAGAAATGTTTCTGGTGAATACGTGATCTGCCCGTCCTGGAAATCCGTCTCCGAGTCCCTAAGGTGTATGTAAAAAAGTGAAAGTTTTGTGTTACACCTATAATAAGCATAATACAAATCTCTTCAGTCCTCCATAACGATCAGCTAAAGTGCCACCTATATGTTAAGGCTGAAATCCAGTCTTAAAGTAATATTAAACCCTTTTTTTTAGCTAAAAACTTTGAGCACAATAAAATAATCATTCCCCAGTAAACTATTTGTTAAAATTCTCTGTTAATATTCTGCTGGCTCCTGCTCCCTCTGTGCTGCTTCCCTGAACTTCCGGTCTTCACAGATAGGAGTCAACAGTGGACAGTGCCATCTCCAGTCATTCTGTTAAAGCGGAACCAAACTGTATCTGAGCACCACAAACTCAAAACTCTATTTAATTCATTTTTAATATTCAGTGCAAACTCACCCATCCATCCATGAAAAACAGACCCGACATTTCTATCTGCAGCCATCTTGACTAAGAGCTTATCTTGCATGTAGCATTTACTTCCTTGAATCCATCTGCCTTTAGCTCTGGCATGCAGGAGGGTGTGCTTAGCTACGAATGCCCTTCTTCTAGTTTTGGGGTCTCCAAACTGCTTGCCTTTACCTGGCCCTTTGGGCACTTTTCCTCCCACTGACACCAACAATGGGGCAGTATTCCTCCCACTGACACCAACAATGGGGCACTATTCCTCCTACTGACACCAACAATGGGGCAGTATTCCTCCCACTGACACCAACAGTGGGGCAGTATTCCTCCCACTGACACCAACAATGGGGCACTATTCCTCCTACTGACACCAACAATGGGGCAGTATTCCTCCCACTGACACCAACAATGGGGCACTATTCCTCCTACTGACACCAACAATGGGGCAGTATTCCTCCCACTGACACCAACAATGGGGCACTATTCCTCCTACTGACACCAACAATGGGGCACTATTCCTCCCTCTGACACCAATAATGAGGAACTATTCCTCCCACTGACACCAACAATGGGGCACTATTCCTCCCACTGACACCAACGATGGGGAACTATTCCTCCCACTGACACAAACAATGGGGCACTATTCCTCCTACTGTGACGCCAACGATGGGGCACTATTCCTCCCACTGACACCGATGGGACACTATTCCTCCCACTGACACCAACGATGGGGCACTATTCCTCCCACTGACACCAGAACAATTTTTGTTCCCACTGGCCACAGCCCGGCCCCCATAATGTCTGGAGGACAGTAAACTGTCCATTGAAGCTGCATACTCAGTAAGGGATTAAATCAGCAGCTGACGGTGATTAAAAACTGAGGGTTTAATATCACTTTAACTTCAGTCTTGTACAATTGTACAGTCTCCTCTCCCATAAAAAAAAATTGCCTACTCCAATTTAACTGCACTGTAAGCTCCTCACAGTGTGCAGTAGAAGCTGCACCGAGTCAGACAGAGCTTGCCTCATTTCCTGGCTGGGAGTACAGCATCATCTAGCTCTTTTGTCCCCAGCTTGAATAGCCCTGGCCCTCCCCTTTCACTCATTGGGTTTCGGTTCATATTAATAATAATAACATAGGAGGGCCACCCAACACTTTTATTGACCTCACAGTAGGTCCCCAATAGGTGGGTTCTCCAGCAGAGCCTGTACCAGGCCTACCGCAAATGGGTAAACAGATCCCATACACTAAAGTGTACTGCACACTTTTTCCTAATGAAGTGGCCACTAAAGAGCCACGAAATGTGTTGATGGTGTTTTAACTTGTTTTTATGATCAATAAATACCAACCTTCCTGAAGAATCCACTTGGAAGCACCTTTTTATTGAACGGGTGCCTCTCTGACCACACACTGGTTCCATTTTGGGGCCTTATTCTATCTACCTTTATTTATAACAGAGCTGCCTAAACTGCCTTATATATCACCGTTAGGGATGAGCCCGGTGTTCGATTCGAACCCATGTTCGAATCGAACATCGGACGTTCGCACCAAATTCGTGTGATACAAACGGCCCACAATGCACTGCGCCAGTCGCAGTGCATTGCTGGCTGATGATTGGCCAAGCATACACTGTGACCCAGCATGCTTAGCCACTCACAGCGCCGGCAGCGAGGAGAGCCATAATTGCTGTGGCCAATTATAGCTCAGGGGGGTTTAGTACACGCCCCACACTATATAGGGCCGCCAGTGCGGCGGCCTTGTGTAGTGTTGTGTGGCATTCATAGAGAGAAGAATAGGCAGGGACAGTGTCAGCTGTGCTTTATACTTCTTTAGATAGTGCTGTTACAGTGAGTGTCGTGTTCAGGGAGAGAGCAGGATAGGCAGGGACAGTGTCAGCTTTGCTTTGCTTCCTAACCTAGCGCTGTTACAGTTGGTGTAGTGTGCCTCCTGCACAGCATACACCTGAATCTACCCCCTCATTGCTGGTGTTGTGTAGTTGATTTGTGCAACACAGGCATCTGCCTAATATTCAGTCAGTGTAGTGTGCCTCCTGCACAGCATACACCTGAATTTAAATAGCACTGATTGCTGTATAAATGACAATGGTCCCAAAAATGTGTCAAAAATGTCCGATGTGTCTGCCATAATGTCACAGTCACAATAAAAATCGCTGATCGCCTACATTGCTAGTAAAAAAAATATATATTAATAAAAATGCTATAAAACTATCCCCTATTTTGTAAACGCTATAACTTTCGCGCAAACCAATCAATAATCGCTAATTGCGATTTTTTTTTACCAAAAATATGTAGAAGAATACGTATCGGCCTAAACTGAGGAAAAAAAAAAATTTACATATTTTTTGGGGATATTTATTATAGCAAAAAGTTAAAAATATTGAATTTATTTCAAAATTGTCGCTTTATTTTTGTTTATAGCTCTATTTGTGGGAAAAAAAGGACGCAAATTTTGTTTGGGAGCCACGTCGCACGACCGCGCAATTGTCAGTTAAAGCGACGCAGTGCCGAATCGCAAAAAGGGGCCTGGTCCTTTGGCTGCAAATTGGTCCGGGGCTTAAGTGGTTAAATGGCTTTTTTTCCTTTACAAATGTCATTTTGTGCAAGGACAGTTCTAAACACGGGAAACACATGCCACTTCACAGGCATACTTTACACACCCCCCAGGTACCATATTTAAAGGAATATTTCACTTTTTTTTTCACTTTATGCATCATTAAAATGACTGCTCCCGAAAAAACTTCCTTTTTAAAACTTCTTTTTGCATTGATACATGTCCCCTGGGGCAGGACCCGGGTCCCCAAATCCTATTTAGGACAATAACATGCATATTGGCCGTTATAATTAGCACTTTAGATTTCAAATGTTGGCGTCCATTGTAACTAATAGGGTTCTAGCGTTCGTGCAAACTTTCGGTCCGTTCGCAGGTTCTGGTGCGAACCGAACCCGGGGGTGTTCGGCTCATCCCTAATCACCGCAGAGTTCGGTTTTAATGCTACAGCATATGAAGACTTTTAGAAAAGGTATATATGTACAAAATAGGTCTTTATGAGCTATTCTGTAAATAGAAAGTCTTTTTCTCTGTAATTTCCAGCCATTCTTTAAGTAAATTATCCACTAAACCAAATCATCTGTATAATGTTTGAAAACAAGGTGGTCTATAGCATATAAGGCTACGATATAAATCAGTTTCATGGCTTGCTTCAGCAGCATTATCATTGTCAGTTTACTCGTTCAGCATTTACATTACCAGATGTGCGTTAGAAAACTAGCCAACATTTCGAAAATTGGATCTGGAGAACTTTAGTGTATACCAGTATTTTAAAATAATTTTAATGGCGTGATACTGAAAGGCCGAGACAAATGTCTAGTATGAGATGAGATGATACAGAAGTTTTGGACTTGCCATGAAACTGAAATTAATAAATATGACTAGACTTGGGAGATTAAGTGATCACATGCATATCTGTGGATAGAAAGGAACAGGGAACAGAAAAGAGATTGAGAAATGGCTGCTGGAATGTGTGCAACTACATCTGTCTCTGTCATTTCTTTAAAGGCAAGGGCATTTGCAAATGAATTAAAACAGGGCACTGAATTTTTTATTAACTACTTCAATACAGGGCACTTTCGCACCTTCCTGCCCAAGCCAATTTTGAGCTTTCAGCGCTGTCACTTTTTAAATGACAATTGCGCGGTCATGCTACACTGTACCCAAACAAAATTTTTATCATTTTGTTCCCACAAATAGAGCTTTTCTTTGGTGGTATTTGATCACCTCTGCGTTTTTTATTTTTTGCTAAACTAAATAAAAAATACCGAAAATTTTGAAAAAAAATAAAAAAGTTTTTATTTGTTTTTGTTATAACATTTTGTAAATAAGTAAATTTTCTCCTTCACTGATGGGAACTGATAAGGTTGCACCGATGAGGCGGCACCAATGAGGTGGTACTGATGGGCACTGACGAGGGGCACAGATAGGCAGCACTGATGGGCACTGATAGGTGGCACTGATATGCGGCACTGATGGGCACTGATTGGCACTCATAGGTGGCACTGGTGGGCACGAATAGGCACTGATTGGCGACACTGATGGGCACTGAAAGGCTGCACTGATGGATACTTACGGGTGGCACTGATAGACAGCCCTGCTGGGCACTGATAGGCGACACTGATGGGCACTGAAAGGCTGCACTGATGGATACTTACGGGTGGCACTGATAGACAGCCCTGCTGGGCACTTATAGGCGACACTGATGGGGACTGAAAGGCTGCACTGATGGGTACTGATGGCTGGCACGATAGATGTAACTGATAGGCATCACTGGTGGCACTGGCACTGGCAAGCATTTTGATTTGGCACTGATTGGCAGCTGCCTGGGCCGCAAAATACTGATCAGCGCGATACGCGCCCCCGGGGCTTGATATCCTGAAAGACATCATATGATATCTGGTCAGGATAGCGCAACCACTTTGCCGACGTCATTTTGTTATATGGCGGCAGCAAGTGGTTAATATGGGTCTGCGGTGGGAGAATAGCCTTTTTAAGGTTCAATCTATTTCACTCATGTGAAGGAAATCTACACTTTTTGCTTTTAGGCATGTATATGATCAGCATAATGCAAATATATTTTTTCGGTGTGTGTTTAAAGCGGAACTACACTGGATATGCGGAAGCACCACAAACCAAAACTCTATTTAATACATTTTTAATATTCAGAGAAACTTCCCCATCCATCCATGTCTCCATGCATTATTTTGCTGAGAAATCACCTTGAAAATCACCCTCATCGAGTCTGTCTCAGGGCCATCTTAATGCAAGGGCACTCCTGGGCACTGCCCAGGGGCCCCAGGTGCATGGGGCCCCACAATAATCTTGCATCACACCATACTTGCCAACTGTCCCTGACAGTCGTGCTGTTTACTAAACTGTCCCAAGATGGCCGTGTCCCGGGAAGCGTCCCAGAATCTATACTGTGCCCTACTGATCCTAACATTGTGCCCTCCTGACCCCTCCTGTAATGTGCCGTTCTGCATTGCCCACTGTACTGTGCCCTTTGTGTTGATTAGTCTTTGATTTATGGAATGTTTTCCTTTTTGTAAAATCGATTTTCTTTAAAGTACTAATGTGAATATATGTTTAATTCTATGAACTATTTATACGTTATTTCTTGAAAGTAGGTGCATAAATTGAGGCAAGCTGGTAGTGGCCCCAGTGCATTACTTTGCCCAGGGGCCCATGGTGCTATTAAGACGGCCCTGGTCTGTGTGGGATTACATGAAGAGACAGAAGGATTTGAGGCAGCCTACATCCACAGAAGATCTGTGGTTGGTTCTCCAAGATGTTTGGAACAACCTACCTGCTGAGTTCCTTCAAAAACTTCATGTAAGTGTAGCTAGAAGAATTGATGCCGTTTTGAAGACTTATGCGGCGTACACACGGTCGGAATTTTCGATGGAAACAGTCCGATGGGAGCTTTTCATCGGATTTTCCGACCGTGTGTATGCCCAACGGTCTTTTTCTGTCGGAATTTCCGACGGACTTTGAATTGAGAACCTGTTCTCAATTTTTCCGACGGAAAACCTTTCTATCGGATTTTCCGATCGTGTGTATGCAATTCCGACACGCAAAATTCCGGGCATGCTCGGAAACAATTCGACGCATGCTCGGAAGCATTAAACTTCCCTTTTATAGTGCTGTCGAACGTGTTTTATGCCGCTGTGTTATTGACCGTCGGAATTTGGTGTGATCGTGTGTAGGCAACACAGCTTGAGCGGAATTCTGTTGGAATTCCGTCGGAAAAAACGTCAGAGTTTTTTCCGACGAGAATTCCAATCGTGTGTACGCGGCAAAAGGGTGGTCACACCAAATATTGATTTGATCTGTATTTCTCCTCTGTTCATTTACTTTCCATTTCTATTTCTGAAAGTATTCTTAATTTACTATTTTTTTTCACATTTGTTTAAAACGTTTGCACAGTAGTGTATATATATATATATATATATATATATATATATATATTTATATATATATATATATATATTATACATCTTTTATGTGTTATGTATTTGATAGCACTGTTTTAGATGTAGCTCAGGCAGCGTGAGAGATAAATTATAACACTTTACCCGATAGGCATAAAGTGCATACTACCAAGTAGAATCATTTTTATTCTAGATATCATGGTACTTAATGAGTAAATCTCCATATTGGGCAAAAGCTTCCATGTCTCTTTGTCAACGTTTTGCTGTTCTGTTTGTGATCTCCGTCAGCAGAAACAGCCATTGCCCCAGAATCTGATTCCTCACCATTGTACATTTTTCCAGTGCATAATACCATGTGACAGAAATGAATTACAGTCCAGGGCAGAGCTGTCAGTAGGACAATGTGTTCAATCTGGGTCGTTGCCCTCTGTCATTGTGGTTATATTATTAAACACTGACTTCTGCTACATGCTTGTAATTCAGAACACAAGACTGTTATTGCTTGGTTTCCTCCCTACTCTTTAAAGGATCACAGTCTTGAAATAATGCATTAAGCAATGAACCATTGAAAACACTGCATGCTTGGTGACCAGGGAACTTTCATGAACTCTCTTGAATGTACTATTGCTTTGTACAGCAGTTCTTGGCTATTGGACCAAATCAATGACATTGATGGAGGTCAAATTAACAGAGTTAACGTTAACTCCTCTGTCGCTGTACACAGCCTGCCTCGTAGCTTTCATTACATTTTTAGTGTTGAACAAAAGATTAAAAAGAAAACTAACCTTGTAACCAGAGTCGTATCTGCTACCTCCCTCTTCCCAGAGTGAGTGAAGTTATAGTGGAAGTATTGCAATACTTTTTTTATTCTGGCTATACACTGTTGTCCAGGATTGGACCATTCCCTATGCAATTAATGTACGCAAATTCCACCAGATAATACCAGGTTTATCCTTAGGTCCCTCACAGGGCCGGTGCTACCACTAGGCAAACTAGGCAACTGCCCAGGGCGCACTGCTGCCTAGGGACCCTGGCCACTGGTGTTCCTACTCTCTTCTCTCTGCAGCAAGCAACTAATGTCGCATACACACGGTCAGACTTTCCGGCAGAAAAAATCAGAAGGAATCTTTTCATCGGATATTCCAATCGTGTGTGGGCCTCATCAGCCTTTTTTTTTTTGAAAATTCTGATGGACCTAGAAATAGAACAGGTTTTATATATTTCCAATGGAACCAATTCCTATCGGGAAAACTGCTCGTCTGTATGCTGTTCCGACGGACCAAAACGGCGCATGCTCTGAAGCAAGTACGAGACGGCAGCTATTGGCTACTGGCTATTGAACTTCCTTTTTCTAGTCACATCGTACGTGTTGTATGTCACCGCGTTCTAGACGGTCGGACTTTGGTGTGATAGGCAAGACTGTTTCAGCAAAACTCCGTCGGAAAAACCTTCGGAGTTTATTCCGACCGGAAAACCGGCCGTGTGTGCGCGGCATTAGTCTCAGCATTGGCAGGCAGCCGCTGCTTCTTTCGCACATAGTGTCAAAGGTGGCGGAGGATTGTGTCTGTGTCCCAACTACCGAATGAATGGAAGCAAGCAAACATTCATTGATGCTGCATGGATGGGAGCTGGAGAGGCTGCATTGATGGGCGCTGGTGAGGCTCCATTTGATGGGCGCTGGTGAGGCTCCATTTGATGGGCGCTGGTGAGGCTGCATTTGATGGGCGCTGGTGAGGGTGCATTTGATGGGCGCTGATAAGGCAGCATTTGACGGGCCTTCAATAAAAAGGTGGAGTATACATGGACAGGGCAAAGAGGGTGAAGTCAGGGGTGGAGCCAAGAGCTGGTGGCGGCAAAATGAGGTTTCGCCTAGGGTGTCAAAAATCCTTGCACCAGCCCTGCTTCCATATGGGGCAGACTCCACCAGGAGTCAGCTTGCACAGTGGGGTCCGCTGATCCCCGCTGAGCAGAGCGGACACAGACACAGCTCGCTATCCTCTATGCGTGGTCAGATTTCCATTTACACAGGACTTCCATCTGGTCCACTAGATGGATGGGGAACTGATCCCCATCCATCTATTTTTAATGGATCAGATCAGATTGGATGGTTGTTGATGGACACATGTCTGTTTACATCTGCTACTCCATAGAGGACACTGGAGGGTCCAAACAAACTGACAGAAAGTGTGAAAGGGGCCTTACCTGCAGGAATATTGTACGTAGGCCCCTGACTGCATTGCATCCAGCCTTGAGGTGTATCTGCACCTTTTGGAGCGTAGTGCAAGCTGAAGTACATTATATATATATATATATATATATATATATATATACACACACTAGGGATGAGCCCGGTGTTCGATTCAAACCCATGTTCGAATCGAACATCGGCCGTTCGTCCGTTCGTCGAAACCAGAACTTTGTGGGCCGTTCGCATCAAAGTTGTGTGATACGAACGGCCCTAAATGCACTGCACCAGTCGCAGGGCATTGCTGGCTGATAATTGGCCAAGCATGCACTGTGACCCAGCATGCTTGGCCAATCACAGCGCCAGCAGCGAGGAGAGCCATAATTGGCCACAGGCAGGATGCCTGTGGCCAATTATAGCTCAGGGGGGTTTAGTACACGCCCCACACTATATAAGGCCGCCAGTGCGGCGGCCTTGTGTAGTGTTGTGTAGTGTTGTGCGGCGTTCATAGAGAGAAGGATAGGCAGGGACACTGTCAGCTGTGCTTTATACTTCTTTAGATAGTGCTGTTACAGTGAGTTTAGTGTTCAGGGAGAGAGCAGGATAGGCAGGGACAGTGTCAGCTTTGCTTTGCTCCCTAACCTAGCACTGTTACAGTGGGTGTAGTGTGCCTCCTGCACAGCATACACCTGAATCTACCCCCTCATTGCTGGTGTTGTGTAGTTGATTTGTGCAACACAGGCATCTGCCTAATATTCAGTCAGTAGTGTACCTCCTGCACAGCATACACCTGTTTTTAAAGCACTGATTGCTGTATAAATGACAATGGTCCCAAAAATGTGTCAAAAATGTCCGATGTGTCCGCCATAATGTCACAGTCACAATAAAAATCGCTAATCGCCGACATTACTAGTAAAAAAAAAATATTAATAAAAATGCTATAAAACTATCCCCCATTTTGTAAACGCTATAACTTTTGCGCAAACCAATCAATAATCGCTAATTGCGTTTTTTTTTTTTACCAAAAATACGTAGAAGAATACGTATCGGCCTAAACTGAGGAAAAAAAATGTTTTTTTATATATTTTTTGGGGATATTTATTATAGCAAAAAGTAAAAAATATTGAATTCTTTTCAAAATTGTCGCTCTATTTTTGTTTATAACGCAAAAAATAAAAACTGCAGAGGTGATCAAATACCACCAAAAGAAAGCTCTATTTGTGGGAAAAAAAGGACAACAATTTTGTTTGGGAGCAACGTCGCATTACCGCGCAATTGTCAGTTAAAGCGACGCAGTGCCGAATCGCAAAAAGGGGCCTGGTCCTGCAAATTGGTCCAGGGCTTAAGTGGTTAAATGTCTTTTTTTTCCTTTACAAATGTCTGAAAACTGCTGATCTACTGGGATTTTGGCGCACAACCATCTCTAGGGTTTACTGACAATGGTCCAAAAAGGAGAAAATATCTAGTGAGCGGCAGTTGTGTGGAAGAAAATGCCTTGTTGATGTCAAAGGTCAGAGGAGAATGATGATAGAAAGGCAATAGTAATGCAAATAACCACTTGTTGCAACCAAGGTATACAGAATACCATCTCTGAATGCACAACACATCGAACCTTGAAGCAGATGGGCTACAGCATCAGGAGACCACACTGGGTGCCACTCCTGTTAGCTAAGAACAGGAATCTGAGGCTACAATTTGCACAGGCTCACCAAAATTGGACAATAGAACATTGGAAAAACATTGCGTAGTCTGATGAGTCTCGATTTCAGCTGCGACGATTAGATGGTAGGATCAGAATTTAGCAAACAACATAAAAGCATGGATCCATCCTGCCTTGTATAAACGGTTCAGGGTGGTGGTGGTGGTATAATGGTGTGGAGGATATTTTCTTGGCACTCTTTGGGCCCCTTAATAACAATTAAGCAATGTTTAAATGCAACGGCCTACCTGAGTATTTTTTGCTGACCACATCTATGCCTTTATGACTACACTGTACCCATCTTCTGATGGCTCCTTCCAGCAGGATAATGCACCATGTCATAAAGCTCAAATCATCTCACCACTGGTTTATTGAACATGACAATGAGATCACTGTACTCCAATGACCTCCACAGTCACCAGATCTCAATCCAATAGAGCACCTTTAGGATCTGGTGGAAGATTTGCATCAGGGATCTGCAGCCGACAAATCTGCAGCAACTGCGTAATGCGATCATATCACTATGGACCAAAATCTCTGAGAATTGTTTCCAACACCTTGTTGAATCTATGTCACCAAGAATTAGGGCAGTTCTGAAGGCAAAAGGGGGTCCAACCCAGTACTAGCAAAGTGTACCTAATAAAGTGGCCAGTGAGTATATATATATATATATATATATATATATATATATATATATATATATATATATATATATATACACACACACTCACTGGCCACTTTATTAGGTACACTTTGCTAGTACTGGGTTGGACCCCCTTTTGCCTTCAGAACTGCCCTAATTCTTGGTGACATAGATTCAACAAGATATATTCGACATATATATATATATATATATATATATATATATATATATATATATATATATATATATATTTACTGTATATATATATATACTGTATATATTATGGTATAGAAAAAAAGGTTTGAATCTGTCTTTTTTGTTAAACATAATTTTAACCTATTTTTCCCATTGTAGACTTATGTTTATCTCAAGCATGTTTAAAGAAGAGTTCTAGGTATGGATATTTTTACATAGTTACATTAGTTCAGTTTGGACCAATGTAACTATGTATATACCATACCGGTGGGATCCCTCTAGAATCTGGAAATCACTCTAGCAGGCTCCCCTACTACATTGAACTTCATTAGCTTATGTGCTCAATGCTAAGCAGCTGCCCTGTTACGATGTGAACACAAGAGATCAACTGCTGGGCACAGGCACCATTTAAAGAATGCTTTGCATTTTTTCAATGAATGCAAAACCTTCTCTGATGGGACAAATTGGAGATTTGTGATTTCACCGCCCTGCCTCTCCATCTCATACAATCAGAGAATGCTTTTCATTAAATGGGAAAATGCAAAGCAATCTCTGAATGGCACCAGGGCCATCTTTAATATTGATTGGACCATGGGCAAATGTTTCCTTTGCCCCCCCCAGCTCCCCCCCAAGACATACAATAAATAGCAGATAGACTCAAAATCAAGTCAGGCAGCTAATGAGATTGGTTGCCAGAGGTTACAGCATATCATTACTGCTCATTGATTGAATGCTAGAGGTTACAGCACATCATTTCTGCTAACCGATTGGTTGCTAGAGTTTACTGCACATCCTTACCGCTCACAGATTGGTTGCTAGAGGTTACATGCTTACCGCTCACTCATTGGTTGCTAGAGGTTAGATGCATACCGCTCACTGATTGGTTTCTAGCATTTACATGCTTACCACTCACTCATTGGTTGCTAGAGGTTACATGTTTACTGCTTACTGATTGGTTGCTATAGGTCACAGCACATCAGTACAGCTCACTGATTAGTTGCTGAAGGTTACAGCACATCATCTCCTCACTGCTTTCCCACCATGGACTGGGCAGGTTGAGGGGACCCGCCAATATACAGAAAACTCCTAGAAATTGCTATTAGCAATGAGCAGAGCACACACAGCTATGAAGGTTAACTGAGTGCAGCTAAGAACAGAGCTCAATAGGACCAGTATCCCTGAGGACAGGCTGCCAGAAATAAATGACTAGTTATGCAGTAGAGCAATGTTGAGGTTTGAGGTATGTACAGAGTGCAGGGTTGAGGGGTGAGCTGTGTATGGAGTGTAGGGTTTAGGGGTGTGTTGTACATCCAAGTCCCCCCCCCCCCAAGTACAGAGCTCTCCTCCCCCCAGCTGAAGAAGAGCATCTGTAACTTACTGCTTCTGCCTGTGTAGATCCCCTGTCCCCTCTCTGCTCTCTCTGCTCTTCTATAGAGATATGTGTTTTGTAGAGCAGGGATGGTTCTAAACGGCCACCGGGAGGAAAACCTTGTCACTTGTAAATACAGAAGCAAGGCTTCTGTATTTACAAGTGACAGTAGAGAGCAGCTCAGCAGCCAGCACTGGATCCCGGAGGTGGCAGAACTCCAGCGGAAAAAAAAAGCCGGCAAGCAGCTTTGGGCCCCTCAACAATGGCTGAGCCCTGGGCAGATGCCCCTTTTCCATGCCAAGCGACTGATCTTCTATGTTGACAATACAGCAGGGCAGCTGCTTGGCATGGGACCCAAAAGAAAAAAGAGATTACTGGAGTAGTGTCTGCTACACTGATTTACAGCTTCTAGTAGAATCCCTCCAGGTATGGTATATGTATAGTTACATTGCTCCAAGCTGAACCAATGTAACTATGTAAAAATATCCATACCTGGAATTTGTCTTTAACTTCAATACCTTTTCTGGAGTCTTTTCCAAGCATTCACTACTCTTTCAGTAAAATAATACTTTGTACTGTAAGTTTAAATTTAAACCTTCTCCTTGCTAGTCTGAGGTTATGTTCCTACATTCTTAGCCTCCTATTGAACATATTGCCCTCCTGAGCCTTATACACACCTTTCATGCAATTAAAGGTTTTAGCTATGTCCCCCTTTTCCTCGAGATTGTACATATTAAGCTTGTGCAGTTTCCTTTGACAGGTCATTTCTTTCAGACCTTGTACCATTTTTGTTGGCCGTCTCTGGAGTTACTGTAATTGGTTTCTTGTTTTTACCTTGACTGGTGTTCTCTTTCCATTGTGACATTATGCTATCTACTTATCTCCAAGTACATCAGAAGCTCAAATCATGTGTCTAGGGTGGGCCTGTCACTTCCAAGGACGCCAACCTGAGACTAGATTTCTAGACTATTTAGTGCTGTAACTGTATGCACAAATGTATAATAACGGTTTGCTCAAAGGCGAATTTCAAGTATTTTGTCTCTTAGGCCACTTTCAAATTGCCTATATAGGCCTCCGGTTATGGTGGGATCTCAATGATTGAGCCATTAGACAACCAGACTATGTTTGGAAAAAAATTAATGTGGAGATGACATTGACTGGACAGGACCACAACATTTGATATGTTTTTTATATGAACATTCAATTGCACCCCAAATGCACTAGTCTAAAAAAGTCTAAAAGTCAAAAAAAAACAGTGCAGATGTGTTTTTTTGTCCGTTTGGGTGCATTGACAGCCCATTCAAATGCATTCAAAGGCTGCCTTAATGCAAATCATTTTTTTTTTTTGGTTTATAAACTATTTTTATTTGGTACAAAAGGTGGTACAAAAAAGCTTTGTCATATGCCAGATAAAAGTACAATACAGGTAGTTTACACAAAGGAAAGTGCAAGATATACTTTGTGATATTTGAGGAATATAGTTTGCTTTTATATTAACTTAATAATATTATATAATATGTATATTGTAAATATATATCTCTTATAATTTTCTTTAGATATATGTTAATAATAATATCATTCAGGGTTGGAAAAGAGATTAGAAAAATTAAGCCATGGGTCCCATTTTTTTTAAATAAAAATAAATAGTGTTCTGTAGTGTGTAGAATATTTTTTCCATTAGATAGATATTGTTTATTCTGGTTTTCAATTGTGTTAATGGAACTGATGAGGATTTCCAGTGAAATGCTATCAACCAGTGTATTGCTACACATATTGTGTGAATCAGTCTCATATTATAGGATGTGAGACTAGTGATAGGGGAAAATAATAACCAGTTGTGGAGAGTCAGGTTAATAATACTGAGATTTTGGAAGCAAATTTTTCCAATTGCTTCATTTTAATGTGCAACACTAATGCACATGCATTAATACAACTCAACAAAACATGAAGGTATGAATGGGGGCCCTATAAGGTTTTCTACCTATATCAAGTTTTTGGTATGCTCCTCATTTTTGCATGTGCAATTAATATTTATTTTTATTTTTATTTTTGTGCCTTTCTTACTTTACCTACTTGGTGTACTTCTTACTTGATAAACTGTACCCATTTAGAACAGTATACCACAGCCTTGAGCAGGTAGCTGTGCATGCAGGGAAGTTTTATTTTTAAATCAAGCCTGCCCACATAGTTACCGAACTGAGTGAAACAAACAAACTGTACACCATACCTAAGCATATGCCATATGTCATTTAATAATTAATGATACATATGCTGAAAATGAAGTATATACCGTATTTTTCGCTCCATAAGACGTACCTGACCATAAGACGCACCTAGGTTTTAGAGGAGGAAAGCAAGAAATATGTTTTACTAAATTATTTAATAAAATATAACAGAATAATATTACCGTATATACTCGAGTATAAGCCGAGTTTTTCAGCACGTTTTTTTTGTGCTGAAAATGCTCCCCTCGGCTTATACTCGAGTCAAGCACTTTTCTGCAGCAGAGAATGACATTTTCCGACCCGATTTTGGGGCCCCATATCTCTGGGCCACTTGGTGCTAGGAACCCTAAATTTGGTGTGCAAACCCAGTGGAACTAGCACTACAACATATCCATATCCACATTGGGGTTCCTAGCACCAAGTGGCCCCGAGATACAGGGGCCCCAAAGTCGGTCAACTGTGTCCATCTGCAGCAATTGAAAGTGGCAGAAAGTCATTTCGGGACCCTTTGGGTCCAGAGACCCCAAATTTTGGCTGCAGCTAGGGGGCATCTAGGAACCCTTAACTAGCAAGTTTGGACCTATGGCTGCAAATGGGCACAGTGAGGCATACAAATGGGCACAGTGAGGCTGCAAATGGGCATTGTTGACCCTCTTTTCCACTTACAGTAGCTGCGCATTTCTCACCCTAGGCTTATACTCTTATACTTAGGTGCCTCGGCTTGTATTCGGGTCGGCTTATACTCGAGTATATATACGGTATACTACTACTAATACTGCTATAGGTGGGTGGTGGGAACACAGCAATACCACTCCACCACCTATGATATCAGCTCAGCTACACTATACCTTGGTGGTGGTGGTGGTGGTGGTGGACACAGCAACCTGCCCCCTTCCCAGATCAGCTCAGGGTGGCAGGGCAGACACAAACACCCCTTCAGCCTCTTCTCACACCAGCTCAGCTGACTGGGCTTCAGATACCATGCCAACACACACCTCCCACCCCCTTATCACCAGCTCACCTCAGGCAGTAGAGGACACTGCCATTGCAATCAACAACCCCCTCCCCCGGCAGGTGGCTGGCTGACTCTTAGCCTCAGATTCACCCAGGCGGGTGGCAGCTAGGAAGGTCCGGAGGCCTGTGGACACAGTTTGCAGCAGCAGCTGCCAGTGGGATGAGCAGGAAGTGACAGACTGGTCCAGACTAGTGTGGCCACGGCGCCAGGGGTGTTCTGGCTGAAAAAAAACTACCAAAGGGAGCAGTCAGGGCTCTCGCTGCTCTTGGGGTGGTATCACCTCTGGCGGGTGTCACCTGACCTGGGTGCGGAGCGCACCCCTATAGCGACGCCACTGACACCCCCCCATGTGTGGCACCACCCCACTTGGTATGCCCCTGCCAGGATGTGCCTCACATCCGGTATTCTAACATGGTGGCCGCAGCGACAGGGGGTTGGGGGGGAGGCTGGTCAATATTCGCACAGACATTTCCCCCCATTTTTGGGGTGTCTTATGGAGTGAAAAATATGATATATTCTATAATGAATTGTATCAGCGTGTGATGAATCAATTATTCTTTCATCATCTGAGTTTAAAGTGTAATTTCACATTTGTTTAGAGAAAGCCCCTGATTAGTAACATTCAAAAGGATTTTAGAAAACTTCACTGGCAATCACCAGATATTATATTGATTAAACCGCAGACTTGAAAATATCAAAAATGGTGTTTACAATGATGTAAAAGTGTATGCAGCACTACCCCGCGAAGGAGCCGTATGGTCATTTTGGGTTCTCTTATCTACACCTTGACTCCAAAAACAACCCCAGCCTCTCTGATACACCCATACCTCGCAACCGTTCCGGATTCGCCGGGACCGTTCTGGGACTTGATGTAAATCCTGGAGTCCCGGCGAATTATTCCTGAGTCCCGGAGTGGAGCCTAGTTCCGGCACTTGGCTCCAGGGACTTGCCCAGCAGATGGCTTGTGCGGGGTGTCTAAGGTCCCGCAAGACACATCCTTGTCTCTATATGGCAGCTGGTATGTCTCACGGCCAGCTGCCCATCACAGTGCAGAGCCAAGGAACCCAGCTCCTCCTCCTCCACCTGGGCTCTGATGTCATCCTGTGTACAGACAGGAGGAGGAGGTGGTGAGAGGAATGAACACTGATCTGCACGCGCTGATATGAGGTCTATGAACATTTACAGTATTACTGTAGCCAATCACAGCTGCTTCTCTATTGGTAATTTGTGAGCTGAGCTCTCCGTGGAGGTAGCTGCAGGTATACAGTCTTTGACAATGTCTGTATCTCTCTTCTCTCCTTGCACAGTCCAATTGCTGCAGAGGATAGGAAGAGAACCAGCAGCTGTGTGAGGCTGTGATAGCCTGAGATGTGGGGGCGCCACTGACAGTGTCGCCGCAACTTCGCTTCATATAACAAAATGTTTTTAATTTTATATTTAACAAACCAAAAGAGGCCAAACAAGAGAAGTTCATTTTTATAGGTTACATGCACTTTAACCTGTTAAAGCTTTTATAATAATTTAGTATTTGGATTTACATTTACTTTACTTGGTCGGTAGGTGTCATTGTTCTGTATAATATTAACCACTTCCTGACTGTAGGGCATCCATGGACACCCCTAGGTGGAAGTGATTATACCAGGATGATGCCTGCAGCTACTGGCATCATCCCGGTATCTTTTTTTCAGACAGCAATTCCCTTTTTTGTAAAAGCCATTCTAGAGGCTGATTAGCCGCTGGATTGCTTTCACAGGCAACGGGAGGGGACGCCCCCCCGCCATCCACTAGCACCACTCCGGGCTCACCCGTGTGATCAGGAAGTGCGGTATACGATCCAATGGTTCCCTCGGGTTACCATAGAGCTGTCCATCTCTATGGTCCTGGGAGGCTGGAAGCGATGTCCAGTTCTGACAGATGTAAACTGACATTTTTTTTTTCTGGAAAGCAGAGATCCATGTTTTTTTTTTCTTTTATCTCATGCTTTCCAGGGCAGAGAAGAGATTTGGGGTCTTATAGACCCCAAATGTCTCCATAAAGAAGACCTGTCATGCCTTATGTCATATAACAAGGGATGTTTACATTTTATGTGATAGGAATAAAAGTGATAAAAAAATGAAAGGGACAGCGTAAAAAAAAAAATACAGTATATACAATAATTACATTTTTTTTTTTAAAGCGCCCCGTCCCCTTGTGCTTGCACGCAAAAACGAATGCATACGTAGATCGCGCCTGCGCCTAGACCTCCTCTGTAACTCTAAACTGGTAACCTGTAAAAATGTTTAAAGTGTCGCCTGTGGAGATTTTTAAGTACCGTAGTTTGGCGCCATTCAGTGAGCGCAAATACTGTGTAACATAAAAAATTGCAACACCCATCATTTTATTCTCTAGGTAGGGCCTCTGAGGTCAGGCACTGATGTGGACAAGAAGGCCTGGCTCGCAGTCTCCACTCTAATTCATCCCAAAGGTGTTCTATTGGGTTGAGGTCAGGACTCTGTGCAGGCCAGTCAAGTTCCTCCACCCCAAACTCGCTCATCCATGACTTTATGGACCTTGCTTTGTGCACTGGTCCAAATCATTTGGTGAAGGGGGGATTATGGTGTAGGGTTATTTTTCAGGGGTTGGGCCTGGCCCCTTAGTTCCAGTGAAGGGAAACAAAACCTGGGCTTCCTTTTACTTCCTTTCACCTATAAAATATGCTTTGATAGCTTTGTCTTAGCGTTCAAGAAGAACTTAATTAAAATAGTCAGGGACTGCATAGCAACCAGCAACTGTTGAGACTTCAGTGTGAAGTATATAATGTACTGTATTGTGTATATAGTACAGGAGAGTGTAAGGCAGAGCACATGGGTTGGGGAGTGCTGCAGTCAGTGTTGGGTTTAGAATAAAAAACACAGACTGCAGGGGTCCAGGGTGTGTTCAAGGATCAGGAGTATGTAATGCACCAAGAGCATGTAATGCACCTAGCACAAGCCCACCCCCTTAGTGTACCCTAGCACACATAAACTCCTCCCACCCCCAAATCACTGAGCAGGCATCCAATAGTGCTGATACAGTACAGTATGTATGAAGAAAATAAATGGGGAGCCAGGTCTCAATGTGTTGTACCCTGCACACATACAGGACAAAGCATTACTTACATGTTGGGGTACTGGCTGTGTGTACATGAGATGAGATGTCCTGGCTCTGGCGCTGACCTCCTCTGTGCTGATCACACACTGCTGCCACCTGTCTGTGCACACAGTGGGACATGTCTCCATTGAGACCAGGAGACTCACTGCTCACACACGCGGTCAGCGGCGTGCTGCTCCCCGCCTCCTCCTGTACAGTAAAACACAGGAGGAGGAGAGACGGGTTCAGTGCACTCCTATCTGTACTCTGTGCCGGGGAGAAATGCTGGCTGCCAAAAAATGTGTTGCTTGCGGCGTGCAGGAACCATGACAAACCGCACACGCCACAGGCATTCCTGGACTCAGCCCTGATTTGCCGGGACTCCAGGAGAGAGGCCGATTTACATGACGGTCCCGGTGGAACAGGGACGGTTGGGAGGTATGCACTCCTAAACCTTGTGGACAGCCTTCCCAAAAGAGTTGAAGCTGTTATAGCTGCAAAGGGTGGACCAAATCAATATTGAACCCTACAAACTAAGACTGGGATGCCATTAAAGTTCATGTGCGTTTTAAAGGCAGACTTCCCAATACTTTTGGTAATATATATATATAGATGTAGCCTGGAGCTGACTAGTGCTGCCTGCATTATCAGAAGACACTGTGCAGCGTTACTGCTGTGGAGCTGTTTTCTTCTAGTGTTCAGCTGGACTTTGTGTTGTCATAACCTGAACATAGAGTGACTGAGTTAAACAAGAAAAGCAAAGCATCTTGGGACGTGTAGTCCATAGAGTCAAGACCTGCATTCAGTTGGACTGGTTCGACTACAAATACCAGCCGGCTGGGGTGGAAGAACAGGGTGCTGGGAAAGGGGATACAAGGCCTGTGAGTGGGCGGGATCACTCTCTTGGGACCCCAGCCTGAAAGATGCTAGCAAGTGACTCTGTTGGTGTGTGCTGTGGCTGATTTGCGGCCTGTGCAGCAGAGACAATTATCGCATGTGGGTGCCCGGAGCATCCGTTACCAGCTACCTCTGTCTGACCAGTGGCAACCTGGAGGTCACTCCCCGCACGTCCATGCCAGATCCAGCTACGTTGAAGCGTGGTGTGTCATCGGGCCGATGTACCCTTGAGCAGAGCTCCATCATGGCCTATCGCTGAGGCCCACACCACATCCATTACCAAGACTTGGGACTGGTGAGTGGGCACTTGCCCATTCTTCTGTCACAGAGACACGGCAAACTGCATGCAGACATCACTGTTAAAGGTCTCATAAGGCTACTTCAACTTTTCCCAATACCCAGGATATCTCAATTACTCAATTCAAAAGATCTAGCTGAAGACAAAAGGCTTCCTTCTTCTCTGAGAGACTACAACATATACCCCGCCCCCCCACTAATGGATTGTTCAGTTAGTAACATAAGTACAAGTGCCTACTCTCAGGACTATATTTGCTGACAGAGCAGGTTTAAGTGTTTAAGAGTTAATGATTATTCTACTATAAGGACATTGTTATATTTTGTTGCTCCATTTGGCCTGTGGTGTTGAGGTACAGAAGGGAGTGGTGTGACATAAGGGAGGTCACCCCTCTGCCCTTCTCCTGCCTGTTCACATAGGTTATACCTGAATAGAGTATTGTTTGGAAAATCTTTACATTCTACAACCAAGTATTGCTTGTGTGTCACTGTTTTATATCATTGTCACTGTTTTATATCATTGTCACTGGTTTATATAACTTTCTTTACACTGTGAAACTTCCCCAGGGGTCAAGTTTATACCACTGGGGACTTGTGCTCATAGCCTTTCAGTAAACATTATTCAACTTTTGCACCTAAAGTGTGCGTGTCTTTTTTTTTTTTCTCATAAACTTTTTATTGAAGTCATGGGGAAGACTGCTGACTTGAAAGTTGTTCAGAAGACAAGGGTAAGTCACAAAAGGTCATTGCTAAAGAAGCAGGATGTTCACAGAGTACGGTATCCAACCATATTAATGGACAGTTGAGTGGAAGGAAAAAGTGTGGTTGAAAAAGGTGCATAAGCAACAGGGATAACCGCAGCCTTGAGAGGATTGTGAAACAAAGGCCATTCAAGATTTTGAGGGAGAGTCACAAGGAGTGGACTACGGCTGGTGTCATTGCTTCCAGAGTCACCACACACAGACGTATCCAAGACATGGGCTACAACTGTCTCCTTCCTTGTGTCAAGCCACTCCTGAACCAGACACAATGTCAGAAGCGTCTTATCTGGGCTAAGGAGAAAAGGGACTGGTCTGTTGCTCAGTGGTTGAAAGTCCTCTTTTCAGATGAAAGTAAATTTTGCATTTCATTTGGAAATCAAGGTCCCAGAGTCTGGAGGAAGAGGGGAGAAGCACAGAATCCAAGTTGCATGAGGTCTAGTGTGAAGTTTCCACAGTCAGTGATTATTTGGGGAGCCATGTTATCTGCTGGTGTTGGTTCACTGTGTTTTATCAAGTCCAAAGTCATCCCAGCTGTCTACCAGGAAATTCTAGAGCACTTCATGCTTCCCTGTGCTGTCCAGCTTTATGGAGATGCTGATTTCATTTTCTAGGAAGGCATTGGCACCTGCCCACACTGCCAAAAGTTTCAATACCTGGTTTATTTACCATGGTATTACTGTGATTGATTGGCCAGTAAACTCGCCTGACCTAAACCCCATAGAGAATCTGTGGGGAATTGTCAAGAGGAAGGAGAGACACCAGACCCAACAATGCAGACGAGCAAAAGGCCGCTATTTTGAAAACCGGGCTTCCATAACACCTCAGCAGTGCCACCGGCTGATTGCCTCCATGCCACGTTACATTGATGCAGTAATTCATGCAAAAGGAGTCCCTACCAAGTATTCATACAGAATTTGAGGTTTTCACTAGCTGTAAGCCATAATCATCAAAATTAAAAGAAAGAAATTCTTGAAATATATGATTCTGTGTGTAATGAATCTATATAATATATGAGTTTCACTTTTTGAATTGAATTGCTGAAATAAATTAACTTTTTGATGATATTCACATTTTTGAGATTCACCTGCATATCAAAAACAAGGAAAAAACTTGCGCATCCATGCAAACATTAAATAGTGACATAATATATAGGTGAATGAAGCAGCAAACACCTAGGCGTGTTGCGCGCAACCAAAATTCATAATCATAAAGTGACTGTGCATGAACATAAATAACCATATTAATCAAATATATATATATATATATATATATATACATATATATATATATATACATACACAGTATCTCACAAAAATGAGTATACCCCTCACATTTTTGTGAATATTTTTTTATATCTTTTCATGTGACAACAAGAAATTACACTTTGCTACAATGTAAAGTAGTGAGTGTACAGCTTGTATAACACTGTAAATTTGCTGTCCCCTCAAAATAACTCAACACAGAACCATTAATGTCTAAACCACTGGCAACAAAAGTGAGTACACCCCTAAGTGAACATGTCTGAATTGGGTCCAAAGTGTCAATATTTTTTGTGGCAGCCATTATTTTCCAGCACTGCCTTAACCCTCTTGAGCATTGAGTTGACCAGAGCTTCACATGTTGCTACTGGAGTCCTCTTCCACTCCTCCATGACGACATCATCGAGCTGGTGGATGTTAGAGACCTTGCGCTCCTCCATCTTCTGTTTGAGGTTGAGGTTCTGGAGACATACTTGGCCAGTCTATCACCTTTACCCTCAGCTTCTTTAGCAAGGCTTGGAAGTGTGTTTGGGGTTGTTATCATGTTGGAATACTGCCCTGCGGCCCAGTCTCTGAAGGGAGGGGATGATATGTCACAGTAAATGTTGTCATTCATGGTTCCCTCAATGAACTGTAGCTCCCCAGTGTCAGCAGAACTCATGCAGCCCTAGACAATGACACTCCCACCACCTTGCATGACAAGAAACACTTGTCTTTGTACTCCTCCCCTGGTTGCCGCCACACATGCTTGACACCACCTGAACCAAATAAGTTTATCTTGGTCTCATCAGACCACAGGACATGGTACCAGTAATCCATGTCCTTAGTCTGCTTGTCTTCAGCAAACTGTTTGCAGGCTTTCTTGTGCATCATCTTTAGAAGAGGCTTCCTTCTGGGACGACAGCCATGCAGACCAATTTGATACAGTGTGTGGCATATGGTCTGAGCAGTGACAGGCTGACCCCCCACCCCTTCAACCTCTGCAGCAATGCTGGCAGCACTCATACGTTTATTTCCCAAAGAAAACCTCTGGATATGACACTGAACACATGCATTCAACTTCTTTGGTCGACCATGGCTAGGCTTGTTCTGAGTGGAACCTGTCCTGTTAAACCGCTATATGGTCTTGGCCACTTTTTCTTATTACCTATGCCATCTTTATGTAGAGCAACAATAATTTTTTTCAGATCTTCAGAGAGTTCTTTGCCATGTGGTGTCATGTTGAACTTCCAGTGACCAGTATGAGAGAGTGAGAGCGATAACACCAAATTTAACACACCTTCTCCCCATTCACACCTGAGACCTTGCAACACTAACGAGTCACATGGGAGGGAAAATGGCTAATTGGGCCCAATTTGGATATTTTCACTTAGAGGTGTATTCACTTTTGTTGTCAGTGGTTTAAACATTAATGGCTGTGTGTTGAGTTATTTTCAGGGGACAGCAAATTTACACTGTTATGTAAGCTGTACACTCACTACTCTACATTGTAGCAAAGTGTAATTTCTTCAGTGTTGTCACATGAAAAGATATAATACAATATTTACAAAAATGTGAGGGGTGTACTCACTTTTGTGAGATACTGTATATATAAATATATATATATATATATATATATATATATATATATATATATGTAGCTGTCACACTTTAACAAGTGTGCGATATAAGTGGAAATTTAGTTTTTTCCCTCAGAACAGTAATGGGGTTCTGAGGATTAATTGTACAGGTTTACTTTGGCATCAGTTTGGCTGGGCTGTCTAGGGTTCTGCCTGGTCATAGGTGCAGTGAGGCACCCATGACAGGTTGAGAACCAGGCCTGCTTGGACGTGTTAGGTACCAATCTTTCCCGGAACCAAAGAGAGGGCGCGTCTGGCCCCGCTGTGTAGTCTGGGGAGGGGTACTTAAGGTGCTGAAGTCACGTGTTCGGGGTTCGGCCGCAGTCTTGCTTCCTGGTTCTGGACCGGGGTAGCCCTGCGAGGGGTTCCGGGCCTAGGAGCGTTTGCCGTCCCGCAAACATGGTCAGTCTGACTAGCTCCATAGACCTGCATGGTCTGGGGTGGGGATCGGTCTGTTCCCGAGTCTCGGAGACGGTTAGCCCGAGGGGTAGTAGCTGAAGGAGGATTCAAGGCATCTCGTGTGCTCTCAGTATTGCAGTGACACAGCAACTCATACAGGTGACCAGGGAAGGACTCTACGGAGGAGGGTCAACAGGCTGGCATCTTGGTAAGAGACTGGAAGCTGAGTTGTATGGACACTAAAGAATCCACACTTCCACAGTACTGCCAAGGAGAAAGTTCCAGGTACTGTGAGAAAGGTTCCTACTATCTTCAGTTGCAAGTGTCACGTACCTTACAGCAGAGTCTGGATGCTGGGGGTGGCCTCGTGCACGGTTCTGGTCCCAACACCCCTGGTGGTGGGAACAGGGAGTGCTGGGGCACGAAAGGGTGCAAGTGCCTGCGGCTGGGAGACTGGTGCTTGGAGGTACCGGTTCTTCTGGAAGGCAGGTGTATAGGTTGGTAACCAAGGCTGTATCCAGTGAAGGCCGAACAGGTGGGTGTAGGCACTGCGACGTCAAGACAGGCAGGGGTCAACAACTGGCTGGCAAACGAGGTACAAAAGCGGAAGGCAAGTTCGTGGTCAAAAGTAGGCAAAGGTTGGCAACGGGCAGGTGATGAGGTACAAAATCAAAGAGCAGAGCCGTAGTCAAGGAATCCAAGCCGAGGTCAATTCAGTAGAGGCAGTCAATAAGCAGGGTTGATCCAGGAAGGTAATCAGGGAAGCCGGGTAGATCAGGAACAAGGTAGCAGGTAATACAGGCAGGTATTCAGGACACAGACTGAAGACGATCTAGCACTGACACCATGTGAAGGCCCTGTTTATATAGGGCGCCTTGTGCTGGGATTGGTGGAGGTGAGCGTCCGTGCACGATTGCGCATACACGTTCGCACTGACGTGCGAGTGCGTGCACCCGTTCGTATTGGAATGCGAGGTTCACGTTGGTACGTGGGTACACCCGCACGTTCCAGAGCTCATTCGGTTCCATTTGGGAAACTGCGCATGGGTACTGGCACCCGCAGAGTGAGGATTCACTCCTGCTGAACGAAGACGGGCATGGGAAACGTGAGTTCTCTGACAGCAAGTTTATTCTGTGTCAGAGACTTTTGCAAGTTTCACATTGTTGGCTGCTAGACCTCTGGCTAGAGGCCTATCCGGCATTTGAAGCACCCAGCTGAGTTTCTTCACCCGTGCCCTCTATTCCTATCTGAGACTGTGTTATGTTGGATGTTACCACTGCAGAATAAAAAACCTTAAAAAGGACTTTTATGTGTCAGCATCCAAAGTTGTTGGGTACTAACCCTGGGAACCCCTGGACATTCACCGACAAGCCACGAGGAGGTAACTGGTAAGCCCAAAAGTCAAGGCTGCCCCTCAAGGGTTTATGGCCGCTACATATATATATATATACACACACATATAAAAAAAAAAAAATGAATCCAGGGAAAAACAAAAGTTGGAAAATAAAAAGTCCACAAAAAGTATAGTCCAGTCATGAAATTTCTTCTAAGATCCCGAAGGCTTTGTGATATCACCAGCACACACCTTCACCAAAAGTAGTAGAGGGAATGCTCACTTAATGACTTCCTATGATCCCCTATTATGGATGGTCATACAGCACTTTTTCCAGCATCCGTTTTGTATCCCAAGCCTACAATATGGCCACTCCTCAATTGATCTGGGACGCCAGATGGAACTTACAGAAGAACTTCATTCAGATAGTTGGGACTACATAGCATCCAGCAACTTTCTTTTTCAAATATCACAGCAGGCTCCTGCGGTGATAGCAAAAGGTCTTTGATAGCCATATTGATTTTAGCATGATGATATCAATAGCAAAGAAATAGATTTATACAAAAAAGTAAAAAAAAAAAATGTATGAAAATAAAAAAAATATGGACCACTTGAACTGGATGGACTTGTGTCTTTTTTCAACCCAACTAACTGTGTAACTATGTAACTTGAACTTTTTTCTGTTGTCACTCTTTTCTGCATTACGGACGGTAAATACCTTCTGTGTACTGTGCTCCCCCCCAGCCCCCCTTATACTTATCTGAGCCTGATCTCAATCCAGTGCTGTGCACATGAGCAGCACGTCTCTTGGCTCTCCCCCTTCTCAATGGTCAGAGACATCAGAAACAGCCAGTGAGAAGGAAGCAGGGGGGTGAGACACACTTTGTGTGTTTTATGGACTCAAACAGACGGCTAAGAGCAAGTCCGCAAGAGTTCCTCCTAAGCAAGAAGCTGGCTATTGTGGGCACTTCGCAGGGGGGGGGGGGGGGGGGGGGGAGGCAGGAGCATTAGCGGGAAAAAAACAAGAATAGGGGGATTGGTGCTGCTTTGTTCAAAAGCATTGCACAGAGCAGGTTATTTATAACACATTTGTTATTTGAAAAAAATATAAATAAATCAGGGTTTACAATCACTTTAAGAATGAATGGCACCGCAGCGGACCTGCCAGAACATTTCACATATTCCTGTATCTCATAACAGTAATTGAGAAGCAATTTCTCAATCTTCTATGATGTATTCATGATTCTTGGTAAAAACTCATTATATATATATATATATATATATATATATATATATATATATATATATATATATATATATATTTTTTTTTTTTTTTCAGTGCAGTGCTGAACAGGGATAAATATGCAGCTTGATGGAAGAGTGCTGAATGTGCTAATATCACAGCTATGACAAGCTTGTCTTTATCCTATCAAACAGCAACATCCGTAACGTACCACAGAAGGCCCAAGGCTTCCTTGGAGTTACTTCATTACAAACTGACAGCTGTGTCCCTGACCATTATCTGCGGGCCACATTCTTCAATAGCTCTGCAGATGTATTCTGCAAACCTCTGTGGCCTGACAGCTTGACTTCCTGTCCCAAACTATATCTTCTGCAACTCTGTAGCATCCTACAGTTTATCTGTGGTCAGCTTCCATACCCATTTCCTGCCAGCTGCTACTGGTCTTTTCGTCAGCACACAGAGAGATATGCGATGGGATGCAGGCCATAATTAACCCATTGTGCATGCAACACAAAACAGAGCATTGTCACTAGCTGCCGTTCTCATAAGGTGCACGAGCAGTGTTCTCACTAGTTTGCCCTGCTGATAAAAGGATTTCATACAGAGACTCTTGAGTCACTGTTGCATTATTTCGGAAACTTAAAGCTGAACTCCAGGCAAACAGCTGAATGCACAGGGAGCTGCCTGAGGATTTGTATTTGTGTCTATCCACTCCTGAGATTTACACAGCTCTCCCACATAGCTTAGTCCTGACTGACAGAAATTGGCACTTCAAGCACTTCACTTAATAAAGAAAATGACGCTAATGTCAATACAGTGCTCCAAAATAGCAGTGGAAGACAACAAAATGACAGTGCAAAGCTGTCTTAACCATGTGATATCAGCACAGTAAAACAAATATAAACCAACAAAGCCGTGCTAAATATAAAATGAATTAGAAAAATGCAATATAATGAATAAAGTCCATCTGAAATGGTGAAGAATGTTGGGAAAATCTTCCTTAACCACTTGCAGCCCTCCCACCCACCGTCAAATGATGACAGAGCGGTGCGGCTCTTGTTCTGGGACAGCGTCATATGATGGCGCTCTCACGCGCCCGCACCGTGTCCTAGGATGACGTGGCTCTTTACCCATGTGATCGGCTGTGTCCAATCACAGCCGGTCATATGTAAATGCAGAAGTGCCCTTTATCTGCTCTCCTCGCCTCACACTGACAGAGTATGTGGTGAGGAGAGCCGATCAGCGGTATCTCCTTGCGCCCCCTGGGACACGCACCCGGGAATGTCCGTGACCTCCAGACCTGGCGCGTCACGCATCGGGGTAAAGGGCCAATGACAGCGGCCTTTTACCACATGATCACTCCGTCCAATGACGAAGCGATCAGTTGTCTACAAACCAGAGCATGTCCGGTCCAGCTCCTCCCCTCTCCTCACACCGATTGGTATGGCGTGTGAGGAGAGGAGGGGGCCTAGTGCAGCAGCGCTGTAGGCTGGATCTGAAGTGCACACAGCGCTGATCTGTGCCCATCCATGGCTTATCCGTGCCTCATATATGCCCATCCATGCTCCATCCAAGGCTCATCCGTGCCCATCCGTGATCATCTGTGCCCATCCATGGCTCATCTATGCCCATCCATGCTCATCCGTGCCCATCCATGGCTCATCCGTGCTCATCCATGCTCATTCGTGCCCATCCATGGCTCATCTGTGCTCATCCATGGCTCATCCATGTCCATCGTGTCCATCCATGGCTCATCCATGCTCATCCATGCCCATTCATTGCTCATACATGCTCATCTATGGCTCATCCGTGCCCATCCATGGCTCATCTGTGCCCATCCATGGCTCATCCATGCCCATCCATGGCTCATCCATGCCCATCCTTAGCTCATCCATGCCCATCCATGGCTCATCCATGCTCATCCATGGTTCATTCATGCCTCATTCATGCTCATCCATAACTCATTCATGCTCATCCATGCCACATCAGTGCTCATCCATGCCACATTAGTACTCATCCATGCCACATTCATGCTACATCAGTACTCATCCCTGCCACATCCATGCCACTACAGTGCCCATCAGTGCCAATACAGTGCCCACCAGTGTCTCACAAAAGTGTAATAGGTAGTCAAATTAGATTTGAAATTGATGTCCCTAGAACACCTGATGGTGCTCCCTGCATGTTGGGCCTCTCTATGTGGCCAGGCTGTGGAAAACTCTCACACATGTGGTATCGCCATACTCAGGAGGAGTAGCAGAATATATTTTAGGGCAAAATTTAGGGCAGGGCAAAATTTTGCAAAATTTTATAACAGAAACAAAGAATTTTTTTTTACCAAATTTTCAGTCTTTTTTCATTTATAGCGCAAAAAATAAAAACCCATTGGTGATTAAATACCACCAAAAGAAAGCTCTATTTGTGTGAAAAAAAAGGACAAAAATGGCATGACTGAGTAATTATCATTCAAAATGTGAGAGCACCGAAAGCTGAAAATTTGTCTGCTTAGGAAGGGGGTTAAAGTGCCCAGTGGGCAAGTGCTTGCGCCCCCTGGGACACGCACCCGGGAATGTCCGTGACCTCCAGACCTGGCGCGTCACGGATCGGGGTAAAGGGCCAATGACAGCGGCCTTTTACCACGTGATCACTCCGTCCAATGACGAAGCGATCAGTTGTCTACAAACCAGAGCATGTCCGGTCCAGCTCCTCCCCTCTCCTCACACCGATTGGTATGGCGTGTGAGGAGAGGAGGGGGCCTAGTGCAGCAGCGCTGTAGGCTGGATCTGTGCACGCAGCGAACGACAAAAGTGAGGCTTCCCACCTTAGCCACCTTAGCCTCCCAGCAAGCTGCCCAGTTAGCGCAGGGGGGGGGCAGAGCAGAGAGCTGATGGCGGTGACTGGCAGTCACCAGCTCTCTGCTTAGGGAGTCCTGAGAACGGAGCGATCAGTGGTGTATGATTGCTCGGTTCTCAGTGTTAGAGTCGGTGGGGGACAGATGCAGCATCCACCTAGGTAAGTAAGATTCTGCAAAAATATTAAAGTCCATACTTCTCTTTTAAGAGCTCAGACAGGAATTAATAATTATCTCTTAACATAACACTTCAGAGCTAAACATTGCATTCTTGTTGTGTCACGGACAGTGACTGCTTGATTCACAGCTCTCGGGATGTCTTCACTGAAAATACATTTTATTTACCAAATGAATTCCGCAGGCACCAGAGGGATTGGAACAAACTAAAAATAGTCCAACTTGGCTGTTTGCACTTCATGTGCCAAAAAAAACGATTCCATTTCTGTCACATTAAAGTCTTAATCAACATGTCACTTCTAATGAGAGGATACAAAATGCTATTCAATTGCTTTTTATTGGAGAAAAGACTACGGGGTCCATATATGCCATTCTGTGTCAGCAGAGAAACTTTGCATCATGATGATATTCTTACCTGACTGACAAACATCAATTATCAGATAGTTCCTTTTCCTTGTTGAAGATCCATTATCAACTACCACCCACAATTTTATAAGCACTTTGTAGATGCCACTTCTCCCCTGAGGGATACATTGCATGACTGTAGAATACACCCAGCATATGCCATGACACAACATATGCCACTCATACATCCTCATATGGAGGGTTTCTTCAACTGTTAGAGCAAAGATGGACTGATAGCTGAATAGATTTGTTCAGCAGATATGCATATTGCGTGCTTGAAAAGGGAACTGTTATATTCTCCATATCCTTTAGATACACATGTGAAAAAAGATCAACTTAATGCAAAACATTACAAATGTGTTGATGTATTTAACCACTTCAGCCCCAGAAGGATTTACCCCCTTCCTGACCAAGCCCTTTTTTGCGATATGGCACTGGGTCGCTTTAAATGGCAATTGCGCGGTCGTGCAAAGCTGTACCCTAACAAAATGTACATGCTTTTTTCCCACAAATAGAACTTTCTTTTGGTGGTATTTGATCACCTCTGCGGTTTTTATTTTTTGCGCTATAAGCAAAAAAAGAGCGAACATTTTGAAAAGCTATATTTTTTACTTTTTGCTATAATAAATATCCCCAAAAAATATATAAATAAACAAATTTCTTCCTCAGTTTAGGCCGATATGTATTCTTCTACATATTTTTGGTAAAAAAAAAAAAATCGCAATCAGCGTATATTGATTGGTTTGTGCAAAAGCTATCGTGTCTACAAAATAGGGGATAGATTTATGTCATTTTTATTATAATTTTCTTTATTAGTAATGGCGGCTATCTGTGATTTTTATCATGACTGCGACATTGCAGCAGACAGATCGGACACTTTTGACACTATTTTGGGACCATTGCCATTTATATAGCAATCAGTGCTATAAAAATGCACTGATTACTGTGTAAATGTAACTGGCAGGAAAGGGGTTAAACACTAGGGGGCGATCAAGGGGTTAAGTGTGTTCCCTGGGCATGATCTAAGTGTAGGGGGGCTCACTACACCATGACAGAGATCATTGCTCCCGATGACAGGGAGCAGTAGATCCCTGTCATGTTGCTAGGCAGAACAGGGAAATGCCTTGTTTACATAGGCATCTCCCCGTTCTGCCTCTCCGTGTCACAATCGCGGGCCACATCAAGTCCGTGAGACCCGCAGGCATGCTCCTGCGTTTAACCCTGGTGTCTCTATAGAAGGTTACTTAAATCCTGTGTCCCCACTGATCCCAATCTCTCATTTGTATATACAGTATCTCACAAAAGTAAGTACATCCCTCACATTTTTGTAAATATTTTATTATATCTTTTCATGTGACAACACTGAAGAAATTACACTTTGCTACAATGTAAAGTAGTGAATGTACAGCTTGTACAACAGTGTAAATTTGCTGTCCCCTCAAAATAACTCAACACACAGCCATTAATGTCTAAACCGCTGGCAACAGAAGTGAGTACACCCCTAAGTGAAAATGTCCAAATTGTGCCCAATTAGCCATTTTCCCTCCCCAGTGTCATGTGACTTGTTAGGGTTTCAAGATCTCAGGTTTGAATGGGGAGCAGGTGTGTTAAAGCTGGTGTTATCGCTCTCACTATCTCATACTGGTCACTAGAAGTTCAACATGACACCACATGGCAAAGAACTCTCTGAGGATCTGAAAAAAAAAAAATGTTGCTCCACATAAAGATAACCTAGGCTATAATAAGATTGCCAAGACCCTGAAACTGAGCTGCAGCATGGTGGCCAAGACCATATGGTTTAACAGGACAGGGTCCACTCAAAACAGGCCTTGCCATGGTTGTATAGACATATGAGAAACAGACGTATGAGTGTTGCCAGCATTGCTGCAGAGGTTGAAGGGGTGGGGGGTCATCCTGTCAGTGCTCAGACAATACGCTGCACACTGCATCAAATTGGTCTGCATGGCTGTCATCCCAGAAGGAAGACTCTTCTAAAGATGATGCAAAAGAAAGCCCAGAAACAGTTTGCTGAAGACAAGCAGACTAAGGACATGGATTACTGGAACCACGTCCTGTGGTCTGATGAGACCAAGATAAACTTATTTGGTTCAGATGGTGTGAAGCGTGTGTGGCGGAAATCAGGTGAGGAGTACAAAGACAAGTGTATCTTGCCTACAGCCAAGCATGGTGGTGGGAGTGTCATGGTCTGGGGCTGCATGAGTGCTGCCAGCACTGGGGAGCTACAGTTCATTGAGGGAACCATGAATGCCGACATGTACTGTGACATACTGAAGCAGAGCATGATCCCCTCTCTTTAGAGACTGGGCCGCAGGGCAGTATTCCAACATGATAACGACCCCAAACACACCTCCAAGACGACCACTGCCTTGCTAAAGAAGCTGAGGGTAAAGATGATGGACTGGCCAAGCATGTCTCCAGACCTAAACCCTATTGAGTATCTGTAGGACATCCTCAAACGGAAGGTGGAGGAGCACAAAGGTCTCTAACATCCACCAGCTCCGTGATGTCGTCATGGAGGAGTGGAAGAGGACTCCAGGGGCAACCTGTAAAGCTCTGGTGAACTCCATGCCCAAGAGGGTTAAGGGAGTGCTGGAAAATAATGGTGGCCAAGCAAAATATTGACACTTTGGGCCCAACTTAGACATTTTCACTTAGGAGTGTACTCACTTTTGTTGCCAGTGGTTTAGACATAAATGGCTGTGTGTTGAGTTATTTTGAGGGGACAGCAAATTTACACTGTTATACAAGCTGCACACTCAGTAATTTATATTGTAGCAAAGTGTAATTTCTTCAGTGTTGTCACATGAAAAGATATAATAAAATATTTACAAAAATGTGAGGGGTGTACTCACTTTTGTGAGATACTGTATATGTAAACGACTCTAAACTGCATCTATAGCAGTTATAAAAACATACGAGACTGTGTCACAATTTTTCCAGTGGTTATAAAAGGCTAGACAAGTCACAATAATCACTTCCACATTTGAAGTGTCAAATGGCGTCATAATGCGGTATGCACATGTAAATGTATATCTTTCTATCCTTGCCTGACTTCCATAGTGCTGCCTGTAAATCAGAAGGTTTTTATATTAAAGGACAACTCTGCTAAGTACTATTTTTTTCTAAATTGATGGTTTGTTTTGGCATTATTGTCTCTGCACTGCAGGATTTTGGCAAAGAATTGTTTATTATCATGCCTGATGGGCTAAGTCAGCCCCTGGTTTCTTGTATGTTTTGGATCCTCCAACAATGAGATCTCCCTGCCATTGTTTCTGACTGTATCTGTCTATCTGGCAGCTTTGGGTTTCACACCATTTTTTGAGTGTTCCTCTCCTGTTGTATTCATCATGCTATTATATAAAGATAAAATCCAGCAGGTAAAGTAAGAACCCAACCTAATTGCAACATCGGGTGTGCAGACCTAGAAACTCAGTATATAAATCTCACCAATATAGTCACCATGACATATGTGTCAAGCAGTTTATCTCTTTGGGTCTATCAAGAACTAACAGCAGTTTTGGATGGAGTGTCCCTTTAAAGCCTCGTACGCACGGTACGATTGTTGGCAGGGGATTGTCTGTTGACAGACTGTTGTCCTAAAATCTTACCATTAGTACGCTCCTTTTGACAATTGTTGTCCAACTTTCGGGCCAATAAATGTTGGATGGCAGGCTACTAAATTTTCGGCGGACAACGGTTTGATTTTCGTATGGTCAGTACACAAATCCGTCACACAAAAGTCGAAAGTAAAAACATGCATGCTCGGAATCAATGCTCACTAAACACAAAATTAGCAGAAGGGGCCTAAAAGGTGGATCTCAAGACCTGAAATTCCTCGTAGTACATCACTACGTTCGTGTTTGTTGCACGACAATTGTGTACCGTTAGTATGCAAGACAAGATACTGGCACACGCCCTTTTGACAAAAATCTGATGCTTGGTTGGCCAACAATTGTACCATGTGTACAAGGCTTTAGTGTGAAGGTGGGGGGGGGGGGGGATAAAAGCCCAGATAGCTGCACTATTTATTCAAACCAAATCAGCTGCAGACCATATGTCCAAAATTTTCTTTTTAAAGAACATTATCGGTATAGGTGCTTGGGAGAAATTACTGCCGGAATCCTCCCTTTATACATGTTTCACCCAGCAAATGGGCATAATAGTAGATTAACCACACTGGTACCCCAAAATGTATTTATTTTTAGCCAAAAAGTACCAAAAATCCTAATTTACCTGAATTAATTGTCACAAGACCATCAGTGGAGCCTCTAATTGGGATTGGTCAGCGCAAGCTGCTCTCTTTACAAACAACCAGTTTTGCTGCCCCCTCTTGCATTGTGACTTCCTGACTTCCTGGTGCTGGACCCTATAATGAACCTTTTTCACATTCATTGGTCAGTGACCACATCACATGCACATGTGGGTGCTGCAAGAAGTACCCCCCACAATACAGTCTAGAAGAGGTAAGAATTGAGGCATGACCAGTTCCCATTAAGAAGTTGGGGCTCTTGATAACCTTCAAAAAAAAAAAAAAAAAAACATATTTCCTAGATTTCTAGAGGCAGATAGAGTTATAAAGGAATTTTTAAATGCCCACAGTTAAAGCAGAACTACACTGCCTCTGATCATCACAAACCAAAAATGCTGTTTAATTAATTTTTTATAGTCAAAGAAAGCTCACCCATCCATGTCTCCATGCTTTTTTGCTGAGGAATCACTTTGAAAATCACCTAGTAGCATTTCTGGCTGTGGCCATCTTGAGTAAGGGCAGATGATTCATAAAGCATTTACTTCCTGAAATCATTCTTTCCTTAGCTCAGGCATGCAGGCAGCAGGAGGCGGGGGGGGGGGGTGCTAAGCTGAGAAAGCTCCTTATCCCCTTCTCCAAGATTCCTGGGATGTATGACATAATTTGCCTAGGCCTGGAAACCAGGAAGTAACTGATGAAATGTAAAAACAATTAAATATGATATACTTTCCTCTCTGTTGTTGATTGAGAGAGTGAAGTTCCACTTTAAGATTTATATTATGTTTAGAAATTAGCAGGTAGAAACTACTGAAAATTGAAATATGTTATTTAGTCCAGGTTTCTTGGGACAGTGAGTGTCAAGTTGATCAAAATGGTCCATTACAGTCAGTCACATTTTTCAATATTTGTGATCAGAAATGCCACTAGACTTATTACTGTATACCTGTACCATGAAATTCTTTTTATTAAAAGGTGCAGTTCCCACAATTTTATTATCTGTTTTGTAGAACTATAGCCAAACAAGTTGCTTTTTTAGGGACTGAAAACCAACCTGTCAGGAAATGAAAGGAAATCTCAACAAGAATACAGACATCAAAATAAATCCGACAGAGGTTCCAACCCTTCCCCTACTCTGTCCAACACACTAATAAAAAAAGTGTCCTATAATCGAATGTTTTTTAGAGTTTTAGGATACATTAAAACGTATCATAAAACAACATTTGAAATAGTTAATGTATCCTCCATTGTGGTATAGAGCAGTGGGGGCTGGTGGTATATTTTTTCGAGGGGGACGTGACAAACAATCCACCAGCCGCCACTCCCCCCCACCAGTCCATCGGGCCAGTCCGTCGGTCACCAGCCCCACCCAGTCCGTCGGTCACCAGCCCCACACTTACCCAATCTAGGTTGCGGGCACTTCTCCTCCTCGGCTTTCGGTGGCTTCCTTCCTCCTTCTCAGCAGCCAATAGGTTCGCTGCTCATCTTGGCCAGTCGGGTGATGGGTCTCAGGACCCACTTCCTGATTGACCGGGAGGAGAATCAGGAAGACAATAGCGAATATTAATTTTCTATTGTCACACAACTGAGTGGACTCAGGGCACAGTGCTTTGTGCCCCGAGCCCACCCTTTTTTGAAGCCAATTAGAGCCTCATGCTCTAATCATATGGTTCTAAAAAAAAATACCCCATTAGAATCCATGCGTCTGTTGCCCCGGCATGTAGATTAGGGGCCCGGGAGCATGGATTAGGGGGGCATCGCCCCTGCGCCCCGTATGAACGGGGGAAGTGCTGCCCGCATCTAGGTTGCGGGCAGCACTTCCTCCGGGTGGTAGCTTCACCCTGCGTCTCCTCCTCCTCGGCTTTGGTGGCTTCCCTCCTCCTTCTCGGCAGCCAATAGGTTCGCTGCTCCTCTTGGCCAGTCGGGTGATGGGTCTCAGGACCCGCTTCCTGATTGACGGGGAGGAGAATCAGGAAGACAATAGCGAATATAAATTTGCTATTGTCAAACAACTAAGTGGACTCAGGGCACAGTGCTTTGTGCCCAGAGCCCACCCTTTTTTGAAGCCAATTAAAGCCTAAACTCTAATCATGTGGTTCTAAAAAAAAAAAAAAATACCCTATTAGAATCCATGCGTCTGGCGCCC
The DNA here is from genome assembly GCA_028564925.1 of Lithobates sylvaticus. Lineage (NCBI taxonomy): Eukaryota > Metazoa > Chordata > Amphibia > Anura > Ranidae > Lithobates > Lithobates sylvaticus. The sequence continues at coordinate 471,086,019 of CM053028.1, forward strand.
TGCATGTAGATTAGGGACCTGGGAGCATGGATTAGGGGGGCATCGCCCCTGCGCCCCGTATGAACGGGCCGCCACTGGTATATGGTTATTTTTGGTAGTAGGAAAGTGTATAATAATCCAACAGCTTCAGTATAAAGTAAATTTATGAAAACCGAAGGAAAGAAAAGACAGGTGTGCCCGATGCCCAAACACGACCCTGCCTGTGCGTAAAACTGAACCTGTATTGTGCTCTTAGAACCCATGCTAATGTCACAGCTATGTGATTTCACCTTGTCAGTGACATTTCCCTCTACTATCTAATGATGTCGTCTGATCTGATGAAGATATAAACATTCTGCAAGTCAGCATTCGGTCTGGGCACACCCACTCCCTATGTGACAGTGCTCAGGCCTGGCAATTGGCAACTCAGGCACAAGCATTGCATGCTCAAAAGATTGGGTGTGTCTCAAGTGCTGCCTTCGTATATTGGGAAGGGAAGCAGCACCAGCAAGGTAGGGGCAATCTCCATTTGGAGTTGTTTGTGCAGCAGTTGTGTTAGTTTGGCTGCTAAATGCACATTACAAGTTCCATAAATAGGAATCTCTTACTAATGTTAATCCTTGTGTGAAAGGCTTCAGAATAAAGCCAAAATTCTTTGGCAGCACTTTGAGTAAAAAAGTAGAGAATGGCAATTTACATCAGATGCTTCTCAGATATTATGTTTAATGATATGTTCTCTTTATAAAGACAACTACACCTATACAAACAGAAGTGCAAAAATAGCCAATATGGTATGTGCTTGAAAAATGAAGCTAAGACTTGAGCTAGGGGGAAGCTGGCTTCTAACAGGAAGTTAAGAAATAAAATATCTCACATCACAATCTCAACCTTATCTTTATTCTGATATGTTCCTTCTCATAAAATGTTATACAGTAAAGCTAAAATTGTATTTCATATCTCTTATAAAGAGCAACAAATTTTAATCTGCATTTTTACTGTATTTTGTAATTCTCAAATGTATTATGCCAACCTTAAAGGTGAATTCCAGCCAGAACATGATATCTGATGTCACCCAATGTTGCCAGCCCTATCTCTTAGGGAGCCAGAATGGAGCTATACGCAAAATTATGTGAAAACATGCTGCAGTCCTGCACAGTAACATACAATATGTGGGTAGATTGCAGAAACAAGCTGCAATGAAATAAACATAGCTCAAATTAAGGCATTTTGCTGCACGAAAATTGATCCAAAAAAAAAAATAAACCTTTCTTAAAACCAATATCATTTTATGAATAAATTAATTCTCAGAAAAATATATTAAAAATGCTAGTGAATATCACAACTCTGTAGTTATGAAAATCCTTGAGCAGAAGCAGTAGTACTGCTTGGCTGCTGCATGTGACAGACCCAACTGGGGCAGGGGCTTTAGGAGGGGACTAGGGGCTAGCCTTCTACCCACTGATTATGGAGGAAACTGGGGATTTTGTCTGCCTCTTCCGGTCAGCACCTGGAAAAGAGCTCAGTACAGCCTCTTATCCCATGGAAAGAGCAGATCACTCTTTAACCACCTCAGTACAGTGCATTTTCACCCCCTTCCGGACCAAGCCATTTTTCAGCTTTCAGCGCTGTCGCACTTTGAATGATAATTGCGCGGTCACACAACACTGTACCCAAATGAAATTGTTATCATTTTTTCCCCACAAATAGAGCTTTCTTTTGGTGGTATTTGATCACCTCTGCGTTTTTTATTTTTTGCACAATAAACAAAAGAAGAGCGACAAAATTAAAAAAATATATATATTTTTTACTTTTTGCTATACTAAATTTTCCCAAAAAATATATAAAAAAACATTTTTGTTCCTCAGTTTAGGCCGATACGTATTCTTCTACATATTTTTAATAAAAAAATATCGCAATTAGCGATTATTGATTAGTTTGCGCAAAAGTTATAGCGTTTACAAAATAGGGGATAGTTTTATAGCATTTTTATTAATATTTTTTTTTTTACTAGTAATGGCGGCGTTCTGCGATTTTTATTGTGACTGCGACATTATGGCGGACACATCAGACATTTTTGACACATTTTTGGCACCATTGTCATTTATACAGCAATCAATGCTATTTAAATGCACTGATTCCTGTATAAATGACACTGGCAGTGAAGGGGTTAACCACTAGGGGGCGGGAGGGGTTAATTATGTTCCCTGGGAGTGATTCTTACTGTGGGGGGAGGGGACTCACAAGGGGAGGAGACCGATCAGTGTTTCTCTGTACAGAGAACACACCATCGGCTCCTCTCCTCTGACAGGACCGTTGATCTGTGTGTTTACACACACAGTTCCACGGTCCCGCTGTGTTACCGGGCAATCGCAGGTGCCCAGCGGACATCGCGGCCGCTGGGCATGCGCATCGGGTGCCCAGTGACACGGCGAGCGCGCGCTCCCGGCGGCGTGCGCGCGCTCCCTGGAGTGCACTGAAGGGGAGGACGTCATATGGCGCCCTCCTGCGCTGAGAGCTGCGCCGCCTGGCCATCAATTGACAGCCGGCGGTCGCAAGGTGGTTAATGATGGACAACAATGTGATGAATGCTGAGAGTCAGGCTTGGATTAATTCTATGAATAAAGACAATAAGGCTTCCCTTCTGGAGTGGATGGAAAGCTGTAATATTAATCTTGTACAGGTTATTGGTCAGAGGCGATATGGTGGCTCTCCTGCAGACTTGGTTGGAGAAGTTCTTCCACTTGGGACAGAAATATTTATCAACAATCTCCCTCAAAAAATCTATGAAGATAAATGAATTCTTCTTTTTCAGACTGATGGAACATTTTATGAGTGTTGTCTTATGACTTTTCTAGTGGACAGATTGCACAAGTGAAAGTTAAACACCTGAAAAACAGCATGTGTAATGTACATTGTGTATCCGGGGTTGTGGACTTGCCAGACTGTCTGGGGTGGGCTCCCTGGCTAATCAAAGCTTGCCTGGGTGCCTGGACTGGGTGCTTACTGTTAATTAGGTCACTGTTAGCTGCTAGCAAAAGTCCATGTGAGCTTTTGGTTGGAAATTCCGACCGTGTGTATGCTCCATCGGACTTTTGCTGGCGGAATTCCGGCCAGCAAAAGATTTAGAGCAGGTTCTCTATTTTTCGGTCGGAAAAAGTTCCGATCGCAAATTCCGATCGTCTGTACCAAATCCGACGTGCAAAATTCCTACGCATGCTCGGAAACAATTCGACACATGCTCGGAAGCATTGAACTTAATTTTCTCGGCTCGTCGTAGTATTGTACCTCACCGCGTTCTTGACAGTCGAAAGTTCAGAGAACTTTTGTGTGACCGTGTGTATGCAAGCCAAGCTTGAGCGGAATTCCGTCGGAAAAACCATCCAAGATTTTTCCGACGAAAATTCCCCTCGTGTTTACAGGGCATTAGATGTACTGATGATATTACTGTTTAAAGTTTGCATTGTTTAGGATAATGTGATCAGGATCTTATCTGATTTTCTGTGGTATAAATTCTGTTTAAATTTACAAGAAAGTTTGTTTCTGTTTGCATCAAAGCTACTGTTGTTTAGTTCTTGGGTGCAATTCTCAGCTATAATGCCTGGTTCCTGTGTTCCAGCAAGCAGCTCTTTGGCGGAGGCCCCATTGTGGGGTTACAGGCGGTCTGTCACACTGCGGTTCTCCTCTGGGTGATTTGTTGCAGTCAGCTGTGCCCCAGGAAGGTCCCTCTGGTTGAATTTGCAAAGTGCTCTGAGGATCTCTGCGTGGCATTATCTGGAATATCATGGGAATGCACAGATTGGTGTGTTTTTAACATATTTCTGCATGCTGATTATCACAAACCCTTACACAAATCATTGTTGGTCCTGTCCCTGAGAAAGAGCAAGATTTGAAACGCATTGGGAATTTGGGCATACTATATGTTATATTAAGGCTGCGCTTGACAAATATGTTTTTTGACATTTAATTTTCTGTACGAAAACACAAATTGTGGTAATTTTATTGATTTGGTGGTCTGGTATATGTGTTGCGGTATATTCATACTCTCTAATAATGTATTTCTACCACTTTATATACTATTTATTTTGTTGCATTATTTTCTGGAGCGATTACATTTTTTACCTGGGGTTGCTAGCTAGTGGCAAATCCACTGAAAGCAACTTTTCTGCTGCGTTAATATTTTTTTCTGAGATCTTGTGTGGGCAATCTCCTACAATTTTCTGGCTGTTACAGAACACTTGGCTTTGTAGCTGCATACAGTGTATAACCAAAAGAAAAAGGAGAGCCATACTCTGAATTTTTTTTTTGATCTACCTGGTGTAAGGCAAACCACCTGAGCTTCTCCCTCTGATATATTTCACTTGAAAAAAATCTGTGTAGTAGAAGCTTATCAGGTGGAAGAATAGTTTGCACAGTGTCCAGTGTCCAACCAGCAGCAAGAGGCCCAGGTATGTGCAGCCTTATATACCAGGCCAGGTGTATTCTAGAACCTTCTGCAGGTCACATGTTTTACCTGGACCATTCAGGTAACACCTGTACAGGTAACATTTTAAGAGACAGTGCCACATATATTATAGCAAGCGGTAATATGTATATTTATTTAAACAAACAGACAGGGGAGGGGCAGCGGCCGCGAACCCATGCACGTGGGCATATATATTGTGCCCCCTTAGCTCATTCTTTTTGTACAAAAAGTATACATATCAGACTAGAGATAACAATAATACCCCATGGCCCTGTACATATCAAATCACATCAATTTATTCCAATAGTTAAATTGTTTTAAATACTCTTAAAAAGTTTTAATACAATCATTTCTTATATAGTTGATAGATTGAAATAACCCCAGCTGGTTGCACTTTTGTTACTATGATTGAATATTCTTGAAGGTGAATTACAGAAGTCCAAATGATCCCTCTGCATTTATGGGAATATATCGTGTTTTTAGAGATTTTCTTTATTTATGTTCAGGGTTAAAAAAAAAACATAGTTATATTTTTGGTCAAATAAATATGAAATATTACATATTGAATATTTACAGTTGCTAGTCAACAGATGGAGCTCTGGGCTTCATTTTACATGTTTTCCAGGCTAACTTTAACTGCTTTGCTGCATAAAACCTGTTGTTTACAGAGATTAATAAATAAAGCTTAAATTACACTTACAGCTTAATGAATCACACTTTTCCCTGTCTTTCTTAGGTTAAAATGAGGCCATACCAAGGTTCAGTTATAGAAAGACAGGGGTTAATTTACTAAAACTGGAGAGTGCTAAATCTGGTGCAACTCTGAATGGAAACCAACCAGCTTCCAGGTTTTTTGTCAAAGCTTAATTGGATAAGCTGAAGTTAGAAGCTGATTGGCTACCATACAGACCTGCACCAGATTTTGCACTCTACAGTTTTAGTAAATCAACCCCACAATCACAACTGGCTCCAGTTATTATTTTGGGATAACTTAAAGAGGAAGTAAAGCCTCTTAAAAAAAAAAAAAAAAAAAAAAAGACACCCTGCAAGGCAAAGGCATAATGAGCTAGTATGCATAGCATACTAGCTCATTATGAAAAACTTACCTGAAAACGAAGCCCCCGAAGCCGTCCTTATCCTCGATCTTCTTCGCCGCCATCCAGGGCCGGAGTGACTTCCGGGTCTCGCCGCTCCAGCGCTATCATTCGCTGGAGCGGCAAGACGTCACTCCTGCGCATGCGCACGAGATCGGCATATCGCCGAGATCTCGGCATATTCAGTGCGCCCTCAGTGCGCCTGCGTGCCGCTGTCTACGGTGCATGCGCCGTAGACAGCGATGCCTTTTCATCGCTAAATATCTCCTAAACCATGTAGGTTTAGGAGATATTTATTGGACCTACAGGTAAGCCTTAATCTAGGCTTACCTAAAGGCCAAAGTCATATGGAAGGGTTTACTTCCACTTTAAGGCTCCATTCACACATGTACAGCTCCAAAGTTGCTCAACTTTGGAGTGCAACTTTGAATGGGTGAGATTTGGATGTGACTTGTTGTACCTCTGCAAAGTCGGACCCACTGTTGTACCACTATGACTTTCATGCAACTTTTCAGGGTTAACATTGAAGTCTATGGCCCTCAAGTTGCATTAAAGTCGGACCAAAGTAGTGCATGAACTGCTATGACTTTAAGTCACACATATATGAATAGTTATTATTCGAAAACATGGGGCACGACTTGTCATGTGACTTTGATGTCCAAAGTTGTATGACAAGTCGCACAATGTGAATGGGGTGTAAAGATAGATCACTCAATTGAATCTTTCGAAAAAGTTGGCAATCCAAAGCTAATCAATGTTTTTTCAGATTTTTAAAGAAGCTGATGGAGGAAGTCATTAATTTGTAATTTGTACAGAACCCTGTAAGACATTGGCAGCCTTTGATGGTCTCTTGTAAAATAGTGACAACATGTGATGAACTTTTTGGAATATGTCAATAATCTCGAAAAACTTGCACGGTCTTTGACGGTCTACAGGAATATGTTTCAGTCTAAGCTTTTTGGCTCATATTGGCAATCTTTGAGTGTTTTTTGGAACAATGAACGTCTCTTTTTTTTGTCTTTTGTTTTAATACATTTAAGTAGCCTCTGAAGTACTTCAGAGCACATTAGCAGTTCCTGACAGACTCATGGAATATATTGGCAGTCTCTGACAGTGATGGCATACCTAAGCTCTTTCAGATGGCCTCTTTGAACATATTAGTGGTAAAAATTGGATTGGTATACTGCATATAATCTTTTTATCAGTGAAAATTTGTATCATAAACGTTCTACGCAGACATCGTTACGTCCACCTCATGTTCATTTAGCCACACCTACTTCGGCAATGCTACACCCACCGTTTAGGTGTCCCTCTTTCCCTTATGAGAAATATATTTGTTGATATGGGCTGAATGACCTATTTTATATTATATACCCATATCTGATAAAAAGCATACTCATATTGAAAATTATTTAATGTATTTGTATTATTTTGAATGTATTGTGTTATTTACCTTACGTTTTTTTTCCCCCTTTTTTCTTTCCCCCGATTTTATTTATGTGTGTGTGATATTTTGCATATTTGAAAATTTAATAAAAAGATATATAAAAAAAGAAATATGCAGAGGTACAGTAAGCAAAACTAGGACAGGCTTTCAATGAAATGCCATTTTTTGCCAGAAAAGTCTTTAAATTCATCCTCTACATGTAAAAGGGATGGAGCTTTTATTTCAGCAAGTCCAGCATGGCAAAAACAGGAATTGCCCAAATATCTGTTGTCCTTTATAGAGAAGGTCTTCTGCATACATTTTACAGAGTACATTGCCTGAAGTCTCTGTACCTTTTACTGTGTTCTTTATTTGGAAAACTGCTGAGAAAGAAAAGGAATACATCAACTATTATTACTTGAGATTCTTTATAGAGATACAAGGTACTGATCTCTGTATGAACCTTATATTGTAATGACGTTAATGATTTTTCAGTATCAAAGTCTTCTGCTACCTTACAGTAATGGACGTACAGGATAGTGTAAATGCTTTTGTTCAATAAGCCGTCAGTTGGGACATAAATCCTTTGGCCCGGGGGCTCTACTTGTGGTAGAAAACCGCTGAGAACTTATGAAAGGAAATAGCTGGAGTTGCTGAAAGTGCAGAGTAATCTAGACAAGTTTTGAAATTTCTCTGCTCATCTGTTAAAGCCAATTCTTGAGCTATGATATAGGAAATGCTGAAATAGCAGCAATTTCCATGTTATCTCATGAATTCAGAGAATTTATGTAACTCTGTACTTTTGTAAAAGAAGGAACAATACTATAAGTTACTGAAGAGTTTATAACATACTGTATATAGAAACATCAGTTCATGACTTTAAATATGATATTTGTTCTTGAAAACTTTGTTGGCTTTTACTATAGCAGATGTTGATTCTTTTTTTTATTGAGGAGGTTTTTATCTTGCCTGGTGGCCCCCAACTGGTTTCTGCTAGTGGAAACAGTGAAGTGACATTGAATCTATATTTTTATGTTGTTCCTCCTGGTATCTAAAACTAGAGATTTAGAGGGGCTTATTACAGCAAGCAGTGGGCAAAGTGTTAAGAACGTGATCTAAAGCAGAGCAGTGGTTTGTTTTACTCACTTAATCCAATGTTCCCCAAAATTGTTCTTGAGACTGACCAACACGTGCATGTTTGATGGCCACTTAATATATGCACAGGTAGAGTAATTAGTGGTTCTCCACTGTGGCCCTAAGGGGCTTCCAGGCCCTAAAACAATAAATCTACAATTATCTTAAGGGTTTTTCAGGGGGATACTATTGGAATTTTTTTTCTGCAGATTTTGTTGGCTATTTACAGGACAATGGGAAGTTGCTGGGCTTCAATAGTGGATGTTGTCACTAAGGGGAAAAGATTGATGCCTACCTGCTGTTGGCCTTTGGAACTTCAATAGGAGGCTTTGGCTAAACATAAGGGGCTTTATATTTCTTCCACAATTGGTCTGTGAATAAGTCCTGATTCACTGGATTTGGTGAACTTCCTGATCACTTTTCTGCAATTTAATCATGGAATCAAGGAAACAGTTGAGTGTAAAGGAACAAGGACTGATCATATATTTGTACTTTTTGCTTGACTTTGTTCAAAACATAGAGTCAAAGCAGGAACCAAGACATTTTTGGGACTAAATCCTCGTAAGCACGCTTAGATTTTCGGACGGTCAAACGTACGTTTTTTTGTGGCATGCTAGTATCATGTCGAAAGTGAAGAGGTTACTCACTATACGAAAATGTACGTACGACAGAATACAACTTCAGAAGTGACATAATGTGTTGAATACAGTAGTTTTGTATGTATTTTTTTTTTTTTTTTTTATAAAAACCATACTAATGAAATGAAAATTGGACACTGAGTTCACATCCGACAAAAATGTTATAGTCTGCACATCCAGCTTTTGTCTGATGAAAAAGCAAAATCGGGTGTCGAAAGCACTGTACTAACGATCCGAAAATCTTCAGACAGCTACGGGCCTTTAAAAACACCACATTCTTCAGGAGTGTAGTGCCAGGAGACTACCCAGTCTCATGAAAAAATAATTGCATATAACTGGCTTCATCATGGACATTCTTTATTGGAAGTAATGTTACCCACAAGGTGGGTGGACAGTGTTTATTTTATGGATTTTTTTCATGTTTATACTTGTGATTCCCCAAATATGCTGCACTACCACTAAATATAATTGTGAATAAAGTGCACCAATCGACTTAATACTTAATAACATACAAACAAATAAAGTGAAACAACTAAAAAATTAAATAATTGTTGTAGTGCACCCATAAAATGTCAAGGATCTTCCTTAGCATAAAAGGTGAACCAAGACAGTCCACTCTCAAATTCTTAATTAGAAGACTCCTCTGTGTGAATGCCTGCCACCTCCATAAGTACTAAGGACTCTTATCAAAAATAAGACCTCAAGATCATAAGAGGTCATATCTCTCATAAAGGTAAACTTTCCATCAAGGGACCAGTCGATCATCAAATGAAGATATGAAGATGCCTCCTTAAACCATCAGCATACCATAATAACATGTAAAACAAAAGCACTCTACATAGTGCAGGTAAACGGTTTTACATTTATTGATAGAATCCAATGCTAAAAACATACAATTGTAAGTAAACAAGCTTGCAAACAAGTAAATTCCTCTTCTCACCATCTCGTTATCTCACACAGAATGCAATGATGTTAATACGCCATACTCCACATAACATGTTTGGTCAAAGGTGACATCATCAGGGTGCTTGAATCACATTGCTGAACCCTCGGTTATGGTCAATTTGTCAAAGTTATTAAAGTTTGGTTTTTAATAAAATTTGGTGTTAATCTAACTTTAATAAATGGATTTAGCCTTTCTAGGACAGAATTGTGTCTTTGTTTATTGAACAGTAAATTGTTATTTTTAATTAGTATGCAAAGTCAGAATATACATTTTCCATGTGATAAACTACAACAAACTTCATAATATGTACAGTTTTATAGGCTTACCATTCATTTCAGTGGTCTTGCTTAAGGCAAAAACTCACTAAGCTACCGGGCTTAGATGTGAATTAGCCACATCGGAATGAATGGAATTGAATTTTCATGCAGCAAAAGGACAAGTGTGAACAGGCCTTATGTGTGTGCACAAAACATTCACCATTGGCGAGATTTGAGGACAAGTCTAGAAAGCACTGATCTAATCCACTGTGCCCTGCTAGCTATGTTGACATTGAGCTTCATAATATCTGTTAACAGCAAAGCTTAATGCTACAGTAGGCTTACTTTTTGAAGAGCCTGATTAGAGCCAGAGGCTCTAATAGGCTTAAAAATAGGGTGGGCTCGGGGCGCAGAGAGTGCGTCCTGATCCCACCCAATTGTATGACGATAGCAAATACATTTTCCCTATTTTCACACTAACCTTCCTCCCTGCCAATCAGGAGGCAGGGTGTCAGACCTGTTTCCTGATTGGTCAAAGCACCAGTCCACCCTATTGGATGCCTGGCGCCTAGAAAGAGGAGCGGAGGACTCAGGGACACACGCTGGAGAGGAGGTCACCACCGTCGCTCTGGTGAACTGAGGAGCTGCTGCCTGGCCATGAGCCCTGCAAGTGGGGGGGTCGGTGGGCACAGTGGCTGCATATGATGGGCACAAGTGGCTGCATTTGATGGACACAAGTGGCTGCATTTGATGGGCACAAGTGGCTGCATTTGACGGGCACAAGTGGCTGCCTATGATGGGCACAAGTGGCTGCCTATGATGGGCACAAGTGGCTGCCTATGATGGGCACAAGTGGCTGCCTATGATGGGCACAAGTGGCTGCATATGATGGGCACAAGTGGCTGCATTTGACAGGCACAAGTGGCTGCATATGATGGGCATAAGTGGCTGCATATGCTGGGCACAAGTGGCTGCATATGATGGGCACAGTGGCTGCGTATGATGGGCACACGTGGCTGCATATGATGGGCACAAGTGGCTGTGCATGATGGGCACAGTCGCTGCGTTTGATGGGCACAATGGCTGCAATTGATTTGCACAGTGGCTGCATTTGATGGGCACAATGGCTGCATTTGATGGGCACAGTGAGGCTGCAATTGATGGGGGGGATTCAGTATTTTTCCGTTTGTTTGCACCCCCACAACATTTTTGAGCACCAGCTGCCACTGTTCCACAGTAATGCACAGTTTCTACGTGGAATCAAACAAAAATTAAAAACTCTCGATTGAGCAGAATGAAAAGGTAATGAACCTTCTTTCTGAGGGTTTTTTTTGTTTTTTTCTTCTGGAAAAATTGAAAAAAAAAGTGAGGAATATGTTCTTTTACAATAATAATTAATATAGCTATGACTAGCTATGGTATTTCAACTATATAACATGAAGACCTTAATGAAAGATTTCTAAAACTTTACATAAAGTTTTAAATGATTGAAGTTCTCTCAGCTGAAGACAAGCAAATCCTGGCATACAGTTCAAGTAACACTGTACTTCTCAATGCAGTTCAAAAACAAGAGAAATATGCATTCCTGCCACTAGAGGGCACTGCAGGGGAAAGCTCCAGGTTAGTTTGGCTCCATTTTGTACCTCCTACAGTTAAGTGATTGTTGGAATACAGCAGATGATAGTTTCTGTCCTCTCAGGCCTAAAATAGGTTGTAAACCTCCATTTTCATGCTGTACCTATAGGTACTATAAATATCTCCTAAACGTGCAAGATATTTACTTTGTAGTTCGCCGATGAAGTCATTGGCGCATGCGCTGTTAAGAAACATCCCTCTATGCCGTTTCTTCACTAGTGAGTGTCATGACTGGTGGCTCCCGCACACATGTGTGGGAGTGATGTTACATGACTTCGGACAGTCTCAGAGTCACAGTGCATGTCTCTTCTGCAATAAATCCCCGCTTGTTCGCAGTTTTTTACAGCAGAACTTTAGTTCCACTTTAATTGATGCCTTGATGGGCAGATTAAATATTGAAATATGTTTTTTACTTATCACTGAACAATTTGTTTTCCCACCACAACAAATAGAATCGTTATGTTGATGGCTTTGACATTGTTTTCCCACCAAGCTGAGAAATGACAGATGTATATAAATGAACATAAACATCTCCTTTATCTATTACACCCAGTTAAATTGTTTGGCTCATTATATTATTAAGCCATTCAACATAATGGTCTTGTAAGTGCATGAGCTCCTTTGTGAGTTTCTCTGTCTGGAGTCCCCTGGGCTATTCCCAGGAACAGCATTAGAAAACATACTAACCACACGCAGATACTCAGTGTGTAAAATGTCATGATTTAACATATTTGAGAGAAGGTGGTGACATCTCATCAAAGCTCATAGGAAGATTGCTATCTTAGCACGAGAAATACACTGAATGGCACACTGCACCTCTGGAGCTGTCGATCAAGACTTTCCCTAAATTCACACTTTACAATGTCCCTCTGAGGCCCTAAACACATCACAATGACAGGCACGTCACACATTTCAAGACTTGTAACTCCCAATGTACAAATTTGGACATTATTTGTATTCAGAAAAGAAAGAAATGCAAAACATAATCCTGTTTAAGTATGTTTATTTTGAACACAATGCTTTGCTTATATAATTCTTATAAGCGTTCTATGATCACAGCATGCACTTTCATTTTATAACATCAGCATTGTAATAACAATACAAACTATAGTTATTTTTTACAATCCAATATAAGCCTTAAAACTTGCAAAACTTGAAAAATCTCCCGTGAGTTCTACCTGTCTGATGGCCATCTCTTTCCACAACTTCCTGGATTGCCTGCATTATTATTATTATTATACAGGATTTATATAGCGCCAACAGTTTATGCAGAGCTTTTACAATATAAAAAGGAGACAATACAGTTATAATACAATAAAATACAAGAGGATTAAGAGGGCCTTGCTCAGAAGAGCTTACAATCTAATAGGGTGGGGGGGGGGGCAGGTGGTACAAAACGTTGTAACTGTGGGGAATGAGCTGATGGAAGTGGTAAAAGATTAGTTGGAGACATAATAGGTTTTCCTGAAGAGATTTGTTTTCAGGGGTCGCCTGAAGGTAGCTAGAGTAGGGGATGGCTGGACAGGTGGAGTTAGCGAGTTCCAGAGGATGGGAGAGGCTCTGGAGAAATTCTGGAGACGAGCATGGGAGGAGGAGACAAGAGAGCTTGAGAGTAGGAGGTCTTAAAAAGAGCGGAGAGGATGGTTTGGGTGATATTTGGAGACTAGATTGGTGATGTAGCTCGGGGCAGAGTTGTAAATGGCTTTGTATGTTGTGGTTAGTATTTTGAATTTAATTTCGCTATAACCCATGTTATGCTGGGTGATTGGGAGCCAGTGTAGGGATTGGAGGAGAAGGTTGGCAGACACTGAGTGGTTGGTAAGGTGTATAGGTCTGGCAGCAGACTGAAGAAGGTATAGCCTATCGAGAGGCAGGCCAATGAGAAGGGAGTTGCAATAGTCAAGGCGAGAGATAACAAGGGAGTAAATGAGGAGCTTGGTGGTTTCATTAGTTAAAAAGGGGAACATTTTAGAGATGTTACGGAGGTGAATTCTACAAACTTTGACAACTTTTGCATGCGTTGCAGCTTCTCCTCTGCTGTTTACTTTACTAACTTCAATATGGACATTAATATAATGATTTCAGATTTTGATCATACACTCTAAATGGTTAAAGGTTTTTTAAACTTTTATTTTTTGCTATCTTTGCCTCTTTGGGTGGACACTTCCTGGCCTGGAGGCAAAACAGAAAGTGAGTGGAAATCCCTACTTAGACAGTTGTCCCATTTGGAAGATTTCCTTTTATTTCCTGTTTTGAGTTCCCATCCCAAACTGGAGTACCCAGAGGAAACACACAAGCACAGATTGTAAGCAGGGGGATCCTGCTCTGTTCTCTATTTGGTGTGGGCTGGGCTCTTTCACTTGAGAGAAGATATAAAATAGGAGGGAGGGGTTTTAGAGGGTGCTGATGGGAAGAGGAAGGCTTGGAGTTCCTCAAGCTGTAGTAGTAAGGTGCCCCAAGAGTTTCCCTTTGCGGGCCCTGTCTTCCTCATGTGTATCCCCAGGGTATGGAGATGTGAGGACAAAAAGTGGACTTCAGAATGCTGGCTGACAAAGCCTCTGTGTAGAATATCTTTGTCTGCTATCTTGAAAATGTTCTCTGAGAATGAGATGTTGCATGTTGTTCCTAAGTCAGTAAAGCACTGAAAAAGAAGAATCTGACTGGACATTTTTGGGAGGTGGATACAGATTTCCTTTACAGGGCCTTCTGTAAGCAGGGCCGATGCTACCACTAGGCAAACTAGGCAGCCGCCTAGGGCGCACTGCTGCCTAGGGGCGTTCTGCCACCGGTTTCCCTCCGCGTCTGCATGCTCTGCAGGCTGCAGAATGCAACTAAGTCTGACCGGTAGTGTTATTGGAGGCGCAGCACTGGAGCCAGTGCTAGAGGAAGCAGAGCCGATGCTTTCTGTATAGCGCCGCCTTCTGTCACAGGGACAGTGTAAAGGGGGTGGAGCCAATGGTGGCAAAAAAATTAGGTTTTGCCTAGGGTGTCAAAAACCCTTGCACCACCCCTGTCTGTAAGCTAGGCCATTAGAACACGGGGATAACGTTTTAGTCCTGGGTACCACTAACAGGCCTCATGCCCTAATTTCACATTAGTGAGAGTGTCCGCTCCCAGAAGGAGGAAAATAAGCTTGCATTCACCAGCAGATGTATGTTATGAAGCCTGACACTTCATGCTTCATTCTATCTGATAGACCAGGTACCAGTTCAAAGGATAGGCTATTGGTATCAGGAAGAGTTCAGTCATTTTCAAAGTTTTACTTTCACAACTTTAGGGCATACAGTTTCTCACCAATTCTGGTAGTGGTCCTCAATACTTTCTCAGGTCCGGTACTCTCCCTGTTGCCAATTCCAGTCCTAATCTAGGGTATTAGGACCTTACCAAGTATTTTCCAGCTGGGGATTACCAATTGCTGGAAACTCTACATCTTTGAAGAAAGGGCCCCACCAAGTCCCATGGGGGCCAGCTACATCTAGTGGCACCCTTACACTTGGGCCTGGAGAGTATGCGTGAAGACAACATGGTGGAGCCTTCCCTGTAGGTAAGAGGGTTGGCAATTCCCAATCCCCTTGTGTTGCATCAGGTTACAGTAGGGTATCCCTAAACCAGCATGTAGTGTTGCTGAACCACTAGGAGACCAGCTAATAAAAACATGCAAACTCCAGATATTGTTTTGACCAGGATTCGATCTGAGAACCCCAGTGCTAAAAGGCAGAGTGGGGCCACCAAGCCCAAGTTGGGCTTTAATAGTTTCAATGGCTGGGTTACATTATCTGTCTAGCATAAACAAAAATATATGAAGCAAATTATCCATTAAAAGTGTAGGCACCATCATTAAGCAATCCTGCAACTTATCCCATTTCCTCTCACTGCAACATGTTATAAAGAATGTTTCATGTGTTCATTTCTAATGATACATATAGATGAGCCATATGGCACTGATATACGTCTCTCCTCTCTCATCTCTGCTTTATGTGTTAATCCACAGATCTTCAGTGTAAAAAAAATATTATTATCCTATCGTCTCACACAAAATATGTGAGACATTAAGTACCAAGAGTTTTTTTTTGTTTATCAATATTTATACCACAGATTGACATATTTTGAGGTAAACAAAATATATTCCTGTAGGTTGTAACATATTTGACTATTTTATGCAGAACTAGCAAAGTAAGTGAATGTTATAGTGGTTATAAACTCTTACATATACCAAGTGAAGTGACTAGCCCAAGGTGATACACAGAGATGATACAAAATCCTCCTGCAGAAGTTGTACCTGTTTACCTGCTCCACTCTCTTCTCTACAGCCTTCTAAAGCAAACATTTTACACAGTTTTTCTGAACTTATGCAGGAATCTGATCTCACACACTGTACAGCATAGAGCAGGGAGCTGAGTGTAATATGAGACCTGAGTGGAGGGAAAGGTCACACCTCCCTCTACACAGTCTCATAGGGAAACATTTTTAGCTGAGGTTGTCACTCACCTGCTGTGTGCTGGAGCGAGGAAGTGACTCATGCAGGTAGCAGAGGAAGGAGACATCACACTAGATGCTTTGGATTGAGGCAAGTACACAGTATAGAAGAATATGCTTTGTTCACTTTTCATTTCAGAGGTTTATATCCCCTTTGAATGGCCTGTCACTTCACTTTAAACAGTCATCTTATCCCTCACCCCCCAAACCCTCTGTATCACTATTAACTATACCTAGCCTTCATCACACGGCTTTCCTGATGCCTAACCATACTAACAGCGTCTTTTCTCCACTGTGCTCCAGTCTCCATATTACAAACAGCATGGCTGTTGACTCTGTGCCCATAAAGAGTGATTGGACTAACTTAACACATACAGTACCTGCAGTATACATCACAAGCACCATTCCTACCTGTGGATGTCCAGTGCACAGTTCAGAGTATGAGGATTGGTGTACAGAGGAGAAAAGGTTGCAGATGGACTATTATGGAAAGCCTTGGCCTTGTGCAAGCCAGTCTGTTTTAGGTGGAATTTTTATGTTTAATGGTCTGGTGGTAGGATGAGAAATTAAAATACTTGCACTTTAACCACTTGAGCTTTCCCCCCTTTCCCCCCAGAAAATTTTCCCCCTTTATGATTAGGCCAAAATGGATATCATTTTTTTCACACAAATAGAGCTTTGGTGGTATTCGACCAACACTGTTTTTTTTTTTTGCGATATAAATGACAAAAAAAAACAAAAAAAAAAATCACAATAAGTGTATATTGATTGGTTTGAGTGAAAGTTATAATGTCTGCAAACTATGGTATCGATACTGGAATTTTTATTTTATTTTTATTTTTTTATACTACTAATGGCAGTGATCAATGACTTAAAGTGGTGTTGCACAGAAAAATAAAATTCATTAAAATTCCTAAAAAAAAATAAAAAAAAACATTTGGAAAAAAAAAATGTTTTAACTCACCTCTAAATGCCTGTTGATAGGGGGTCCCTCGTAGTCTGCCTCCTTCAGTGCCTGGGCTGGTGACATCACTTCCCCTCGGCACAGGAAGGGCTCAGCTCTGCCTCCTCCCTTCTGTCAGTCATCTGGGACACGTGACAGGTCCCAGATGACTGCGCGGCCAATCACGGCGTGCGGCACCGCTCGCGCATGCACAGTGGGTGCCCAGCTGTGAAGCCACAGCTGGGTGCCCACAGTTAGAATGCCGGCGCCGCCGAGCGGAGGGGGGAACGAGCTGGGCCCTGGAACAGGTAAGTGTCCGATTATTAAAAGTGAGCAGCTGCAGTATTTGTAGCTGCTGACTTTTTACTTTTTTTTTAAGGGGAACTCCTCTTTATTTGGGACTGTGATAGTGCGGCGGAAAATCTGACACTAACTGATGCTGGGGAGGAACAAGAGAATTCCCTATTGGATCAATATCACTGGGGCAGATGTCCCCATTGCAAAATTTCCCTGACCTCCTGTTCTGCTGACACATGTAATATATTGGATTTCTTAGTTTCTGGCCCAACGACAAACAGAAAATTGAATATTCCCAGTAGGGAAGCAGACCACAGTAAGAATCTGACAGGGGTTCTAGCCCTTCTCCACTTTATTCAATACTTAAAATATAGCTAAAGGCAAAACCTATTTTCTTTTTCTTTTTTGGTTTTAGATAGAATGGAGAGGGATTAAAACACATGTCAGGATTATATTGCTATCTGTGACCCCATTAGGGAGACTCACTTCAATTTTTCCTGTTTTCCTTTATCACTGAAAATGAAAGTAAAATAAAATTCCAAAGATTGGGTTGTCCTCGGGACAAGAATAGAGGGGAAATCTTCCAATGGGCATACTAGTTCTGGTGACAACTAGAAATCTCACTTTGGTAAGACTTCTTCTTACTCCGTGTTTTGGCTATGGGACAGGATATGAAAGAAAATATCCACAATGGGACACAAAATGGAGAAAGAAAATGAACACAGGTTTGCTATCCAAAATAAAATAAAAAGTTTAATTCTAGTTAAAAAAAAAGCTTTGGCTAGAGACACTTAAATGGGCTACACCATGTTTGGTGAAAATAAATAGCTGCACTTTATTCTTACATTGTGCTTGAGAATATATTAAAAAGGTTTTGTTTTGCAACTTACATCACCGGTAAATCCACAAAATGCCTTTACTAAGCTTTCCTAATCCTATCCTACATAGCCATATCCTGGTAGAGCTTGCTCTACTGCTCACAGTGCCTTGTGACACGACTGTCATATTTCAGCCAGTGCTGTCACCTGCAATCATCATACATTATAAACCCACCTTCGAAATTCTAAGCCACTGGCAGAGCCTCAATGGAGTTCTGGAAACATCTAAACTCTGTCAGCAGGCATGTTAACAGGATAGACATCTGGAGGTCTAAGTTGGGGTTGTGATATACAATAAGAATATGCATGCATAGGGTGGGCTGTGTGTGGTTGTCTGTAGACAATGGTTGATGAACCACTCTTGTCTATTGTATGAGGGACCTTTAAAAAATTTCCGCACATTTATATTTTCGATGGAAATGGTGAGGCCTTCAAGAGTAGTAATTGGTCATGTCTGAAAGTGTCATATGACTAGTCTGTCTGGCAAGCCGGCTGACTTTGCTGTTTAATTGGTAATCTTTGGGGAAGATGGCTGCAAAACTTTAAAACGTGTGTACATTTTTTGAAGAACTCTCATAGTAATTGGCTGCTTATTTAAAAAAATTCCTGCATATAAAAAATATGAAGGTATTGTTCTGGAATTCCATCACATCAGCACACTCCTGGTGGCCAAATCTTGACACTGGCTCAGAATCTCTTCATCTCTTCTCTCCATGGAGTAGAAGTGATCATATCTCTACAACATGATACTATTGGAGAAAAGTCCTAGTGAGTCAGTAATCAGGACAAGGTCATCTCAGTGTCCCACCATCCACCAATTATAGTGAGCAATCTATCTTGGTAATGATCCAATCCGATAATTTTTAAGGTTCTAGTAGTAATGTAAATTTGAACTGTAAGGTTTTTCAACCATGGACAATCAATTTTCTGAGGCTGAACTATAAAGGAATCAAGCAGGTTTAAAATGTTCAATCATTTTTGATGGCATTGAAGCATAGGTGGTATAACTGAAAGATTTATTTAAAGAAACATAAAAGGAATTAAAAGTTGTTGGAGATTGTAACTTTGATTATAATTAAGCTATTAAATTGGATTGCACGGTAACTCTAGCAAACACATGTGAGGAAACTCTCCTAAATGCAACTGAAATGTCTCACTTAGGCCGGACATACACAGAGCAAATTTCTTCTCCTGGTGGGGGGGGGGGGGGGGGGGGGGCGGGGGGGGGGCGGGGGGGCAGGGGAAGCAGCAGCTAGCGATAATCGAAAGTAAAACCCAGCATGAGGGTTGTACTCAAGTTGATCGATCGATCAGCTTGGTACATTCAGCCTGCCCATACATGGTACTTAAAGTGGTGGGACACCCTGAAAAAAGAAACTTTAAAAAAATGTTGATAAGAATTTAAAATGAAACCAGAAATGGCTGTTGCTAGGCAGATCGTCCTAATCTGCCTCTTCCAGCGCCGCAGTGATCTTCTCTCCTTCCGTCTTCTAGTGAATGGGGCGTGGTGTGTTATGGGAACTGTGTCCCACAACACAACGCGTTCCCCATTCACAAATTTTAATTGCGCATGCGCAGTAGGCCGCGCGCCGACTCGCGCATGCGCAGTAGGAAACGGGAAGCCGGTTCCCTTACTGAGGATGGCGGCGCTGGAACCGGATCGCAGAGGGACAGCTCGTCCTCCACGACCGACATCGCGGGCGCCCTGGGAGGGTAAGTGTACTTATTAAAAGTCAGCAGCTACTTTTTTTTTAGCTGCTGACTTTTAAAAAAAAAATTTGTAAGGTGAAACACCCCTTTAAGCAAAGCGACATACCCTTACATCACTGCCTACGTCCAGGTTTAGGGCGTGCACATGTGTGCCCCCCCCCCCCGTTTGGCTCCCGGCGTGATTATACACAGCATGAGCCTGTCAGCAAGTCCCAGCCAATGATTCATGACTGGGACCTGCTGATCGGCTGTGTGCCATCACAGCCCAGAGCTCTTGTGTTGGTAAACAACAGCTCTGAACGAAGGTAGGGATCTGTCAGTTCTCATCCCTGCAAGGCAGGGGTGAGAAACTGAGAGATACTTAGTGAAAAGCAGCACACTTTAGACATAGTTATGCCACGTACACACGAGCAGAATCTCCGACAGAAAAAGTCAGATGGGAGCTTTTGATCGCATATTCCGATCGTGTGTTTGCCCCATCGGACTTTTTACATTGAAAATTCTGACAGACTTAGAAAGAGAACATGTTCTAAATTTTTCCGACGGGAACCAATTTCTATCGGGAAAACCGCTCGTCTGTATGCTGTTCCGACGTACCAAAAATGACACATGCTCTGAAGCAAGTACGAGACGGAAGCTATTGGCTACTGGCTATTGCACTTCCTTTTTCTAGTCCCGTCATACGTGTTGTACGTCACCGCGTTCCAGACGGTCGGACTTTGGTGTAACCGTGTGTAGGCAAGACTGCTTGAGCGGAATTCCATCGGAGAAACCTTCAGAGTTTATTCCGACGGCAAAACCGTGTGTACGCGGCATTAGGCACACTTTTAACCCCTTGATCGCCCTAAATGTTAGCCCTTCCCTGTCAGTAGCAGAATACATTTTGACCAAAATTTATGAAGAAATTACATTTTTTATTGGATATGTTTTATGGCAGAAAGTAAAAAATATTGTTTTTTTTTTTCAGCCTTTTTCTGTTTATATCGCAAAAAAAAAACCCAGAGGTGATCAATTACCACCAAAAGAAATCTCTGCTTGAGTGAAATAAATTATATAATTTCGTTTGGATACAGCGTTGCATGACCAAGCAATTACCAGTTAAAATAGCGCAGTGACGAATAGCAAAAAATGACCTGGTCATAAAGGGGGTAAAATCTTCTGGCGCTCAAGTGGTTTTTCAGTTTTCAGTGTCCATTTTTTTATCTTTTTTTATTTTTTTATCCAATCCTCCCTCCCTCCACCTGGACCCTCCCCAGCATTTTTTTCTATAGAAATGGATGGTCCCTAGTCATGCAGTGAGTGTTGCTGACTTGATGAGGTCAGTACCTTCCTCTGCATCTGGGAGTGCAGGGCAATGCACCCTGAGGACCCCTAGGCAGGCCCTGGCACTCACAAGAAGTAGATTGAATGACACTGGTTGTCATTCAGGTCAGAAGAAGAACAACACTGCATGGCAGGCAGTATGGTAAGTCTTTGGGGGACAACACCAGATAGAAGGTGCATATTGCATTGAGAACTGCATTTTTTTTTTATCGAGATACCTTAAAAAATATATATATATATATATTTAATTGGGCCTTAAGCTGTAAAGGAAGATTTATTTTTTTGACAAAATAATATTTTTTGTAATTTTTGATGGATCGAGACAGGGTTGTATGTCCTACTTGGTGTTTACTGGGGTCTGTAGCAAGGAAATCTCTACCTACCTACTGATCTGCTGTGACAGCTAAAGTTACTGGTGCCCTTTTCTCCATATATACCCACAAAGCTTGTGAGCACAACAATATGGTGTCACAGTTGGAGATGACCCCACCAAGGTTACAGAAAATGTTTTGGGTGGCATTCTGCTGTAACCTGTCATCGTCACCCCTATACGTATGTGTTTTGTTTACTTTTAGAGGAATGTTAAAAGATAACTTCTGTTGCTATAAGAAAGTTCATCCTCTCATATTTTGAATAATATGTCATGTAAGGGCCTTAACAGCAGGTGTATGGTTTCAGGTGGAACTATCATCAGATGTCCCCAAAGGCACTGCTGCATTTTTTCAAATTTCTTTTGTGAGAAGTGCAGAAGCTCCAGGGAAATCACCTGTACGATGGACATTTTTCCTTTTGAACTGTTAATGCTGATGTGAAACACTTCTGTACTCCTCTGTATAGATACTAGTCTGGTCACTGTCAGAGCAAATGTATGAACTTAGCCCTAAAGAATCATTTCACATATTAAGAATGCCAGAATAAAAGGCCATGCTTTATATCTTGTTTTGTAGATCACTAATTTGTTAAATTTTGTACACTGTTGAAATAAAAATGACACAAAAACTCTAAAGGTACTGAAACTCTCTATGATTCCGGATCCTATTGTGTTGCTGTTAGATATCTATGACTCCCATTCTGTTTCAAAACATGGTAAAGTATTGCTGTTCTATACATTCTAGTACACAAGGAGGGAAATTCTCCGTAAGTCTAGGTTTACATCTATGCGTTTTTTTGCATGCAGTTTTCATGCATATTGTGTTTTATGTTTTTTTTTTTCTCTTTTTTCAACACACTGTAAACACTGTATAAAGCTGGTTGCTAAGCAGGGGGGCTGGGAAACCGGCCGCCGCATCCTTAACAACCGATGAGTCATCAGCTGTCAGCGGGGTTTCCCACCTACTGCTGAATATAAAAAAAAGTTGCTGGAAAAAAATAAAATTGCAAAAAAAACACTGTGGGGTCCCCCCCAGGTCCATTCCAGGCTCTTCGGGTCTAATATGGATTCGGAGGGAACCCCCCCCCACGCCAAAATTTAAAAAGAAAATGGTGTGGGGTACCCCCAAAATTCCATACCAAACCCTTATGCAAGCATGCAGCCCGACAGGTCAGAAAAGGGAGGGGACACGAAAGCGCCTCCCCCTCCTGAACCATACCAGGCCGCATACCCTCAACATGGGGGAGATGGGTCCATGTTGATGGGAACAAGGGCCTGTGGGCGGGGGGGGGGCTTATTGGAATCTGGAAGCCCCCCTTTAAGAAGGGGGCCCCCATATCCTTCCCCCCATGTGAATGGGTATCAGGTACATCGTACCCCTACCCATTCAAAAAGCAGTGAAATGTTAAAAAAACAAAAGCCGGTTTTTGACAAGTCCTTTATTAAAGAAAATAGCTCTGAGACATCTTCTCCCGCCGCCGTCTCTCCCGCTGCCATCTTCTCTCACCGCTGTCTCTCCCGCTGCCATCTTCTCTCACCGCCGTCTTCTCCCGCTGCCATCTCTCCCACCACCGTCTCTCCTGCTGCTGTCTTCTCCCGCTGCTGTCTTCTCCCCGAGCTGTCTTCTTGTGCTATCTTCTCCTGCTGCTGTGTTCTTTCTCGCAGCCGGTTACCCGCTATAAAAAAAGCTGCTCTTCTTCTGTAGCTGTCTTCCTCCATTGTGTTGTCGCTCGCTGTCTGGCATCTCTTATATAAGCATGGGGCGTGGCCACCCGATGAGATCACCTGGAGAGCCCGCCCATTGTGAGGTCACAAGGGGCGGGCTCTCCAGGTGATGTCATTGGATGGCCACACCCCATGGTTATGTAGGAGATGCCAGACAGCGAGTGACAACACAACAGAGGAAGACAGCCACAGAAGAAGAGCAGCTTTTTTTTTTGAGGGCATGCAGCGGGTTTGCTCACTCGTCCTCTCCCTTTCCCGACCTGCCAGGCTGCATGCACAGATAAGGGTTTGGTATGGATTTTGGGGAGGGCCCCATGCCAAATTTTTTTTTTTAAATGGCAAATCCATACTAGACTAATTTTTTCCACAATATTTTTTGGCGATATTTTTTTACATTTAGCTGTCAGCGGTGCCCTTGCTTAGCAACCAGCTATATACAGTGTTAAAATAAAAGCTGCGAAACATATCAAAAATTACATCACAAACACAACACTTGCGTTTCTGGTGCGATTCCATTGAAGTCTATTACCTGTAAATAGCGGGAAAAAAGTCCCAACCCTTTCCAAACACGTATAGATGTGAACTTGTACCATAGGAAACCATGTTAAATGGACTGTAGTGCATTTCTGTAAACTGCAAAATGCACTCATGCATAGGTGTGAACCTAGGGTCAACAGAGGCTTTCCTCCTCACCTTTGGTGCTTAGCTATTAGATCTGCACTCCCCTTGTACCAACTGACTTATATGAGCAGGAGCTGCCCAGCTAAATACGGTTCTTGATCGACCACCACCACTCCCCCCCCCCCCCCTTGTGTCTTTGCATTTGTGAGGTCAGGCACTGATGTGGACAAGAAGGCCTGGCTCGCAGTCTCCTCTCTAATTCATCCCAAAGGTGTTCTATCGGGTGATCTTATCAGGTGCAGACCAGTCAAGTTCCTTCACCCCAAACTCGCTCATCAATGTCTTTATGGACCTTGCTTTGCGCACTGGTCCAAATCATTTGGTGGAGGGGGGATTATGGTGTAGGGTTGTTTTTCAGGGGTTGGGATTGGCCCCTTAGTTCCAGTGAACTAAATCTTAAGGCGTTAGCATGTCAAGACATTTTGAACAATTTCATGCTCCCAACTTTGTGGAAACAGTTTGGGGATGGCCCCTTCCTGTTCCAACATGACTGCGTACAAGTGAACAAAGCAAGGTCCATAATGACATGGATTAGCGAGTTTGAAGTGGAGGAACTTGACTGGCCTACTCATAGTCCTGACCTTAACCCAATAGAACACCTTTGGGATGAATTAGAGTGGAGACTGCGAGCCAAGCCTTCTTATCCAACCTCACTGCCTGACCTTTCAAATGCACTTCTAGATGAATGATCAAACATTTCCATAGACACACTCCTAAACCTTATGAACGGCCTTCCCAGAAGAGTTGAAGCTGTTATAGCTGCAAAGGGTGAGCCAACTCGATATTAAACCCTACGGACTAAGACTGGGATGCCAATAAAGTTCATATATACATGTAGAGGCAGGAGTCCCAATACTTTTGGTAATGTAGTGTATATGGAGCCATGTATATTCTCATGATCTTTGTTGAGTTATTTCCTGCCTGGAAGCAGGATGCTGATTGGTGGCTGAGGACAATTAGATTCATTTCTTTGTATGAACACATTGATACATAAGGCCCCTAGAGTTCAGGCATTGATGATAACAAGCTGGTTTCCAGCAAAACTACCAGCAATAAAATCCCATGATTGCAATTTACCGTGCAAGTTCTGTCTGCGTACTGCCAGCCTTATAAAACAGCACAGGTAACATAAAAAAAGTGTACTCACAGAGAAGATTCATTTGGCAATCTCTATTCATCAAAGATCATCTTCAAAAACAACCCTGCAATACATCTGCTTTATATTGTGTTTACCATTGTATGGCGCCAGGAGTGTTTCATTTAAATAGGTCCCCTTCAGGCAAGCACATGTTTCTTTTTCATTGTTTGCTGTTCTAGAGCGAGGAGTGTGATGTATGATTTAGAGGGACTGCACAATGTACAGATTATTACGCATAAAACATATGCTTTTTGTAGCTAAATCCTCGTTTTTTCCCCCCCCAGTTGATAGAGGTTGACTGCAGTGGATGAGCATCATTAGCTTGGCATTTAAGATCTCGCATTTATGGAAGAGTATCTGGGGCATTGTAAGTTCAAGCCTTCATATGTTACTTATTAAAGCCGGTTTTGATTTAAAGGTTAGCTTGCTTAATTTGTTAACGTGTAACGCTTCCCTCCCCCACACCTAATGTTCTTTTTCTAAAGTGAAAAGTTCTAGAGTGCTCGGGGCCAGAAGCTTTTCACTGACAATTCATTGACGTCTTTCCTAATTACGGAGATGGACAAATTGTTTTTAAGATCCTCAGATCTTGTAGAGAAGGGTTAATATAGTCACGGCATACACTTACAATATTAAGGTTCTATGGTCACGGCATACACTTTCATTTTATAACATCAGCATTGTAATAACATTACGAACAATAGTTACTGTATATTTGACAATCCAATATAAGCTTACTTGAAAAATCTCCTTTCATGCTGTGCCTACTAACCAATGGCGGCTGTGCTCAATATTTTGGGGGGCGGCAAACCAATGCAAAACAGTAAAGAGAAGAAGAGAAGTAGCAATAGGTAAATGGTTGATATTAAAACAATAGTCCATATAGATCAGTCCTCCAATGACACCACAGTGACTCCACACAATGAAAAAGTGCCCGACCACCATATCATAAGCCTGCTTACCAGATAGCAAGCAAAAAGGGCATTTGGCTGTAACCCAGCCACGGCCTTTAGCTTGCAGTGATGACCCCTGGAAACCCACAGGAACCCGCCCTTAATGTTGGAAACCACTCTAGGCATCACACAAGATTCGTAGCCATCAGTGCCGGGACAAGGTCATCCAGTGCCCAGGGCAAAGTTGCCAAACTGCGCCCCCCTTTCCCTTAGGGTTAGGCTCAGGGTGCCCCCTACCCCTGCAATATACCATTGCGCCAGGGGCAGCCGCCCCTCCTGCCCACCCCTTGTCCCGGCCCTGGTAGCCATACTTGGATGATGTACTCAGAGTGTTATTTCAAAGAAAGGTTCCTTAGGTCCATCCTTTCTTTGAAATCACACTCTGAGTACATCATCCAAGTATGGCTACGAATCTTGTGTGACGCCTAGAGTGGTTTCCAGCATTAAGGTCGGGTTCCTGTGGGTTTCCAGGGGTCATCACTGCAGTTCATATATACAGAAGCTGAGAAGTAGAAGGTCCTATCTGCAGCTGTCCCCTGAAATCATTGGACACAGGACGAATGGGGCTGGAGCCGCTGTGCACCGCTGCATGACGATATGCATTGGGACTAAGCAACAGGCTACTGGAAGTGACGCGGGAGTACGAGCTCACCGCTCGTGGAGTACGTTTGTTTTACTCACTGTCAAAAGTGAGTAGCATACCAGCTGTTTTAATAAAAATAAAAAAATTGTATAAACGTTATCACACTATTGGAGAATTCTTTCTTATACATCACCATCGCGGAGATTATGGGGGGGGGGGGGGGGGTGCGCAGGGAGCACCATCCACCATAGAGATCTACAAGCTGGGTACACTTTTGCAGGACCTTTGGTAGGTGGAGATGCACGGATCCCCAGAGAGAGACATTCATCCAATGGTGTTACCTGAGAGGCTTGAGAGCACAGAGGTGTCACCACAACGTGAAGGAAAATATACTTTGGGGGTTATTAAGAAAGGCAAATCCATTTTGCACTACAGGTGCACTTGGAGGTGCAGTCGCTGTAAATCTGAGGGGTAGATCTGAAATGAGGGGAAGCTCTGCTGATTTTAGCGTCCAATCATGTGCAAGCTAAAATGCTGTTTTTTATTTTCCTTGCATGTTCCCTTCGGATTTACAGCGACTGCACTTCCAAGTGCACTTGTAGTGCAAAGTGGATTTTCCTTTCTTAAATAACCCCCTTTATTCACTATTATGAACTGAGAGCATTTTGCACTTTATTTATTAGACCATTAGTGTCTGTTTTTGGACTTTTACTTTACAATTGCTTTTGGTTTATATATATCTTCACATTAGCCGCTGCATCTGTTGATGTTGGCAGATTTTGTCTTTGCATGTTAAGTACGTATACTTGCCACCATTTATTGTGAGAATTTACCATCATCGCTTTATTTGCACATATTTATTTTAGTAGTATATTTATACAGCATTTTTTAGTACACCATTTGATTGAATTGCTATTTGACAGTGCAGCACCACTATTACACCAGATATCACATCCTAGCAACCGGTCACATTCATGCACACGCCCTAGCGGAGGAGGAGGATGTAACTTCCTCCTCCCTGCTCTGCCTCTTAGTGCTCCAGCTCTCGGCTTCCCTTCCTCCTTGTCGACAATAGAACTGGCTCTGAGATGAGGGACCCACTGGGATTTATTGGCGGAGGGAAGGGCAGCTCCTGCAGGCCTTTCTTGACACCCTGTGCCTGTTATCTGACATTCCTCTCCGCCAGCAAAGCTAAAACTTTTTCACATAGAATTTGCTGCTTAAATAACAACTGGGATGATGTGAGCAGGAGGGCCAGGAAGGAGAAGCAGCTGCTGAGCTACTACAAGTTGCAGCATGACCACAACGTTTTAACATGCCTCTGCACAGAACATGTTGAGGTACTTTGTGTTTCTGGAAAGTGAAAGATGGCCGACAGGAAATGTCAGTATTTAGTTTATCTCACCACCCTGAGTTCATCAGATTATTAACATTGTCAACATTGTCTGTCTGAGGTATAAATGACAGTGCTGGGACTTGTAGTAACCCAAATATCTGAGAAGTTTGTATCAAGTCTTTGAGCCCCCAGAGGGTAGAAGGCACTACATATGCCAGCAGCAAATACATATGATTCTTGTAAGACTATGCCCATTTTAAATGAATGCCCAGCCCCTAATTAAAGAACATGTTCCACCTACAATAGCTTGCTGGACACATGGCAAAAAATTTTTTTTGGGGGAATGTTGCCAACTATGTGTGGGGAGGAAGTAAATGTGTGGGGATCTTCACAAACAAAGTTTACAAATTCAAGATCATTCCGATTAATATAAGTAAGCTAGAAATACTTCAAATACAATGTGGAAATGAATGTGATTTGATTTTTTTTTTTTAAGCTTAAGGCCCCATGCACACGAGACGCTGTTAAACGTGCGTTCAGAGGCAGTTAAACTCATGCAATGTTATCCTATGTGTCCATGTACACAGTCTCGGTTTTTCCAGTTTTTAGGCAGTTGCGTTTAACCTCGTTTTTCCAGAAGCAAAAAAATGGGTTCAGACACTTTGCTTTTCCACGTTTCAGACGCAAAACGTGGCTAAACGCGGCACCCGTGTTTAGCCGCGTTTGCGTTTATAAGCGCTTTTAAAGGAACCCAATTTTTTGGACCAGAAAACTCAGAAATATGATGGTAAACCATAAAAAATACAAAAAAAATTGGTTTAAAATGTTGTAATTACTTTAGATAGTTCATAGAGCATATATACTCATTTATGCAATGCCATAAAAAAACTCTAGTTTTTTTAGGTAGCTTAGCCAATGAAGAATGCCTCCACTTCTTTGCCCCAACCCTTCATCCAATTTCTAATCTAATCAGTGACTTTCTCATATTGGTGTCCATGCATGTCAGACCGGGTCGTACTTTTTCTAAGAGCAGATCAAAGGTGACAATGGACATACGGCTAAAATGTAAAAACTTGTCGGGGTAGGTACGCAGCTGTACATACATGTTTGTGAAATATCCAACGGACATTCCCTGTGCCATCAACGTATGGGTCCAATACCGACGAGCTCTGAGGGCCGGTTCAGACTGCTGCGGTGCGGGAACGCTGCGAATCCACTGCGGGTTCCCGCCGGCAGTTCACACTGCCCTATGCGAGCTGCTGGGAGTGTCAGTGAAATGTTAATGACACCCCCATAGCAGCTCGCATATCGCAGTGCGATCTGCAAACTCGGACAGGAATCGCATTGCATGGTGAGAACACCATGCGATCCGATTCTGCAACGGACCGAAAAAAAGGGTCCTGTGCGAGTTTGGGCCGAATGCGATGCGAATTCAGCCATACTATCTGTATGGCTGAATTTGCATCGCACAGAGATCGCATATGATTTGAACTGCAGTGCGGTGCGAATCATATGCGATCTCCCGCACCGCAGCAGTCTGAACCGGGCATAACTCTGGACCTCTCACGCAATTTGCGACGACGTGGCTGCCTCATCAAGAGCAACATCAGGAGCATTTCCTGACATATATTCAATATGGGATCCATTTCCACAAAAAAAACACAGAAAGAGAGGCAAATGCAAGTGTACAACTGCTCTCTCTGCTGCTGCTGCTCACAAAATGGCAGAAATAGTTAATAATACATGCTTTCTGAGCTTGGGGAGGGTCTATATGATGTTATGTTTACAAACGCTTATAGATGCAAACGCGGTAAAACGCGGCTAAACGTGCGTTTTTTAAACGCAGGTTTCTGCTTTTTAAAACATGTGTTCAGCAGAGTTGGCACCGGCGTCTCATGTGCATGGGGCCTAAATGAAAATGGATGTAAGTTTGTTTTTAGAAACATGTAAATAGCCACACATAAGTGGTATTATGATCCTTGCTCTAATTTAAAGTGGACAATGATTGCCTAGATTTCTTTCAAATCCTCTAATAACCTCTCAAAAACATACTGGCTC
This sequence comes from Lithobates sylvaticus, assembly GCA_028564925.1. Classification (NCBI taxonomy): domain Eukaryota; kingdom Metazoa; phylum Chordata; class Amphibia; order Anura; family Ranidae; genus Lithobates; species Lithobates sylvaticus. The sequence continues at coordinate 471,116,061 of CM053028.1, forward strand.
TGTATATGTGTGTGACTCATACTGTAAACTCCTCTGTGGCAGAGGCTTATGTTAACTGTTCTATACGTGTACTATATAACATGTTTATATATGTCAGCTCAGAGGAAAGGGCCCTGGGCTCAGAGGGAAGGACCATGATCAGGGGTCAGGGAGGCCCTTCATGGTTTCTTGCACCGGGGCCCTAAAGGTCTATTATTTATTGTATATAAAAAAATGGCCAATTCTATCGCATTACAAATGATGGCTAATTTTACACTGCTGTATCATCTACGGTCTCTTAATCCTTAATGAGAGCTTAAAAAAAAAAGCCAGCGACAGGACAGAACAGGGACAACCAGAGGGAACTAGTGGCCAATTTCTATCTGCCAGTGAAAGCAGATCTACTGTATCATTCACCATTTGATTAAAAAGCATGCGTCACTTCTACAATTACGGTACCTGAATAAAACCTTTTTTTGGTATATGTAAGCCAAGCTAATTAAAAAAAAGAACAATTTAATTCCAGAGCCATAGATGCACTGCCAGTGTACACTGTAGCTGAGTCTGTCTGTGAAAGGTGTACTGTTCTATAACACCCTGTACAGCTTTAGGACATAGTCCCAAGCATATTATTTAAAGGATTTGTGTATTTTCAATGTTACTCTCAAAGCTGCATGTGGGACCGAAGCCTTCCATCCTCTTGACTGAGCCGGCTCATCCCTCTCACTCCCAATGGGAATCACACACTGAGTCTGCATTTACTTTCAGGGCACTACAGCCAGATCTGTGCTGATAATGTTTTTCTTTACACTCCCCACGTATTGGCTGTGAACAACATTTCTTGCTCAAATATTCAGATGGAGGCCAGATTTAATATTCAGATTAAAGTTAGGAAGTAACATAACAGTTTATATATTGGTCAATCAATTAGGTTATCCAAATATTGGTAGCATAGAGCTACTGCATTCTAGGAGATGTTAATGTCTGGCTTAAGATAAAATGAATCTGCCATCTTCTCTTTCCATCTACCTGCTTATTAGCCCCTTCTCCCTGGAGGGGCATACCAAGGAAAGAACCAAGTCCTCTATGCCTTCCTTCCCTTTAGCTCAGTCCTTATATAGGTGGCAATTACCTTCTCCCCAGATGCCCAAATGGGGACCCCAGATGCCCAAATGGGGACTACAGCAGGCTGGTCCTCTTCTCTAGCTCTCCAAGTGTCCCTCCCCCTCAGGGGCCCCAGAACCACCCACCTATATAAGGACTCCCAGAATCCTCCATTTAGGAGGGCAAACCTTAAATGGGACCTACCCCCATCTTGACCTGCAGTATCGGCAGGTGCTCAATATGTTTTTTTTGGGGGGGGGGGGGGCGGCAAACTGACGGTGGTGATCACATACCCCACCCCCCGCGACCTCGTGCGGGAGATGGACTGCGGTGATCACCCCACCCCCACAGGGGACAGAGGGCGCTGATCCCCCGTGAGACGGACATGAATGTACCAATCAGATGCCTTACCTTAGGAGGCAAGGGGGAAGGAAGAGCCGGGGCAGCTCTAACCGCTTCTCCAGACCAGACTTCAAAGACATCGTCTGCAGCACACAGAGAGACATTCTCCTGGCCCAACAGAAAAGATGTCCTGAGACACGATTGGCCAGGGAGTCCTAAGACTCCCTGGCCAATTGGGGCTTCCTGATTGGCCGGGAGGGGAATCAAGAAGACAATAGCGAATATTAATTACCTGAGTCCACCCTTTTTTGAAGCCAATTAGAGACTTCTAATCTAATCATGTGCTTAAAAAAAATTAAAAATTGGAATCCATGCGTCCAGCGCCCTGCATGTAGAATATGGATGGGCATCACTGTTCACCTGCCCACATGCATAAAGAGACATGCTCAAAACTATACTGCATATTTAAAATGATTATTCCATTGGTACATGTTCATCAGCTTTCTATGCATTTTTGTTACAGTAGTTTACCTAATATCTATAAAAATGGCCAGAATTTAAACACAAGATTCACCTCTCATAGACTTCAATGGGATTCACCTCTAAGCTTGGGTTCAACAAATTTCAAATAAGATTTCCAGAACCCCTAGTGAATTGAACCCGGGCCCATCACTAGTCCTGGAAGAGCCTTTTTAATGCAATTTGGAGGGTGGAGAAAACCCAACACCTTTAACCTTTTTACTTCCCGAGCCTTTTATTGTGCCGCAGCCACCAGGAGTGTGAGTGTAAAACCCCCTGTTGCCACTGCCATGAGGATTATGGTAGCGGCATTAAAACAATTAAAGTACATGCTTGGAAGATGCCTTCCAAGCATGTACTCTGAGTTTACAGTTCAGAAACAGTCATTTTTAGTACTAGGACTAATTTCATGCGTATGTCAACAATAATTGTATTTTCTATTTAGATGCTGGGCCATCCTTGAAAATATACAGTATATGTATTTTTCTTTTTTTGGGGGGGGGGGGGGGGGTATTTTATTTAATATTTATCCATCTTTTTATTTTTCTACTAGGTCAAAAAATTGGTTAGACTCCTTTCACACTGGGGCACTTTGCAGGCACTACAGCACTAAAAATAGCACCTGCAAAGTGCCCTGAAAGAGGCACTCCATTCACTCCAGTGTGAAAGCCCGAGGGATTTCACACTGGAGTGGTGCGCTGGCAGGATGGAAAAAAAAAGTCCTGCTAGCAGCATCTTTGGAGCGGTGAAGGAGCTCCTCCACCGCTCCTGCCTATCGAAATCAATGGGGCAGCGCGGCTATACTCCCAGCAAAGCGCTGCTGCAGCAGTGCTTTGCAGGGGATTTTAACCCTTTTTCGGGCACCCCGCTAGCGGCCGAATACCTCTGCAAATACAATGGTAAAGTGCCGCTAGAAATAGCGGCGCTTTACCACCGACGCCGCCCCCGCCCCAGTGTGAAAGGGGCCTTAGGATTTTAGTGTTTCAGGGTTTCTTTATTAAGGGTAGGTATATTCTATTTTATGTTGCTAGGGACTTTTTTTATTGAGGAAAGCGCAGTGTACACGAGCTGCCCTTTTCTTGCAGCCGATCACCACATACTTGTGCGGTAGTGTGCACCAATGCATCACATATTTACTTCCCCTATTGCCATAGCTGCCATTAAATTTAGGCAATCCCTTTATTAAAAATGTCAGGCAGGCCTAAAGTGAGAGGCAGTGGTTCTTCACTCAAGCAGGTTCTCTGGGGCAAAAAGAGCAATGGTTAGGCCATGCCATCTAGAGGCAGGACAGGTGTGCCCTTTCTACACAGTGGATAGGCTACTTAGCCATAGCACGCTCAGGCTGAGAAAGCCACCCTCTTCAAACTCATCCTAGGATGACAATGAAGAGTCTTTAGGATTATTTGATCACATTATCACTGAAATGCTGCAGGAGGATGATATTGGTCATGTGCAAGCACCGATGAAGACATCAGACAGGGAGCAACAAGAGGCAGTGATGTTCCAGAAGCTGAAGAATACTGTGAAGTAGGCTCCAGTGATGAGGTGGGGGGTAGATGATGACGTGGTAGACTGCCCCTGGGTGCCACTGATTGGAGAAGAAGTAACTCTTGAGGGAGAGGCTGAAGGATCAGCCATCCTAATCCATTTGGCGGCACTGCCCTTCAGTTACAGACCGCTGCTATCCCCATGGCTAGACCACACAGTTCTGCAGTTTGGGCTGTTTTAATGTATCTGCTGCCAACAGCACCATTGTGATCTGAACCCTCTGCCTGCAACATAACAGCAGTGGCAAACGCCTGCATAAGGAAACGCATGACTTTGCACCACAGAGCTCAGTGGGAGCTGCAACTCAATGAGACAAGTCAACAGCAAAACACCCGCACTCCTCATGCCTCATTTTCCACATATTCTCCCTCCACAACAGTCTCCTACTGTATCCACTGCAACATCTGCAAAGTAGCATGCCCTGTAGTGGAAGGGAGAAAGATTTAATAAGGATACACCACCTCAAGCAGGGAAGATTTTCATGGGGTCATGTTGAGAAGGGTCAAAAGCAAAACGCTCTGGGCAATGGGTTACTGTATTTTTACTCTGCTGGACTTCTTAAATCAGGCACCAAAAAAATAAAACAAAAAAAATAAAAAACAATTATATTATTCAAGATGCAGAGACCCACAATCACCTGAAATTTACTAAAAACAATAAACTGGAGCTTGATTGGCTACAGTGAGTTACAGAATTAATAAGCTCCCTTGAGTGATTGTATAAACCAAAATCTGGCAACTAATACATTGATTTTCCAAGTCACCATCAGAAGCGAGAAGAGCAGAATGGAATCTGTACAATGGGCCCTATATTTTCCCCATTTGGCATAGTTTTCCTGTGAATTATTGGCTTTAATATTTCATGACAGTGACATATCACTCTTCCCCAGTAGTGACATTAGCTCCCATGAATAATCATGAAATAAAAAGAGATAATTAATATTTAACTTTGCCAGAGGGAAGTACTTACAGAGAACCATCTTTTAGTGCGCAGCAGCTGATATTTGTCAGCTGCAGGGCAGGCGTAATTAGATGCACCAGGCAGTGGTGACAAGAAGTTGAAAAACAATGAGTGCATGCGTGGAGGCTCCCGGGATGGCTGTGTAAGCCTGGAGCTCCACACAGTGCTAGCCATACAGCTTTAATAAGCAGTGGGAAGAGGCTGACAGGATTTCCCTAAATAACAGGAGAAGGCAGCAGATATCACAGGGCTTCTTCTTATGCCGGGAAGACATTCCAGAGGAACCCCGGGTCCTGAGTTTGAGCTTTTTGAAAAGCGGGACATATCTAAAATGGCGGCATTACCTCAGACAGGTGCACAGACTGCAGCTGAAATCTCCACAGCAGCCATGCAAGTTGTTCTCCCTGCGACCCTCACATATTTACCTCAGTTACAGAGTGCAGCTACCTCTCTCAACACTTCATTGCCTGAAAACACAGTATCCATTACTCACCCAGACTTTGCTTCTACACAAGCAGCACAGGCTCCTGATGTTCCCTTCAATGTTCCTGACCTGTTTTTTAAACTTTCTGAATTGTTGGATAAAGGTTTAACCCTGAATGCTGAAAGGATCACAGGGGAAATCAGGGCAGATTTCCAAAATCTGGGAACCAGGATTGATCATATAGAACACAAGTTGGATGTTACCATTTCTAGGGCAAACCAACATTCTGACCAGTTGCATTTTATGCAAGAACAGCTTGACACAGCCCAGACTCGGATCGACGACCTTGAGAATCGCCTGAGAAGGGACAATTTTCGGATTAGAGGGATACCAGAAACTGTTTCTGACGTACAGGCTGCAGTTCAAGAAGTTATCAAATCCCTGATACCTTCGGTCCCGGCACATAAATTGGAGTTGGATAGGGCACACAGATCCCTAGGCCCTCTCAGGAAAGATGGATCTCCGAGGGATATTATAGTAAAACCGCACTTTTACTCAATAAAAGAAGAAGTAATGAAACGTTCCCGCCAACAGGACCAGATACAGTACCAAGGGAAAGTCATACAAATTTTTGCTGACATTTCCCCAAACACCATCCAAAAAAGACGATCCTTGAAGCCCCTTTTGACAGCCCTCACCAAGAAGGACATTAAATATCGCTGGGCCTTTCCATTCGCTCTGAAATTTACTTATAATGGTAAACAACAGACATTCCGCAGTTTTCTAGAGGGAGAGCGCCTGTTACTGGATCTGAAGATCATTACCCACGATTCGGAGATGGATACATCTACCGCACAGCAGGGATCTGCTAAATGCCAATCTCCACTAAGCCCAACCTCTCAACTATGGAACAAGGCTAAACACAAGAAAGTCAAGGATAACTCCCCTCCCTGATGTGGGGACGTATAACACACCTGTATTTAAATCTTCTTTTCTTTGCCTTGTTACTTAGGCAGAAAATGTTGTTTGATCTTCAATCTTGAATTTGTACTGACTTTTTCTTCTCACACATGACAGTTGATGGAGTTTAGTTTAGAGGTCTGCACAATGTTTCTATACCAAGAGTGCACCTGATACTTAATAACCTTGTCAGTTTCGCCTCACCCCTATTTACTTTATCTCCCCCAGTTTGTTCTTTTAGAATGCTATATAAAAGATGTTACTGAGATTTCTGCACATTTGAATGTTCTAGGGTTTTTTTTTTATGTGCTGTCACTGGCTGGAGCTGATGCATTGCGCTCCCACCTACTACTCAGGCAGTTTTTTTCTGCTCTGTGTGGTGGGGATATAGCCCTCTGTATGGGCTATGCAATTATTTTTGTTATGAATGAGGGGAGGGAGTCTTCCCCCTCACCTCATTCCGGGCCGGGTTATGGCCTTATGGTATTAAGCAAACTGCTGATATTTTTTTTTTTTTTGTTTGTTTGTTCTTTCCTTTCTATCTTCCTTTTTCTCCTAGCCTGCCTGTCAATGAGATGTTGCTTCAGGATGTTCTCGGATATATTGACCCTTATAATGGGGGATGATCCTATTATGTATTTAGTTACTCCTTTATGTACTGAGGGAAGTGGATATAGGTTGGTCATCGCTCTCTCCCTTTTGCTCCATGGCTAATAATAATTCTACTTGTTCTCCCTTACGCATAATATCTCATAACACTCAGGGGTTAAATTCCCCAGTCAAAAGAAGGAAGGCCTTTCAAGTCTATCGTACTCGTCGCATTGATGTGGTCCTCCTTCCGGAGACTCATTTTCCTCAGCAATTTACCCCCTCGTTTTTACATGCACACTTTCCCACATTTTATTTGGCAAATGCAGAAAATAAAACAAAGGGGGTGGCGATACTATTTTCCAAACACTGCAAATTTCACTTTAAAATGGAACACAGAGACCCAGAGGGAAGGTTCCTACTAGTTAAAGGTATGATTGAGGATAAAATATATACATTTATTTCGTACTATGCTCCTAATAGAGGACAGCTACAGTTCTTCCGACAGATGTTCAACATCCTTGACCCATTTATGGAAGGTGTCATAATTATGGGGGGTGACTCTAATACAGCCTTTGATACTAGTCTAGATAAATCTAAACCACTTAAAGTTCAATCAATTAGTCCTAGGAAATCTAGTGTACAAATTGCACGATTGATCTTTCAATCGAGACTAACGGACATTTGGAGGGAACTAAATCCAACTGCACGAGATTTTACACACTTCTCAAACCCACATTTATCTTATTCCCGTATAGATCATATCCTGCTCTCAACGCACCACATTCCATTGGCTATTTCATCATCTATTTTAGAAGTTTCCTGGTCAGATCATTCCATGGTTCTATTGGTTTTGGGTAAAGATAATCATGGACAACAAGCCTCTCATTGGACTCTCAATCAGTCTATTTTAAGAGATCCCGGCATGGTATCGGAAATACAGGAGTCTCTGCGGGAATACTTTCGCCTTAACGATGTGGAAGATGTTTCGGCAGAGACTCTATGGGCTGCACATAAGGTGACCATTAGGGGTAAACTAATTCAAATTGCAGCAAGACGTAAGAAAGAGAGGATGAGAGACATAGAAAGAATGGAGAGAGACTTTACTTCTCTGAGCAAATTGCATAAAAGTGATCCCTCCAAAGTTTCTAGTTCTACTCTAGATGCTGCTCGAGTGGCTCTAAATTTGGCTCTCACAGCGAAAGCTGATAAATCTATTAGGTGGACTGGGGCCAAGTTTTATCAGACAAAAGATAGAATTGGTCCCATGCTTGCACACAAATTGTCCCCCAGGTTTCGTTCTCATGCCCTACCCAAAATTAAACAAAAGGATGGCACCTTTACCCTGAATCCACAACGAATAATGAAGGCTTTCCAGGAATTTTATGCTGATTTATATAAAGCAGATAAAAATTCTAACCCCACTAAAGTAGGAGAATTTCTGGATAATTTGCATTTACCAACACTGACGGACTCTCATAGAGCTGAGATGGAAGCTCCTTTCTCTATAGAGGAGGTGTCAGAAGTTATCAAAACATTAAAGGGAGGTACAGCACCGGGTCCTGATGGATTTTCCTCACCCTATTATAAAACTTTTTCTGAAATACTACTTCCATACCTTACTAGATTTTTCAATGACATGACTAAGGGCACCCCGTTAGGTAACCAACTCAATATGGCATATATAACAGTAATCCCTAAACCAGATAAAGATGTCAGTCAGATAGAGAACTACAGACCTATTTCCCTAATTAATAATGACCTAAAAATATTGACCAAAATATTAGCAAACCGATTAGCGTCCTTTATAGGCATTTATATCCATAAAGATCAGGTAGGGTTTATCCCTGGTAGGCAGGGTCCTGATCAAGTGAGAAGAGCGGTGGATCTGATAACAGTTATGCAATCGCAATGGGAGGGAGGTCATAAACAAGAAGGCATGCTATTATCATTGGATCTTCGGAAGGCCTTTGATTCCGTTTCATGGCCATATCTCTTTGCGGTTCTTAGACGCTGGGGATTTGGGACGAATATTTTAGGTATACTGGAAGCCCTATATTCTACACCTAAGGCTAGAATCAGACTTCAGGGACTTTTCTCTGACCCCATAGAGATAGCCAGGGGCACTCGTCAGGGATGTCCCCTATCTCCCCTGATATTTGCAATAATGATTGAATCTTTGGCGATAGCCATTCGTAATGACCCAAACATCAAGGGGATCCGTTGTGGTCCAGCAACTCATAAATGCGCACTGTTTGCAGATGATTTATTGCTTTTTGTAACATCCCCAACTTCCTCCTTACCAGAAATATGTACATTGCTCGATAAATTTGGGTTAATATCAGGTCTTAAGGTGAACATGTCTAAATCTCAGGCTCTTAATGTGTCTCTCCCAGACCCTTTAGTTTCTCAACTACAGGAGAAATATGAATTCAGTTGGAGCATGTCCTCCATTAAATATTTGGGAATTAATATTACTCCCAAGATTGAAAATCTCTACCAAGCAAACTATCCCCCAATGTACCAAAAACTAGAAGCTGACCTTAGGAACTGGGAGTCAGATAATATAGCCTGGATGGGCAGAATTAATTCAATTAAGATGACTCTCTTACCTAGACTCCTATATCTGTTTAGATCCCTTCCAATCCCGATCAGAAGGGACCATCTAAAAACCTTTCAAGGCAAACTTACCAAATTTATATGGAATAAAATAGGACCACGCCTTTCACACCGTACCCTGTTTAATCTTCCCAAACAAGGGGGGCTAGGCCTACCAAACCTTCTTTGGTACTACCAAGCGGCTCGGTTAGCACAGCTCTCAGCTATATACCTTAAAACTGAACAACCGGACTGGATAAAAATTGAAAGTCAAGCAGCTCCTACATTTACTTTGGAAGATTTATTATGGTGTCCTCCCAAGAGTAGACCCCCCATTCTATCTCCAACTCTCTCTCAATCTCTCTCTATGTGGGATTCACTTAGGAGGCTTCCTTCCCTGGTCTCTGAACTACAACCATTGGCTAATTTGTTCCGAAATCCCCTGTACAATCATGGCATGGACATTGATGACTTCAAATGGTGGCTAGACAAGGGGATATATCGCTTAGGACACTTTATATCTTGCACGGGCCCTCTACCTTTTAAACAATTTGTGGAAAAACTGGAGCTCCCTTCTTCGGAAAGGAGTAGATTTCATCAGATCTCCAGTTTCATACACTCCATATGGAAAAATAAATTGAATCCTTTGAGAATTACAGCTTATGAAAGCTGGTGTGAACAAGCCATGGGGCGGAAGGGGGGGATTTCTGTGATCTATGAGTCTCTAGCGTCTAACTCTGATAAACTACCATACATGCTGGCCTGGGAGAAGGATCTACATACTGACTGGGAACTGGTAGACTGGTATGAGAACTATTCTCGATCGATCAAAGGCATTTACAATACCTCTCTCATTGAGGCTAACATCAAAATATTTACAAGATGGTACTTAGTTCCTACAAAATTAGCGGCAGTGTATCCTTCCACTTCGCCTCTATGCTTTAGAGGTTGCCAAGGACTGGGCTCTATGATACATATTTGGTGGGAATGTCCCAAACTCCGGGGATTTTGGAATAGGGTCTTGGAATAGGGTCTTCCATATTATTAGAAAAGTTACGGGTTATGCTGTCCCCCAAACACCAGCGATTGCCTTGCTCAATGGATTAGTGCCGCACGTGCCTAAAAACACTAGAAGACTGATTCTATTTATATTAACGGGAGCCAAATTAACCATTGCAAAAGATTGGAAGAAGCCCTCGGTATCTGTATTGTCCATGAAAAGGAAAATTTCATGGATAATGGAACAAGAGAAAATGGTCAGCTCCCTATTGGACAAGACCACACAATTTGAAATCATATGGGATCCCTGGGCTCAGTATCTGGGTATTTCACTGAGGTCAGGCACAGATAGCAATATTAATCGCTGATCTTTGGATCTTTTATAGGACATAAAGGCATCATCTCTTCTTCTTTCTATCTCTTTTCTCTCTCTTCTCAGTTTTTAGTCTTTCCTTTTTATTTTTATTTTGGATATTATTATTATTATTTTTTTTATTTTATATGTATATATATATATATATATATATATATATATATATATATATATATATTATTTTTTTTTTTTTGACTAGAGTATCTTTCCTTGAATTACCTAGGAATTGACAGGGTTTTTACATTAGTATGTCTTACTAAATATAGGATTTTTTCCTGGGCTTAATCCAGTGAGAACATGATGTTGTATCCATGTTAGAATCTACAATTTTATTTTGTCTGGGCAACTCGAAAAGTTAATAGTATTATATCTTGCTTCTCAGAAGTTATATAGTAAATTCTATTCGTTCGAGGGGGGGGGGGGGATATCTGCACCTCCTTGGACACAGCTTGATCCCGGTTGGGGTGTCGGAGGGGATGCGGAGTTCCTACCCTTCTTGGAGTGTTCTGGGATATAGCATACAAATGAGTTGTCACAGCTTAAGTTACATACTTATTTCTTACTTTGTTAAATTCTCAATGTCTCATTGGTATGTTAACTAGTCACATTTGTTAGATTTACTGTGAATTCTTCTGTAATGATTTTACTTTGTGAAAATAAAAATCTTAATGAGAAAAAGAAAAAGATAGAAAAACAAGATAATGACCCCAAACACACCTCCAAGACGACCACTGTCTTGCTAAAGAAGCTGAGGGTAAAGGTGATGGACTGGCCAAGCATGTCTCCAGACCTAAACCCTATTGAGCATCTGTGGGGCATCCTCAAACAGAAGGTGGAGGAGCGCAAGGTCTCTAAAATCCACCAGCTTCGTGATGTCGTCATGGAGGAGTGGAAGAGGACTCCAGCAGCAACCTGTGAAGCTCTGGTGAACTCCATGCCCAAGAGGGTTAAGGCAGTGCTGGATAATAATGGTGGCCACACAAAATATTGACACTTTGGGCCCAATTTGGAAATTTTCACTTAGGGGTGTACTCACTTTTGTTGCCAGTGGTTTACACATTGATGGCTGCGTGTTGAGTTATTTTGAGGGGACAGCAAATGTACACTGTTATACAAGCTGTGTCATTTCTTCAGTGTTGTCACATGAAAAAATATAATAAAATAGTTACAAAAATGTGAGGGGTGTACTCAGTTTTGTGAGATACTGTGTGTGTATATATATATATATATATATATATATATATATATATATATATATATATATATATATATATATATATATATAGTAGTTTTGCACAAACTGCTAATGGAAAGGCTGTGTGCTATCTCTCATTGCCTCCTTTCACTGTCATGACACGTGACATGTTGTTATGAAGTTTGATTATTTTTTCCTTCTTTCCCCTCCATGTACCACCCTCCTCCAGGTGCATTGCTTTCAGCAGTAAAGCGCTCGCTCATTATAATCTTACATATTTAAGCCTTAATTGTCCATGCAAATTTAGGGCAATTTTGTCACCATGGCTGGAATCTGAGCTTACTTTTGCTCTCTTGCAATTTATGACATCTGTGGGGACGGTAGTTTTCCTTTTTGCTTTATACCTTATATAGATTACACTGTAGCCTGATCTTTATTTGTAAGAATGCCCATACACAGCTTTGAGATTTGAAAGTATATCTAAAGCCTTGGATTTAGAAGGAAGAGTTGGAATTTCTGTCAGGAATTTATCGCTCAAAATCAGCAATTAGTGCCGCACTGTTTCAAACCTCGAGAGAGATGAAGTGGGTGCCTGGCCAATGGTGGTATCATCAAATATCCATTACCAGAAAAAGACAGTACAAAATGTGCAAATGCAGTGTTTTTTTTTACTGTAGTCCAATATAAAATGTGTCTGATATTGTATATCAGTATATGTTGCTATACATTAAAGGACAGAGTTCAATAAAGATGCTTCATTATGATAATGATATGGAGCAATACTTATTAAACCTCGTAGCCAGGCAGTGATGGCTACATTTTGGTGCTGTTCTACACATATTTGTAGTTCAGCCAATTCTTTAGGTAACTTATGTATCAATCAGTATTTGATATCTATTCTTACAGACTGCTATTTGATGCTTATTCCCTGATTCTATCCTAGATACCAAACTCAACTGAGCTCATGATTTTTCCTCCCGATGGGCCTCTTCCCCTGATCTCGCTGTCAAGATCGATAACACAACTATCAGCCCATCCCCACATGCCAATGTCCTAGGTGTAATCCTGGTCTCTGATCTATCCCTTTGGCCCCACGTCCAATCACTGTTCAAATCTTGCCACCTCAACCTCGGCAACATCTCCAGAATATGCCTCTTCCTAATGACATCACAAAGCTTCTAGTTCAATCAGTGGTCATCTCTCACCTCGACTACTGCAACTCCCTTCTCACGGGATTGCGTTTACATAGACTATGCCCACTTCAGTCCATCATGAATTCTGCTGTCAGGTTCATCCACCTTACCATCCGTTCAGTGTCTGCTACTCCTCTCTGTCAATCCCTCCACTGGCTTCCACTCACCCAACAAATTAAATTCAAAATTCTAATGCCGCGTACACACGATCGGAATTCTCGTCGGAAAAAGCTCTGATGGTTTTCCCATCGGAATTCCGACGCAATTCCGCTCAAACTGTTTTGCCTACAATGTCACACCAAATTCCGATGGTCAATAACACCGTGACATGCAACACGTTCAATGGCATTATAAAAGGGAAGTTTAATGCTTCCGAGCATGCGTTAAATTGTTTCCGAGCATGCGTCGGAATTTTGGATGTCGGAATTGCATACATATGATCGGAATTTCCGATAGAAAGTTTTTTCGTCGTAAAAATTAAGAACAGGCTCTCAATCTAAAGTCCGTCGGAAATGTCGACAGAAAAAGACCGATGGGCATACACACGGTCGGAAAATCCGATGAAAAGCTCCCATCGGACTGTTTCCATCGGAAATTCCGGCCGTGTGTACGCGGCATAACAACTTACAAAGCCATCCACAACTTGGCCCCCAGCTACACCATTAACCTAGTCTGCCCCCACCTAACAACTGTACTTTTATTTTCTCCATCAGATCCTCCCCCACAGTTATTACCCTTTGCATTACTTGACCCTCCTGCCTAGATTGTAAGCTCTAATGAGCAGGGCCCTCTGATTCCTCCTGTATTGAATTGTATTGTAACTGTACTGTCTGCCCTCATGTTGTAAAGCACTGCGCAAACTGTTGGCGCTATATAAATCCTGTCTAATAAAACCTTCCCTGGAAAGTCTGGAAGAGCATCTCTATTGTTAGCTGCAATTGTATACCCCAAAGATTAATTTGATCCCTCCAAAGCTGTTGCTCTCTTGTGGATGTGAGATGTCTTTGAAGAAAAGTGGCAGAGGCAGGAAAGGCTCCTGCATTGGGTACTGTGGTGGGAAGCAGGAACAGTAGGAGCCTTTTCTACTGTCAGCACTTTGACATAACTGTCAAACTAGCAGCCCTGTGGCCCTCTGATCCCTCCTGAATTGATTTGTATTGTAAGTGTACTGTCTGCCCTCATGTTGTAAAGCGCTGCGCAAACTGTTGGCGCTATATAATTACTGTATAATAATAATAATAATACAAGCAAGCAGCTCTCCAGGTCTAACCTGTGAGGCTTTACAGTTTATCAGCTAGGCCTCGCTGACAGCAGCACCTGATTCATAGAGTGGGATTGGTGGACAAGTTGACAGTCAAGCCCAACACAACTTAGGCGGCACAGTGGTGTAGTGGTTAGCACTCTCACCTAGCAGTAAGAAGGGTCGCTGGTTCGAATCCCAACCACGACACTTCCTGCCTGGAGTGTGCATGTTCTCCCTGTGCCTGCGTGGGTTTCCTCCGGGTACTCCGGTTTCCTCCCACAATCCAAAGACATGCAGGTAGGTTAATTGGCTTCTGTCCAAAAATTGGCCCTAGTATATGAATGGGGACCTTGGATTGTAGGCTCCTTGAGGGTAGGGACTGATGTGAGTGTGCAATGTACAGGGATGGGGACAATTGTAGACACTCACTCAGGTTGAACTGGATGGACTGATGTCTTTATTCAACCTTACTAACTATGAAACTATGAAACTATGAAACTTTAGAGAGGCTAAGGGAGAGTTAGCTGTCAAACTGACAGCTTGACGCTGAAGAACAGTATTGGGTTCTGGATTTCTGTTATACTTCAAAACTTCATTAAAACTATATCCATGATCAAAGAGTTCAAGTTAATCTAGGTGAATATATTGTTTGGTAACTATAGATTGCAACACATTTGTGTTACAGTATTTGCATTGGGTTACAAAATAGACCGGTCTGCATTTCTGGTAAATAGGTTGTATGAACTTCCTGCCACATTACACACATCAGTTTGAAGCAAAGTCCATATGTGTAATGTGTTATCTAGATTCAGACCAAGTTATGCTCAGGAAGGGAAAAAAACTGTTATCTGACTCAGTATCTACATACATTTTTATGGCCTTGTTTTGTTTTATGTGAATACCTCTAGGCTACATATTTTTGTATACTAATGTGTCAGACAGTTTTTCTGAGCCTGCCTTAAACTGCCTAAAATCTATAAGCATTAAGTAGAATCTGTCAGTGCTCAAATATGAGTGGCCAGTCACTGTCACAGGAGGTGAGTAAGGCAGGCCAGACATGGTACAAAATTTATATCCTGCAACCATGGGTTGCATGAAATAAATTTGCACAGTTCCTCCATCAACACAGACAGTGCTGACAGGGGAATCCCTCCTGCCAAGCAATTGTCGGCACTTGTCCCCCGGCAGAGGGTGAGCAGGGGAAGCCGCCCCCGCCGGGAGAAGACAGTGATTATCGCTAGCTGCTGTAGTAGCCGCTTACAATAATTGCAAGAGAATCCAGCAGGCTGGTTGTACCCATGTTGACTGATCGATCAACTTGGTACATTCCCTGCCCATTAATAGTTTGAATCTCGACCCGTTCCTGCTAAACCGGCCGAGATTCGAACAATGTATGGTCGGCCTAATGCCGCGTACACACGGTGGGAATTCTCGTCGGAAAAAGCTCTGATGGTTTTCTCGTCGGAATTCCGACAGAATTTTGCTCAAACTGTCTTGCCTACACACAGTCACACGGAAATTCCGACGGTCAATAACACCGCGGCATACAGCACATTAAAACGGAACTATAAAAGGGAAGTTTAATGCTTCCGAGCATGCGTCAAATTGTTTCCGAGCATGCATCGGAATTTTGCGTGTCGGAATTGCATACACACGGAAAATCCGATAGAAAGGTTTTCCGTCGGAAAAATTAAGAACAGGTTCTCAATCCAAAGTCCGTCAGAAATTCCGACAGAAAAAGACCGATGGGCATACACACGGTAGGAAAATCCGATGAGAAGCTCCCATCGGACTGTTTCCATTGAAAATTCCGACGTGTGTAAACAGAATTAGTCATTAGAGTGTATCTAGACCCAAGAACAAATATCTAATATATTGTAGCTGACCAACCTAGACACTTCATCTTCAGTTCAGTCTAATACATACCTTCCAACCTTCTGAAATGGGAATGAGGGACACCTATAGCAAAAGTACCTAGGCATAAGACACAGCCCCCTCCACACCCCCTTCAAGAAGAAATGTGCAAAAAAAAAAAGCTTGGTTAAAACCACAAATGCTTTTATACCACTACTATTCCTTTATACTGGCTTTTTGAATTTACAAATGCAGCAATTTAGAAATTGAATAAAAGGTTTACTGTAAAACACTTTTTGATAGATAAGTTGTGCATTTTATATACAACTATATCGATCAGACCAAAATGAGGGTCAAATGAGGAGGAAGGAAGGACAGAGAGACTTTGTTCAGAATGAGGGACAGTCCCTCAAAATCAAGGACAGTTGGAAGCTATGCTAGCAACCCTGAGCCTGGAAAAAAAACACAGGCAAAGCTTTACTAAGCTCCCTGACTGGCAGATGCACCTATCATACATGGAAGGGCGCGGCTGGTTGAGCCACATCAGTGACGTGACGCACGGGGACGTCATGGGGACTTTCCTATGGCTTTCCCCATGACGTCAGAGGGGGGCGGGGTCACCATGTGGCCCCACCCTCAGTTATAAAAGACCTGTCAGACGCAGCGAAGCCTCACACAGCGGGAGCCTCCCATTGCGCGGAGCGGCCCAAGAAGAGACTCCGACGCCATGGAAGAAGATGCCGGACGAGAAGACCAGAGCAAGAAGAAGCGGATCGGAGGAAGAAGAAGATGGAAGAAGAAGATGGAAGAAGATGCCAGAAGGAGAAGATGAAGAAACCGAAGGATGAAGAAAGGAAGAAGGAAGAAGACCAGAAGAAAGAAGATGAAAGAAGATTTTAATAAAGGAATTGTCAAAGACCGTCTCCTGTCATTTTGTACAATTTTTGTCACTTTTTTTTTTTGTGAAATGGTAGGGGTACTTTTGTACCCCCTTACCATTTCACACAGGGGGGGGCGGGATCTGGGGGTCCCCCTGTTAAAAGGGGGCTTCCAGATTCCGATAAGCCCCCCGCCCGCAGACCCCCACAACCAATGGCCAGGGTTGTCACTTTTTTGGTGAAATGGTAGGGGTACTTTTGTACCCCCTTACCATTTCACACAGACCCCCAAAGCACCCTCCCAATGTTGAGGGCATGTGGCCTGGTATGGTTCAGGAGGGAGGGGGGGCCGCTCTCATCCCCCCCTCTTTTCCTGTGGCCTGCCAGGTTGTGTGCTCGGATAAGGGTCTGGTATGGATTTTGAGGGGGACCCCACGCCATTTTTTTTTTTTTTGGCCGGGGTTCCCCTTAAAATCCATCCCAGACCTCAAGGGTCTGGTATGGATTTTGAGGGGGATCCCACACCATTTTTTTTTTGGCCGGGGTTCCCCTTAATATCCATAGCAGACCTGAAGGGCCTGGTAATTGAATTTGGGGGGACCCCCACGCTTTTTTTTTTTTTTTTTTTTATCAATTACTTTTTTTTTATCAATGACTTTCAATGAATGGCTGTTCTCTGTGTTACGGGATCCGACAATTCATTAGCTGCGAGTGATTTTAAATAGCTTTTTTTCCTGCAAAAATGACACTTTGTGCAGGGACAGTTCTAAGCACGGGAAACATGCGCCCCTTCACAGGCATACTATAGACACCCCCCCCCCCCAGGTACAAAATTTAAAGGAATATTACACTTTTATTGTTTCACATTAAGCATTATTAAAATTACTTCCCCCCAAAAAAACGGCCGTTTAAAAAAAAAATTTTTGCATTGATACATGTCCCCTGGGGCAGGACCCAGGTCCCCAAACACTTTTTATGACAATAACTTGCATATTAGCCTTTAAAATAGCCAACACTACCACCCAAGACAGCCATCTTTGCTACGGGGGGTTGGTATTAGTCCCCCAGCATGGCATTGAGTAATACACAAGCACATTCAACAAACTGAATTATGTTACTGACCAATAAAGGGAACATCGCATTTTAATGAAGACGTTTCAGAGTAGCAGTAAAGCAGTAAAACTCATTAATGTGGTATTGAAGCCAAAAATAAATTTTTTATAAATTGCAATGTTAATGTGGTGGCAGCATTCCTTTTCTTTTTTTCTTTTTATTTATTTATTGATTTATTGTCACCTGGTGATTCAGCCAGTAAAAGACTTCCTGTCCTAGGGTGTCTCCACTCTGGATGGAGGAGCAAGAAAGACACCTTTGGACAGCAGCATTGTCTGTCAGTGGAGTGGGTAGTGTTAGATGCACTAATAGATTTAGATGAATTTGACTAACAAATGAAAGCTAAATTCCTGTTGAATTTTTTTGCAGTTACATACCTCCCAACTTTTTGAGCTGGGAATGAGGGACACCTATCAGTAAAAGTATGCAGGCATAGGACACGCCCCTTACCACTTCCCCTTAAAGGAGAATTGTACAAAAAAACAAGATTGGTTAAACTCATAAGTGCTAATTTTTACCACTACTATTCCTTTATATTGGCTTGTGGAATTTACAAATGCAGCAATTTAGAAATCAGATGAAAGGTTTAGCACTGGGAAACACTTTTTGATATATAGAAATCAGATGAAAGGTTTAGCACTGGGAAACACTTTTTGATATATACAAAGTGAATTTTATATACAACTATATAGATCAGACCAAAATGAGGGACACATGAGGAGGAAAGAGGGACAGAGGGACATTGCTCCAAATCAGGGACAGTCCCTCAAAATCAGGGACAGCTGGGAGCTATGCAGTTACAGTGTCAGTTTTTTTTTTTTCTTTTGGGATGAAGGTTTTACATAAATTAATAAAGACTGACAATTGTAAGCAATTGTGTCAGTAGTAAATTTGATGATGGTGATTTGTCTCAACCCTTTAACTGCCACTATTGCTGAGCAGTTTAGTCTGTTAAAGAAGCTACAAAGATAACAGTTAATGGCCAGATCACCAGGTAAAAATAAAAGAAACCTACAAAGATAAAAAATTCAGCCATCATATCTAAGAACTGGTAAACTGCAATATAATATATTTTAGTTTTTGGGTTTTAATGCTGCTTTAATGATAAACGCAAACAAGAACTAGGCTTAGGCCTAGGTAGAGTTGCTTCACTGGAGCTCCAGGACTGTTTTTTTTTTTTTTAATTATAAATGGTAAAGCTTTTTTTATTAAAAATTATACTGTTGCTATATATTGTAGGATGTGAGGAAATAGATAATGCAGACTTATAGAATTATCAAATGATCCACATTAGCATATTCAAGTTATGACTATAAAAAAATAAAGAAAACAGAATAGGACTATATTATTTTTAGTATTTTAGATCGGCTGAACAAGTCAAAGGTTAGCAAAGAAACAGACACAATAGGGTTGATTTACTAAAGGCAAATCAGCTGTGCATTTTTCAAAGTGTAGTTGCACTCTGCAAGAGCAGGTGCTCCAGAGCTTAGTAAATGAGCAGAAATATTGCTGACTTCCATCATCCAATCATGTACAAGCTAAAATGCGTTTTTTTTTTTTTTTTTCCTTGCACTTGATTAGGTATTCTTTTCAAAGTGAAGCTTTCCTCATTTACTAAGCTTTGAAGCAACTGCAACCTTGCTAAGTGCAGTCTATGTGTCTTTAGTAAATCAATCCCAGAATCCAAACACCATTCAAGTCAACAAGGATAGAATTCGACTGGATTGTCTGGCAGTCTGGAACACTGCAACAGCCCTGTATGGGGGCATCTACAGGGTCTGTGTTACTATGAAAGTTTGCAGCAATCCCCCTGTCCAGCCGCCATTTTCATGCTTTAACCCCTTGCTTACTGGGCACTTAAACCCCCCTCCTGCCCAGACCAATTTTCAGCTTTTAGCGCTGACGCACTTTGAATACCAATTGCGCGGTCATACAACACCAATTTTTTTTTTAAAACAAATAGAGCTTTCTTTTGGTGGTATTTAATCACAGCTGGGTTTTTTTTTTTTTTAAACAAACCAAAAAAGATGGAAAAAAAAAAAAAAAATAAAATCACGTTTCATAGTTTGTTATAAAATTTTGCAAACAGGTAATTTTTCTCCTTCATTGATATGCGCTGATGGGCACTGATAGGCTGCACTGGTGGGCACTGATTGGCACAGATAAGGCGGCATTGATAGGCACAGATAAGACTGCACTGATAGGGACAGATAAGGCGGTACTGATGGGCACAAATAAAGCGGCACTGATGGGCACAGATAAGATGGCACTGATGGGCACTAATGGGTGGCACTGATGGGTGGCACTGATAGGTGGCACTGATGGGCACTGGTAAGTGACACTGATGGGCACAGATAATATGGCACTGATGGGCACTGATAGGTGGCACTGATGGGCACTGGTAAGTGACACTGATGGGCACTGGTATGTGACACTGATTGGCACTGGTAGTTGACACTGATGGGTGGCACTGGTAGGTGACACTGATTGGTGACACTGATGGGTGGCACTGTGGGCACTGATGGGTGGCAATGTGGGCACTGATGGGTGGCACTGTGGGCACTGATGGGCACTGGTAGGTGGCGCTGGTGTGTAATGTTAGGTGGCACTGTTAGGTGGCACAGGTGGCAGAGATGAGCATGCGGCTGCGCTCCTTGATTGGGACCTATGTCCCGATGACACCCGCCGGTGATCGGCTTTTTTTTCTCCTCACGCTATCATCGCAAGGAGAAAGAATAGCCGATTACTGGCTCTGTTTACATCACATGATCAGCTGTCATTGCTGGACAGCTGATCACATGGTAAGGGGTAAGGGTCGGGACCGACCCCTTACTCCGATCTGTGATCCAGCGAGTCTCATAGACTCTCTGATCACAAAGCGAGCCGCGTGCTCCAGGTAGGGGGCGCGCAGACGGCTCGAGAACGGAAGGACGTCCATGGACGCACTCCCGGCAAATTAGATCCACGCTGTAGCCGTCTTTCGGCTATAGCGCGGATGGGAGGTGGTTAATGAAGTTTATAACTCTAGTTGTGGGCTTTTAGAGAAAAACAAAGCCTCTGATTTCCCGCCTTTTTTCTGTAAACAATGTGGCCAGTAACAGCCTTTGTGTACTTCTGAAGGCCCACCCTAGGGTTAGAATTTACTGTACCTAACAACAATGAGAGGTTCAGAAGGCAAGGCCAGGGGGATTGTTCATCTACATTTTTGAACCTGGGCCTAGTCACGAGGTTTAAGTTTTAAGGTTTAACCAATATGGCAGGCTGGGTCCCACCATATTGGTTATCTATTTATCATTCAGTGTTGGAATCTGGTCACTGAAAGGTCACAGGTGATTGGTTACCGTTACTGATGCTGAATTTAAATCATTGGATGAATTGGTTGATGGATATATCACTGGATACTTTGACTGAAGCTTGATTTACTTCTAGGGACATTTATAAATTGTATTTTAATAGCAGGTAGGTATGTGTGTGTTTTATTTATTAAAAGGTTTTTCATAGTGTTGATGTGTTTTTTTTTACCTATTCTACTTTTTGCGGAGGTGCAGATATATGGTGGTCCTCTCATTATAGAGGGCCTTCCAAATTCTTCCATAAGTCCCTGTATTTTACCCCATATTTTTGGGCAGAGGCAGAGGTGGGGAAGAGTCCCTCAACATTATGACATTTTGCAGAAAGGGGCTTTACTACCCTCTCTTGCAAGGTGCCCTTTCAATGTTGAAAGGCATATGGCCTGGTAGCGCTAGATGCTTTCTGTCCTACCTTTCCTAGCCATCCAGGCTACATAAAGGTCTGGTTGAAATATTATGGGGAATCCCATTTATTTTTATTTATAGTTACTATATATCCTTTATAGCTGTGGGGAGTTTTCTATATAATTTTAGTGACAATACATTGCCATAACAAATGACAATTTAGTAGATTTTGAAGAGCCACACATAATTATATACACATAATTATCACTACATGCATATAATTATGCATGCTGCATGACTTTTTAGCAATTTTTTTTTCACCAAGATCAGTGCATTGGAACATCTTAGATGTTAAGTTCTAATGTTTCAGAACCAAATCTCCAATGTTTGGGACACATTTAGTGTTTTCCCAAATTCAAACAGCAACCCCAGATATCACTGTAAAATCTAGAGTAGACTGCAACTGTATTAAGTTTTAAAGTACTCATGTGTCATTAAACAGCAGTTAGAGCATATTTTGGGATGATACTTCTTAAAGAAATTTCAGTCTCACATTTGAGCCAATAAACAAATAAAAGTACGGTAGTTGACAAGAGTTGAAAAGAAAATAATGCAGGATATGAATAAGTATAAGAATGACTTGAAAGGCAGTATAACAGATTATTTTAATTCAAGGGAGTTTAATTGTTGTATTACGGTAAATGATTTAAAGGTTTGTGTAGGCAAATCATGAAAACATTTCAGAAGATTCATATCTGCTAATAGTATAAAAACAGCTCTCCGTACTCGGTGAACTCTCAGAAAATTTGTAAAATCAATTGTTTCATGGCTCTCTATTGCTGTCCCTTCTGGTTTTACCATATAGAAGCAAGAGGGTAGGAGAGGGAAGCTATATTTTAATTTAAAGGGAAACAATGCTTTCTGGTCAATTTAATTTTTTGTATTTTTATTTATAGATGTTTTTTTTCATTTATATTTTGTTTATTTTACAAACAAATCTTTAATATCAAAAGATACCCGGAGCAATATGGGTTATACAAATAGATGGCACAGCAGAACAGTGGGGTTACTAAAACTGAAGAGTGCAAAATCTGAAGCAGCTGTGCATGATAGCCAATCAGCTTTTAACTTCAGCTTGTTCAATTAAGACAAAAAGCCCTCGTTCACATTGAAGCGATTTGTCATGCGATTTGACAGATTCAATTGCATAAGTCGCATCCTATTGCCAGCAATGGCACAGTTTCAGTTTCTTTGCCGTGCCGCACCAATTTGCAAACGTAGTTCCTGCACTACTTTTGATGATATTGGGTGTGAGTTCAATAGACATCTGTGCATGAAGCCGCACAGACAGGGCCGGACTTACTATTGGGCTTGACTGGGCTCAAGCCCATGGGCCCCGCCCAATAGGGGGCCTCGTGGGATCACTATATGGCATACACAGTCTGCGGGCATCTCCCGCTGTGTGTCTCCGAGCTGAGTGTAAAAAACTTTGGCCGCGCTGTGACAAAAGTCCCGCCCTCCTCCTAGATCAGCTCGTGTTCTGTTCATCACACGAGCTGATCTAGGAGGAGGGCGGGACTTTTGTCACAGCGCGGCCAAAGTTTTTTACACTCAGCTCGGAGACACACAGCGGGAGACGCCCACAGACTGTGTAATCCAGGCACTGACTAAAGTGAGACTGCATTATGGGCACGGCAAGGCTGCATTATGGGCACGGCAAGGGTGCGATTGTGGGCACAATGAGACTGCATTATGGGCATGGCAAGGCTGTATTATGGGCATGGCAAGGCTGCGATTGTGGGCATGGTGAGACTGCATTATGGGCATGGCAAGGCTGCATTATTGGCATGGCAAGGCTGCATTATTGGCATGGCTGCATTTTAGGCACGGAAAGGCTGCGATTATGGGCACGGTGAGACTGCATTATGTGCACCGCGAGGCTGCATTATGGGCACCGCGAGGCGGCGATTATGGGCACAGTGAGGCTGCGATTATGGGCACGGTGAGGCTGCATAATGGGCATGGTGAGGCTGCGATTATGGGCATGGTAAGGCAGCGATTATGGGCACGGTAAGGCTGTGATTATGGGCACAGTGAGTCTGCGATTATGGGCACGTTGAGGCTGCGATTATGGGCACTGTAAGGCTGCAATTATGGGCACGGTGAGGCTGCAATTTTGGCACGGTGAGACAGCATTATGGGCATGGTAAGGCTGCGATTTTGGGCACAGTGAGGCTGCGATTATGGGCACAGTGAGGCTGCATTATGGGCACGGTAAGGCTGTGATTATGGGCACAGTGAGGCTACGATTATGGGCACGTTGAGGCTGCGATTATGGGCCCTGTAAGGCGGCAATTATGGGCACGGTGAGGCTGCGATTATGGGCAAATGACAAGGCTGCAAATGACACTGACAAGGCTGCAAATGACACTGGGGCAAGGCTGCAAATGACAAGGCTACACTGACAAGGCTGCAAATGAAACTGGACAAGGCTGCAGATGAACACAGATAAGGCTGGATTGATGGGCATTTAAATGTTTTTACCTTAAACTTCCCTCCTAAAAGTTTTTTTCCTTAAAATTCCCTCCTAAACTTGGGGTGCGTGTTATACGCCCATAAATACGGTAATGTAGGGCCCAAAAGTGACTCAAACCCAGGGGCCCCCACCACCCTAAGTCCTGCCCTGCGCACAGATATCTCTCAAGTAGCACCTGAAATTGCGCTGACCTGCTACTTTGAAATCGGGCTACTTCAAGTGAAGTAGCCCGATTTCAAAGTAGCATCAATGTGAACCTGGGCTAAAACATGAAAGCTGATTGGTTTCTATGCAGAGCTGCACCAGATTTTGCATCCAGATTTTGCACTCTTCAGTTTTGGTAAATCAACCCCACTGATGATGATGATGATGGCTCATAACAGTCACTAGAGATGTATCTGCTGGCTGGATAGAAGACTGCACAATAATAATGTGCAAGATTTTATATTTTTCTGACAAAATAAGAGATTTTTTTTAGCCCTTAAAATCATGAAAAACAAATAAAATACATATTTGTAAGGAAAGACTAGACTCGGAGGCCAGTCAGTAGTGTGAACGCAAGGAGAATACTCATGTTCTCTTGTTCAGCCAGCCTATTGTTAGATTGGCTCTTCATATTGGAGCAATGCAATATATAAAAAAATGCCAATGACGACTCCTGGGAGGTATGACATCCTTTTGGCCTAGGCCCGAATCCATGAAGCAACTTAAGAAATGTAAAAAAAACAAGCAAATATAATATATCTTCCTATCTATTTACTAATGCTATCTGCACATATGATAAGAAAAAAACTGTTGCTGGCAATACGTTTACAATTTCATTACAAGCTACTTTCGTTACTAAATTACATATAATAAGAATGTTTCCTGTTTATAATAAGTACATGAATTCCATAAGGCAGATATTACCTATCACACAACTGAGTCTTGTGCGCCAAAAACTGCCAACATGTAGCGGAAAAAAAACAACAGGGTTCCATGAATGGTATGGCAATTCTGCCAGGGCTGGTGATATTTTTAATGTTAAATTCCTTTATCAACATAATATCAAGGAATAACCAGTTGACAACATGATAAAACCTTACAAAATGGAACATTTGCATTTATTCTAAACTGCAAATAACAAAAACGAATGCAATGTTCTATTTTATATTCCTTATAAGGCATAAAATATAACCAATATTCTGCAATGTTCTGAACACACAATTGATTATGTTGATAATGATGATGGCGATGATATGCATAATAAAGAACAGCAAAAAAAATTAAAAAAAATATCCCATACACAATATTCCTTCATGTTAATGGAATGTTCTTTTGTATTACAAAAGTAAAAAACAAAAACAAAAAAAACATGCTTTTCAAAGTAACAAATTATTTACATCTTAATCAGTTTATAACATCCATTACACAACTGAATTATACTATTAGAGGTAATCAGAAGTCTTTGGTAAGAAATAATTATTTCCTTCATAAAGTGGAACTTCAGTAATTTTTTCATATTTCCATCTATTAAATCTTCTGCCCTTGTTGTTTTAACTTTGCATAGTAAAACATTTTTTTGTCTGCCAGTAAATACCTTATACAGCCCACTTCCTCGTTCTTGTCTGGTAAAAAGCCTAGGCTTATGACATCAGGCACAGCTCTCTCTCTCACTCTTGCAATGCCCTGTACACATGATTGGAAATTCCGCCAGCAAAAGTCTGATGAGAGCCTTTGGTCGGAAAATGCGATCGTGTGTATGCTCCATTGGACTTCTGCTGGCGGAATTTCGGCCAGCAAAAGATTTAGAGCATGTTCTCAATTTTTCGGTCGGAAAAAGTTCAGATCGGAAATCTGTACAAATTCCGAAGCTCAAAATTCCTACGCATGCTCAGAAACAATTCGACGCATGCTCGGAAGCATTGAACTTCATTTTCTCGGCTCGCCGTAGTGTTGTACGTCACCGCGTTCTTGACGGTCGAAGGTTCAGAGAACTTTTGTGTGACCGTGTGTATGCAACCCAAGCTTGAGCGGAATTCCATCTGAAAAACCATCCAAGCTTTTTCCGACGGAAAATCCACTCGTGTGTACATGGCATTAGAGTTTGCCAGGATGTGAGGGGGGAGTCAAAAGAGGGCCAATGAAAGCTGCAGACCTGGAGGTGAGCCTCTGTGTGTCTGTGTAAATCCAGGAAGTGAACAGGCAGCAGCTTCAGATGCCCACAGTTAAAATGGATGCAGCCAGACTCGGTGGAGGGAGATATTCGGCAAGTACAGAATCACAGTATACTGTATATAAAATCATATGCAAAGTGGTTGGAGGGAAGCTTTAGAATGGCAAAGATGTTTTTATTAAATTTTATGTGAGCAGACTGCAGTTCCTCTTAATTCAAGATTTATGTGGACGGAACAGTTTTTGTCATTTATAATAATATGTACTAATATAAGTACAGATGCAGAGATAATATTAACCGCTTCCCGACCGGCGCACGACGATATACGTCGACAGAATGGCACGGACAGGCATAAGGGCGTATAAATACGTTCCCTTTAAGATGCCGCCGTGCCATCGGGCGCGCGCCGGTCGGGACCCCCGTGAGGCTGGTCGCGGGTCCCGCGGACTCGATAGCCGCGGGGACACCCGCGATCGTCTCACGGGAAGGCTGAACGGGGAGATACGGAAATAAACAACATCTCCCCGTTCTGCCTAGCAACTAGTGACGCCGATCTCTGCTCCCTGTGGAGCAGAGATCAGCATTCACTAGCTGACAGCCACGCCCCCCACAGTAAGAAACACACCCCTAGGCACACTTAACCCCTACACTGCCACCTAGTGGTTAAACCCTTCACTGCCAGTGTCATTTATACAGGAATCAATGCATTTAAATAGCATTGATTGCTGTATAAATGACAATGGTCCCAAAAATGTGTCAAAAATGTCCGATGTGTCCGCCATAATGTCGCAGTCACAATAAAAAGGAAGGGAGAAGGGAGTATCAAGGGGTTATTGCGTTATACATTAGAGTGCATGAACATCGTATTCTATAACCAACAAGAGCAGTTTGGGTACAGGGGTCGCCAGCTTATTTATTTGTCTCTGTGTGGCGTCGTCTATCTATGGACGCCACCCGGAGCGCTGTCTACAGAGTTATCCCTGTGCCTCTTGGGTAATGGGGGGGGAGGAGGTATGGTAACTTGGGTAAAGAGGGGGAGCGGGGGGAAGAAGGAGAAGGGGGGATGCAGGGTGGGGAGGGAGGGGGGAGGGCAGCTCATCTGACCTTTCCCCTCTAGGGGGGAGGTCTGGGTTACCTTTCGGCTATTGCCGGGGTATAGGGGGGTGATCAGTTCTGTAGGTTGTCAAGAAATCCATTCGATGTCGAGTGGTGTTTCCATAT
This sequence comes from Lithobates sylvaticus, assembly GCA_028564925.1. Classification (NCBI taxonomy): domain Eukaryota; kingdom Metazoa; phylum Chordata; class Amphibia; order Anura; family Ranidae; genus Lithobates; species Lithobates sylvaticus. Next base: position 471,143,538 of record CM053028.1, read on the forward strand.
GGACCATAAGGTGTTGAATTTGTCATAGGTGTCATCTGTTTTAGCCTGTAACTCCTCCATCAACATCATGTCATTGAGGATGCACACCCAGCCTGATATAGGCGGGGCGGTATCCTTTTTCCAATGTAGGGATATGTTGTGTCTGGCTGCTGAAAGCATGAATCTCAGGAGGCATTTTTTTTGTGCTTGAATTGTGCCTGGTATGATGGATAAGAGGGCGACCAGGGGAGTGGGGGATAGGGAAGACTGATACATATCATTGTACACTTCAAAAATCTTGTCCCAGAACGGGCGTACCTTGTTGCATCCCCACCATGTGTGGATGTAGGATCCCTCTCCTCCGTGGCACCTCCAGCAGATGTCTGTAGTGTTGGGGAACATCCTGTGTACCGAGGTAGGAACTCTGTACCACCTGGATACCAATTTATAGTTTTTTTCCTGAGTGAAGCCTGATCTAGATGACTGGTGTGTGTGTATAAAGGATGTGGTCCATTGGGTCGGTGATATGTCCATTTCCAGGTCTCTAGCCCATTTTTCGGTGTATGTTGGCAGGGTTTTATTAAGATGTAATTGAATGTCTTTGTATATGAGCGATAAGGTGTGTCTGGGGGTCTGAGCGCGATTACATAGTTCCTCAAAGCTAGTGAGCTGCCTGTGGACTAGACCTGACATGTGTAGTGATCTACTTAGGTGATTCAGAGACATTGTAGAGAGCCAGTCAATGTCATTGGGGGCTTGCGTGTTCTCGGTCGTTTTGAATAGGCCTGTGGAGGGGTGGACAAATTTATTAGCTGTAGGCCACTGTTCCCTTGTGTAGGGTCCCCAATGTCCTCTGGAGAGGGTGGTCGGTAAGGCAGGGTTGTCAAATAGTGGGGAGAGGGGACCGGGGTCCGAGGAGAGGGCCAGTTTGCTGGCTTGGTCATACCACATGGTAAGGACCGCTGTGGTCAGCGGGGAGAGCCCTAGGGCGGTACGAAATTTGGTGTTGTGTCCCCACAAGAGGGCCCTCAAGTCGGTTCGGGCCATGTCCTGTTCAATAGAGATTGAGGGCTTTAGTAGGGGTCTAGGGAACCATTCGAGTAGTCTGGAGAATAAGGAGGAGGAGTGGTATGTTTGGAAGTCCGGTAGGCCTAGGCCTCCTCTGTTTCGGGGAGCACATAGTAGCTTATGTTTGAGTCTGGGGGGTCGGTGCAGCCATATGAATTTCCCGACGATGGAACAGAGAGATAGGAAGAAAGCTTTGGGTAGGATAATGGGGAGTGTCTGGAATAGATATAGTGTCTTAGGGAGGACGTCCATTTTAATAACATTCATTCTACCCCACCAAGAGAGTTTAAGATTGTGCCACGATTTCAGGGAACGTCTAATTGAAGTCAACAGAGGGCTGAAATTTAGGGGGTAGACGTCATGTATTTCTCTGGGGATCTCTGTGCCTAAGTATTTGACGGATCGTGTTTGCCATCTAAAGGGGAACCGTGCACGTATGTCGTCCAGTTGTCGTGGGGGTAGGTTGATGTTCAGGGCTTCTGTTTTGGTAATGTTTAATTTAAAGTTACTGTATTTGCCGAATTTGTCGAGTTCGTTTAGGATGGCTGGTATACTGGTATGTGGTCGGGTAACGTATAAGAGAAGGTCGTCTGCGTACAGGGACAATTTCCGGGGGGCTGAGGGGGTGGGTATACCGTGTATGGAGTTGTTTTGCCGTATTGCCTGTGCTAGGTGTTCTACCGTGATTGCAAACAAGAGAGGGGAGAGAGGGCACCCCTGTCTCGTTCCGTTTGCGATGTTGAAGGGCTCTGAGGTTTCTCCGTTAGCGGACACTTTTGCTGAAGGGGGCGAGTACAAAGACATGATTTTGGATATTAATTTTGGACCTAGTCCTATTTGTTGCAGCGATGCTTGTAAGAACGGCCAGCTGACCCTATCGAACGCCTTTTCGGCGTCACATGCTAGTAAACAAGTCTGTATATCGTGATGTTTGGCGTATGAGATAAGGTGTAAAGTTTTGGTGGTATTGTCTCTGGCCTCGCGTCCTGGTATGAATCCTACTTGGTCACTGTGTATTACGTCCGGGAGAAGGGGGGAGATGCGAGTGGCTAAGATTTTGGAATATATCTTCAGGTCTACGTTCAATAGGGAGATAGGGCGATAACTGCTGCACTGTGCGTGGTCTTTTCCTGGTTTCGGGATTACTACTATTTGGGCCTGAAGACTTTGCTGAGAAAGGGGGTGGGAGTCATCTATCTCGTTAAATGCTTTGGTCATGATTGGGGCCAGTTGTTGTGCAAATTTCTTGTAGAATAGGGGGGTATACCCGTCAGGGCCTGGGCATTTACCCGTTTTAAGGCCTTTGATTGTCGTCAATAATTCCGTGATGGTGATGGGTTGTTCTAGGTCTTCAGCGTCAGGAGGGGGGATTGAGGGGAGGGCCGTGTCTTGTATGTATTGCAAGAGGTCCTCTGTGGAGGAAGAGGGTGAGTCTTGGGGGGTCGGGAGGTTGTACAGGGAGGAGTAATAGTCTCGGAATTCAGAGACTATCTCGGAGTTTTTGGACTTTTTCTGTTGGGAGGGGGACATAATGTGGTTGATGGATTGTCTTTGGTGTCTGGGGTGTATGATACGTGCCAAGTGTTTTCCGCACTTATTCGCTTGAGCGTAATGTATGTGTCGCCCTTTGTTATATGCTGTCAGTGCTTTCTCAGAGAAGATCTGAAGGAGATCTCTGCGGGCGTTTGAGAGTTCTGTAAGGGTCTTTTCGTCCATTGTGCATTTGTGTTGCGACTCTAGGGTTGTTATTAGCGTAAATAATCGGCTTATGTTTTCTGTACGGATTTTTTTCAATCTGGATCCGTGTTGGATTAGGACCCCCCTTAGAACACATTTCAGCGTCTCCCATTTGTTCAGGTCAGAGGTCTCGTCATGTGTATGGTTTCGAGTGAAGTCTGTGATTGCTTGCGTTAGGTCGGCCAGGCACACTGTGTCGGTGAGGAGATTATCGTTAAGTCTCCAGGCGGAGCGGCGGTTCTTATACGGTAGTTTCCCTAGCGTCATGTGGACTGGGGCATGGTCTGACCATAGTTTTGTGCCTATCTCACAGTCAGGGTCAAAGTCTAGTAGCGTCTGTGATAGAAGAAAGTAGTCTATTCTGCTATTTGTGGGCTGGGGAGTAATAAGTGTAGTCTCTCTCTGTTGGGTGCTTGAATCTCCAGATGTCCACTAGGGACAAATCTTTCAGTGTGTTGCGGATGTTTGTCAGTGATGATGGTGGTATGTGCGACTTACATGTGGAAGAGTCCATCCTCGGCACTAAAGGGATGTTGAGGTCGCCTCCCAGGATCAGATTCGGTGTTCCGAAATTTTTCAGCCGGGTAGCCACGGAGGAGAGGAACCCATGTTGATTCTGGTTGGGTAGATAAACGTTAGCAATCGTTAGTATAGTTTGTAGATATTGCAATTTCAAGAATATGTACCTGCCTTTAGGATCAATATAGCTATCTAGAACTTCAGGAGCAAAGGAGTTGTGGAAGGCTATCGAGACCCCCTTAGTTTTGGCTGCGGGGTTGGTGCTGTGGAACCATGTCGTGAATCGCTTGTCTGGTATTGGAGGGATTTTATCGGTCTTAAAGTGCGTCTCCTGGAGCAATAGGATATGGGTTTTGGTCCTGTGGAAGTGATGTAAAATCTGTCTACGTTTTTCGGGGACATTAAGCCCTCTGCAGTTGAGGGAGGAAATTTTTATCCCTAGGTGTCTGGTCATGGCGTAGGGGGGTTAGTGGGCGAGAGTCTGTGTCGTAAGGAGCTGTTGTATGGGTTAGGGGAGGAGGGGTTTTGGGGGGGGAAGGAGGAGGTAGGGAGGTAGAGGGGTTAGCGAGTCTAGCCCCTAAGGGGAGGGGGGGAGGGGGGGGGGGGGTAACGTGCACTGAGACAAGGTTAAGTGAACCTTCTTTGCGTAGGGTCGACGCTTGTTGAACTGCGTCACAGTTTTCGGGGGTTAACCTGTAACAGTGTGTAAAGATATTAGCTATGCGTTAAGTGTTCTGTGCTTGAAGGGAAGCTACTCCCTCTAGTGTCCAGAGTCAAAAAGGGACTATGGACACTACCAAGCAGATCCAAAAAAGGAAAAAATAAAAATTTCACCGCAGAGTCAGTAAAGACTCTGCAAACCCTAACGTGGGGAACGAGGTTGGTCAAATATCCGGGGCTCCGCCCCACCTGTAGAGGGATACCTGTAATCGTCACATTATAGGCACACAGCAATAAAATTATACATTTAAAGGCACCAAGTTTCTTATTTTTTCACCTCCCTGCTCAGAATTAGTCTATGAGCTGGTCAGGTGGTCCCGTGCTTCCACCTTTTAACAGGGTAAAGTAATTACATTCTACACCTCTTTTAACCGAGGTAGTTGCAACTGACAGTAACAGCCCTGTGGTATGCTGATAAGGCTAGCACAATACGGGAGGTCCCAGCCGGGGCATCTCGCCTTGCTAGGGCATGACCAGAGGGTTGTGAGAACCTACAGCACATAATCTGGGCTACATTTAAAGGGACCCTCTGTGGGTCCTGCAATTGATGAGGCAGGAAAGGAGGAGGCGAGGTGGAGGAAGAGGAGAGAGAAAGAAAAAAAAAGAAAGAAAAAAAAAAGGAAAGAAAAAAAAGAAAAGAAACTAGAGGAGAGAAAACAAAAGGGGTGAGGAACATAGCAGATGTCTCTCATCCTGGGTTTTCAAATGTGGGGTAGCGTTCCAGGCAGTGTGCTGGGTGGTAGTTCATCAGTCAGGACTTTGGGTTGTTGGGCAGTCTGCACTGGCAGGATCAAAGGTTTGTCATCCTGGTGGATAGGTGGGGGTGTTCGATCTGTTTCTTTTCTTCTTGGTGTTTCTGTCCCCTCCAGGAGGTTTAGAGAAGCCTGGCGTTGTTGCTTGTAGGGGCCAGTCTGGGATTCTGATTTGTGGGAGTTCAAAAGTCCCTAGGAAGTTAGGAAGATCCCCTAGGGTGCGGAAAGTTGCAGCTTTGCCATCATGGGATGCGTAGAGATGGAAGGGGAAGCCCCACCTGTATTTTATCTGCTTGGCGTGAAGTGCATCCGTCACCGGTTTCAGGGCCTTCCTCATGAGCAATGTCTGTTTGGATAAGTCCGTCAGAAGCATTATAGGGGAGCCATTAAACAGGATGGATTCTTGGTTGCGGGCAGCTTGCATTATTTCCGTTTTGATGTTGAAGAAGTGTATACGGCAGATTATGTCCCGGGGATATGCTGGGTTGGGGTTGCGGGGGCCGAGGGATCTGTGGATTCTGTCAATCTCCAGGGGGTCTTCTTTGGGTTTGTTCAGTAGTTGATTGAACATGGCGGTTGCTGCTAGCGGTAGATCCTTGTTTTCAACCGTTTCAGGAACTCCGCGTATACGGATGTTGTTGCGGCGGCTCCTGTTCTCTTGGTCGTCTAAACCATAGAATAATTGCTGTATCTGTATCGTGTGCTGTTGGAGGATGTCATCATGTTCCATTATTCTGGTCACATTTTCCTCTACAGCCCCTTCTATGTCCTCAAAGCGCTGTCCTATGTCGTGGCGCAGGTCTGTTATCTCACGTTTGTAGGACCTCTCCAGCCTGCTGATGTAGGCCTCAATGTCCCCCTTCGTTGGGAGAGCTTTAATGTAGCTCTCCATATCCCACTGTCCCTGTCTGCCATGAGGGGGAGAGGGGCTTCTCGAGCGGGGGGGGCTCCTGGAGCTGTGGGGGCTCCTATGTCCTGTGTGGGTGCTGTGCTCCAGGTCTGGGGATCTAGGTGGGGAGGGGGGCTGGAGAGGCTGTGAGGCCTGTACCTGTGAGGCAGCGTGGGCTGCCTGAGCCGCCGCCGAGCGGGTCGCCGCCATCTTGGAGGCCGGCGCGGCCTTGCTGGAAGTCCCCCTCGGCGTGAAAAAAGTGCCGATCTCGGCGGATTTTGCGGGTCCCGAGGTGCGGGGGGTGTTGCTGCCTCCTCTCCTGCTCATGTGGAGGGCAGATGGTGCGTGATGCGGTCCCGCTGTGTGCCGTTTCTGTTAGTGGGAGCGGGAGCTGATCACTCAGGCGTCCGTCTCCTCCATGCGCCAAGCCACGCCCCCAGGTCCTCTTCTTATTTAAACCATGCGAAGAGGGGCACTTACCAGACAGCACTAGACAGACTATACAGGTCATTGCTAGCTTGTTTCTCTCATAGTCCACATTGCTTGCAGTGGTTTCCTGCTGGTTAGAATTGTGTCATCCTTTCTTCACGTCTACAGGTATACTCCAAAGTGCCACAGCAGCGGAAAATGCAAGTACAAAAAACAGTATGTTTAACAATAATTATATGGTATAACGGTAAAAACGACTTTTGCCAATGAAGCTACATTCAATTAATTTAATCTTAAACACCATGAAAGTACCCTAATATGACTTAAAGCAGTGTTCTGGCCGAAAATATACTTTTTAAATAAAAATACCCCTATAATACACAAGCCTAATGTATTCTAGTAAAGTTAGTCTGTAAACTAAGGTTTGTTTTGTTAGTTTATAGCAGTAGTTTGTTATTTTATAAACTTACAGCAGGCCGTGGCCATCTTAAGTGTGGGCATCTGAAGCCAGACTGCATTTCTTCCTGGATCTCATCCTTGCAGATCTCGCACATGCTCAGTGCAGCACAAGCAGTGTAATAGGTTCCAGGTCAGGTTTCCATAGCAACGGCAGTGTCAGAGGAAGTTGCCGCCCCTTCCCAGGAGGCATTGCAAACAGGACATGATGCGATGGGCCGCAGCCAGGGAGGAGGAAGTGAAAAATTAATACAGCAGATATACAGTAGGTGCTGAGAAAAAAAATAAAAAAATATCCAATTCGTTTACAGTGCACACTTTGGTGAGGAATGCTGAAGAGTTGTAAAAGTGGGTGGAACTCCACTTTAATTTTAACCTCTTGCAATGCCCCATACATCAGCACTTAGGCTAGGTGGGATAGGGACAGGGATTGGAGCTAATCAAGAATGCTGCGTTTAAATATGTGCCGACAAGGAACATGTTAATAGAAGGAGAGAGCAAAGTGAGTAGAAAGAAGATCTCACCAGTATGCTGCTGCTCTTTCATTGAACTATAGGCAAAACTTTTTTTTTCATTTTGGATAGAGTAGGGATGGGTCATAACCCCGGTCAGTTTATTTTTTGTGATCTGTGTCCCATTGGGGAGATTTCCCTTCACATAGCCAGACAGGATGTGAGAGGAAATCCCTGCAAAATAAAGGGAATCCCTTGGGGACCCCTAGGTCACCAGAACTAGTTTCTCCGCTGAAAGTTTTCAGGATTTTCTTTTACTTTCACTTTCAATGATAATGGTAAACAGAACAAATAGACAGGGTAGATCTCCTCCAATAGGGGGCACAGACTGAAATTAAACTGACAAGAGTTCTAATCCATTGCAAGTTTTGCCTTTAGTTGTACTTTAATTGTAAGTGGTGTCATCCATCTGGCTGTGCTGTTGGTAGGGTGTGTATAAATATCAGGACTGAATAGGCAGAAATACCAATCCTTTGACTGGTAATATGGCCTCCATATATGTATCCCATGTGTGTGTTTAGCGGTTTACCTGGAGTTTTAAATTTAACTTTAAAGTATGCCTGTAACTACACTCTTCTGCCATAGATGTATACCTACCTGGATTGGATAACTGCAACCTGCAGGAATCTTTGACACTTTCAGCTCAAATCTTTTGACCCAGGTCATTGCTCAGTAGAACCACATCCAAAATGAAGCACCAACTCCCGGATTGAGCACCTTTAGAATGGGGTAGGATAGAAAGTTTTAAGCATGAATTTCCAGTGGTACAGGATTCTTGTAGATAAAAGTGGTCAGAGAGTGCCGATCAGACTACACTACAATATGTCGAGTTCCCATGCAGGCCTTACAGGCTAATGCCGCTCAATCATATAAACAAACCCAAAATCAGAATCTTTTTTCCAGAGCAGAAATATAATGTGAATAAATTCCTAAGAATTCTGTATTTTTAGCTATAAATTTTGATTCAGAATGAGAAAATGCAAATAGCCATACAATGATGCAGGCTTAGGCAACATGATAGGTTGGATCTTATGGCATTAATGGCATATACCTAGTTGATATTGAGGTGCCTTTGTTTTTGTTCTTTTTATTATTATAATATATATATATATATATATATATATATATATATATATATAATATTAGGGCTGTTACTGATTAAAAGTTTCGTGTTCGAATAATCGTTTTTTTTTTATCGATTAATCGACTCATTTCAATTAATTATAACGCACATACAGATCCAACTACTTTTAGCTGATCTCCATGCATTGCAACTTTGCATTAGTCAGTGGTAAATGTGGTATACACTATATACAATCACCTGACACTAGTTAGTTTCCATAATCCAATAATCCATGACTTAACTTCACAGTTCACACAAATTCCTTTTTTAAATTCAAACTGTAGCACTGACGTAAGTAAAAAAAAAAAAATTCCACAGTAGCATGACAATCCCTCCACCTCCGGTCTAACTAATCACTCTCACCTTATGGCATGGACCCCTGTGCAAACAGGTGGTCATGCAAGCGGGTATCAAAAGGGTTAACATGGACCATAAACTTCTCTCACGTCTCCTTAGCCAGGTCATGGGTAGAAAGAAAAGGTCTAAGTGCTCACGCTTAAGTATAAGATTACATTTTTATGTTCAAACACAAACTACTCACATAAAGATGATAAAAACACAGCATGTAAAGCCGACAATCGTGTTAGTTCCGTAGGGCAGGAGCAGGTGACGTCATGCATAGCTCCTCCCCGTACACGTTACGCTCAATCAGAACTTCAACGTCAGCGGACTCCTCCCCCCTTCCCTTCGTTAGCAGACGGAGGCACTTGGGGAAGGGGGGAGGAGTCCGGTGACGTCGATGCCCGTGACATCACTGGATCTCCGACGGAACTCCCTGAAGACCCGGAAGCTGGTGGAGAGGTGAGTACCGATCAAAAGAATTTTGATCGATCAAAAAAATTAACGATTAATCGAGGAATTAATCTTTAATTTCCACAGCCCTAATATATATATTGGAAGGCCAGTATGGTGGCCTGAAGTTATGGGAGGAGCCGGGAGGGTATTTAACCAGCCCAAAGGCTGCCGGTCTTTTTCGGTTTCCTGTGCGAGATACCCACCCTCCCTTCCCCTTTTTAGGGCATTTCCCAAGTATTCTTACTCCAAACAGAATACAGGGGGTCCCCGACTTACGAACACCCGACCTACGAACAATCCCTACTTACGAACGGGGTGCTGCGGGGACCCTCTGCCATTTTTCGCTCTTTTTCGGCGTCTTTCGGCCATTTTGCGCATGCGCGGCCATACGGAGCTTCGGAAAATGCCCGAAATGTCCGTAATTTGCCGCGCATGCGCAGAACGGCAATAGACGGAACATCAGAAAAGTCCGGAAATCTCAGTATTTGTCGGTCTGCGCATTTCCGACTTCCGTACAGGCGGGCAGTCCCTAACGAGTTCGTAACTCGGGGACCCCCTGTACTCATTTCACATCATTTCATAGCTACTCTCATTTCATCATTCCTTATCTAGGGTATGCCCCCTTATTTTAGTGTACCATACGATAGACCAAGGCACACTTTCAGGTCTATTTCATGTTGGTAAGTTTTGTGCTAAACCTGTATGTCATCGTTACTCATATCGACCATAGGGCTCTAGACCATAAATAAATATATATATATATATATATATATATATATATATATATATATATATATTTTTTTTTTTACATTCATTTTGCAAAGGGGAATAGCTCTCTGTAATAAGGTTACACAGAAAATGTATCATTATAGGACCACTTGGCTATCCATTGGTAGCCTCATCCATCTGAGAGGGTTATCTATTTATACATATCTTCCAACACACAGCTACTGCTTAAATACTAATAACGTTTGATAGTACCGGACCCCCTGTGCTGTTGGCTTCATTACAGATGAACAATATGCAAAATCTATAGTTTCATCTTTGTTTCCAGACCAGGCAAAGTATATATCTCCCTGAATATTTTTACTTCATAGAACAGCTGAGCTTGTGATATAGCAGCTCTTTGGAATCTTTAATACACTGGAATGGAAATTAAAACAGCTGGAGAAACAATTTCTTACAAATAAAGCATTTAATCCATATTACTTATATAAGATAAGGACAATGATAATACAATTAACAATGCTACTTGTCTGTTCAATAATTTATTCCTGAAACTTTCTGTTCTGCAGGTGTCTTTTATCATCAGGATGTTGAATCAATTCATCTCAATCCCATTAACTTCTCTTTGAGTTTCTCTTCGCCAGTTGTCTTGATTATCAACACTGAAATGCTGATGTGATTTTTTTCCCCTAAAAAGTAATATACGTGTTAAGCAGTGGGATTTGACAAATATTTTCTTTTACCGTACTTACTGGAAAGGGCTGAAAACAAGGTGACTGAGCTTTGGAAGAGTTTGTACAGATAGATGGGTGGTTGTACATAGGGTGCCAAAGCTCTACTCCTCTATGTACCACGGCCTGGTCTCTCACATAAAGGTTGATTTACTAAATGCAAATAAACTGTGTACTTTTGCAGGTGCAGTTGCTCCAGAGCTTAGTAAATTAGGTAAAGCTTCACTTTACAAAGAATACTCAATCACATGCATGGAAAAGAGAAAAAAAAAACAGCATTTTTTGCTTGCACGTGATTGGATGATGGAAGTCAGCAGAGCCCTCACTCGTTTACTAAACTCTGGAGCAACTGCACTTGCAGAGTGCAACTGCGTTTGAAAAGTGCACAGTCTATTTGGCTTTAGTAAATCAACCCCATAGACTCAAACCTGATGCAGAACTTGCAGCATGTGTTGAAGGAAAGTGTAAATATAAGTCGATATTGGGGAATTTACATTTAATTAAATATTCACCCCATAGGTTCACCCTTCTCCCAATCATCCATTGCATATCAATTAGAGGAATTTCTGTATACAGGGGGTCCCCGACTTACGAACGCCCGACCTACGAACAACCCCTACTTACGAACAGGGCGCTGCGGGGACCCTCCGCCATTTTTCGCTCGTTTTCGCTGTCTTTCAGCGGTTCTGCGCATGCGCGGCCATACGGAGCCTCGGAAAATGCCGGAAATGTCCGTAATTTGCCGCGCATGCGCAGAACGGCATTAGACGGAACATCGGAAATGTCCGGAAATCTCCGTATTTGTCAGTCTGCGCATGCGCGGCCGACTTACGAACATTTCCGACTTCCGTACAGGCGGGCAGTCCCTAACGAGTTCGTAACTCGGGGACCCCCTGTATCGTGTGTGGCCCCATGGTTGAAATGACTAGTTTTAGACCATATTATATGTCATGTTCTTCAAGCCTTAAATTATATCTAAAGCCCAAACTATTTTGTATTGGTTAATATAGTGAACTTATGTCAAGTTTTTTGCTGTTTGTGTTCCATTGGGGATATTTTCTTTACCATACCAGGATGTGAGAGGAATCTTGCTAGAGTAAAAGAAAGCCTCTATTAGGCTTCATTCACATGGGCTCTCTGACCATATAACTTAAAATTCAAGCATTTTTCTCCTTCCTGAGAGTCACAGTTACTGAGTACAGCTGCCTATAGGAATCAATGACTGTACATTGGTGTGCGTTGCTACTTGTGGTAAACACTTTCTACATCTAGGGGTGTACACATGCACCTGTTTACGCAAGTACCAGTGTATACTCATGTACAGCTGTATACAGTCATAAATTTGTATGGGTGGCTGTATGCAGCACCTGTGTCTCTTAGTGGGGAAATATGCCAAAATTTTACAAATTAGAATGTACACTTTGACAATTTTTGGTCTCAGGTGCCTGTGTGCACGAGGCCTTATGCTGCGTACACACGGTCGGAATTTACGATGGAAACAGTCCGATGGTAGCTTTTCATCGGATTTTCTGACCGTGTGTATGCCCATCGGTCTTTTTCTGTCGGAATTTCTGACGGACTTTGGATTGAGAACCTGTTCTTAATTTTTCAGACGGAAAACCTTTCTATCGGATTTTCCGATCGTGTGTATGCAATTCCGACACGCAAAATTCCGGTGCATGCTCGGAAACAATTTGACGCATGCTCAGAAGCATTAAACTTCCCTTTTATAGTGCAGTCGAACGTTTTTTAAGGCGTGGTGTTATTGACCGTCGGAATTTGGTGTGACCGTGTGTAGGCAAGACAGTTTGAGCGAAATTCCGACGGGAAAACCATCAGAGCTTTTTCCGACGAGAATTCCGACCGTGCGTACGCGGCATTAGACAGTGACTCCCATTGTAAGATGTCCCTTGTTAACCTGTTGCGGGATAACTCAAAATTTTGGATGTTCTCTCACTTCCAGTGCTGATAAGAATGTTCACCAAGGCAAATAGAAAGGGTGGATCTCTTTAGTGGGAACACAGATAGTTATAAAAACCCAAAAGAGGTTTAATCCATTCAGACTGTCTCCAAATGTATCCACTTTTAGGCGATCCCTGAAAACTTTCCTCTTCAGAGAAGCCTATCCTGCCTCCATCTAACAACTGCACCATTTTCTTCATTAGCTCATCCCCAACAGCTAATACCCTTTTGTATCACTTGACCCTCCCTCCTAGATTGTAAGCTCTAACGAGCAGGGCTCTCTGATTCCCAACTGTATTGAATTGTATTGTAATTGTACTGTCTGCCCTCATGTTGTAAAGCGCTGCGTAAACTGTCGGTGCTATATAAATCCTGTATAATAATAATACTGTAGCCAAGATGAGAAAAAAACCTAAAGATGCACTTTATTATTACTATTATTATTATAATACAAGATTTGTATAGCTTTAAAACTAAACTAACTAGTGTATAACAAATTACTTAGCATGAATGCACTAAACATAAAGAAATATATCTAATGCCACTTTAAGAAGGACAAGTGTACTTTTACTGTACTGAATCCAGAAGGCATGGCAAGAAAGCAAACTATAAAACCATATAATAAAGGTTGTATTTTATTTTAGGAGAGATCATCCCCACTATGCCTGTCTGTCCTACATGCCTTACACTCTATGAAACAATGGAGAGAAAGGCCAGAGAAGAAGCGTTGAAGGAAACACCCAAGCGAACAGGTGTTTTTGCCTTTCTATAGATAGACGTGATAGACAGAGGTATTTATTTGCAGAATTCAGGTGTTTCTGTACATAAGGGCATTTGGACATCCTCCAAGCCTAAATATCTTTTTCTCCCCTGGGGATAGTATACTTTGCAGCTCTTCAAGCTTGATTACAACAAGTTTAACGTTTGTGAGAAAGATTCAACCTTCTTCGTGTTACAGATATGTGCGATTAGGCCAGAAATTCTTATAGTTGTAATTATATCTCTCTGCTGAATTATGTAGTCTAAAGAACCAGGTGGTATATTATTAAGGCTTTCAATATTTGAGGGTGGACCTACATTATAGTGTATCATATTAACAATTATAATTATATTTTGCAGTAAATGTACTGTAAACTCGATATTTACTTTTCATATAAGCTTGATCATGTTAATGTCATTGAGTTGGTGGAATTGGGCTTTAAGTTAAAATTTCTCAAAACCTATAAACCAGGGATATGCAATTAGCTAACCTCCAGCTGTTGCAGAACTACAAGTCCCATGAGGCATAGCAATACTCTGACAGCCACAAGCATGACACCCAGAGGCAGAAGCATGATGGGACTTGTAGTTTTGCAACAGCTGGAGGTCCACTAATTGCATATCCCTGCTATACACCAAAAGATAATCCAAAAAAGGTTGTCATAGATTTAGTGGCCCTTTAAATCACAGAGTGTGTCAGCTTTTGTTCACTGTAGAGTTGGTATGCTCAAGCTCTGAAGATAGAGCCGGGTCAAGGCCTTTGATATGAGTTTGGCCTGAGGGATCCTAGCCAACAATGAAGACAATTTAGCAGCTATTAAAAGCATGCTGAGGGACCACATAACACCTGCATTGAGTGAAGATATTATGAAGGGTTACTTTTGTGAAAGATGCTTGACACAATAAAAGTTTTGCTTAGCAGGATACGGAAATGGGGGCATTTGTAATGCTATATGGGTTTGTTCTCACACGTGGCAGCCCTTGCAGTTGACAGGAGGCTGGGAGGTGATATGTCATCCCACACCTCTTAACTGCCCATTTTATCCCTTAAAAGGCCAAACCACCTAGCAGTGACTGCTTGCATGTGGCTGCAGGGAGGGTGCTACACAGCCCCATTAGCTTTAATGGTTTGCATTAGGTGACAGTAGTACCCACCAGACACTAAGGGGGTTTAATGTTTGTTGTGGCCACCAAACAAAGCATGGCAGTCAGAGTATGTGTACAGCCCTGATCAACTGCATGCCTTTGTTTAGGTGGGAAGTTGGGAGGCAGCAAAACCCCAGCTCAACTGCCTGCTTTTACAGCCTCCTTGCCATGCATTGGAATGGGCTCTAAGTCTGTTTTCTTAATTCAACTATCACCCTACATCTTTCCTTCACCAAGATTCACAATTGCCTCTGCCTGTTCCTATGAGGTCCTGCTATCTCTTCAGATAACTGCTAAGAGGAGGAGAGGCTGCACTAAACTTAGCATACAAGAGCCCCGTCACATCAAAATAGACCCCACACTTCCTACCAGAGTACAATCACAGAGCAACCCTGGCTTTAGGAGACATCACATATCTGGAAAAAGCCAGAAGAGCCACCTTCCAGTCCACCTTAATTCCACCCAGAGCACAACATTTTTAGCCAGGAAGGCTGCACCTCACCCCCCCCCCCCCCAGTCACAGCACCTCCTTCTCACCCACCTCACCCCCTGGCTCGTGGTGCCTACTTTCTCTTAAACCCACCTCACTCTCCAATTACAGCACCTCCCACCTACTTTGCCCCTCAGTAACAGCATATCCCACCTATTTGCCTGGTTAAAGCACCACCTAATTTCCTGGCTGGAGTATGTCCAACATCTCCTCACCCTTTCCTCCCGGCCTAACTGTGTCTGGCCTGCCCATTTCATTTATTGGATTTTGTTTTTTTCAATCATAGAGGCTCAGCAACATAAGTTGGTATTTCCCAGGGTGGTCTGCATGCAAATACAATTTTCTTTTTTTACATTTTGTCACAGTCATATGATGACACTGTCTTGCACTGGTGACAGAATGTAAAAAAATAAAAAAAAATTTTTTTAATTAAAGTTGTTGTAAACCCACTAACAAAAGAAAAAAACCCTGCAAGACAAAGGCATAATGAGCTAGTATGCATAGCACACTAGCCCATTATGAAATACTTACCTTTGACTGAAACCCCTGCAGCGGTCCTCATACACTAATCCGGCTGGCGACATCATTCCGGAGTTACTTCTGGGGATCGTGGGCTCCGGCGCTGTGATTGTCCGGAGCCGCGATGACATCACTTCTGCGGATGCGCGCGGGAGCTGCTGGACATGCCATTGCTTCTGTATGCATGTGCCGATGACGTTGACACATGCTGACACAGGGGATATCTCCTAAACCGAGCAAGTTTAGGAGATATCTGGGGTAGCTACAGGTAAGCCTTATTATAGGCTTACCTGCAGTAAAAAGTGGTTGTAAAAGGTTTACATCCACTTTAAAATGTCTTCATTTTCCAAAAAAAAAAAAAATTACAACCTCAAAAAACTCGTCATGCTTCTTACTAAATACTTCAGACTGTCTGCTTTCCAAAAAAGGGGTCATTAGGGTCTCAAGAAATTAGATAGGCGTTCAGTACATCAGGATTGATCAATTTTCAAATATACGGTTATACACCTCAGTTCGTAGATGCTATAACTTTCACACAAACCAATTAATATATACTTATTTGGATTATTTTTTTTACCAAAGACATGTAGCAGAACACATTTTGGCCTAAATTTATGAATACGTTTGATTTTTTTTTTTTAATTACAAACTTTTTTTATTGATGAGAATTGCAAAAATATACACATATGAACGTAAACATTTGGACATGTAGTATTGCATAGGATCGAGACAATTATTAGTTATATTACGTCATATAACATCTGTACAAACAGCCAAACAGGTAGAAAAAGGTGATCTTAAGAGGTGAGTGGAAATCCAGTTGGAGGGTATTGTTGATCAGGTGCTGTCCATGTATAAAATTTCTCATCTAGTCTTTTCTTACAAAATCTTATTCTAGAAATAACAACTTACAAAACCATAACAATTGTCATGAAAAAAGAAAGGGCTATACAGTTACCACCGTGAGAATTTTGGCATATTTAAGGACTATCTAATATTTTAGGGGGCGTGATGAAGAGAGCTCTAGATCCCTGTCCGTGAGTTTTACTGGATCATAGAGGAGGCTGTAAAGGGTCTGGTATAGCCAATAGTTGATCTAGGAACCAGTCCGACCACTTTTTATCATATATATGCATAGTGTCCATTATGGAATGGAACAATCTTTCCATAAGACGGATGGCTTCCATTCTTTGTAAGACCCCAGGGGACCGATCTAGACTTCCAATTAAGAGCTATAGTCCACTGGATAGCTGAGAACAAAGTGTTGATCAGGTTACGTGTGGAAGGGGGGATACCTGGGATGGGGGCAAATAAAAGGCATATAGGTGCTGTTAGTGCTGTGTTGGAGCCTGAGAGGGCCTCAACTTTAATAGAGGCTTGATTCCAGATGTGCTGTAGGTGAGGGCAACTCCAGAAGGTGTGCAACATCGTGCCCACCTCCTGACAGCCCCTAAAGCAGGTCTCAGGAACCGTGGGGTAAAATTTGTGGACTTTGTCAGGGGTGAGGTACCATCTAGAGTGGACTTTAAGGATTGTTTCTTTGACTGCGATGGACTTTGAACTTTTGTGTAAGTTAGTCAACATATCTGACCATTCTTCAACCGTGAAGACGTGGTCCAGGTCCGACTCCCATTTAAGCATGGCTGTGGACTTTTCGGGAAGGTCTAGATCTAGTAGGTTTTTGTAAATAGAGGATAGCGTTCCTTTATCTCTGGACTGTGTCAAGCAGATTTGTTCATAGAAGTTAGGGGGAGTGTTGGTTGTTTGTTTTAGGAGGGACTGGAAGAAATGTCTGATTTGCAGATACTTATAAAATTCTTCTCTAGGGATCTGGAAACGGGCTTGTAGGTCAGTAAAGGGGAGGAATCCTAAGCGGTTAGTGAGTGATTTCAGGGTGACTAGCGAGTGGTGAATCCACCACGTGAAAGTTGCAGGAGAGTGGAAGGCTAAAGGAAAGCCCTTATCGCCGAGAAACGACGTTTGGGGGGGGGGAGGGGGATTTAAGTTTCAGCTTGGTTCGGTACAATGCCCATATCTGCAGGGATTGGCCCACCACCTTATTTAAGGGGCTCACTTCACTGGGTTTCAGGTTGACTTGCCATAAGAGGCCAGGAAGAAAAAAGGGGCGAATTGATTGTGTCTCGAATTGGAGCCAGGGGGTACCGCTTGAGGTGGAGTGCCACTGAGCCATCTGGGCTAACCTGGCGGATATATAGTATAGCCAGATATCTGGTAAGCCTAGGCCTCCTCGTGACATAGGTCTGTGAGCTAAAGATTTGCCAAATCTGGGCTTTTTATTACGCCATATAAAGGAGTTGATATCTCTTTGAATAGAGAGGAGTGACCGGCGGGCAACATAGTTGGGGAGGGTCCTAAAGAAGTATAGTAGCTTTGGTAATATGGACATTTTAATAGCGACTACTCTGCCTAGAAGGGAGATGTTGAAGGTTGACCATAGTCTGAGCCAACGTCAAACCATGTTGAAGGCCGTTGTATAATTGGCATTGTAGATACTTGTAAGGGATGGGGCTAATTGGATTCCTAGATATGAAAGGGTGGTCTTAGATAGGGAGAGGCCGAATGTTTGTGCGAGTGTGTCTTTGATTTGTTGTGAAATATTAATAGGGAGGGCAGAACATTTGGAAAGATTGATACCTAGGCCGGAGTATTCCCGGAATGTCTGAATGGTGTTAAGGAGGTTGGGAAGGGAGATTAGGGGCTCTGGGAGAAAAGCAAGGACGTCGTCAGCATAAAGGCTGATCTTGTATTCACCTTCCCCCTTGGAATATCCTTTGATGTTGGGGTTGTTTATTTTCGCTCTAGCAAGGGGCTCTATCGCAAGGGCAAACACCAATGGGGAAAGGGGACACCCTTGTCTGGTGCCCCTGCCGAGGGCAAAGTACTCAGAGGAGCAACCTGGGAGCTTAATCTTTGTACGGGGCTCATGGTATAGCGCCCTGAAACCCCGTACAAATTCTCCAGAGAAGCCGAATTTCTCCAGGACTTGGTCAATATATGGCCATAGGACACTATCGAAGGCCTTGTGAATGTCCAGACCCAGGATCAAGACTTTTTGGGAGGAGGTTTCTGCGTCTTGGATTATATTAGTTGCCAGCCTGATGTTATCGGTAATCTGTCTATTGGGAATGAAGCCAGTTTGTTCCGGGCCTATTAGGGATGAGACTATAGGGGCGAGTCTGTTAGCTAAGAGTTTGCCTAGAATCTTAGTATCATTATTTAACACCGAGATCGGTCTATAATTCTGTGGGAGAGTGTGGTCCTTATTTGGTTTCGGGATTAGTGTCATATTTGCATAGAGCATATCTGCAGGTGGTGTGTGCCCTTGTAGTGTGTAGTTTATCATTCTAGTCAACTGGGGGGTTAATAGTTGGGCGAATTTTTTGTAATACAGGGAAGTGAATCCATCAGGACCAAGGGCTGTGGAGGTTTTAAGGGATTTAATAATTAGGGCGACTAAAGCCCCATACACACGCGCGGACAATCCGTGGACCAGGTCCGTCGGACCATGTCCGTCATACTTTGTCTGATGTTGGTTTTGCGTACACACGATCGGACAAAGTTGTCGGAAAATCCGATCATTCTGAACGTGGTGACGTTTGTTGCCTACGACGGGACTACGTAGAGGCTAGTAGCCAATAGCTTTGGTCTTGTAATGTGATCTGAGCATGCGTAGCACTTTGTCCGGTCGGACAAGCGTACACACGCTCGGATTTGGTGTGATCGGACCGGGTTGACGGGAAATCTTTCCAGCAGGAGATAAGACTTTGTCCGACGGACAAACCGACGAACACTGTCCGATGGTGCATACACACGGTCTGATTTTTCAACAACCTTGTCCGATCGGACCAAATTGATGAAAAAGTCCGACCGTGTGTATGGGGCTTTATTGTTCAGTGCAGGGGGCATTAAGTGTGGATACCTGGTCCTCTGAAAGTTTGGGGAGGTTTAAGGAGTCCAGCCATTGGGGAAGATCAGGGGCAGGAGGAGTGTCAGGCGGGGATAATAAGGATTGATAGAAGTTGGTGAATATCTGCAGAACGTCTTTGGGGTGGGTTACTATCTGGCCGTCCCTATTCTTAAGTTTATAGACATGTGTGGGTTGGAGGGATTGGTGTAGCTTACGTGAAAACATACCTGATGCTGAGTTACCGTGTAGTAGGAATTTCGCTTTGGACCACCTAAGGGATTTTTCCGTTTCGTCTGATAGTATGGTGTCTAATTCCAATCTTTTTTGATTAATTTGTGCTAGGATTTGTGGGGATTGTTCCCGGGCATGAGAATAGTATAGATCTTTTAGGTCTTGGGAGAGTGAGACACATTATGCGAAATAATATGGAGACCCATTATCTCGAGGGAATGGTTTGCAGTGAATGTGCATGGCAGACTAGTATATCACCACTGAGAGTCCGAGGCCAGAGAGTAACCCATACATAATTAAATCTAGGTGCAAAATACCAATAGTCCTCTAGATCGGCATGTGCACAGTGAAACATCTTGCACATGCTTGACCCTAGGGTAGCAGTGGTATAGTATAAGCTTGGCATCATGACAATAATAACCGTAAAACAAACATAAAAAAAAACAATATAACCAGTGTGGGGTCTGGAGGAAAACTCCATCCAGACTATCTGAAAAACCTTACAGTGGACCAATACTTAGTCCAATGACACACTCGCTCCTCACGGGTACCTCAAGAGGGGGTGCGGGGTGTGAGAGGAGAGCACAGGGTTGGGAACACGTCCAGGTTCCCGTTGAGATCTCTCTAACCTAGGGGAGGAGAGATGCCGTGCTGAGCAAGTGTGGAGGGGGCAAGTCACGAACGGGCCGTCACAGAGGCTCCGGGGGGTCGGAGACAAAATTTGGCAGGTGGAAGTTCTTATGCCGACAGGAGGCATAGTGTGGTGTGAATATGGGAGCAGGGGGGGAAATCAAAATAAAGTCAAATATTCTGGGAAGGAATGTATCGGGGGGGGGGGGGGGTTTGCGGGAGGGATAAAGTAAAATCAGGGAGAAAAACATACCGGCGAGCTCCATGGTTCCTGGAAAGCAGGCCGTACGCCAGCAATCATCGCTGATCTTTGAGGAAACAACGGTGTCAACCTTGGTGACGTTTCCCATCAAAATTCAGGTTGAGGTAGAGGCCTGAGGGGTCTGCGGTCTCTGTGTGGCGAAGGAGTAGCCCAGATTGGGGAAAGGCGAGGGGTGGTGGGTATTCTGACAGCTTGCTGAGGTTCCAATAGGCCGAGTTTGATCAAGATTTCTTTACCTTCCCTGATCGTTGAGGCTAGATAGGTGGTGCCGTTATGTGGAATGATTAGTTTGAAGGGGAAACCCCATCTGTACCGTATGTGGGCAGCTTGAAGGACGGTCGTAATTTCTTTCATCCGCCTGCGTTTCTCAAGGGTCGCCGGGGAGATATCCGGATAGATTTGCAGAGGAAGACCGTCTAGCATGATCCGCGGGATGTTGCGGGAAGCTTTAAGGATTTCTTCTTTTGTTAGGTAATCCTTGAGGCACATAATAATGTCTCTAGGTGGTTTTTCAGGAGGGGGCTTGGGTCTGAGTGCCCGGTGTAAGCGATCGCAGGTAAACGAATCCTCCGGGAGTTCAGGCAGGAGGGAGTGGAACAGTCTATTGATGGCATCGGTAAGATCCATGACCGATTCCGGAACTCCACGGACTCTGATGTTGTTCCTCCTGTTTCGGTTGTCCAAATCTTCCATGTGATTCTGGAGTTGGACAACCGTATCTGCCAGCGATTCATGATCCCTCCTAAGATCTGTGTAAGCGAGGTGCAGTTCATCATGCTTCACCTCGAGGAGGTCCGTGCGGTTGCCTAGCGCGGAGATCTCTTGGGAGAGGGAGGTGGTTGATTTTTGTAATTCGGCCTGGAATTTTCTGGCCAGGCGATCGTACATGGCTGCCAGGCTATCCTCCAGATCTGCCTTCGTGAGCTGTGCCGAATGTTCCCCTTGTTGTGCTTGGGGGAGAGCCGTTGCGCTCGATTCACGTGGCGGGGTTCCTGGCTGGGCGCCATTTTGCGACATCCCGGCCTGTTCGCGGGCTCGCAGGAGGTAGTTTGTAAGTGACCGCTGGGCGGTTTTAGGTTTGGATTTTTTGCCTGTCGGCATGCACGATTTATACCTCGGGAGGGAGAGGTACCTTTCGGTGCTGATGAATGGGTTTTAATGTCCCGGGGAGTGCTATTTGTCTCCGACGGTGCCAGAGCTCCTTCCTTTAGCTGCTGCTCTGCTTCGCGCCGCGCATGCGCCCACTGAATACGTTTGATTTTATTGGATATGTTTTATAACACAAAGTAGAAAATATTGTTTTTTTTTTTTTCTAAATTGTTGGTCTTTTTTATTTATATAATAAAAAATAAAAAAGTGGTGATCAAATACTGCCAAAAGAAAGCTGTATTTATGTGTAAAAAATGATATAAATTTCATTTGCACACATTGTTGCATGACCACGCAATTGCCAGTTAAAGTAGCACAGTGCTGAACAGCAAAAAATGGCCCGGAGGTCAAGTGGTTGAACTGCATTCTTTTTTTTTCTTTGTAAATGTCAGCTTTGCTGTAGTTAGTGGTATATATCATACAGATAGACCACTTCACAGTCAGGTTAAGGGCATCCTTCAAGCATGTTATTTAAAGGAGTTTTTCATTCTTTAATTTTGCCCTTAAACATTATCAAATTCACTGCTCCATATGACATTTTTTTTACTTTTATTTACTTCAGTACATGTTTCCCAGAGCAGTGCCCAGCCCCTTGTAATTAGTTTTACAATCCCTTGCCATTAGCGTAGAAGATGGCTAGAACTGATTTTTAACATTTGGCTTTAATTGATTTCAGTGGGGTTCAGATTCTGCACTCGAACTTTAACCACTTCAATACTGGACACTTTCACCCCCTTCCTGCCCAGGCCAATTTTCAGCTTTCAACGCTGTCACACTTTGAATGACAATTACACTAACATGCAACACTGTCCCCATTAGAAATTGATATAATCTTTTTAAGACAGATAGAGCTTTCTTTTAATCACCACCATTTTTTTTTTTGCTAAACAAATGCAAAAAAAGGAGAAAAATAGAATGGTAAAAAACAACATTATTGTTTAAGGATTCTGGATTTAAATTTTATTTATTTTCCAATTTGCAGATTTTTTTCTTCAACACTTTCTGTAGGATTTTAACAATTATTTAAATAGTATTTATACCTATACATGTAAAAATAGTTTTACGTTAATGTAAAATTCTCATTTAAATGTTCATCCCATCCATGAGTAGTATTACTTTTTAATGAGTTTTTTTCCTATCATGTGTTAATGTCATAGCCCCGTGCTAAGACCCAAAGTGAGCTAGTGATCAATATCTATCTATCACTATGCCGAGCCTCTCCTATACACCATCATCCTTCACTGCTTCCCCATCAGGATAAACAAGTCAATATATAGAACCAAAATTCACAGGAATAATTTTTCAGCAAATAGTGGCAGCTATGCCCCTAGCTTACACATTATGTTCCCTTCATGCTGACAAATATTCAATAGGTTAAGGTCTGCATATTTATTTAGTACTGACACTAAACCAATATTACAATGGTTTTACAGAGATTGCTCATAGCAGTAAGTAAATAAGTGGAGAATCTCTTAGTACACAAAAAGTGACAATTTCTAACAAATATCACCTGTACTCTACATCTGAAATGTGTACAGATAAGATACATTCAGTTTTTTTATGTCTGCTATTCATGTAGGCCAGTATTCAATTAAAATCAATTTTTAGACCATACAGCACAATAGAGTAGTGAAAAGGGCTTTGTTTTATCAGGTCTAATAGTAAACAAGAAGGATCCACATTTCCCCAGCACTATACTACTGTGCAAAAGTTGTAGACACGTGTGAAAAATGCTGCTAATTAGGAATACTTTCAGAAATAGAAGTGTAATACTTTATTTTTGTCAATTAAATGGAAAGTAAATGAACAGAAGAGAAATCCAAATTAAATCAATATTTGGTTTGACCACCCTTTGCCTTCAAAACAGAATCAATTCTACTAGGTACACCGTTTTTGAAGGAACTCGGCAGGTAGGTTGCTCCAAACATCTTGGAGAACTAACCACAGATCCTCTGTAGGCTGATGTAGGCTGCCTCAAATATTTCTGTCTCTTCATGTAATTCCATACAGAATCCATCATGTTGAGATCAGGGCTCTGTGGGGTCCAAATCATTACTTCCAGGACTCCTTGTTCTTTTTTATGCTGAAGATAGTTCTTAATGACCTTGGCTGTATGTTACATAGTTAGTCAGGTTGAAAAAAGACACAAGTCCATCTAGTACAACCACAAAAAAAAAAAACAATATCATACAATTCCATATACCCAATTCTATACCCACAGCTGATCCAGAGGAAGGCGAAAAACCCCAGCAGAGCATGATCCAATTTGCTAAAGCAGGGGAAAAAATTCCTTCCTGATCCCCCTAAGAGGCAATCGGATTTTCCCCAGATCAACTTTACCTATAAATGTTAGTACCCAGTTATATTATGTACATTTAGGAAATAATCCAGTATGTTTGGGGTCCTGCGGCAGAATACACTTGGGACCAATCACATGCCTAACTGATAATAGGATATGATGGATAAGTATCTGCTTGTATTTCTCTGCATTGAAGACACCATTGATCCTGACCAAATCTCCTACTCCATTGCATGTAGAAATTCAGCCCCAAACTTGCAAGTAACCTCCACCATGCTTCACTGTTGCCTTCAGACACTCGTAACTGTACCGCTGTCCTTAGGGGACACCACTGCTTATGGCAGAGCTTTCCTAAAAGAGACCTCTGCACTCCTTTCACTGTTAGCTAAGGCACTGATACCTTTTACCCCTGTGTATTATAAATATCTTTCTTCAAAAGTTGAATGCTCCAGCATAGAATTTAGGGGTCTTGCCCTGGCAGACTATGAGTAGATTTACCCACTGACCAGTGGTTAGATAGGGAGGGACTGGTAGATTTCATTAAGGCCTTATACTCAATTTTATCTCTCTAACTCTGAATTGGGAAATATTGGATGTGTTCAATGTTGTTCTAGTGAATTGGCAGCATTGTTCTCCACTTACCCAGTGTGTTTCTGGCAAAGCCTTTCACTGGCAGTAAATAGATCGAACACCACTAATCATTTCATTGTATAATGCAGCTGTTCATATTCTACTGCTTTTTCTGTTGTTCAGTCTGTTTAACTAATACTTCTCCCCAGAGCTTACTGTCATTCGTTTTAATAAAGCCCATTCATCTGTAATCAGTGTGTCGGTGTACTGTGGGTCCAGTTACAAGGCAGGTCATCACTGCAGAACAAGGTATGAGAACACATTATTTACCTGTAGCTTCTACAGATATAAAGCTGTACACTTTAATTTAAGGCATTCTTTCTCATTACCTTCCAGAGATGGATCAAGGCAGATTGGAGCTCATGGCAAGATAACAGGTTTGCCCCTCCCCATCACTTTGATTTACATTGATAAAGATTGCAATAGATACAGCTTTGGTCAAATGCACCATCTCCTGGCTTACTGCATGGGCATGAAGATTAAAACTGCCCCCCCCCCCCCCTGGACATCCACTAGGCCCTTCACTTCTGCTGAACCTTGGCTGTTTCCTTCCTATTTTTCTCTCCGAGGCATCGCTCATGTACTTAATGGGACAAACAGTATTTAGGAAGAACTGTTCTTAAGGCCCTTTCATGTCCAATGACTTCCCAATGGTCATATGTTCATCCATGAGGGGAAACCTTTTCTCAAGAAAAGGTAAGCATTTGTCTGTAGAAAGAAGCAAGGCTGTTGTAATAGCTACAGGTACTGTATTTACCCATCTAATTAAAGGATATTTCCATTAACAATAAAAATCTTGAAACATTAATTTTGGCAGCAGGCTCCAATATGGGTCATACTAAACCCATCCCAAGTGCAGCTAATAAAATATCCACAACAGTAGAACTAGACTCTAACAGAAGAATGCTTCATTTTTTTTAGTATAACAATAAGTAAAACAGTTTTCCCCTCTTTTGTTCTTGTGTTCTCTCCCTGCACTGTGCACATCTTGTAGACTATTTGTATAAACTTTTTGTGGATGTGTGCTAGCTCTAGTAGTGGCATCTGAATGT